>CM076139.1:11082806-11682806 GCA_038025085.1 Tetragonia tetragonoides
ATTTGATTACCTTCTCTTTTCAAAACTGACACATTATGACGCATACCAATACACTTGTACCCATGTAAATCTCATGCAACAAAGGGCATATAAGAGAAGTCACGAGAAAGAAGATGACACCTTCTACCCATCGTTAATAACGCACGACAATCAAAAGAGCAAGAGACTTATTTATCTACTAGGAATATCAAATCATAAAAAAGACAAATTACTAGAAATAGATTTTCTTAATTCATACTCCATGTCATTAGCAAGACGTCAACTAATACTAGAAAACGGCGCCGTTTTATGGATTATTTGTTTTTCGTTTCTCAAACTAAGAAACATATATTCCATTTGATAGTTAGGGACTTCTTGTATGCATTTTCTATTAATTTTTTTTTGGTGCAATGCATTTTCTATTAATGTAGTATGGTACAACACTTTCATTAAGCGTAATATTTAATGCATCTGAACCATCTGGTGCACTAAACTTCTCTATACGTTAATATTATTAATTGTGAATAAAAGGAACAAAAGAACAAGAGAAAATAATACTTCAGTTTTGTAATCCTCTAATCTGTTATTAAGGAAAGTTTTTTTAAGGTTTTATAAGACGTATGCATTTGTGTTCAATTCCAAGCTAGTTAATACATAAAATAAAAGTATTCTTATCTACATAACTTAGAATGTATGCGCAAAGATACAGATAGTACTAGATTATGTCTCACTGAAATTTCATGTATATTAATTTGTTACTGTAAAAGATTGTTACTCAAAACTGTCAGAAGCCAAGCCTTTCCTCCCTAAACTAGTTTCAGAATCCACAAAAATTCTGTGTGATCTTCAATGACTAAAGTGTACAAAATGGAGTATAACTAAAGATATAATGAGTGTAAATTCCCCCATACATGAGCAGGGTTTCTGTGTACCTGGCCTGACAGCTTAGTGCGAGCAGATGACCAGTTTGAGCAGCATAGCTTTCGTTGCTCCCTTTTCGTACTGAAGATGATGTGAGAAATAACGCACTAACGCGAGAGGTTTCTTGCCAGGTACTATAGCCCAGATACAAAGCATAGTTTTGTAAGAGAGCTGAGTATAAGATGGGAACCGAAGAAGACCACGAATTACTTGTCACGTGCTTCTCTTTTTGGAAGTAAATCGGCTCTCCAGAATCTGAACCTCAACCTCAAACCTGCAGCCAAAGGCACGGTACAGGGTTTATCGACAAAGCATGACACCAAATGTGTCAGCACATTGTATGTTTCTACACATGGAAAATGGAAATCATTCACGGGTAAGGAACTTCATGGTCGATGTAGTTTCTAGATTGAAAAACCGTACAGTCCTAAAATATACTTCTAGATAAACCATAAACTTCCAAGTCCCAATCCATAACCAACAGTGGAAAACACATATGCTTATATGTCAAGACAGCAAGAAATATAGGTACTTCAGACATTGCAATATCACATTCCCCTACAAACCTATTCTTCATAAAATTTGTTCAACGCTACTAGCTCATACTAAAAGCACATTCCAATCATATTGTCAATAAGTATCGTAATATCATCAAAAATTATATTCAAAGTGTGGTCCTTGGGGATGAACTCAGGTTAGAGGGACCGTAACAACATAGTCTCCCTGTCTAGGAGGCAGTAGTAATTACCTCTTGGCTTTCTCGAAAAGAACTTCAGTACCTCGTCAATTATTATTACCTACAGCAAAATTACAATAGTAAATTAGAAGGGAAATAGAAATTCATCATGCAGCTCAAAGTTGCAAAGGAATTTGAAATGCACCACATAGCTGAAAGATAAAAATGTGAATATCTCACTGCCAGTGTACACTCAGAAGCACCTGCGCAAGATGGCAGAGCGCAAGTGGGGACTATGTGTAGGTTAAGAAATAGACCAGATCAGTCAGTCACCATTCTGCACCTTTGTTGATTTGATTGATTTTTACCATATTGTACCAGGAGGTCCAAGACTACGTCAGGTTTTGACCACAATAAGATGAGGTTCAAACAGGAACATTACTTACTGCCCACCTCAGACCTCGACCCATCACAAACTTTATTTCATTATGCGATAGGTGACTTTTACAACAACAATATACCAGAGTATATTGTGGTCAAGTACTAGAATAACTGCCTTCCGGGGGGTCAAGCCCTGTCCATGCATCCAGCGATAAGTATTCCATCATTTCCTCCCCACTTCCCCCTACTGATGATCAATTCTTTTAATGCTGCTCCTCCGCCCCCACCCTGCATAATAGCTACTAGCTCACTTCATTTTTCTTTTTCCCTAGGTCGAGTTTCGTGTATGTTCCCTTCCCTATTGTCTCCCCCCTCGTTTCCCATGGCAACTGCCACCTTTCCCTGTTTACTTTCCATTTGGAAGTCATCATGTAACAAAAAAGACAACACTGTGTTGATGCTGAACATATCATCAGTCACTCAAAAGTAATTCCAAATGTCATACACAAAAGTTGGCATTACTAACCGGAAATGACAGATAAAGAACAATTTTCCATTCAGTCCATGATAATGGTGTGACCTGAGACATAGAAATTATGCTTAGTTACATAGCTCCAGAAAAGACAATAGCAATCTTTACAATTTTGATGTTAGTGATTCACAGAAATCAACTTACAGAGAATAGAAGAGAGAGTGGCGGAATGTACAAAATCAATATGTGAAAGAGCATGGTCAATATGATTGAACCAACCAGCCATAAATTACTCCAGGGAGGTATGACACTAGAAAAACAAAGAAATTTACAAGGATCAGTAACCATGAAACCATCAGCAGAAACTCAAAGTTCTTGTCAGCTAATAAAGTGCTATTTGCAGACACAGACTGCCAGGACTCAGGAGTGATGAATGTTTACTGAGCAATGCAATATGAATACTCCCTCTGTCCACTTCATATTGTCAAGTGTGATTCTTTACTTGTTTTACATCCTAACTCACCTTATTTTTCAATAAACTAATTATCAAAGATAGTTAAAAAGTCAAAATTGACAATAAGTATAAATAAAAAGCCATATTTTTTAATGACATAGTAAGGACATTCTGACCTGTCAAAGTACTGTTGGTTTATCAATAAACAGGATTTAGAAAGCTAAGTAGTTTGCTATGTAGAGAAATAAATGTAAGAAAACCGAGGAATGTGGCTTGTAAAGAAATCAGCATATATATGGAATGTAATAATACGAGCATGGAGCAACATTATCATTGAAATAGAAGCTGCAGCACAAATTGGTTGGTCATACTAAATTTCATTTTCTAGAAGATATAATAGATCAGAAAAGAAGGATATAATAGAATATAGGAAATGATAGTTTTTGCTTGTGCCATCTGGAAATTCTCACTCTTGTAGTGTAATTTGAACTAGTAATGTGACTACTTCCAACAAAGAAAGTAAGAAACGAAAACACTGAAATGTACATAAAGGAATTTTAGTGCAACTAAATACTTACATCAGTGATTGGTTTTCACTAAGGTTATTTAACGCATTGAACATCTCTACCACAACAAGCACTGTCATTGAAACAGTAGATGGATGCCGATCATCAAATACACTGCAGGGATAACTTGTCTCCCTCGTATGACAGGTGTCAAAGTTCATCTGTACATGAAAACTTAGTATTCATGATTCCACAAACCAGAAAATTTCTAGCAAGATTCCCAAATTCCACATACATAGACGCAAAACATTTTAAATTCAAGGCAACTTACTCAAGGGTATAGAAGTTTTGTGCATAAATTTTTTCACCTTAAACCATTAGGACAAATTCTTGAGTTGAGCTGTTTGGTGGTAGCACTGGCAGGTGTAGATTCCATAATGAGGGAATCCCATATGGCCCCGAGCATAATGACATGACATTGTCGAGGTAGAGACAAACAAGTCGTCTCCCTCATTGACAACCTTACTGATTACCTGCTCATCTATCACTGTCAACTGGCTCTCATCCTAGGCTTTACCATTAGTCTACACTCTACAGGACCCCAATCCTGTCTTATGACGCTTGTTTTCTTCTCACCTCCTCTCCACCCATCATCCTCTGTCCTAGCTTCATTTTTCCTCATCACCACACTGTTTTAACTCAGTTGCGGTTTGATCACAAAAACAGCAAAAAGAGAAAATTCTGTGGCTTGTGCCTCCATGAATTAAGATAACGTGGGTGTCCGGGCTTTGCCCGACTAATCCCACGGGCCCGTAAACGGTCAGGAAAATGCCCCTAAGGCCTAACGGTGCTCGAACTAGGGATCCAAACTAGGGATCCATGACAATATTAATATTTGGGTTTTTTATGATTCTTGTGTTTGATCATGCACAGAAGAAACATTAATTTCTGTTTCCCTCACCACAACCCAGCTGAAAAGAGGGATAACCTCAAAGAATGATCCAAGGTGTAAGCATAATTCACTAGACCATCTTGGCATAGGACAAAATTTTAGATTTTCAAGAATCATTTCGACATGGAAACAGTTATATTAGTATAGCCTACACCCAATTACAGTGCAAGCAGCTAATAGTGTAAACTAAAAAGGAACGGTTTTTTGTTTCCTTATTTCATCTCCAAAGACAGTCCGCTAAACCCACAATTGGAAGACAGTCATCGGTATTTAAGTTCACGGGGAGACATAAGCTCCTTTTTTACTTAGGAAGTTGTTTACATTGAAATCCTGGGTAGTGTAACATACATGTACAGACTTTGCTACTAGCAAAAACAAGTGCAGAAGAATAGAAAGATACTCACCAATTCTGTGTAAGGAAGTCTAGGTCCGCTATCAGCATAAACAAACCACCATATGAACCCCGCAACAGTAGCAAGGCCAACATAAGCTGTCACAATATAAAACAGTCACTAAAATATGAGAACGTTGCATAATTACCCACATTTTCTAACAAAGACTACTCACAACTTACTTCAACCTTTCTAGGTTACATTCATCGTTATTTTTTGAAATAAATCAGAAACGACCTTTCAAATAGGTCATTTATTAGTCAAGCATCTTTTATTCCCATTTCTTGTGCCCATTTGACAAATTAGGAATGGGTAAAAGGTTTCATATCTCCAAAATATGAACTTTAGTTAGCCACATCCACTAATTGATTCCCACTTACCAAATGGGCTATAAAGGACCACCACAACAACACATCAATAAAATGATATCCCATATAATTGAAAGTACCAACACCCCATTATCTTTTTTTATGTTTATAGAAAACTTGTGCCCAATGCCTGAATTAGCAAGTTTCGTTCCAAGATCTACAGATATCTGAATAAGTACAATATGTTACGATATCACATGTAGCAATATCTTCAAAGTCAATGGCTTATTTATCTACTTTCTCTGAGAGTTAGAAGAATCAAAGTGCAAAATACTAATTCAGTGGCCATAATGAAGATAAGAACAAGCAGCCAAATACACATTTTACAGGAGCACCATAACGAACCCAGCAACCTAAACATCTCAACTAGCCCAAGTTCTTGAAGAATTAGAACACAAAACACACTATAGACGATCCATCCCTAGTATGTGTATGGAACAAAGCTCTACATCATTAAAGCATTGAAATATCATATCATATTGCAAAGTCTAGGACAGGTATCAAAAGATTTAGATTAGATGATAAATGAAACTTAAAAGCACTCAGTTATCTTGAGCAGTCTGGCCATTATCAGTATATAAAACAGGAGCATCTACAGGAGCTGCTATTATTATTCATTAGTCAGGCAAGATAAATTACCTCCAATCACTACATAACGGAAAAACAACCAGCCAGAGACAACCGCTTCCCCAACCTGCATGTTTGAAATATATGTATATCAACTTCACGGAATAATGTAGGGAGGGGCAAGAATGGACTATCCCCAATCAATTTGTCTACGTTGTTTTAGCATCAATCAGTATTGGGCTTTCACCTATTAAAAGAAGTAAAGATCTAAGTAAGGAATTTGTTCCTTTCGGTTTAAGTCAAAACACAGCACACTACGGCTGTGTGCATCTTCAAGACATGAACATTATAAATCCCTGTTAACATACAGGGGGCAATTAATTGGGTTGAGTTGGTCTCTTCAGATTCAGGTTATACAGAACAAAAATTTCGGAGCAGCAATAACCTCGTATATATATGCCTCTGCAACATAACAAAAGTAAATATTCACATATTTTACTATCTCTGCTCCTCCATGAGCATAGTATTACCAGGCTTCATGACACTATACATAATTTATAATTTCTGCTTCTCACAAGCATGACATATACTAGCGGTTTCTTCTAGCCCATGTATATTATAACCACAATTACAATATTTGCTTTACCACTTACATTGGTCCTTATCCTGAATAATAAGCGAGACCCAGGAGTCCCGCACCAATCTATGGAATGTGAACTGATATTTCCGACTAGCTAAAAATTTAATCGGCACATTAAACGACGCATTCAGAACCCCTTGGCTACTGGTAGATACTCCCTCAAAACAGAATTAGCATAATTTCATTGAGAATAATTTGAAATATTTGGCATAGCATGCACCATGCAGGTGATTAGATTAATCACTTGATAATCCCAATAAAAACAAGTAAACAACAAGCAGCAGCAAAAAACACTTGTAAAGTTTGTGATCAGCAAATTGTGCTCCACTCTGGCAACTACTAAAATAACACAATAGCAAACAAGATATCTCATTTTAGGCAGGATAATTTCGTAGAAAAACAACAGCAGAAGAACACGGTCATAACCTTCCGCGGTTTGGTCTTCATAACATCGGAGTCCTGTTTATTGAAGCCAATAGCGGTAGCAGGTAATCCATCAGTAACCAAATTAACCCAGAGTAGCTGAACCTGAGATTTAAAAGAGCTTATTGTGTTAATTTAAATTTGTTGTAAGGACATTGATATCCCTTTCATATTTTGCATATTACAGAGTTAACTTCAACAAAGCTGGCCCTGGGTGATACAGGCTGGGAAAAAGTGATTGTAAGTAATGTACAGTGTACTGTACTCAAGTTCTCTCTTTTCAGACTAACATTCTTCTAGCCTTTCTTTTTCAAGACCAAAGAAAATTAGAATTTACTGAACAAAACTTAAAAAGAGATGAAAAGAGAACAAGAGTCCTATTATCAATAAAAATCAATTAAATATTTGATAAAGCCATGTACCCAACTACTTTCAGTATGACTGGACAATTTGTAAAGCATTGGCAATACTTGTTGAAAAGCACAAAGAACCCAGGAAACAACACTATTCCACAAAGGAAGACTCTGCAATTCTGTTGCTGAATAACTTTCACACAAAATAGTGGCAAAAGAAACTAAAGTTTTAAATTCTCACATGAGAATGATCAAATTTATATTCAAAATCAAACAACTACTAAGCTTTTGGGACTTAAAACTCTTCTAAAAATTATCAACAGAAAACATTGGGTGTTCATGATCTGAAGACTCACAGGCACAAGAGTGTCAGGGATGCCAAGTACTGCTGCCACAAATATGCAAACTACTTCACCAATATTTGAAGAGATCATGTATCTAATGAACTGCTTAGTGTTATTATATATAGCCCTTCCCTCTGCAACAGCCTGCTCAGAGTCAGCATAGATAATCAGTTGATCACAATAATTTTACAACAAATGGTGGAGAGTTGTCATAAAATGGAGCAGATGCATATAACAAAGATTAACAAGGACGCGTACCGCAACAATGGTGGCAAAATTGTCATCAGCCAAAACCATATCTGAAGCACTCTGGAATGGGAAAAAGGGTAAAAAATTAGACAACATGATTTCCAGAAATTGAACAGAAAAACAACACAGGCAATTGCAAAGATCAAAAGATTTTCGAATTAGACAAAACCATGTCTGAAGCACTCTGGAACGGAAATAAAGGGGTCAAGATTTAGATAGATGATTTCCCATAAAATGAACAGAAACAAGAACATAAGCATTTGCAAAGATCAAAAGAACTTAGATTAACTGAGTAAATGCAGAAGCCGATTACACTAACATCCACCTAAAGAAGAGTCAAAATTGAGAATTCACAACATACAATACAGAAGAGAGCTAAAGTGACGGTACTTACTTAATTGGCCACTATAACCACACCGAAAACTTATTGACCAAGTTTATGTTCATGATAAACTAGTTGCATGCTTAATTGATGCACTATAGGGAAGAATAGTGACACAAGGGAGAGTTTTGTATACCTTGGCAACAGCTGTTCCCGATCCCATAGCAATTCCAATGTTTGCTTTTTTTAATGCCGGTGCGTCATTTACTCCATCACCAGTCATTGCAACCTTAATGAAAATAAGTTACAACAGTTATTATGCAAATCCAAAAAAATTCAGAAGAACAGAAATTTAGTATCCATACAAGTAAAGAAAGCAGCAAAGAAACTTTGTTGTCACATGTTACTCTTTGGGGAGGGAGCCAGGGAAGCAGTTTTAGATCTATTTTTGCACCAAGTTATCTAAAATTGGCAAACAAAATGATCGAGTACCACAAAACTCTCTGACTTTACCTCACCTTCGTCACAGTGAGCAAACAAGGGTAAATTACAAGCTTTCACACATTATATTCCAAGTTTTCCAGTTTTTATATCACACAATTTGCCACATCTAAAAGCTACACGTAGTGGTCAAGTTGACATTGCACAATTGAATCGGAAATCACAAAATTAAACCAGTGAATGAAAGAAGAACCAATACAAAAACTTTTACCACTTCATTCTGGTTCTGTAACGCTTCAACCAACATTCTTTTGTGAGATGGCTCAACCCTAATTCAGGTAAGAGTTGAAATAAGAAAAAAAACATTAGACTACATAGTGTGGTTGCAAACATACATAAACAATTTAGGCAGCACAAGATGGCGTGCCATGAAAACCAGCATTGATTTTTCTTATATTCATTAATTCCATTTTTCAGGCAGGCAAATCCACAGAGATCGCTCCCACAATACTTTCACATATTCTCTTCAATGCACAGAAAATAAATCCTCTGTACCTTGTAAAGAGAGCCATGCGTTGCAATGCCAATGTCCTCTGCAATGCTGGAAGTTCATCAAATTCAGTTGCTGTAAAAGAGTGTCCAACAAAGTCTCCAAGGTGATCAAAAGCACCCATCTTGCGACATAATGATTCTGCAGTTGCCTGTGATTGATACTCAAATGAAAAGCCAAACAGGCGACCAGTACCATTTACCAATATTCCTTTTTGTCCCCAAAGACCCCCACATTCTCAGTTGGGTCTTCTCCTTTTGCTACAACAAAGACAAGAAGAATTAGTGGAGTACCTTGTTGTCACCAGTTACAACTATAACACGTATTCCCGCAGTCATGCACGACATTATGGCATCTCGTACTTCTTCTCTTGGCGGATCAAGCATCCCCACCTACCCACAAGATGCACAAAAGTGAATGGACAATCGATGAACTTGAATAATAATACAAACATGCTTTAAAGACATGTGGAACTCTGTAAACGATGTATACAAATCCTCCCACTAGACATCCAACAACCATCTTAAAAATTGTAGAGATCAGAAAAGAGTGTTATGGAGGGAATAAGAAACAGTTAAGGGTAAACGAAAGAAAACACAGCTGGGCTTCATTTATTCAATCACCTAACAATTCTAACATGGACACTGGAGTGTTTAAGATATGTGAAATAACTTGGGCCTGAATTTCTGATGGTGGATTCTCGATATGTCTACTGTCGAGGCATATGTTTTTGGAACATCGAGTTATATCTTATCTTCGAACGGACTTGCAAAATACATTATTACAGATACTCAATGTTCCTGAGGACTCCTATTCAGTGTCTGTTTGTTATATAACTTCACTTTTTTAAGCAATACAAAATCTAACATATAAGTAATAGATGAGCTAGTAGGTTTTCAATGTACCAGAGGAGTCCTTGCCCTCTCTTTGAGGGTTAATATCAGGTTCTATGCAACACAAATGATCTCTTATCTAAAAGACACAAGAGATGAGCTCGAAGATTAGAATACAAGTGTTAGAAGAACAGAGAAATGAAACAAACAAATCGTTCTCGATAAAGTGAATACATAGTCATGCTACACTCATAAGCTATTCAATGGAGCCAGTGAAATATCGATTTGTTTGACATAGGTTTTTTTAAGATACCATGATGCTCATTGACGTTATATAACACTTCAGAAATGGAGGATAATTGGTAATCAACAGAGAACAAACATAATGCAAGATAAAATTACAAAAGCATACCAACCCAATAAATGTAAGATCTTTTTCATCATCAAAAGAGAGGAGATGTTGACCCATAGGTAGCCGTTTAAGAGCCAAAGCAAGGCATCTCAAAGTTTCTTTCCCTGCAAAACTGATAATGAAGTATATAGTTTATCTTTGATCTGATAGTCAAGCAACAGCGAGAAGACGATGTGCAGAAAAACATTTATTATGAAAATAGACTGTATTGGTGTTGCAAATGCTTTGAGAATTTCTGTGGATATGTATTATGCCCTTATGGGTAAATTTCCCAAAGCTCTGAAAGAGAAGCTTCCACGTACAGCAAGCTTGTTCAAAGGAAAAGGGAATTTCCATTTGGGTGCTTTGAGGTTTGGCATATATTTTCAAGGTGGTATGTGTTTACATCCAAGTATCCAACCCCACCCTTGCCCCACCTAGGCAGGAGACCCTTTGGAGGCACTCGGGTAATGTTGATGTATAACTGTATAAGTGTTTTGAAAATTCCTCGGTTCCTCCATAAGGTGCCACCAAATTTTGTAAATATTGTCAGCTAAATGCCCTTAACTAATGAAGTTAACATTTCTGCCTAAAGTGTAAAGTTAGTTAACCCTTTGGTACAACAATTGAAACTACTATCATTTGACAGTTGACACAAAAAGATCTCGTTTCCAGCAATTTAATTTCCCATTTAAATGGCTGTATTGATTGATATATGGAACTTTAGACAAAGTAATTGGACGACCCAAACTAATTTGGCTTGAATTGTGAAACTTACTGCTTTTAACATTAAAACCCATCATTTTGGGCTTTCTAATTATGGAAATGTTAACAATGCTATGCCAAAACCTGAAATGAAAGATGGATACTAGTTGGGAATACTCAAAATGATTTCACTAAAGTAATATTACACCAAACCTCAGAGCACTTAAATGGCATTTGTCCAAAGATTTTTTTTAACATTTTAAGGTGTAGCCTAGCTGGCATTAATATGACTCATCCCACCTTGGGCAGTTTTATTTCTCTATCAAGGTGCAAGATATAGCAACGTTGGCCTCTAACCTAGTTGGCCTCTAACCTAATTGCAAGTCCAGATCTGTAACTCTTGTGTCTCTAAGACAAAATGGTTGGGAAAGATCTTCTTTCTCTAGGGGCCGTAGGGGGTAGAGTTACTTTAGTCCAAACTTGTCTTTGATTTTTCCTCTCTACTTTCTCATGTTAATCAAGCTCTTTTTTTAGTATGGCCAATTGACAAGAAAGACTGATGAGAAGTTTTTCCTTGTCTCTGGTTTGCACATGAATTTATCTTGTTTGATGAGATTGATGAATACAGCAAGAGAATAGAAAGGCTCAGGTGTCTAACTGTGCTTCCCTTTCTCTCTCATGGATTTCCCTTTAGAACTAAGTGCGTTGTCGCACAAAGTCATTAATAGTAAGAATGGCCTTTTACAGAATGGATGGGACCCAAATTGTTATTTTGCTATACATACTCGCAGTTAGCAATTCATTTCAGCGGTATCGTATTCAACCCCCCCCCCCCACACAATCCACCCCTATTTCAATAGAATTATCGTAAAGACGACAAAGTATCCTCTAGGGGCCTGAGGGAGGGGAGTCTAACTCAAATTAGCCAATTCCTTTGGACCTAAGGAATAGAATAGCTACTGACAGCCATTGCTGCCTTAGCCCAAAGTAAAGGAAGAAACTCTTTTATTTCTCTCCAGTCAAACACACCGCGATAATGCCAATGGAGCATTACGCCAAAGAAATTTCTTCTCCTTCATTCTCTCAAATCCCACAAAAATAAATCTGTAGAAACTCCACAACAGTACATAGAGTTACCCCAACTCTCCCCAACCCTGCAGGGGTAGCTCAGATCTATTCCAGAGGTCCCAAGTTCAAGCTCCCTGAGAGGTACTGGAGGTTGCCCTGGTCGTTAACTTCACGGCCGAAGGGATTAGTCAAGCAAAGTTCGGATATCCATGTTATTTAAAAAAAAAAAAAGAGTTACCCACCCCTCTCCATACACACCAAACAACTTACATTTAAGATAGCGTACCACCTCATAGGCTCACACTCCAAAAACAAGTGTAGTGAAGTCTCTTTGTCTCATGAGCCCAGCAAAGTAAGCATACTTTGGACCAAAGTAATTCATAGGCCTGTGATGAATCATATGCAAGTTCCTCATGTGGGCTTTGGTAGGGATAGAGAGAAGGATTGGTGTAAAGCTTATTCTATTGTCTTTTAGTGCATTTAGATAGAGAGGTATGCTTGTAAATTCTCACAACAATCTCAACCAGTGTACTACCTTCAGGTAAAGGGTGGTTTATTTAGCTTCCTTGTTGGCCTGGCCAAAGAAGAAGACTTTAAGGGGAATACCCCTAATGGACATCCAAATAAACGGAGGTATTTTCCTTGTTCCCTTCTAATGAGGAGACCTTGTCGTTCACTCAGGTTCACAAGTAAAACCATAAAATGAAATTACATTGCTTTTCTGAAAGCAGTCCTTGCTATTATCACTTATCAGGCATTGTAGCAACATGGTAAGAGCAATATTACAGAAAGCTTCTCAACAACAAAATCATGTAAGTAATCTGTGGAGAAAAAGACCAACCTGTTAAACATTGCCTCCAACTCAGCTCTAATGTCAGTGGTCAGTGGAATGATGGAACCATCATCATTGCAGAGAATACTTGTGCATCTAGAAATTATACTCTCTGGGGCACCTTTAGAGAACATAGTTGCGGACTGTTTACGGTTGCAAAGTACACTCATCATCTTGCGATCACGAGAAAACTCTAGTGTTGAGACCTGCAAGTCATTTCATAAGCAAGTGTTGATAACAGGAACACAGGCTTCTACTAAATTTCCACGACATACATTTACAGTTTACATCATCTATTAATAACTATTATAGAAGATATTCAAATGAAGAAAGAAGCAAAACAAGCTGTTAAAGCATCACATTCGGTGACGCTAAACAATTGACAACAAAGCCCTGAGTATAAAATTATAATAGAACCACAGCAAGGCAACAAAAAAAAAAAAAAACTTTAGCCCAGCTCAAATCCTTTGGGAGCATCTGCTTTCTGAAGATTTCCATCTTTCATCCCCAACCAGATACACACAGAACAGCCAAAGTAGCATGTTTTTATAAAATCATCCCTTCCTTGGAGCTCCCTAAAATTTTAACTCATGCTGAAGGATAGACGCCGGATCACTCGAGCACACTTTGGCTTCACCAAATATGCGAAATAAGTTAGGACTTGAGGCCAAAGCCAACCTAATGAAGTACACTTTGGGCTTAAGGGAGTATCCCTTAATGGCATTTAACGTAATTGGTGTGTTTGTAATTAGCAGTTTATTTCTTTTCCAGAGGGGAGGTGCGAAAGAATTATACTCTGGGACTGTAAGAGAAGAAGAGAGAGAAATAAGAAGAATTGGGGAGGGGAGGTGCGAAAGAATTATACTCTGGGACTGTAAGGCATGATTTATTACTTCTAGAGTTTACAAAGGACTTGACCCTAAATAGGATACTTTGGCATAGTAGGATACATGTAGAGGATCCTATATAGAGGGGTGTGTTACATTTTCTAGGTGTATCCACTTGTGACATTTGCATTTTATATTTAGGTATCTTTATCCTTTTCGAGTTCCTATATTCGCCAATCCATTACATGATTTATTTAGTTATCTATGTAATTTTATCCATTCATTCATGCACTCATCTCATTTTTACTCTATATCTCTTTCAGCCAAATGTTACCGAAATCCTTCAAACATCCAGAACTGTATTCGTGGGTTTATCGGAAATAGAGCTGACAAAATCTGGCCCGATAGGCTAATGACCCGAACCCAAAATTTGTGAGACAAAATCTGTCCCATCCCGAAACCGATATTGGCTGACCCGGCCAGATGTGACCCGACCCAAACCCAACCCGTTTGCGAGGTCTAATGGAAATAACCTCTCTACTAAGAGACTAGCTAGGGGTAAGGCTGCGTACATCAAGACCTTTCCAAACCCTGCCGTCGGCAGGACATTTCTTGAGTTGTTCTAGTTTCTTTTGGGGACTCCTTGTCCTTCTACGTTGTAATTTTTCCAGTCACTGATAAAAAATTGTTATCTACAAAAAGTCATACAGTTAACAATGTTAAGGGTTTGTTAAAACACAAGTCAAAACAATAACATTTGTTAAAACTTCAGGGATACCACGTGCAAGTTTCAAAAAGAATGGATACCATGTCCATTTTTTATTGGATACTCTCAATTCAGGGGTTTCCTATGGCTCACACAATCAGCTTTTCTCCTCATATTGGGCCAATGGATAATGTTCCATAGAGAGTTGACCAGAAAAAATTATTCTTAGCACTTGTCCTTTCCTAAAGGAACCAAAAGACTCACTACTCTGTGACTTTGAAATATAATGGATTAAATCAATATGGCTCATCGAACTATCCGCACTTCTTATTAATCGTGATTTTGGCCATGCTCGTCGCACTTCAAATCAAGGGCCAACTGGAAACAACCTCCTTGTGTGGGGGAGGCTGGGAGTCACTTTGGAGACTCTGGGATAATGTATTGGACTTAACGTTCGAATAAAGCAGACCTTTTGCTTCAAATGGATGACAGTTTACCATGGACTATTTTTCTTTCTAGCTCAATAGAGTATGTAATTAGCTGATAAATTACCTAACTATTTTTGCTCTGTACAAAAGCTCATGAGTAACTGAGGAAGTAAACAGAAACTGTACAAACTATATATCAACCCCCTACTACAGACCACTAAGAATACCACGGTTTAATCAAGCAGAAACAAATGAACCAGTCAGAGCAGAATGAAGGAATAAAATCAACTAAATATGCATAAGCAAACCTTTTTGAATTGATTCTCCCAATACCGATTACAATAAGAAGCACGGTCAAGCTTGCTGAGCATATTCAGAGCAGATGGCATAGAATCAAAGCCAGGAATTCCAATCTGATATCAAACATTTAATCAGAGATCTCATATCAACAGATGCTGCAGAGGCAATAAATTTGCAAAAATCACAAATAGATGGTTGAACAAGTGCATGAAGAGGCTGTAATTTACAACCTTTTCTGCTAACACACGGAGTGCTACTTCTGTTGACTCCCCAATCTTTCCATAGGCTCCCTTGTCTGGATTATACTGCAACGAAGACTCGTTACACAGGGCTGAACACATGGCTATGTGAAGAAGACAAGGCTGCTGGGCAGGCAAGTCAAGCTGCAATCCAATCACAAGTGACACACATGTTAGTGAAGAAAGAACTGCATGTCATCTCATACAGTCAAATATTGTATTGTGAATTTTTTATTTTTTAAAGTGAAAGATAACTGATTGTACAGAAGAGAGCCTCAGATGTTCAAAAGATTATGTCTGGAAAGAACTGTACTGAGCCACTCAAACCTTTCTTCTAAAGCGTCCAAGCGAGTACAACGTCAACCACAATGAATTCAAAAGTAAGCATATTGTTCACTTAGTTTTATAAATTAAAATCTCCATAACATATTTGAGTAAACTAATTGCTTTCAAGCTGCTGTGGCTAAACTCATGTTGGCTTTAGCTTATAAAGAGGATCATCTCTGGGTTTGTTAGGTGGATGGCATTTACATGAAAGGTAATTTTTTTTGGCAGGTCAACATACCAAACTGACTGCAGTTGGTATATGAAAACTCTGTTTGAGATGAGGTAACTGTTCCCTGTTGACTGTATGTGGAGACAGCAGCAAAGGAGATATCGAGTGGCAGATGGGTACAAATACATGAGACTCAAGCCAGCCAAGTGCATCTGGAATAGAGTAGCTGTACCTAAGCATCTGGAATAAAGTTCCACCTAGAAGTTAGCAGAATTGAGAAAAAAAACTGCTACCTGCATCCCCTCATTATCAAAAAGAACTCCTTCTGGGGCATATGTTGTCCCACTGACGCCATATTCTGTGGTCACAGGATTACGGTGCGCTGAATGCAGTACACATATCTGTAAGGCACAAAGAAAAAGGCATTAACAATGAAATTCACGTAGGCATTTAGCAAAAATGAGCCTATTATAAATTGACATTAAGCGTTCATAAAATTATTTTCTCGACAAAAAGAGACCTCTTCAATAAATATAATAGATCAGCGAACATAAGGAGGACCAGAAGACCTCAATCTATTTATATAAGCAAATGTTCTAAGAAAAAAAAAGCGAATGTTTTTCCCGATCTTACATTCTGGATTCCGTATGTCTCTATTGAGATATAATTTCTGTTCCATTCCCAAAAAAAAAAAAAAAAAAAAAAAGAAGAAAAAACAATTGTCTTCTTAGAAACAAACTCTTATGCCCCTTTCATCTAAAAAAACTCTTAGTCTCTTATGGTCCTTATCCTGACGAAAACCAGAATGCTGAGGCATTAGTTTCTGCACTGACCCTTTCCTGCCACCTCACGAGAAACAGCTTACTCTAGAACTCTGAAGCTGGATCCTAGTCTCAGACTCTCAGCACTCTTGAAAAAAGCACTTTAAGTCATCACATCTGCCACATATCATTATTACGAAAATCAGCAGAAAGCCCATACAAAAGCTCTCACCCTATAAAGGGTCATAGACTTCCAAACCAAGCTCATCAAAAGGAAAGGTTAGGGTGTGTGAGTTTTTTTCATATGCGGCTGTGGTAATTACAGCAAGCAAACAAACCCGAAGAATGTAACAACCAAACACTAGAATCTATATCCTTACTAAAAAGTGCACAACTCCACTGTACATCCCCCAGTCATAAAGATTTCTTCTTAAATAAAAGTTCCAAGAGATGGAATGGCCCTCCCTTACCAGAAAAAACAAGAATCTGGACCATTACGTAAAGTGCAAGTCTGTCATGTGTGGGAAAGACTCGCAAAATGGTATTTACCCCTATTTCCAACTTTTGTTTGACCAATGAAAAGAGAAGTGAAGATATCTGTTTAATTAAAATTCGAGGGCTTGCCTAGGAAGCAGCTGGTCCAGGCAAGATGTCTCACCCAGTCACCTGCCATAGCTGCTCTAGACCACTCTATGCCACAGGGAACCCGGCTTCAAATGAAATCGACAAAGACATATTCCCATCTAGTACCAAATGAATCTGTTTTTCAGGTTCTAAGAACCCAAGGAATTCAAGCAAGTTTCGGGTCTGGTAAATTTTTGATAGGTGCAACTATGATCATCCAATCTCCAGAGGAAGGATAAGCTCTCTTTAATGCATCAAGCATCTTAGAGATCTTCTCAGCCACATGATTCCAAAGGAGGCAGTACTAACTCCTAGTATTCCCCACCCCAAAGGAACACCAAAATAGGTAAGAGGGAGAGTATGGAATAGTCATGGAGGATAACAGGCTTTAAATTGAGTTCTATAGCGTTAGACTGGCTTAAGTTAACCTTACGCCCAAAAACAAGGTCAAAATTTTGCAGAAAGGTAAGCACATTCCAGAACTTGCTTGCATCATCCAAGAGGCACAAAGTAGTGTCATCAGCAAACGGCAAGCGCAAAACCACTACCTTCTACTCACCTACACCAACATTGTTTCAGGTAAGGTGACTCAAAACAGACATATCCAAAGTGAAAAGTAAAGTAAATATTGTTCAGTCCCCAGCTACCAACACAAGATGAAGGATCTCATGCATAAGCACCAACTTCATGTCAGAAATAATTAGCAATGCATGTTGGGAATTGAGGAGAGAGAGTTAAAAGCAAAATACTGAATAAACGTTGTTTTTCACATTCCAATTAAAACACAATACATAAGCTATTTAAATAATACTTAAGAGTCCTAATATAGGGGAACCACTAGCCACTATCTAGCTTAATGCCTACAATTAAGCACCCACTACTTTGAATATACTACTGACTCACCTAACAATTGCCACTACTACTATTGCTCCTAATATTCATCCATAACTAAAATACTAAGAAAAACATCTAATTAATTAATTTATATTTTTGAAGCATTAATTAACAATGCATTCACTAGATATCAAAAAACTATTCTCACCTATGCGAAAATAATTTTTTAAGTAATCCCAAAATTGTCCAGTGGAAATATACATCAAACACATATTGATTTGATGCCTTAAGATGGTGGTTTTTTTTTTTTTTTTTTTTTGAGTGTAGTTCTATTTTATTTCAAATTCGTTAATTTTGCTTGCTACCCCAAACAATCATGGTTAAAGTAGGGCCTACAAGAAGGCCTCTATATTTCCTTGTTCTTTCAGATCTTTGCGTTTTGAAGAATTTCAAAGATATCATGAGTAAAAATTCTACTTAATGTAGACAGTAGTCTTAAAAGTTACCTTAGAGGCAGACATCATATTCGTAGTCAAAGTACCAGTCTTGTCACTGCAAATCACAGTTGTGCAGCCTAGTGTCTCTACTGATGGCAATGACCTTACTATCGCATTTAACCTGGCCATTCTTTTCGTTCCAAGAGCCAAACACCTTCAAAGTGAAAGGAAACTTGTAAACAGCAGGAAGCCAAATCTGTTGTTATATTGATAACAACTCAACAAAAATGAAAATTTATTTACTATCAAGCACTCACGTTGTAACAACAGCAGGAAGGCCTTCAGGAATAGCTGCAACAGCAAGAGCAACTGCAATCTAGGCAGATGAAAGAAGGGGCTCACTCAGAAAATTCTAGCTTGAAGAGAATAATCTAGGCTAACAAGGAAACAATGGGGATTAAAGAAAAAAAACATAAGACAAAAAAACAATGCTTAACAACAGTTATAAACTTTTCGTTGTGAACACTTCTGCAATAATGTTTTCTTATTCTCACAATAACCACTAAAATACAATCTTTTCTTTCCTCATTTTCTTCACACAGATAAGTAAGTTCCATAGGTGTCACAATGTACACTTGCAAACTTTGTCTGTGAAACAGAAGATAACGCTAAATGAAGTAGAAGAGAGGTAAGAGGTCATGTCATCACCGGTTATGATAAACGCCTTGAAAATCCGGAAAGTAAATAAACAACTTTAGTTAACAAGCCCAATGGGTTGTATCAAAGCAAAGCACCCCCTTAAACATAGAATCATCCTATAACGAAGCCGAGCAAACAACTTGATCCACTTACCCACTCCCATCTCCGTTTCATATGCAGTGGAACAACTGAAGGACTCCACTATAGGAATCTACAATCCTTGTCACCCAATAGGCTACCCAATTCGTATAACTACTAAATAACATTCTGATGGAGAACCTCATGCCTTGTCAAGAGATGTTGTGCAATAGTAACAGGGAAAACCCAATCCTTCCGCATAATAGAATAAGCCTCCGCCACAACAGTTGAGCCAAATCACAAAGCAAGAGCAAATGTGCAGAATTCTCACCATTCTGAAGACACATCACACAAAGATCCGGGCAAAGGGTCCAGCCAGGTCCTCACTGCAGATAATTTATTTTTAAATGTGGCACTCCTCCACAAATTTGCTGCCTCCATCACTGCGTAGCAGCGTACTCTACTCCAGAAACTCATTTCTCAATTAAGGGATCTCTTACAGATGGACCCCGACCATGCACTTTTACTTCCTCTTCTGAAGTGAGATCAACAACGAAGGTTCCGTCAAGATTCTTAAATGACCTAGCTTTGCTTTATATACCTTGCTTCTGCAGTTCTGCTTCTCTTGCTTCCTATTGTTTCTTCTAAACTTTTTCTTAGTTGGTTTGAGTATTTTCTCCTTCAAGCTGCCGAGAATATTGTTCATGTTTAAAATTATGGTTCATCCATCACTTAGTGATAACTGTCATCCTCAAACTCAAAATTTGAGACAGTAACATACTGAAAAGGAACTCCATAATATGATTTTGTCAGTCAGTTGTAAAACCTCGCCCTTTTTTGTAAACGTCTATGCTAGGGTTTCCAATCCAAATTGGACCCAAAAAGAAATTCAAAATCTTTGAAATGGCTATAAAACTTGTATAACCATGTTGAATGAGACACCCCAAACCACGTCAAAGACTCTGAGTAACATGGAATCTAGCAAAAATAGGAGCATTATGTAAATAAAAAGATGGCAGCAATTGAGGAGTGTTGCACAAGCAATTTAAAAGGGACCTACTCATCCCAAACTTAGTGTGGAAGTGGAGGGGGGTTCCTTAGTTTAGTGAACAAAAACCTTTCAGATCAGGTCACCCTTGATTGGGCCAAATTAACGATGATAGAACAAAGTTAAACATGAGAAAGCAGAGAGTAGAAGTTCCACATACAAAATTGGCAGAAACAAATTACAGCATGAAGATAGGGGGTATAACCTCAACCATGATCAATTACCTTAAAATAGTGAATAGCACCTTGCAGGAAGCCACCATGAGAAGGATCACGGAAGTGGCCAATATTTACAACCCATACCAGCACACATATACCTGCTATTACCTAACAGCACAGAAATTCATCAAAATTGTAGAGCGCAATAAAACTGAAATGGCAAACTAACAGTATTACGTTGCCTACACTTCTTCCCCCCCCCCCCCCCGAAACCTATTCCTTCACATCAAAATGCAATTCAAAATCCTATTCCAAGGAAGAATGGAGAATGGACCAAGATTGATACTTTTAGTCTATACTTGAGACGAAAATTGAAAAGGAAATCAGCTTAAAGAAACTTAAAGGTTGTAGGAATAAAAGTGAAGATGTTAAATGTCATACACTAAAAGCGTTAAGGCCTCCTAATGCGCATGTTATACATAACAGAACAAAGACTACCATTCTTATGTAATATGTAGGAGTATCTTTGCTTGTTCAGGTATTACTGTATTATTACAGAATCTAATAAGAAACAAAACACCCTTTACTAAGGATCATAAAGCTATGAGTCTATGACCCGCTTACCAGCACACATCCCCCACTTTCTTTTGTCTCTTTTAAGTTGTCATTTTTAATTTTCAAAGACTCGTGTCTTCTATTTGCTGAGAAATATTTAACTCTATTACGGCATGGTTCGAAATCGCGGTATCGGTCGCGATCGCGGGAACGATCGCGGCGTCGCGGAAGCGGACTGATATCGCTGGCGCGTATCGGTCAAGTATCGGCCAAGTATCGGTCAAGTATCGGTCATGTATAGGCCATATATCGGTCGTATCGGTCATGTATCGGCCGTATCGGTCAAGTATCGGCCATTTTAAAAACAGCGTTACGTAACAGCATATCGCGTATCGGCAACCTAAAAAACCGATACATAGCGGCCGATACGATACGTCGCGGCCGATATTTAATACCATGGATTACGGTACTCAAATTTATTGCTCGGTGTATTTGGGGGAATCACCTTAATATATCTCGCCACTAGAATTGAATACTGGTTTTCATATGTTCAAGGTTTTAGCTTATTAGTAATATAAACCAGTATATGTATAATATCAGCTTAATAGGGTCCTATTACACACAGTCACACACACAGGGTAAGAGTTCATGAACTTGAAGGCAGCGAAATTTGAAGACAGAAAGTGATACCTTTGCCAAGAATGTACCGAACTCGTCCAACTTCTTTTTCAACGGAGTTGCTTCCTGCATAAATGGAGAGCACAAAAAATCACTTTGGTCCTTTGGTGTGATCTATTATGAAAGAAGTTTTTTTTTTTTAGATAAGAATGAAAGTTTTTATATTCAATCAGAAACAGGAGAAGTACAATACTAGAGATAAGATGAGATCCAACAAAAGATATGACATATGCACGTGAAGACTTACATCATCTGTCCTCAACATTGAATCACGTATGCTGCCCATAGCAGTATTAGAACCAACTCCAATCACAATCGCTCTACCTCGACCAGCCACTACAACTGTGCCCTAACAAATGGCATAAAAGATAAGAAAACAAAAGAGCAAGGCTGCCGGAAAAAAATAACCATTTAAACAAAGTTGATCCTCGTCCTTTTTCTTTTTTTCTTTTTCCTTTTTGTATTTACCTATTCTAGGGGAAGACAAAAACCAAAAAAATGAATAATGTCAATGAGACATATGTTGGAGTCTGGAAGGAGGCATGCTCTCCTATCCATTATTGTTACCCAAAATAATTGGCATTTTCAGTTACTACTTACGAGACTTTAACGAGGCCAGCCTAACTTTCAAACTTCCAGTGATAAACTTGAGGACAACTATTCTCAGAGAAGAAACAAGTATATATTAATAAATAATTACGGCCCTAAAATAGAATAATGTCAATGAGACATATGTCGGAGTCTAGAAGGAGGCATACTGGCATACTCCCATATCCATTATTTTTACCCAAAATAGTTGACATTTTCAGTTGCTACTCATGAGACTTTAACGAAGCCAGCCTAACATTCAAATTTCCAGTGAGACTTAAGGACAACTATTTTCAGAGAAGACAAAAGTATATAATAATGAACAATTTTGACCCTAAAATTCACATCATGTTGAGCTTCTTAGATCTAAGGAACATCTCTACTAGTTAGGGTTAACCGGTTAAGGCTGCGCACATCCTGACCTCTTTAGACCCTGCTCTCAGTATCCTTCCTGGGTCATCGCTGTTATTGTTGTTGTTGTTGTCTGAGCTGCCCACAGATGTGATTAACACAGGAGGCAATAAGCAGCTGCTTTAAACACGGGATTGCCCAGTCTATTTAGAGCCACATATCCGGCTCAAACTATCAAACACAAGAGACTGACAGAAAGCACAACCAGCATCACTTCAGAAATTAAACTTTTCATCCTAATTCCTATCTTAGAAATTTGTACATAGTGGCTAACCAAAAATGAAACCAAGCTTGGACATGAAAGAACCAACCTAATCTGATTTGATTGCTAGGAGTTCTGTGACATTGTATATCATATATTATTCTGAACTTCCGTGCTGAAAGATCGCCTTGCTTATGCCAGGAGCAAACAGTTGCAGGAGGACCTCCCTCACATTGAGCAACCTGGTCCAGCACCAAAAATCCATGATTTCCTCTGTTTAGTCCAAACATCAAAATCCTTAAAAACTTAAGCCTGAGCCCATCTGCACCAATAGGATTGAACCATTAACTGGAGTCTGGTCAAGCTACAAAACCTACTCAGAAGGCTCCATCCAGGAAAATAACTGTGTAAATCCCAAGCCATCTTCTTTATGTGCTCAAAGTCACTTTGGCCTTTTACTATTCATGTCACAAAAACCCCAAAAGACTGCAAGCAGTTTGTACACCTCAATACACGACCACTTCTGTTGTGAGAAATGTACTGCTCCAGAAGCTGTAACACAATGTATATATATAAGCTGCAATTTTTCTGGGTAGGTATAACACCTTGTTGTCCAGTGTAATGTCTAGCGAGCCAAGCATCAACACCAATATTGGTAATATCACTTCTACATCTATACCTCCAAGTATAATACACAATAGTCTTTAGGTGGTTGTTTGGGCAGATGCTTTAAGAGTGCAGATGTTTAGAGTGTTTGGAAAGTTTTACTCTTACGGCTGTTCCCCTAAGACTTCTTTCCTCAAACATGTAATGCTTGATTATTGATTAATATAATTACTTTTTTTATTAAAATAAAAAAACACAATCACTTTCTTATCTAAATAAGATTAAACAAGGGAACCAGACATAATCCCAGAATAATGGCAGTCACCCAAAGAGTAAAGAACAATCATAGACAACAGCACGACGAAACTACAAATCTCAAAAGTCAGTTCAGCATCCCTGCTGCATAGTGACACCCGCTTGTGCCAGAAGATAGCTTTTCATTTCTAAGTACAACTATGCAGTCATACTGACAAAAGCATACTTGAGGAGTGACTGAACTCTGAACCCCTTCCCTCCCAACACCAACATACTTCACTTGGAGATGCTCCACCAAGGTCGACAGACACTCCTTTTAGGTTTTTCCTTTTTAGTTTGGTAGGTAATAAAAAAAAAACTTCACTTCCAAAAGACACCATGGGGACGTCACCCATGTACGTAAGGAGCCTGGTAGCTGGACACATTTCAATTCTCCCCCATTATATAGGATAACCTATTCCACATAATTGCAGCCTCACAGGAATCTCTGGTTCTTGGTCTCCCTCCATTCTTGCACATTCTCTCGACAACATCAAATATTTTATTCTGTTGATATTTTATTCTGTTGGGACTTGGGACAGGAACAATGTGCCATTCTTATGGATATATATGGATATAAGAAACACAAGGAGATGGTAAAGGATGCTCCCTGCCACTGTTTGTTGGGGGAATAGATAAAAGATTTAAAAATAAACACTTAAAGAGATTTTTTTTACACCAATAATATAGATCAGATGTCACTTAAAACCATGTCGCGCAGCAAATGAATTGTACAAATATGACTATTACCGAGAAGAGGGTGTTTGTTTTGTCCTGATACACGGCATTTACAGCTGAAGTTGAATCAACTTCCTTTTCAACTGAGCAACTCTCACCTATCAAAAAATATATATCAACAATACAAGAAAGAATTTTTCAAAGACAAGTAACAAATATCTTGTACACAGATGATAAGTGGGAAACAGGAAGCCACTATACAGAGGAAACCGAATGAAATTACTCACACATATGAGACATGGATAGAAAAAAGAAGACATCATGAGGTACTGACTATCGTAATCACTCCCTTGATATGCACAACACAAGCATGGGCATGGCCATAGACCACACCTACAACACCATCACCAACCACATAGTGTGGCTAAGGTCAGGAGAGGTCAAAGTATGTGACCTAACCCCTGACAGCAAGAGAGAATGATGCATAAGAAACTTGTGTTAAATGCAGTACAACTAATAACTGGTAAACAAAAAACCTGTTTATTTTTGTTTACTTTCGTCTCTTCTTTTTTTTTCATAACATGGGTATCCAGGCTTTGCTTACTAATTCCATGGGCCCTAGATTAACGACCACGAATATGTCCAGTGGCAGTGTCCTTGAGGGATGTCTCTTTCTGTCTTTATCATTTTTCTTTCTTTTTTGGTGGCTATGAGGGATATAAGGATTTTTATGCCAAAAAGTAAACCCAAAGAAAGTACTAGTATTGCACTGTGTTAGACAATTAACCAATTCCACTTTGTACAAATGTCCACGCGGAAAAATCTACATAGCCAGTTGTCTAAAGAAGAAACAATTATTTTCCTTCAACCAGTATAGAAAACCTTGAACTTATGCAGTTACCAAACAGAAATCAGCTTTCTTTCAGATAGGCAGATAATCTTATATCTATATAATATGTAACAATTTTATTTTTTTTTTAGATAAAAATATGTAACAAATGTTTTTCAAATGTTTGAACGATATGCCCCGTGTGAGGAGAAAGAGAGCATATATATACATGCAAAAGGTAAGAGATATCATGTGATCCGTGTCCATGGCAATATGGATCCTAGCAGCCTGTCAAGAACATGCATTATTGAATGAACACATGAGAGAACCAACCACGGTAGCAAGTCACAGGGTTGTCACGTGATGTTTACAATGGATCATAATCCAAAAATTGTGTACTGCAAATTATCCAGTTGCATTAACCTGATGGACCTCGTGATTGATTATTAAAACAGAATACAAAATCAACAAATAAAATGTTCTTATCAAAAACAGTATAGTACCTAATCATGAGCACCTTTCAGCAAAACTACTTTACAAGAAGATTAAAAAGAAACATCAATCTTAACAGGATAATATGCTGTGCCATTTGACAAACAACAAGGAACCACTCATGACTAAATTAACCGACCTAACCAACCACTTCTGCTGCTTCATAAACTTATCATGCATCTAATATTAACTTATAAAAATGACTGATAGTATCTGGATGGATACACAAAAACTCAAATGTACCTGTAAGAATTGCTTGGTCAACTCGCAGCTGGTCACTTAACAATTCGATCATTCTCATATCTGCCGGAACTTTGCACCCCACTTATTTGTTGCATAAACAAGAAGATTAGAAGAGAACCATAAACCCAGTAAGAAATAAATTCTTCATTTATAAGCACCAACATACCACTAACTTCCACAATATCTCCTGGAACAAGATCTGTGGCAGGTAGTATTGAGAAACATCCTGTTGAGCAGTTAGATGTGTGTAAGCAGCCAAAACACTAGATACACCAAAAGTTAAAAAGATTTTGACCCCAGCATACTCAAAAGGGACAGCAGAAACTTGGATCAACAATAAGCACATAGAAACATTACAGAAGAGTTCTACATAACCATTTCAGTTCGATTTTTACCATTTCTTAAGACTGTTGCCACATCAGCTTGGTAAGCTCGTAGCTCCTGAGAAAATGAGGAAGGAAACGAAAATATTAAATGCAGCTGCTTTAAGAGCATAGATCCCCCAGACAAACATAAAAAGAGAAGTAAAGCATGGAATAAAATTCTGATTCATCAAAATTCTGATCCCCCAGGCAATGAGGAAGAAAACGTAATAAATGTCATGAAGTTCAACGGTGGATCATGATGATATTGAGAAAAGAGAGCGTTTTTGAGAGCCAACTTAGATAAGATACATCAAGATTACCTCAATAGCTTTTTCAGCATTTGTTTCTGTTATCACTCCAACTGCTGCATTTGCAGCCAGTATCATGAGAATAACCTGTAATTTTGATAGTTAAACCAATCAAAAATAAGAAATCATAAAATATTGCTCATAAAATATGCTAATGTCCATCCTCCAAAAAAAAATTGCAGTAAA
This sequence comes from Tetragonia tetragonoides, assembly GCA_038025085.1. Lineage (NCBI taxonomy): Eukaryota > Viridiplantae > Streptophyta > Magnoliopsida > Caryophyllales > Aizoaceae > Tetragonia > Tetragonia tetragonoides. The sequence continues at coordinate 11,109,696 of CM076139.1, forward strand.
AAAATATATTTTTGGAATTAAAGAGCTCCTCCTTACTGAAGGCTCCAAAAATGCAGTTAAGCCAGTGTCTCCATTGATCAAAGCCAATACAAATGAAACAAGGGCAGCAGCAATCAATATCTTGACAAGCAAATCATCAAACTGCTTTAAGACCAGCTTCCAAAAAGGTGTGCCTGCATTAAGAAACCAATATATATATATATATATATATATATATATATATATATATATATATATATATATATATATATATATATATATATATATATATATATATATATATATATCTGATGAGAATATCATTTCTTCATATGGATTATACTATGATAGTGTTCAGCAGGATGACTTATGGCTATGGGCTACTCAAGTAAAACAGAGACGCTGAATCTCATTCATATGAAGTATCGTAAATATGCTAAGTTTCAGTTCAAATGTTCTAAGGCTTTCAAATATCTGTTCACATAGCCATATCTCATTTTAACAGTTCGTGGCATTTAAAAAATAGAAGCGTAAGTGAAAAACATAAACAGTTAGGAATTCTATTAATTAATATAGTGAGATGAAGGAACTTGTTTCTCTCCTGAGTGTCCTTCATACCACTCTCCTCGTCCCTAGGGACGATTCTCGGACTTGGACTGGGGACACCACCATTGTGTGGTGTCTTCTCTTGCAAGTCCTTCCTTCATCATCTTAGCCTCCCGTCACAGTTTCCACATTTCCCTTTATCCACTTTTATTTGGAAGTCTAAGGTTCCTCTGAAGGTACGTGCTTTTGTGGACTTCGGTGCTCGGTAAGTTGAACACTTATGATATGGTGCAACAGCGGAGGTCAGGCTGGTCTCTCCTACCGGACATGTGCGTTTTGTGTCGTCAGGATGGGGAAAATTGTTTGCATTTGTTTGTGATGTGTAATTTTGCCAGGTCCTTGTGGGATAGGCTGCTATGTGGGGAGCCATTTGTGTGTCCAGCTACAGTGGGCCATTTCCTACAGTTGCGGTTCTGTGCTATGAGGAGGGGGAAGGAGGGTAGGTGCGCTTGCATGGCTATCCTCTGGTGCATTTGGTTGGAGAGATATTCGAGGGTATTCAGCCGATGTGGGAAAGAGTATTGACTTGGTTTGGGATCGAGTAGTTTATTTGGCATCCCTTTGGGCTAAGGCTGCTGGGACCTTCAAGAGTGTTCCACTAACGGTTATTCAACGCCATTGGCGTGACTTGTAGATATTTTGTTTTTTGTTCTATGAGGATACCTTATCTTCATTCTTTGTATTCTTTCAAAATTAGGTTAATAAAATATTTTATTATCTAAGAAAATAAGTGAACACGTTTACCAATCCCATTCAGTGCCTGCTAAGGGAACTCTCCTCAAACCTTTGAAATATATAATTACATACCGTCACAAGTAAATCCTCTTTGACACTATTATCCTTCACATAAGGCCACCTATGCATCCTTCAACCATTGATTACATAGATAAAACTAGTGCTAAAAAGAAAGTTTCCCTTCTCCCACTCGGCAACAATCCTCAGCAGATAAAATTGTTTCATTACTCTATAAACTACATGCAAAGCAGTATTTACGATTTGACCGGAAAAACTCCAACCTTGTTCAACAACTTATGATTACAAAACTATGACTCTTCCAAAAATGTTGGACTAGTTACGAATTCAATGCATCAAGCTTCTCCAACTAAGGATTACACCCAAGTGCAAATGTCCATCTAAACCTAGAAACTGAACATAAGATGAACAGAAACTAGTCAATATGAATCTCTTACACATGAACCTGAGCCTTATTGGAGTGACCAATTACCCTCTACAGCTCCACGTGTAAGGAGAAGGGAACAGCTCATTCTTTCTATGACCTTTTGTCCCAGAAAAGTATGTGACACTTATTAGAAACAAAGAGACAGAAGAATTAATTAAAAAAACTAAACAAAGCTACAGAACTCATAGCCTATTTAGTTAACTACCCTTTAGCTTAATCCCTGCTCCCGAGCCTTCTAACTCCATAATCAAATTCTTTATAGTATGGTAAAACTAAAACCAAGCCTTAAGTTTTTTTGGAACAACTGACAGGGGTTGGCCGAAATGAAATTTTCTGTCATACCATCCTCTTGACAGCTATTTATCTTCGTAACAGGGATATCCCCGTCTCCTTTCCACTGTCCTCATGACGAATCTAAGCAACAACTGAGAAGTTTCTTGAACACAGACTATATACTCCGTATAAAATGAAAACCAACACCGTTGATGGAAATTCAAAGCCCCTTTGTGATTAAACCATATGTGCACGGAAGTGGATCGGTTTGGGTTGTGGGACGGGAGCAGGGACGAGATTCGCCAACTTTTATGGATTGGGAACGGACAAATGTGATACACTAGGCAACGTGATACGCTAGTCAACATTATATGTGCTATTAAACTAAAGATCCTTGTTGTTTTTCCTAAGCCCAGACGGTTTAGTTAAAGACAATGAGTCGATTGGTTAGACAATCTCATGTTTTCATCCGTTTCTCTTTCTTTCTTCTCTTCCTGGTCTCCGGGGCGGTAAGATCAGAGAATCAGGTCGGAATCGTCCCCCGTCCCGGATCACCGAATGCGGCAGTGTGCCACGTGCCCTACAACTATGTATTAAACAAGGAAACCATCTAATTTAAGATAAAGGAAGAAAATTTAACAGCATACTGCCCTTTGGCCTAAATATCCCCCTTATAACTTAAAAGTCCCTGCCGCTTTGGCCACAAAGAAGCCAAATACACCAAATGATCCCAAACTTAACTCAAAAGCTATTCTTTTTTTGGGCTTTAGAGTAGGCTCAAAGCCTGATAGGAATCAATATTAAAGTTTTTTGAATCAGTCTATCATTCTAATGCAGTCTTCCTAAAAGTCACGCTGTCACGCCATCAACAAGGAAGAGTTTTATTTTGGACTGACATCAAGAAAAACAGCAATTTTGCTAATAAATATTTTTTCTAGAAATGTATGGGTAAGAGTAAGGAGAAATAGAAGCTATAAACTTACTCTTCTCTTGAGGAAGCACTGAGCGGCAAAATGATTCCAGCATGACATTCCACAAATAAAAAAGAAAACTGGTATTAGAAGCAACATGGAAGAAGCACTAAAAACATCAGATGCAGATGTACAGAACCACACAGGTATTATCTATGAAAGAGGAACCAAAAATCCAGGTGATCAAGAAAAATCCATCATCAAAGAATAATAAGTTTATCTACTGAACAAGTTCCATTACCATTCTACTATTACCAAAATTTCACCCAACCTGGTTGTGCTAAATGAAATGAACGCATTCAGATTGAGAATCTAGACAAGGATACACCAGTGCCTGTTACCATAACCTGACACAGTCCAACCACTTTCTAATGGAAACCAAAGAAAATTATTTCCCCGGAACTTTGAAAAGAGAAAACTAATGCATGACTCTGTTAACCAAACTGCCATAGAAAGATCAAAACCCCAGCTCACAGCCAAGCACAGTCTAATAATACACATTCAAATTCAATATTAATGCAGGTAATGTATGACAAGGAGACACACCATTTCGTCCATAAATCCTCCCATGCTCGGCTACCTACGGAAAAAACCATACAACTTATATGAAGATCACTATAATAACAACAAATCTTGAAAACTTTAATGAACCCCACGTAAAATGACTGAACCCGTATCGCAGGAACTGTTTCAGCTCCCCAAATTAAAACTCAAAGAAGCGCCTTCTCCCAACTTGCTCACTCCTTCATCTTCTCAAATTGTGTCCTAATTTTTGTAATTGATACCAAATTTTATTGAGGAGTGAATAATGCCAATACCTGGGAATCAATAAGACCTTTTGTTGGGTCAACCCTAAAGAAGTCTAGCACCTGCCATCACAAACCGATTATAATCAAACAATGAATTGAATGATAAGGGTCATCAATTGAATAAATCCTTGTGTATCACGCATTTACCTCAGTAACAGTTCTAGCATATGCATCCTCCATATATTTGATTCCTGTAGCCTGTCCCTCCTCCCTCCTCAATATCAATGCTGAGATGACACAAATACCAGTAGCTATTAAGTAGAAAGTCTTCATGGGAGAACAATAACCAACCCAAAATATATTTACATATATTCGGATTGGTCACCAAATTTCTGTCAAACCAAAATGCAAACAAACCCAACCCCAAGAGATTTGGTTACTTGATTAATTGATTAGCCTGATTGTCAAGTCAATCAACCAGACAATAAGCTTTCAACTTTGTGTAGTAATTAGCATAGTCACTAACATTCTTGTGCTCCTTTTATAACAATTAGCACAGAAGAGAACATCAAATTAATCAAATAGAGAGAAGATTTACAAACAGGGCAACAGCATATAGACAATCAGATTAAAGAGAGAGATGGGCTGATACTCTGATAGAGATAATGTCACCCACATAGAATAAGCATTAACAACAAAGACCCACCTGAGATGGGTTTATATCTGATGGATCAGAAACAACCCAAATGCTACAAATAATGAAAAAAGATCAAATTTTGCAGGATTCAAAAGTACCAAGATGGGTTGTAGAGAAAAACCTTTTGCGAGCAGAATAGATAGGAGAGAGAATCAGCAAAGCTTGGCCTTCGCAGACTGGAGCAGTAGGAAGACAAAGACTCAAGAACGTTGTTTTGGTTGTAGTTAGAAAAGTACATTCAAGTGTCTGATTAAAAGGGGCCAAAATCAGGGGTAAAGCGTCGGTTGTAACGTACCAATTAAGGGAAGAGAAAAATGAAACCCACGATTCTACCCAGAACCTCAGTAACGGTGGTAGCCTACATCCAAAGTCTCCAACACATACATTTACCAGTCCTTTCACTTGCTCTATCGAGCTTGAGGGGAGTTTAGGTGACTAAAAATAATCACAGATTTGAGCCCTATCTATATGGAGTTTAATCTGGTTCAAACTACTGCCAGATGATAAATACACAGATTATGGTTATTGTCCGATCATAAAATACTATTGTTATATCGGTATATATGAAAAAATAAACGAGTTCAGCCGGTTAGTATTGAACCTTTCAATAGCGTTTATTGATCGGGCAATAATATCACTTCAAATATCTAGAGTTTAATCTACCTCAAACAGGATTAGATAATACTTAAACAAGAAACGGATACAGAAACATTGAGTTCATTTTTTCCTTTCATCTAGTTGTCGTTGATTATGTTTTGTTTGTATTGTATTTTATTTAGTATAAACTTCAAATATAATCGCGAATATTGTGGTACATGTATATTGTTCTAAAGTGATACCTAAAATATTTGAAGTGACCTAAATTATTTATCTCTTTATAAAATTAAAGCTAGAATTTTAAAAGTCACAATGATACGAGTGTAACAAGCAACTCAACTGAGCACAAGGAAGAAAGCATGGACGCTAATCAACTTATTGCAAGCATTAGCACCGTTGGTTATGTAGAGGCTCTTAAGGATAATCCTAGCTGTTCTAAGGGTTATACCTTAATTACATTGCTTAATTAGTCCTTAATTACGCTTGTAATAATGCTTAGGCAGCTCTAATTTCTGCATTTTGTTTTGTTAAATATGCGTACTAATTAGGCCGTACAAAAGGAGTTTGTTCCTTGGCTTAGTAGTTGATAAAAATAGCTGGAAAATAGCATGGAGTGGGTAGCAAGGCAGCAGCAGATGAAGATAAAAGGTACAACAGCACCCACTAGTGGATTCGTACAAAGGAGGCGCTCCAAATTGTACTACCCGAGTACACTTGTGAGCTGGCGCCAGGACCACAAAAACGGCTCCTTTTGAGAGCCTTATCTCATTGTGCCACCTTAGCTTGTTTCTAGAATTATCCTCTAGGGTTCTCAGCTTATAAATAGTATCATTATCCTTATAAGAAGGCAGATTTGATGAATGAAAACACAAGATAGAGCACTGCCTCTGTTCACAAGCTATGCTTGGGTATTTACGCTTCTACTAATTCTTTCTTAGTAACTTGATTGCTTGGGAGAGATTAGCAAGGGTGAGGATCCTCTTAGGCGACTAAACTTGTGCTTAATTGCTTGGTTTTGGAGTTAAGAGTTAATTGCTTTATTTATTTAAACACAAAAAGAAGTTACTCTGTTTCGTTCCAACGAACTTGCTGTTTGTTTCGTATCACACAATAATACTTTTCAAAGCAACCCAGTTTAAAGTAGCGCCTAATTATTATTATCAATAAAATATTAGCCCCATTATATATTAAGATTGAGACCCTGAATACATTATTATATGTCTCATTTTTTAATCCCTCCTCACCCACTATATGTAAATTATACCCGACCTTGGCCTTTGTGCCTCCTCCCATGAACCCCCCCCCCCCCCCCCCCAAAAAAAAAAGTTTAAAATTGTTTAAAGTAATCCCTGAGCAGTTAAAACATAAAAAATTGAATTGGCTCAATTTTCTAGTGTGCCCCTAGATGAGGCGTGGGTAGTGTATAGAAAGTGAAGAATTGATTCTTGTTGTAGAATTCCCCCAACTTGTTGTAAGTTGTGATTTGTAATGCATGGTCCATGAAAAGAACTGAACCTTAATCTACCCTGCATTCATTATGGATCACAGGAAAAATTGCTAGACTTGCATTACCATACCAGCTTAATCCCCTGATGTATAAAAGATTTCATAGACAAACAAAACAATAACAGTACTACATCGCCACTAGGAACTGGACACGAGGTTTCCTGATAGGCCATAAAAGTATCTGTCAGCTTATACATGGTTAAATTCTCTGTCCTCATCCTTTCAAATGCACAACAGAAGCACGTATCTTACATGTAATTTATATCCTCCACACTGCCCCATATAAAGAACAAACAAACAGGGAGGGGGGATGCTATACTGTTAGCTATCATGACCTGAGAATGACTAAACTTTGAAGAACAAATGTAATGATCAATGATCATATATACATTTTCCCACTAGTGATTCTTTCGACCTGCTCCCGTGCAAAAAATTTCAGGCGTGAAACAGCAGATGTGGTTTCTTTATACTGAGCTTAGAGCGCGTGAGCCACAATGGTTGGTTCAGTGATTTCTTCATAGCCATGACTGCAAAGGGAGATTGCAGGAATCAAAACCCACTCAGAAAAGCAATTATGCAGATATAATATATTTTGGAAAGGCAGTACCTTAAATGGCTAAGAGCAGACATCCTGTACAGACATGTGAATACTAAGATATGCAGCCCAATTGTGTAGAAGAATGCAAAAGTCCGAGCATATCTGCATAATTCAGCGGCTTAGTTCAACTTCAACCCTCAAAAGAAGTTCAAAGGCAAAATGTGATCTGATTGAGCTAGGCATGTTAGTTAATGCTTCGACCTGCAGATGTATGAATTCTAAAGTTTTCACTTTCAATATATGTAAGTTAGTGCTTCAACCTGCAGATGTATGAACTCTAAAGATTTCACTTTCAGTATATGTACGTTAAGACTCAGAAGAAGTGCTTTGCAATGATACAGGAAAGCAACCAACAATCCTTGTATGTTAATGCTCAAAGTAGTGCTTTGCAACAAATAACACAACAAACCACCCCCCCCCACCACCTAATAAGATCAAGACCCTGACAGGATCAAGAGAGATCGAGATGCATGCAACCTTACCATTAGCAAGTTGAAACTACTATACAGGAAAGTGAACAGTAATATAGATGGGATTGAGAAAGCAGGAAAGCTATTTCCCGTCCCGGTTTTCCCTTTTCTTTAAACAATGACCACTATTTTCTATCTAGAGATGGATAAACTCTTTAAGTTTAAACTTCCACTTTAGGAGGAAAACCCACAAGATCATAGATGGCTGTGTTATAGACTTATAGTCCACTTGCTATAGTCCTTATCAGAAGGCATGGTAGGAAGACTCTTGTGGTGTCTTTTCCAGCAACTCATTCCCAACTAGGTTAGAATTTATTGCTAATAAATATGTTCAGCAAATCTGCATATTCTGAATGTGGTGGCATCCCTTTAATGTGTGCTCCTCTAACCTGCTTGTTTAGGGAAATAAAATATTCCTAAGAAGTTCAAGCAAACCAGCTGTACTATCATTTTTGAGACTTTACTTCATCACTAGTTGAAGCAGAATCTATTATGTTTCCTTTTTTTCGATAAGAAGAATCCCATCTTAATAGCGATTCATCTGTTACAGAAATAAATATAAATTGCCTAGCTAAAACTTCAGCCATCCAGAATTACCAAGTTCGTAGTGACATTGTAAAGCTCTCCTAAACTTAAGAATGTTTGACCAAAATACCCCAAAATGGATGGTATTTGAGGGTTAGGAGTGGTGCATGAAAGGGGTAGTTACGAAGTGGGGGTATTATTGTAAAGATAACCATGGTTTACTGCTATTTTTAGTGCCTAGTTTTAATACATCAACATTAACTTTGCCCCAATGCCTCCAAAGAGGTTGTTTCTGTTTAACCCTTGATAACAATTGCAGGGACCATGGCAACTTCACAGGACTAAAGATTAAAGAATGCAGACAGTTTAATGACACATTTTAACTGAGTCCATTATAATCAAAGCCAAAGAGTAGTGAATCTTTTTGGCTCCATCAAGGATGAACATGAAAGCGACTAATTTTATACACATCCTAAAATAGCAACAGTGATTCTTCTTTCTTCAAGGCGAGATTATCAAGTAACAAAAAAACAAATACAACTTCATGCTTTTACAACACCTAATGAAAGGAAACAATTATGGCATTACATTTGACACGGATAACAATTCTCATATTAGGGCACAAGAAAGCATACTTGTTGCCTAGAAGGAAGCGCCCACTGGTCAGTGTAATTTTATCCCTGAGACCCAGCTCCTTATACCTTTGATCCCGCTCCTGAAATGAATAGCTTATGAGACAAATGCCGATTGCAGATTAAAACAGATAAAAGAGTCGATTAACAAAAGTTACAATAAGAACAATCTTTTCAAAATATCTCTCTACTGCCCCACCCCCTTTTCAAGTACTAGGGAAAAAAATATTAACATTAAAGAAAACTTTTTTTTTTATTCACCTTCATTCTTAGTCATATTATTTTAAGATAACCTACTGCGCCTCGTTCTCAACTAAGATTTTAGTAATTACTAAAGAAATATCCATTTTCCATTTTGGGTCTTTCAGGTGGTTAGAGGTAAAGCTTTGTACTCAGCTCTCTGACCCCAGTAATGATGGGATTCTCATTATGCTAATTCTATGAAAATTCCAAAATATAACAAATTATGACAGTTGACCTGACTACCTTTTTGGAGAAAGCAGCAAATGGATTTATATCCTCCTCATACATCTTCTTATATTTGGACTCAACATCAGAGCCAAAGCCACTTTCTAGATCCTCAGTACTCTGAAAATTCAACAGTATTGTAAGCTCAGGAAACGAGAAAAAGGAAAAAAAGAAACTGTTTGGTGAATGACATACCCTTTTGGACGCTCTAGAAACTACTTTCTCATGATTGTAGTCTTGGACATAACGAATTTTCCCATAAAGTTTCACATTGTCAGCCTTTGTTCTTTCCAGTTCCTCTGTCAATGCCCGATTCTTATCCTTCAGCTGCCTTACTTCCTGTAAAATCGCATAAGGATGAAATCTGACTCACAGGAAATTCTTATGGAAAATAAAAAACCATTAATACAGAGAAAGGCTCACAAGAACAACAATACTTCCATCCCTTGTCAAAGAGAAACAAAACAACCATAGAACAAGAGGGGGGGGGGGGGGTCAACTAAGTACTAGATATAGTACGTAGTAGAAGCAACTTACTTCTTCAGTCTCTCGGAGCCGTGCCCGGAATCGATCTCTCTGATTACAAATCACCTTAATCATCGAACTTTGGTCCTGATCAACAGAAATATGCTTCTGTTCTGCATTCTGACAACAGTGGTGATGCATTAGTAAGATAATAAAAAATAAAAAACAATATGAACTATTCACGGAACGCATAGCCCATTCACCAGCCCAACTCCCAGAAAACAGGGGTCCATTCATGGTGCCTGGTTGGCTTAGTTTACATCATTTATCAGACTGAGTGTCAAACACCAACCCATGATTAAGGTGATCATATCTTTTACATCTCCCATTTCCCAGATTAGATTTAACATTACATGACATTCAATGGATGTCAAGCATGCTACAACTTCCAGTATATTGACATGAATATTTTAAACTGCAGCAAGAATTAAGCACTCACTGGGTTGCTAACCCACAAAGTCAGCCTATCATTCCATTGATCACACTTCAGAATTAAGCACTCACTTTACACCAATCAAAAGAAATCAGCACTCCTGCTCCACACTATTCGTCTCACTTTCAGCACGCTCAAGTTTACGGGAAAAGACTTCAATACAGTTGTTTGAGAAAGTTACGAGAAGAAACAATGTGTATATAACCAAATCATCTAGTGAGAGAAGAACACGTGTAAAAACGTGGAAATAGAAACGAGAAACGGAGTGATTTTGTTAGCCCATGATATTTTCTCTTTTCTTCTTTCAAGGTATCAAATATTCAAATGAGGCAAACAGACTGAATCGCTGATGTAAGACAGGTTTTGAATCCGTGGGGGTAGCCTTTATCAGCAAGGCCGTCTGACTGTTGGCTAGCCATGAATGTTGTAACTAGCAACAACAATATCCCAGGAAGAATCCCGCCAAGGACAGGGTCTGATAATGTCCAGATGTACCAATGAATGTTGTAACTAACTTGCACCACATCCTTGTTTCAATCCATTTTTATAGAGTAACTAGAAGTAGAGAAACTCGACATTGCAGTAGCACATGAATTTTATAACTAATCTGCATTTGCAAAATGATTGATTAAACCCGAGAAAGGAGAAAGTACTTTTAGGTGAGGCACTGTAACCTCAATAATAAGGCCTTGTAACTGCAAGTATATACATGGTGATAGAAATAAGTTGCAGCAGCAATAACAAATTGAGCAGTACCTCAGACGGCTCAGCTGAAACAGACTCTGATAGATCCCAATCATCAAATAAAGATCCTCTTCTCTCTTTAGAGGTATATCCCTGCATTAATTTGATAAACCAGTCATATTAAACAATTTAAGCAGTTGTGAACGATGGAAGCTGAAATGACCGGATATGCAAGGGTGACAACGCTTAGGAAATAAGGTAATTTCTGCAAGTAAACTCTGATAAATTAGCTTAACCCATAACTAATGTACAATTAGGAAGTAAGGGTATAGAGTTTCTTCCTTTTAGATAAGGAATTTTTTATATTAAAACTGAATAGGATTGATAATAACATTTATTTAGATAAAGAAAAAGTAGTATTAGTATCCAGAGAAGTACAACATAGGAGGAAAAGTAGTCCTCAAAGGGAGACTATTTACAACTCAGCCCAATGAAGCATAACCTGTGTTACAAAACAGCTCCTAAAACAACCAACAACCTTAGCCCACAAAGAGGCTAGTGGACCACCTTATCCCACAGAAAATCAACCGACAAGGAAGCACCAGCAAAGACTCTAGCGTTCCTTCCCAACCAAATACACCAAATCACTGCAAACAGACACCTTTTTCTCCTTCCTCCACCCAAGTCCCCCACGCCTCGCTTGCAAGAATTCCATAACTGTATTTGAGAACTCCCAAGTCTCCTATGATGTTAGCTGATCTGCACCAAAAAGTGTGCAACCCCACACCTCAACAGACGGTGGAGAGGAAGATTCACTGCTCGCCCGAAGGATTAATAATTACATACTAAAGAGGACAAAGAGCCCTCAAAGAAGGATCCAAATTACAAGTCACCCCGGCGACGTTGCTGGTCAGTGAGGGAAGCCCCTGAAGCCATGCCGCATAAGAAGCCAGGTACACCACCAATTCCAACAAATTCAAGAGGCTTAGACACCCCATAAAAAATCTGGGAGTTCTGTTCCGACCAAATGCACCAAAAGATAGCAAAGAAAGCACACCGCCACAACATTCTATTCTCCTTACCCCTTGCAAGGCCAATAAACTGGGACTTTATAAGCTGAACATTAGTGGAAGGACAGATGAGACGCTCCCCCCTTATACTAAACAGCCGACTGCAAAGAGCCAGTGCACAAAGTTTCTCATCCTAATATTTTCTGGCAGAGGTAGCAAATGCTACCAATTAGAACATGAACATAGCTGCAAAGCCTCTTGGGTTTGGGTTTGGGATTGAGTGGTGTGCTTCTAATGCTTCGAGGGCTTTAGCAGGGTGCTCCTCACTGATGTTCCAATGTCATTGACTCAATGGGGCGAGTTGTAATTAAGATGTTTCTTTGTGGAGCCGCTCCTTGTCTGCTTAGTTTGTACTTATTTATTCCTATTCAGTTTTTATAAACAAATAAAAATCTTTATCAGGAAAAATAAAAATACAAATTCAGAAGGGGCTTTTTAGAATCCTGATGAGAAAACTGCTCAATTTCTCCATTGTGATGAACTAAGCTACAAGTTATTTTTTCTTTTGAGAAAAGAAAATTTTATTAAAACTGAAAGGTGGTACAAATACAACCTAAGAGGACAAGGAGTCCTCAAACATGGGAACTAAGTTACAAGTCTCCCAGTGACGTTGCACGTCAGTGAGAGTCAGCCCCCTGAAGCTTTGGATCACAAAGACGCCAAGTACACCACCCGATCCCAAACAAAACCAGAAGGCCTTGACACCCCATTAAAAGTCCGAGAATTTTCTTTCCACTTGTTTTTCAACAAAAGAACAAACATATTGCCCAAAAGTAACATATCAAGTTGATTTCTGTCAAACTTTGATGGAAAGCACTATTCACAGATAGCAAATTAAAGACTACAAATAGCCTACATACACAAGTTACAGGGTTGTACCTTCAATATATCGTCCTCAAGCTTCTGAATTAACTTCTGCTGTTCATCAATCTTAGCAGTTAGTTCCGACACCTTTGCTTCAGCTGCCTCAAGCAATGATGTTTCCTCAGATAGCTTGACCTGGGGTGAGGATAACAGAATACTAGGACGATAAGCACATCTGTAACAAAGTCCCCTAGAAATGATCATTGTGGCAACATAAGCCAGTCTAACATTAGAATAGAATTTTAAAAAACAACCACATTTTGAAATACTCATACCTTCAACTGTGTGACTTCATGTTCCATCTTCCTATTCTTGTCAAGCAACAACGACTCCAGTTTACTCATTTCTTCTCCACTTGTAGCTACTTCCCAATCTTCAGCCTCAATGGAATTATAACCCACTGCCTATATAAATAATAAAAAACGATTCAAACTCACACACCATACAACAAACGTGGACACTCAAACACCCAAAGAGAGAGACAGAGACAGAAGGGTTTTTTTTGGAGGGGGGTTGAGTCTGTCATATTTCAGTGACGAAGGATCATGAGGGCCTGAAGTCAGGCTCCTCAGTATACAGGCAAATTTATATTAAAATAATTATTTTGTTGGCTAAACTACAAGTACAAGACCGGCCGCCCATGTCAAGTTAAAACTCATGCTTTGTATGTCCAGCCCTTATGTAGCCTTGATGGACCATCCTTTATTACACCAAAGTGTTACCGCTACGTGTAATAGCTCATATGAAAGCTTGACTATTTTCAGTCAGACACTTTCATAGTCTCTTTAAACATTAAAAATAAAACATAAAAGGGAAAGAAAAAGAAAGTTACCACTTACCCCTGAAGTCAGAAAGTGAAAAGGCCGGGCTAGAAGCATTGAAATTAAAAATCTCTTCTCTAGTAAAATTAAAATGAATCTAATTTTCTTTTTTTTTAAGAAAACACAACAAACAATCGATTGTTACTGTAACACAATTTCATGTGTTATCCACTCTAGTGATTTTATTTATTTATATTAAGAGAGGATATAACACTAGAAGTTTTCGAGGAATCTGAAAATTTTGGTCCCCTTAGTTTGAAGTCCTGGCTTCCTCCCTATCACATTTTCCATCCATGCAACAAAACAATATGATAAAGCTGCTTCAAATCCAGCACGATATCTTTTTTAGATAAAGAGATTATACATTCATGTGTGTAAATATACGGCAAAGGAGGAGAAGTCCTCCATAAAGAAGCTAGTTACAAATTAGCCCAGTTACGCTGGAGCTTGGTGATTTGGCCTCTCTTTGGGCGAAAGCTTCGGGGGCTTTTAGAGGGGTGCCTCTTAGCGACGTGCAACGTCATTGGGGCGATTTGTAATTTTTTTTCCCAGTTTGTTTCCTTTTGAGGACTCCTTGTCCTCATACTTGTAACTGTTTACCATTTTATATTTTAATAAAACTTTTCTTTATCAAAAAAAACGCTGGAGCTTGGTGATAGAACAACTCCTAAATTACCCTACAGCTCTAGCCCATAAAGCCCATAAAGACGCTAGATAGATGACTCTATCCCACAGCATATCAACTGAAATTACTACCCCATTGAAAACCCAGGTAATCCTTTCTAGCGAAAGACACCAAATGATTGCAAAGACAGCATCGCCCCAAAATATGCCCTTCTTTCCTCTCCCAAAATCCACAAACCACATCTGAAGAAACTCCAGTGTGGTTCGAAATTGTGGTATCAGTTGCGATCCCGGGAACGGTACGACGTCCCAGAAGCGGACTGATATCAGTGACGCGTATCAAATTGCTCCGGTCGACCGTCAAGGCATGAATATTGATATCGTTCGTGTATCGGACATATCAGACCACCGTTACGTATCAGGATATTGAGTATCGGCAACCTCGAAAACCATTACGTCGTGTATCGGCCGATATTTGATAAAACACTAGAAGGACAAACCCATGCCTCCCCAGAAACACCAAACAGCCTACTCTAGATGCTTCGTGTAATGTCACAAGTAAGGAACACTACTCAGATCTTCACGAGTCCCAGCCAAGGGTGCAATAATAATGATATTCCGTACCATAGGACTAGGATTCGTGAATACAGCAGTGGTTACAGAGCAGAATATCTTAACAAGCCAACCAACATTTGGCATAAAGGCCGAAGCATTATTAGCTTAAGGTTGAGTAATCTTCATTCTTCAGTGAACGTGACAGCGGGAATTTCCTCAAAAAGATAGAAGAGCATTCCAAATATATTTAGTTCGTGGATGAGCTCGTATCAGGGAATTATTTCAAGAAAAAACACGAAAATTAACATGGAGGCATGCTGCAGGTTAAGGTGGATAATGCATGACCACTAAAGCAGTATCATCAGTTCACACATTATGTTCCCTTTTGGCATATATAAATAATTTCTACTTTCACTCAACACGTAAAACAAAATGAGACCACATATTAGAGCACCCATTTAACATTATAACAAACAACGTTTGATATTGATTACTTCAACACTAAGCATCAATAGATTCACACAAGTTTTAACCTCTAAATCATTGAAAGCTGACCAGTTTCATCATATTTGCAGGAAGATAAAGCATTTGAAAGGAACTGATTAACTGTATCAACCAGACAACCACAGACCATGTAGAATACAAAATATAACACATCATAGCAAGAATTACCGATAAAAAAGTTGGACAACTATACATTGGGACCAATCTACTCTGAAACTACAAACACAGTTCTAAATCGCTATCAAACATATTCTTCAGAAAGTTGGATACTAAAGCTTCAAGGAATAAGGAAGCAAAGAGGGAGCTAAACCAAAAGCTCTGCACCTGCTAATCAAATTTTCAGCGGTCATCCAAAATATCAAATTCTTAGGCTCTCTTTTTTCCTCAATAATTGATGTGGCATTACTATTTAAAATTTACCAAACTGTTTAGATGACCAGAGATTATTTGTTGTTGAGAATTGATTTTTCATTAAAGCAGGAAAGTTCTAATTCATGCATGCAACTGCATAATGTTTAATGCCCCTAATTGCCAATTTTCTGGATAAAGTAATGTATAAAAATAAAAGAGATTTGTAACAACCTGGAGAATTTTAACTTTTTTACGTAAATCTTCAACTAACTTTGAGGTTGGACGAGCATGCAGCTCTTTACGCAGCTCCTCGAGAGAAATTTCCTGCAAACCGAAAATAAAATTAAAGAGACATAAAAATTATCAGGAACCCAAGTGCATCATAGAAGGAAAAAAATTGTACTGATCAAAGAAAATTAATAAAAAGCAACTTTAGAGGAACTTATACTCCTAAAAAAGGTAGCTAAAGATCAGAACTTCAACTGAATTACACTGTATACCCAAGAAAGCTTAGACCTGGAAAAAGTCCAGCTGCATGTGACATAATAGAAGCAAGAAAACCCATGCAATCCCCCACTTTGCATGCTTCAAAAGATTTCCTTCTTGCTATCCACAAAACCCACAAAAATTAATAAGAAGAAATCACCACTGGGTCTCCAACTCTTTATCGGTTAATCCCTCCCAAAGCCAACATATTTCACATGGAAATGTCCAAAAGTTGTGCCCAGGCAACTATACTTTTCTGGGAGGATACTAGGGAGATGACCAGTCCCAGTGTCCTGCCCAGACTGACCCAGCCCAATGGTGATCTGTACTGGGTTATGGGCCAGCTGAACCATGAGTTGACCCAGCCCGGACGAGTTTTTGGGTGTGCGTACTGGGTCATGGTCAGGCCAGGCCATGACCCAGCCCAGATCGGCCCTTTTTCAAAAACTAGGAGTTGAGCAGGCCCAGGCCAGTATTGGTTACTGAATCATGGCCCAGCACGGTGTATGTGTTGGCAGTGCTGGGTCTAGACTACCGTGCAACACAGAGACCCATGGCTCCTAATCTCTCTGATCTTCACTTGGTACCAACTACCATGTATAACAAGTGAGATCACTCTTATCGGACTCTTGGGATTTATCCACAACTGGGCAACCACCAAACTATGTGGGCCGTTTGACTTCCACATAATATATGAGAGTGGAATAGTATTAGAGGCGAAAATTTTTGTAAGTGTCACCAGAAAGCATGAAAAGCCACTAAAAAATCACCCACCCAAACCCTTTATTAAGGTCATTAAACAAAGAGTGAAGTGCCGTGGGCTTCACAAACTCAAAAATTACCCAACTTCAAAATCTTGGGTTTTCCTCCTAGAATAGCACTTCTATCAAAAAGATTGTGCATCACTTGTCAAAATTTCTCAAAAGGGAGCATTCTGTAGAGAGGAAAAGGCAACAATAAAGAAAGGGAATTGCGAAGGTTGCCAGTGGCCACCCTGGCGAACCCTTTCTCCCAAGCCGCAACTCATATCTTGTTCTCTAACTTGTACTTTGACTAGGGATGGGTCATAAAAGAACAAAGATAACTTTATTAAAAAGTCAATTTGGCAAATTTATATCCAGCTCACAAAGAGAGACAAACTTTTATTGGAACAAACAAAGTTTCTTTTTGTTAGTCTATGAAAATGAAAGTTTTCAAGAGAAACTTATTCCAGGGAACTACTTCACAAATGGTCTTCTTAAGAGTCAAGTATTGACAAACTATATATTTTCATATGTATATTTAAAAGAAAGATCATGAGAGATAAACTACTTGAGGAGATGATCCTTGTATTTGTTAATTTGCGGACACCCATTTCCTTGTTAGGCTTTATTGGAAAATCATCATATATTTCTGGTGCCTATATTCACGCAATTGGAATGGTAATTTTAGCCACCTTGCTGGCCATAAGTAATTTGGATACCAGTTCAATTTTACCCAATAATCTTCAACCTGATTGTATCAACCTCAAGAAGTTTACCAATTATATATAACTGGCACATAAAACAGATCAACATTACTGTACATCGAACAGTGGTGATGCTAGTAAATGCACAATTAAATAATACATTTGAAATCAAGGAAAAGAAAATAACTTGTGGAAAAAAGGTAATTAATAAATTTCAATTTTCCACGATGTTCAGAAGAATTTCCTTGTGTAAACAGACGCAATATTACACAAATTACCTTTTCAATGAGGAGAGCATTCAATTTCTTGATTTCATTAATATGCTGTTCCCTCTCATTTGATAAGGTGCTCTCAACATTATGAAGTTCCACATTCAGTTCAGAGATAACCTTCTCCTTTGCGCTCAAGGAGTTCTCAAGTATGCTACTTGAATCCACTGTATCACTGCGAACAAGTGATTCAAATAGTAAGACTATACGAAACTAATGTCACACATATAGGTTAACACAAGGTACATACAAAAGCACCCAATTGCTTTTCTTTTCTTTCCTTTTGATAAAGAGAAAGTATATATTAATGACTGTCAAAAAAAAGTTACAGCAAAGGAGGCCAAGCCGTCCTCCAATAGTATCTGGTTACAAGTCAAAGCAGTCCAGTTATACTGGACTTGAGTTATGGCATAACCTCTAAATGCCCCTGAAGCTCTAGCTCACAACAAAAGCACTCAATTGCTTTACATTGAAAAGTGGTTTAAACAAGGAAGAATACTAGGAACTGAATTCATGGACAAAATCAACTGTTGCATAAGCAAAGAAACAAATGAAGTCGCTGCTATCAGAGCGATACTTGTGATTTCAGGATAGCACTTGAATGGCAATTTCACACTTCAAGAGGAATTTCATGAAAGTATTTATATAATATGCAACACTGAGAGCAAGGTCTGGGGCCCAAACGTACGCAGCATTATTCCATTGCTAGTAATGACAAGGTCAATTATCAGAGTTGCCCACTAGTCAAATGGTCCCAGATCATAGTTCCATATACGAGGGCTGATGCCTTCCGAATCCATACATGGCAAAGCACAATTTTTATAAAAAATGGGGGGGGGGGGGAAGAGGAAAAAAACCACAGACAAAGCTTTAAATATATATATATATACAGATATACTAATTACAAGGTCACATGTGAGAATACAAACGCATGCCGCTCCAGCTAGGTGAATCAATCTCAATGTTCAAATTGCTTTTAATCAGTGGTAGAGTTACTTTCTTTTCACCGAACAGAACTCCTAAGAGGGGAAATTTCCAAAATATTAACTGAAAATAGAGTAGTTCACCTTTTCTTATCTTCAGTCTCCTCATTTGCAGACTGTAGCTGAGAACGCAGAAGTCCCTGAAATAGAAAATTGGAGACAATGTATAAACAATCCTTACATTTCTAATCATGTGTCTTTTAGGAACGACTTCTTCATAAGTTGCAGGCAGGGGTACGGCTGTGTACATCTACTCCCTGCCTCTTTTTGTCTTTTACCGCGCTAAGGGGTGGGAGCCCTCGTGAGAGGCTAGGATAATGACCATGACTGATAATGTCTTATAATGGAGGAGCTCCTTACTAACGATTTCATAATTCTTCATCTAAAAGATGTAAACACTTGCTTCCAAAAAAAGTTTCAAATTTTTCTTTTAGATAAGAAAATTTTTATTAAAAACTTTCAAATTTTTCTTTGAAGATAAACTCCAAATACACTTATAGTTGGTAGGGATTGAGAACAGTCAAAGTACTCTCAACTTCCTTTCTGAGAAGAAATATATTATCAGCAAATACATGAAATATAGGTTACCTTCTCCCTCTCCAGACTTAGGAGCCGACTTTGGGCCCGTTCAACTTCATCCATCAAAAGAGTAAGTTCTGATTGCTTCCCAGCCCTCTCTTCCTCTGATATTGACATAAAGCAGTAAGATACATATAGATGTACAAAAGTTCAATGCTGACACTCAAACTCTATCAAGTAGTGGAATTTAATTTTTGCTTCTCCCACTTTTGCGGCAAAGGCCATGCAGTACAAAGATTATTTTTCTTCAGACATATTAAATTGGTGGCACAATTGGCAAAAAGTATAAGCTAATGGGTCAAGGGCTCGAATCTTAACCATTTTTTTTAACCCGAAGGGGTTAGCTCAGCTGGTAAGACTTCTGAAATTTATTCCAGAGGTCCCACGCTCGAGTCCCCTCAGGGCGGCAAGGCCACTGGAGGTTTTCCTGGTCGTTAACTCAGGGCCCATGGGATTAGCCAAGCAAAGCTTGGATACCAATGCTAACTAAAATAATAAATATATAACAAAAATATTGTTTTTCTTCGGCCACTTAAGTCACATGTTTTGAAGTGAGAGAAAAGCACCTGATTGAGCACGAAGCTCAAATAACTGGCTCTGTGCAAGTTCATGCAACTTTTGCATAGTTGCAACACTTTCTTTAGCTTGGCGCAACTGATCCTGCAGTGATTCCTCTCTGCATCAAACAAGAGTGTCACAAATCTCAGAAAAGTCCTAATAATGTCGGACAGTTCCATGCATAATATTTCCACTACATCCAATTATCTTATTGTACAAGTTAAATTGAGAAGGCAAGCAATTGTTAACAAAAAGCAGATATTTCAGTTACTCAGTCAACCAATTATCTTCGCGATGTCCCTTTAAACTCAAGAAATGGCCAGAGATCATACATAGGACCACTGCCTGTATGAATACAATGATTCAAGGTTGGAACACAAGTCTGTCTATCATAGGCCCTTCCTAATATAGCATTTTAGCTTGTTTCAAATATTTAATCTTCTCCCCAGTGAGGCTTTTATTGATGCAGGAGCATCTAGGGCTAAGGAGGTTTAATTGCAAGCTAGCCACCTCTTGCATCATTTCCTGGCCTCCGGATGTCATGTTTGGAGGAGTTCAAGAGTGTCCCCAGCAGCTACAATGGATGAGTCTTGCTTCAATGGATCGCCTAGGCCCTTAGGTATCCAAGACAATAAAATCGACATCGGATTTTAATTTCATGCAACAGTACCTATAATGTGATGATGCACGTGCAAAGGGGACTATGCCAGCTCGAGGAGAGTACCATACAGTGTGATCATTGTCTCAAAGAAGGCTCTAGAATGTTGTGAGGTGTCTTCTAAAACCCAGATTAGGCTTGCAATATGCTGAAAAGATGGCGGCTCATCATGCGCTCCTCACTTGAACAGTACTCCAGCGTGATTCTAGGAGTGTGAGGTGATTCAATTTGTTTTGCTGTAAATTATTATTGCTCCAGCACTGTTTAGTTTACTCCTTGCATTTTTGCTAGAAGATCATGATATTCCATGATCCTATATTACTGGGATCACAAGCTTTGTAAGAGGATAGATAATGTTCACTCACTATTCAAATAAAGGCAGTGGCTTCACTTATACAAAGGAATACTAATATTGAGAACAAAAAAAGGCCTCAGCAATACATAGGAACTTTGGGAACTCCAGATTTTCAAGGGCTTTAGGCTAGGCAGAATAAATACAAGTTCAATGTCAGCAAACAGTGAACGATACAAACATTCAACAAACCTTGTGCTTCACATACATTGGACCGTTCATTCAGGGAAACAACAGCATAAATGGAAACATTATACCTCGAATTAAGGCTGATTTAGGAAATCGGGAGTTCCTCGCGGGTTTACTGTAACAAGCAGATCCCCTTAAACTACTACGGGGTAGATACTAGATAAGGAACATCTCATGGCGCAATTATTCCTAGTGTCTCCAAGTAATTGTGCAAGTCCATAATTTATTAGGACCTGATGTGAGTATAATTTCGTGGACAAGCATTTAAAGTGTCAAACTAAGGAAAGAATAAGAAATGAGGTTTCTTGTAGATAACAAGGAAATGACGTGATTCAGGGCAAAGTGAGAGCAATCGAAAAAGATTAAAATATACACGGCAAGGGTTATATACCGTTCTTTCAAGACATCCATTGTCTTCTGATTGTCCTCTGCCAAACTACGCTGCTTGATCTCCACTATTTCTTTCACTTTTTCCTCCATCTAACTTGCACAAAGGGCAGAAAAAACAGAACAGAAAGAATTAGAAGTGACAATGCACGGGAGTGCAAAAATGTATACACTATAGTGAGCTTGTCCAAAATTTCAAAATAATCTAATGCGAAACAAAAATCACTGATTACGCATCAAACCAAGGCCACAATATTGAAATCAAGACCCTAAGAGAAATTTCTTATAGCCAAACACATTGGCCTCCACTTTTTCCATCTTCTCTATACATGGTAAATTACAAATTAGTGTAATCATCTCTATCATTTGAAGTTGTCACCGCATATTGTGTAGTTAAGAACTGATACCTACTATTTCATACTCAATTTTGTGGATAATAGAGTCATAAACAATGACAAAAGGTGACAACAGATTCATCAGAACACATCCCCAGGCAGTGCAATAACACATGGTTTTGTTTGGCATAAGACATCAAGTTCTGTAGCTTAAGAAGATGGGATATAGGATGATATAAAGCGTAAGAAGAATTAGTAAGAACAATCTCAGAAATGTCACCTGTTGCTCTAATTGGCGATTGCGTTCTTCAAGTCTCCTTATTGTTGCTTGTTGATTTTTCAAATGTGCTGCTTCCGCTCTGAACTCCTCAAGCTCAACCTTCATCTTGCGGTTCTCAGACTCTAACTCAGAAATTTTCAAGTCTTGCTCCTGCATGCAGCTAGGTATAAGTAAACAAATGAATAAACATGTAATAAGCCTAATTGTTTTTCATAGTTCGAAGAGTAGTTATCAGGCCAATGCAGTTCATTTTAAAACACACAGGATTCTTGTGTCATCCAAACGACGGAATAATACTAGCAAACAAAAGGAGAATTGCAGAAGAGAGAAGCCAGTGGCTCAGAAAATGATTTTCTTAAATACTGTAGAGAAGAAGCACCGATAGGTCCATGAGCCAGCGATGCAGTGACAGCAAAATAGATTTGAGAGTGACATTCGAGAGAGAGACAAACAGAGACAGCAAAAGAGAGAAATCTTGGAGCAGTTGGGTTGATCTGCGAGTATGAGAAATAAGGTACAATTTTTTCGTCTTTTATTTTTCCAAAATTGCTGTTACACAGAAACATTTTTTTTTTGACACAACCTGCTCCACTCATTGTTTCCAAGTACAAAACTATTGGTAAACTGGCCTATGTTTTACAGGGAAACAAAGAATACGCCCAATATTTTTTCCCAAAGCTCTATTCAAACTTTTCCACCCTTTCCATTTGCTAAATGGGTCACTCATTTGACAAAAGTTTCCACAAATTTTGTTTCATTGGAAGATTTTTTATTTTTTTAGATAAGATCATTGGAAGATTTTTTCTGAAGAGCAAGATAGTTAGCCAGCATCAGTCCCAGCTTGGATAAGTAGAAGCTACACTAGAGAAATTACATTAAAAAGACAAAAGGCAAAAAGCAACATTAAGTGAATGCATTTGCACACTGCAAAATAATGGGCCAACTACTGGTAAAACCCATTTGCTCGTACAAAAGAAAAAACCAAAGGTTCAGATCAAACTGCTATGGAAGTGCTCGTACTGCTTTCACATAGGCTTAGGATAATTTTCTTTTTGGTGGTACTACCAAATAGCAGCAGGGGCTATTAGCCACCTTGTAGCACTCTCACAAACCACTACATGCGGGCAATCAATGAAGCTGTTCACGCTACTAATACAGGTTAAATCATAGCTTTCCAAAGTCCCAAACTAAGATTATACTCCAGAGTTTAATAGGCATTAGCAAGAGGCATCTAGAACCTATCCATTATCAGCACAGTTGAAGCGGTCAATCCTGAGCAAATTCCAGCTTTGGGTTATACTTCACTGAACCAGATGCCCACCAGGTATCAATTTCTTTTCTGCTGTGAAGTAGAACACCAATCAATGTGTTTTCAATCTAGCAGGCAACGGTACAAGTGCAGGGTAAGTGTACATTTTAACCCACACACACACACACACACACACACACACACACACACACACACACACACACACACACACCTGGTGTTGTGGTTTGATGATTCGGTATGGACTTAGCAAGAGGCACTTGCAAGCTGATACTTGATTCATACTTTTTGAAGTTACATTTACCGAACAAAATCAACAAAAGGGAAATAGTAAAATGAGTGTCTTATCTACACAATGAACCACAGTCGCATCAACCAGTACCATGATTTAGGCCTTTAATGTTCTTAAACAAGTTAAAATTTGACGATCATCTTCTTCTACCTAGTGGTCCATCCATCATTTAGCATCTAAACTATAGATATAGAATGCACCTGATATATTCAGTGACAATAATAAATTATGACCAAAATACTAGGTTAACAAATGAATACTCACAGCAATTGAGGCAAGAGCTGGATAAGGATCTGGAGCCTCATAAAGCTTCTGATATATATTAAGAAATGCATTTTCACCAAATTTTGCTCTTTTAGTAAGGTTGTCAACTTCTTCCTGATATCCCTTGAGCAACGAATTGAACAAACTCAATTTATCCTCCGGTGACGCTTTCTTGAAGTCTGCCCACAGACAACACAAAACAACCATATAATTGTGCAATTCCTCGGTCCAACACAGTAAATATTACTACCAATTCAAAAGCTAACTTAAAACCCTCATTCCAAAAATCAACCCCCTAGATTATTGGCATTGCAAATAAGTCAAAACAATATCTCTTCAGTAGAATCCTTTACATCAAAACATTGCTTATGATAGAGAATTTGACAGACCTCGAGTGCTCTCTGCAAGTTTTCGCCTATTCTTCTGGCTATTCTCCTGATTTTCCGCAATCCGAAGCCCTTGCTCATCCAATAAACTCCTTTCCTTCTCCAAATCAAATTCTGCAAACAGAGAAATGCACATTGCACACACATCACATTCGTACCTAGCAATAAAAACCTAGAACAAAACCATAACCCATTTCTATCCATGAAAAAAGGAAAAGTTAACAATCAATCTTTTATTTGATGTATTGTTGCACCAAAATCAAAATGCAGCTAAGATTGTGGAAACATTTGAGATTTACCTTTCCAGAAATTAGCAACAACGGAAACTGGAGAAGCAGTAGATGAGTTCGAATTCTCTCTCTCTCCACCACCTTGAGGAACCTCCATTGATGAATTTGGATCTAAGAACCAGAGAAATAGTGATTTGGTTCAGTTCTAGGGTATTGTGATCTTGTGTTAATTTGGCTCCGATCCTTCACTCTCTCTCTCTATATATATAAGTACAAAAATTGATAGGGATTTTTACTTTAAATTACACGGTTATGAGATGAAATTAAGCGCGGGAAGAGAGAGAGATTGTTGATCTGATTGAAGATTAAAGAGAGAGATCTATGGTATCAACTATCAGAGAGAGGTTTTCGTGTGCTTTCATACTGTTCGTGATCATCTTATTAACGTACTGTAACCGGAGAAATGAATTTGGCTTTCCGGTGAAGCACCCTTTTTTCTCTTCCGTTTCCTTTGTCTTTTTTCCTTTTTTCTTATAACCACACAGGTTCACTTAGCCTAATCATATTCATATCGAATTGACCGATAAAAAAATATAGTGCTCCTATTAAGTTTCCGTTTGGTTGGGAGAAAAACGAGGGCCGGAAACGGAATGGTGTGGGTCACTCCATTATCGATTGTTTGATTCGGTGTGCAAGGTTTTTAAAACCCTTACCTAAGGTGAATAATTTCACTGATTTAATTTCCTGCTTCCCTAAGGTTTTAATCTAGGGAAACAAAATAATCGCCTCAATTACCCTCTCCTCCCCCACCTCCTTCTCCGACAAAAGACCCACCAGCTCCTCAGTGGTACCCACTCCCTCTCTCCAGTCAATTGCACCAGCCACGTGAGGGGCAAAATTGAAAAAAAGTGGGATTTGTAAAGTTCAAATAGGGAAGTTGGGACTTCAGAGACGATTGAGTGCGGCAACGTTTTGTTTACCCAATGACAGATGTTAAGCTCATGAGGTTATGTTAATGTTGACAAAGATTCCATCATTCCATGTCTGTACCAAACATTATATAAAAGTAACGGTTACTATTACCTTTTCTCTTTCATTTTGGATTCTACTCCAATCCCTTTTCACCACTTGAACTAAACAACTCGTAAATAGTTTCTTTATTCACAAGATTCGAACCCACGACTTTGCTTAAGAGACAATAGTGTCGAACCACTCACACCCACCACTTATTGCCTAATTGGTTTTCTTTTTTCTTATTATTAATGATTCATTAAATTAGCAAATTACCTTAACAGGCGTTTGAGAAGTGGGAACGCGAATTTGAGAACGAGCGGAGAATGGGAATGGGAATGGCAATGGCAATGGGGATGGATGATGAGGAATTTTGTTTAAGAAAAATGTTATGTAGGTGTTAGATTGGGGTTAATGATGGGGAAAATCTGCCAAACGCGTTAAATTCCCCTCTCTTGCCTTCCCTTGCCCCCAATTCCCTTTCGTTGCCTTCCTCTTCAAAATTTCCAAACGGGCTCTAAATCAAATTCATTAATAAAAAAAATGAGTTAGACTATTTAAACCCAACTGAAAATGACTATTTTTTTGGTTGTTATATCTCTCATCTATCTTATATTCATTTGATTGACATAAATTTCCCTAATGACCAAAATATTCTTTTAAATGATCAATTGTGATTTGTGAACAATTTGATTTTCTTAAAAACATGGGGATCAACTTAGATTTTAAAAATACACTTTGTGCAGATTCCCCCCAAACTGAAATCTTGGAGAATTTCAACTGAAATTTCAAAACTTTTTTTTAGACATTTTCTTAACTAAATTATTTTTTCCTTATTTTCTTGTCATTTTCTTATTTTTCTCTCATTTTATTCTTTTTCCCTTTTCTCCTTTTCCCTCTCCCCCTTTTCCTTTTTTCCTCCTCTCCTTGTAACTTAATTATCGTTCTTTCTCTTACTCTTGTATCCTAGATTCAATTTTAAAACTTGGGATTCTCACTGATTTGTACCCTAACTTGCGTTCATTCCAACCTATAAATTTATAAAAGAACTATAATTTTTCAAATTGAATATAAGATACAAGACCAAGAGAAATAATGATGATGAAGTTAAAAAGGCAAATAAGGGAACAATAAAGGGAAAGGGAAAGGAAAAAAATAAGAAGAGAAAATAAGAAAATGGCAGGAAAAATAATAGAAAAATGGGTACAAAATGATTTCTTAGTCGAGATTCTCCTAAATTCTGATTTTAAGGGAAAATCTGCACAGAAGTGCATTTTTTTAAAGCGAAGTTGACCAACGTATTTTTTATAGGAACATATTGACCATGAATACTCATCTAAAAGACCATTTTGCTAATTGGGGTTGATCCCATATTAATCTCACTATTTTATTCATTTTTAGTTTTCAATTATTTTTAATTATATTGTAACTAATCCTATTAAAAATAACAACACAACAACCATGCGAAGAAAAAAAAAGAAGAAAATGGTAAAGAGTAAAATAACAGTTTAAATTAATTGTGAATATATTCGTGTAAATATCAATAATAATTGTGAATTCACTATAGAAGTCAACTAAATTATTATATTACTTTGGTCAAGTTGATATTTCAAAAGAAAAGAGGGGAAAGTATTATACCCTACAAGCACTTGGAAATAAATGAACAAATGAGAGATTTTCGGAGTTCTGTTGACAATCAAAAATTATTTTCTAATAAAGTAAGTTGTCATAGATATATCCGTTTGGCAAATAGAATAGTGACCTTACTTAGATATTGGTGGATGACTAATTGTTAATTGTTGGTTCTATTACATGGTTTAATCAGCTTGTAACACTGACTTATGTAAATAAATAAATAAAAAACAAGTTTGGTAGATCAATTGTTCGTTATTAGCTAGTAGCATGTAAAATGATCACTAAAGACATGTGTATCAATTTCATATTTATTTTATTAGTCTCATAGTTCTTTATTTTATTTAATATAATTTATTATAATTAAGTAACATAATTATTATAAAAGATATTAATAAAAATTAAATAAAATAAAAATAATTACACTCACTGATTTATTATTTTCATATCCCTTTTCAATTTTTTTTTAAATGATAAGTAAAATATCTATAATTTATTAGAATTAAATAACAAAATTATTATAAAAATATTAATAAAAATAATAATAATAGTTCCACTCATTGATTTGTTATTTTCATATCCCATATCAATGTTTTTTTTAATGATAAGTAATACCTACTATAATCTATTAGAATTAAATAATATAATTATTTTCAAATATATTAATAAAAATAAAAATTAAAATAATGATAAAATAATAATAGTTACACTCATTGATTTATTATTTTCATATGACATATCAATGTTTTTTTTAAATGATAAGTAATATCACCTATATTATTTTTTAATGATGAAAATACTTTATATTACTCCATATGAGGAGTATGAATTGTATGATATGTTTCACAATAATTAGTATTTTCTCCTTGGTTGTGTCATGATTGACTTGAGTAACTACGTTTGAACTCCAAATCATCACGTTTACCTTTTTCCCTCTTCTCTTCATCAATTTTATCTTTCACCATGAGAGATACTTCATTTAGAGCTTTCGTTAAATCTCATAACTTGTTAGGTTAGGTTAGGTTATTTTATGTTGTATCAAAAATAATGTTTGGCTTTTCTTTACAAGTGGGTGTGTTGAAGGTCGATGATAGACGAATGTTTAGAGAGAACATTTTTAGTGCAATGCATGGTTTTATTCAACATAATGAATATTGGAGGCAGTTTTATTCTTGTAATTTGCAAAATTTTTACCAAAATATTCAACAGATGATGAAGATGAGAGAGAATGAAAATTATTATTTGAAGAAATGAAAAACCAACCAGAAGCTTTTGAACCCAGAGATGAAAAAAGAACAGATACCAAAATCAATGGCACCATGAACCAAATTATTAGCTTCACTAATGGTGATGACCAAGAACCCATCTTTTTGTTCTCATCTCCCATTTCTTTAATCTCTCTCTCTTTTTTTTTCTATGTACTGAAATTAATGCATAGAATTTGCTTTTATGTATTTGATTAAGGGAGTTTTTATGACTTTATGTTGCATGTGTTATTTTTTCAACTCCTCTGAATTTCAGTTAGGAACGCTCCCTTTCATCACGACTTTATTTCTCCCGGTCCAAACAGCCCACGCCATGGTCATTAGAACATATAACTCTTCCTTCTTCAATTGTCGAGCAAACCATAAAAACAAATCAGTGAAATTCAAGTTGGGAGCCTCAGCAAGCAGGTTTGCAAAAGAGCTTCTATTCCATACCCCAATCACAGTATGTCTTAAGGTCTCACTTAATGTTGTATCTTTACTCAAGCTTTTATGTGAGGAAAGAGAAAGACAGACTAATGTTTGCATTTGATAACAAAACTTAGTATAAACTAAATTAGAAAAGAAGTTCTACAAATTACTATTATTATGATTTCATGCAAAGAAAAACTTAAAATTTGCGACCGAAAACATAAGTGATAAAAGAAAATATGCACGAAAAAGGACAAAAATCAACAGAAATGATAAATATTCATGCAAAGACTTGCATTTAGATAACAATAATAAGCAACGAAAGAGAGTAAACAAAAAAATATAGCATGAATTCATTATTATTTTGCTCAAAAATTGGTTACTTTTGAAAGAAACGGTGAGAATCCCGGTAATACCTAGTATTTTTATAGTATTTATATATATATATTTATATAGCAACTCCATCTTTATTTGTATTTAGTGTACAATTTTCTAGCTAGCTAGCTAGTAGAAATTAGAAGTTAGACATGCCACCCAATTAACCAATGATACGCATGCTTACTAATGCATAATGTTGAAGCATACAAGATTAAGAAAGTAGCTAGCCTTTAAACCGACTTTCCCCTCCTTGGACTTATATTAGTGAAGGTCCAATTAAAACAAAAAGCTTCAGATACTAAGAAAACTTCACAGCAACAAAACTCACGCCTCACCTCCGCTCTCCACCACGCACCATCGTTACTCCATCACCGCCACCACCACCACGAGCAATCAGCAGCATCGCTGGTTATTCAGCCAGCCACAATGCACCCTCCTCCTCTGTTTTAGTATCTTTTCTCTCTCCTCTAGGTTATATGCACGGAAGCCCAAAGCTCGCTTATAGAATCCGGTGACCACGACCACCTTGAACGCCACCAGAAATCACCACCCATGTCCGCCCTCCATGCCCAGATCATTGGTTTGCTTTCCAGAAACCCTAAACCCTAAATCTATTTGGGTATTTAGTCATTTAATTTTTGGTTTGGAATTTGATTTATATTTGTGTTTATATGCATATGCTGGACTTTGATGATTGAATTGGAGGGATTATGATTACTAGTTGCTTTCGGTGGTTCGTTTAGAGGTAATTTATATCTGTCTCGTATAATCTCTTTTTGATTCATTTTGAGGCTAATTATGTGTATGTATGATTGAATTGGCTTTTGGTATGAAATTGAAAACCTATGTTCAGTAGTAATCTATTTTAGTAGTAGCCAGTATTATATAGTGATCGACCTGAATATTGCTAATGTTAAGTATGTATAAAATGGGTGATATTAACCTCTGAGTATAGTAATTCTTGTAAATGTGTATTCAGTTCAGAATATATGTTTGATTGGTGAAGTTTTTATGAACAAGTCTAAGAGTAAGGAAATTGAGTTATTATAAGCTAAGTTATGAAGAGATGGGTAGTAAAGAGGTACTACCTAAGTTATAGCTAAAGAAAGAGAAGAAAAGAGATTGTTCATGCGTTCTTTTGAGATGAACTATATGAATGACATGTGTTTTATATCAGAAATTATGAGTCAAAGCTACTCAAGTTACTAATAACATAAAGTGAAAGATGGCTTGGGCAGTGTGGAACCTATGAGTACTCTAGATGTGTTATAATGAGTTTACGGGAGACGTCCCTGAGTTTTGAACTGTGCCCCTAAGATGTGGTAATGATCAGCAGATCCAGCCCCTATATGGGAAGAGCCCTCAAAATGTGTCTAGTTACAGATTACAGATAACACATTTGGCTCCCAAGATGTGGCTTGATCCCCAATATGCGGTCAAGGGTTTAAACGCCCCCAAGATGTGGCGGCCCAAGGAACCTAGCTCCCAAATGCCCAATTCAGTAATGCAAGATAAATAATAAAACATATAAAGTTATAGTTGAGTACTTTTATGTAGTTACAGCCCTTTATTGGGAAGAGCCGCAAGGCTAGTTAAAAGCTACCAAGATCAGAGGTTCAAAGGAGAAATGATTCTTTTAAAGTATTAAGAGGAAAGAATCATGAGAAGCATTAATAAAGGTCTATCATAGCAAAGATTGATGTCTGTTTTATGTTTACTGTCCAACTTTGTGGAATGCACTAGGAGCTCAATAAGATTTATATGTTTACTCTGTATGACTTATGACTTATAGATGTGAATGAAGTAGAGTTAAGGTGAAATGGGAGCTGAATGCTTGCTATATATGAATGATTCTTTGTTTAGACTTGAAATGAATTTTAAGTGGCCTTTACTAGATAGATGTTTGTTACTCAGTTCACACTGACCCGTTTTGGGCTGTCACCCACGATGTGAATCGTGTCTTTCCTGGTGACAGATTACTTGTGCAGGTTGTTTGTTGTGAGGACGCTTCCATATAGTAGCTCATATAGAGTCTTGGCAGGAAGAGTTTACTTTTAGATTTTCATCATGTTTTTAGCTTTCAAATCAAATTGTAATAAATAGACCACCTAGTATATTTTTAAGATCATTATTAATAGTTTCAGTTGAAGAGCCTTACACTCATTCGTATGAGTGAGTGTGGCGGTAGCGCCCTGAATTATTAGAGTCTTCCGCTGGGATGCTTGGATGTTGTTTTATTTTTGTTAAGCATGTTTATATAAGTCTTTTTAGACTGATTTATTCACTTTACAAAAGAAATTCTGCCGGATTTTAGGCTCGAGTCTATTTATTTATATTTATTTACTTTAGTAGGAAATTCGGGGTGTTTTACAATCCCCTTAAACATCTCTATTTTTCAAAATATAAAATATATAAAATAGAAAAATATTATGCGCCACTAAACCTAAAATTTCACTTGAAATACGTACAAATTAAAGATACATATCACTTGAAACTTTTAGGACTTAGATATAATTTAACTTTTTTGTACATACCTTTATATAATTCTATTAACATCAAGTATTGTGTACTCTTAAATCTTAATGTATACAATACACTAAAGATACATAACAAATCGCATTTGTACAACCTTATTAAAAGTACGTATTTGTACTCCTAAGACGCATAGTTGGCCGCACGCACAAGTAACTATTTTATTAGATCTTAGGTACCTCATTTTATTTATTTATTGACTAGGTACCTCGTTCAGATTTATTTTTGTCCATCTTTTTAACTATTCTAATTTTAAAATAACTTTGATTTAATACTTTGTTTTTTCAAAAAACTATATCTTTTTAGCCTTTGATAATATTAACATTTGAATCATGATTTATCTTTTTGCTCAATCAAATGGACATTTTGTTCTTTGAAATTTAATTTAATTTTATATTTTTATATACTTCTAGCATGCATTTATGAGGGTGGAGAGCGTGTACGTGTCAAATTAATCCTACTACTTATTGTCATTGTATAATTAGACTCCTTAATTCTCAACAATAGCGATTTGTCCAGACAACTTCTCATAGGACAACAATCAACTCCGTCAAATTTTTAAGCTTAAAGGTGGGTAGAATCATGACGTGGAATCAGATAAAGCAAATTTAACTTTCTTCCTAAGTACATGTCATTTGAAATACACACAAAAAAAGAGAAATTGAAAACACTCACCATATGTGTGAGACCATACATTCCTCCGTCCATACACCTAAAGATGGCTACAGATTGTGCCGTGTCATACCTTCGTGGTCAGAGTTCCAAGAAATACGATGATTTACTCAGTGGGTTTTATGTCGTTCGGTCTTGCCTCAGTAAAGTGACGGCCCAGATACAACCCACAAGCTACCGTGTTGTTCCTCGTGGCGAAACCATTTTTCATATACTTTCATGTTTTATTAATTTTCTTCTGTGTCAAGTTGTACCACGCCCTACCTCAGCACTGAATCTTTCTCAAAACCCGATTTAGACACGAGTCACACGACCCACTAATTCGTGTCATGTGTTGTGTAGTGTTAAAACTCAAAACCGAGCTGGACCATGCTCAGCGTGTGCCAGCTCTAACCATGACCATCCTTACATACATGGGGATACACCCATTTTGAACCGTTGGTATCATACCAAATCCGGATACCCAAAAAAAACACCCATTTTTGCCAATGTGGTACGATACCAAATCCTATACCCAAAAAAAAAAAAACAAAAAAAAAAAACACAAAATTCTTATTTCCCTTTTCTTTTCTCTCCCCCATTTCTAATTTCTTTCCCCCCTCAGCCTCTCCTAATTCTTTAAACCTTGTATAGGTTTGGTCGTGGCTAAACTCAGAACAGACTCTCAGATAACACAAATTACAGAACAAGCAACCAAGTAGATAGCACCTTAAACCCATCCCCAAAAAAACAGGGGAGAGGCTATGGTTCGCGCCATTGATGGCCTCAACCTCTCTACCTCACCTTCTTCTCTCTCTTCTTCCCCAACCCAAAAAACCTCTTCACTTCCCTCCTAAGTTCTCTCCCCTCACTTCATCTCCTTCACTTTCTCTCTCCAAATTCAACTATCAGAAGGTCTCTTTTTCTGCATCTTCTGCTCAATTTCTCCCAAACCCACAAATTTCTCCCTTGAATAAACAAACCCATCTCCCCCTTTCATCTCCTGACCTCAATTCTCTCTCCTCCAAAAATACCCAGATTCTCTATGATAAATGCATTGAGCTTCTTCAATTATCTGTGCGTTATAATGATGTAGAGCTAACAAAGGCTGTGCATTCTTTAATTTTGAAGTTTGATGAGGATAATTACTTGTTTAATTCCTTAATTACTGCTTATTTGAAATTGGGTTTGATTTCTGATGCTTATAATGTCTTTGCTGGAATTTCGAACCCTGATGTTGTTTCTTATACAGCTCTTATATCTGGGCTTGCTAAATCTGGGTATGGGTTGAGGTCAATTGGGATGTATTTGGATATGATAGAGAGAGGTATTGAGCCAAATGAGTTTACTTTTGTTGCTTTTTTGAGTGCTTGTAGCCGAATTTGTGAGTTAAATTTGGGTTTTCAGATTCATTGTTTGGCAGTTAAATCTGGGTATTTGTTTGCTACATATGTTGCAAATGCCTTGATGGGTCTGTATGCTAAGCGTGGGTGTTTGGATGATGCGCTTAAGATGTTTGATGAAATGCCTCAGAGAGATATTGCATCATGGAACACTGTTATTGCTGGTGTTGGGAGTGTGTTAATGTATGATAGAGCTTTGGAGTTGTTTCGTGAGATGCAAAGAATTGATGGCTTGAGAGTTGACCAGTTTACGATTTCCAGCCTTCTAAATGCTTGTGCTGGGTGTTCTGCTAGGATGTTGGGACAGGAAATCCATGCTCATGCTCTTAGGGCTGGGTTTCGGAGCAATTTGAGTGTTAATAATGCGCTCATTGGGTTTTATGCAAAGTGTGGTGGTGCAAAAGATGTGCAGGCTGTGTTTGAGAGTATGCACACGAAGGATGTCATTTCGTGGACGGGTTTGATTACTGCTTACATGGAGTTTGGAATGGTGGAGTTAGCTATAGAGGCTTTTAGCAAGATGCCTGAGAGGAATGTCGTCTCTTTCAATGCTCTTTTGAATGGGCTTTGTCAAAATGGGGAGGGTTTCAAAGCTTTGTCTTTGTTTTACAGAATGGTGAAACATGGTTCAGAACTAACAGAAAGCACGCTAACAAGTGCCGTTAGTGCTTGCAGCTTGCTTGCTGATAAGGGTATCAGTGAGCAGGTACATGGTTTTGTGGTTAAGTGTGGCTTTGGGGAAAATTCTTGTATTGAAGCAGCATTGCTAGATATGTGCACAAGGTGTGGGAGGATGATAGATGCTCAAAAGATGTTCTATAGGAGTCAGTATGACCAGAATCTTTCACTAAATTGGACCTCACTGATATGTGGGTATGCTCGAAATGCACAGCCAGATGAAGCAATTGCTCTGTTCCAGTCGGGGCAAGCAGAAGAAATTATGATAGTCGATGAGATTGTAGCAACTACGGTGCTTGGTATATGTGGAACATTGGCATTTCATGAGTTGGGAGAGCAAATGCATTGCCATGCTCTGAAAACAGGGTTTCTTTATGATTTGGGGGTAGGAAATGCCATCGTTAGTATGTATTCAAAATGTGGTTACATGGAAGATGCAATTAAAGTTTTCAATTGTTTGCCAATACATGATGTAGTGTCATGGAATTGTTTGATTTCTGGTCATCTTCTTCAAAGGCAGGGTGATGAAGCATTGGCTGTATGGTCCAGGATGAAGAGGGCATTCGTAAGGCCAGACTCAGTTACACTTAATTTGGTTATTTGTTGTTACAGGCATACCAATTCAAATATGCTTGATGAATGTCGGAGATTGTTCTTCTCCATGAAGAGGGCATATGATATTGAGCCGACCTCCGATCATTATGCCTCCTTGGTCAGCGTTGTAGGTAATTGGGGCTCCCTTGAAGAGGCAGAGGATATAATAGCCAAGATGCCTTTTGAGCCAAAAGCCTTAGTTTGGCGAGCTTTACTTCATAGCTGTAGTATCCATTTGGACTCTTCAGTTGGAAAAAGAACAGCAAAACGCATTCTAGCTTTGCAGCCACAAGATCCATCTACATATATACTCATATCAAACTTGTTCTCTGCTTCTGGTAGATGGCATTGCTCTGAGATGGTTAGGGAGGAAATGAGCAGGAAAGGGCTTCAGAAGCATCCTGCACGTAGTTGGATAGTTCATCAAAACAAGATTCATTCATTTTACGCTAGAGATAGATCACATTCCCAATCAAAAGACATTTACAGTGGGTTGGAAATACTTATCATAGAATGCTTAAAAGCTGGATATGTGCCTGATACGAGCTATGTGCTTCATGAAGTAGAGGAACACCAGAAGAGGGACTTCTTATTCTATCATAGTGCAAAATTAGCGGTGACATATGGGCTTTTGATGACCAAGTCAGCCAGACCTATTAGAGTTACAAAGAATGTTCTTCTATGTGGCGATTGCCATAACTTTTTCAAGCATGTCTCAAAAGTGACTAGAAGGCACATATGTGTAAGAGACACCTCAGGATTTCATTGCTTCTCTGATGGACAATGTTCGTGCAAAGATCATTGGTAATATGCTCTTACGCTGACACCTGGTTCTGTCTATCAATGTTTTGGAGGAAACCTGCGAAATCCATACTTGATGAGTTGACGTGGATGCTTATAAAGGACGAGATGGCTGAATGTAGCATAAATGACAAGATGAGTGAGCAAGCTAAGCACAGCTGGAGAAGTAAACTTTGAGGTAGAGCTTAGCTATAGATATACTAATACATTACTGCACAGTTTTTTGACATTGTCTCCCATTTGTGTCACTCCTGCATGGTTATCCTATGTTCTCTGTCATGCAACTTGTGTCCTACTCTTCTTTCTGCATGTCACCTTGCCCTCATTTTATGGTGCCTCTATCCAATGTCTTCACATTACTTGCATTGATAGATTTTTTTCTTGAATGTTGCTTCTAACTTGATGATTGGCTGTGATGTCAGGATGCATGATGCTAATCAAGTTATGGGCTTCACAACGGATTTTTGACTGAGGTACGATTTCTTTCCTTTCATCTTTGACTTGAATAGTGATTATAGCTTTTTTGCATCTTTTCGGTTACTTCTAACTCTTATTAGAATCAAGCTGACAACTATTTTTCTGTTCTTCTTCTGTGTATTGGATTATTTTTTACTTTCTGTCCCGTTGATATGATCTGTGTATGGTTTGCTTTGAATTCTAATGACAGTGGATTACATTCTTTTAGATCAATATTCTATCGGTTTTGCTTTATATCTTCTTGGGTTAATTGAAAATTGGTTCCCTTTTCATTTTAAATTTCTGAAGAATTTGATGGATCTTAATATTAAGATGATGATGTCTGCTTGTTCTTCATGTAGAAAGTTGGCACTGAACTGGAGCGCGAGTGAGTGGACTGCTAAGCTAAACTAATTTGATTTCAATGCATATGGGCATGTATTTTGTTTGTCCCTTTTCTTTTATTTCTGTACATAGAAAGTGTACATAAACACCAAATTTTCCCGCTATGGTGGCATCTTAATTTTGAGTATAGTTCGATTAAATTTTCAGTAGAAAGGCTGCCTACTATTCGATATGTTGAGAATTTTTGGGTATATACTATGGATATTCTCATGTAGAACTACTGCAGGAGAGCAAACACAACATGGAGGCTTTGAATATTTTCTCACAAGTCTTGTAGAAAGAAAATACTGCAGGGTTGCAAAGTGCAGCTTATCCAGTATTTGGATGCTGTGATTCTTGTTTTACAACAAAATGAGGCGTTGGTTGTTTGTTTGTTGGGGGGTGATTTGATGTATATATAAGAACCTCAACTCCCCTGAACCCTCTACAACGCCTTTTTTGGCATTAAGAATCAAAGGTGAAACTCTGTAATAGACTTCGCGAGATCCTCAGGGATCTGTTACGATCTGGATATTTTGGGTTGAGATTGATTAAGATTGCCTGAATTAGCAATGGTTAACCAATCCTAGCTCAATAATCAGGAGGCTAAGAGTAGAAGAATAAGCCTCGAAATTACAGGGCAAAGGAAATTAAGGGATAGAGAGAGAGTCATAGATATAGAGAGAAGTCAGAGAGAGAAATTTGGGTATTTTCATTCATAACTTTCTCAAATGAGGAGGGTGGTTTATATACCACTTGACCACAAGTATTTTAACTAAAAGTCCCAAAAATACAAAAAATAACAAAATACTTGAGAATACTAAAATACTGGTTCATAACAATGCATTCCCCTTGAGAAGAAGCTTGTCCTCAAGCTTCAACATAGAGATCAGGGTGACAAGGATAATGAGCCAAGAACAAGAATATGGAGCAGCACTCAACAGCATCTATGCAACTGGAGATAATTTGTGGAGCTAGCAAACATACTTGAGCAGACTTGGGCAATTGTTTCCACCAGGATCAAACACAAAAATGATGCACCCTGAAGAGGTATTGAAGATTAACATGTACCCACTACACATTCTACTGTAACGGAGGTCATTTCGATCAAGGGTCACCTCATACTCACCAGTAACACCCATATTCCCATTTACAGAAAATCCTCGCTGCTCACAACTCTCATATGAGAACCAACTTCCACTGGAACTTCCCATAGTAGAATCTATCTCAGCTCCCGGCAGGACCTGAGCCTGCACATAGGCCAGCCTTGCATCAATACTCCCTCCTTCAATTGATCCTTGTCTCCAAGGATCAAAGGTTAGGAAAATTTTCTTCAGGGTGTCGATTCTTTCCCATAAGGTACTGTCATTTGAACAATCACGCCACTTGACCAGAACATCACTTGCATTTTCGAATTGCTCAAAGTGTTCCCTTTTTATTGATGAACCAACACCGAGAACATGATTATGAGAAGTACTTCTAACACTCTTGCACCTGAAATTATTTCCATCAACAGTTACACTTTCACCTTGATCAAATGGGATGGCTTGAAGTACCCCTTGTTCAAGATAACATGTATAATGAAAGGA
The DNA here is from genome assembly GCA_038025085.1 of Tetragonia tetragonoides. NCBI lineage: Eukaryota > Viridiplantae > Streptophyta > Magnoliopsida > Caryophyllales > Aizoaceae > Tetragonia > Tetragonia tetragonoides. The sequence goes on from CM076139.1 coordinate 11,148,125, forward strand.
AATTCCTCCTAGATCATACACATTAATGATGCACTCATAAGAAGCATGCAGATTCAGTATAATAGTTATACAGTTAGCCCTGCTGCATTCGTATACTTCCAGGGAGTGTAAAAGTACTAGCCCAATGTCTTGTGTGGCGTGAGAGGAAAAGGATTTATGGCACTCCCGTTCAGTAGCAATATTTAATATGACTTCTTTTATGCCTGATGCATAGTAATTATCATTACCCCATATCATGAGGATAACCCCATAGTAGTAGTGACATGGTGAACCAACTTGACAGCACCCATCAAACCAATCAACACAAATGTTTTGCTTGAACAAATGTGTTTCATTAGTTAAGGACTCACGTATCAGCAAAATCCAAACAAAAATCACAAGGGAAGTAACCAATAGATGACCCCACACTCCTCTGCATATAATTCTATGCAATCCACCAGGATAAAAAACAATCCCAGCCATTGCATCACCCTTCATCTCATCAGATAAAGAGTAGGTGTGTATTCCTAAATAACTAGCTATGCTAAGCCAAGTTTTTAACCCACCATTAGCAATTAGTTCTTGCGTTTTACTATAAGACATGTTATCAATGACATTTAAAGGACCATACCCCAACTGTGAACTTCTCTGTAATCCATTAATTTCCTAAGTTTGTGTAAAGTCAAAATGGAAGAACACCCAGGAAGCCTCTCCAGTTCCAACACACTATCCTGATGAATACCCTCCTTGAGGTCCTGTGCTTCCACAACAACCTTGGCATGTTTAGCCTCCCGGTTAGTAATCAGTTTGGCCTCCATAACTGGATCAAGGGATAACAGAATCGAATAGTTTCCAGCAGATGTAACTAATGGTTTAGATACCATTTCTACTGATCCAGGATTAAAAACTCTAAAGGCACTTGTGTCAAATGCTCCATTAAAATAAGTAAGTGCTTCAGGCATTTTATCAAATATGTTATGGGCATTTTCAATTTGCCCCTCCTCTGCAATCTGGGTATTCGACCCTTCAATCTGTAAGACCTTTTTTGGTTGAGGCAATTCATCAAACACCTTAGGTGCTCCTTGCACACCCAATTTCACCATTTTATTTAATTCAGGCATTTTATCGAACACCTGATGTGCATGTCCTTCAACTGAGATATTTTGCTGTTTGGGAACACAGTCTACTTCATTTCTACCAATCAAAAGGAACATAGTATCTTCATCCATCACAAATATAGAATTGGATTCAATGTTCTCACATTTATGTGGTCGAGAATAGGGCTTCTCACACCACTCACATAAACCCTTTTCCCACTTCTCAAAGATTTCATCTCGAGAACGAAAATGATAAGATTGAATTACCTTGTTTTTTACTGCAGCTTGTAATTGAGATTCAATTGAAGAATCATCGAGTAGTTCGTCGCAGAAATTTTGAAGGCTTGCTAATGAAGAACAATAGTTAGCCATGGATGAAGAATAGGCCAAGGAAAGTTTGGCTCTGATACCAATGTTACGATCTGGATATTTTAGGTTGAGATTGATTAAGATTGCCTAAATTAGCAATGGTTAACCAATCCTAGCTCAATAATCAGGAGGCTAAGAGTAGAAGAATAAGCCTCGAAATTACAGAGCAAAGGAAATTAAGGGATAGAGAGAGAGAGAAGAGAGAGAGAGAGAGAGTCATAGATATAGAGAGAAGTCAGAGAGAGAAATTTGGGTATTTTCATTCATAACTTTCTCAAATGAGAAGGGTGGTTTATATACCACTTGACCACAAGTATTTTAACTAAAAGTCCCAAAAATACAAAAAATAACAAAATGCTTGAGAATACTAAAATACTGGTTCATAACAGGATCTTGTGGATTAACAGACACCGAAGCAGATTCATGATGCCAAGGTTGTCCTTGCAACTTGCAAGAATGTTGGAAGTTCCTTGTATACCGAAGATTTAACAGACACCGTTGCATGATCAAAAAGAAAAAAAAAAAAAGACACCGTTGTGTGATCCAAAAAAAAAAAAAAACAGACACCTTAGTAGATTCATGTATCCTTGAAAGTTAAAACTGCAATTAGGTTGGTTTTGTGATGTTAGAAGTACCAGATAACAAGTCCTGGTCATATTTTTTAGGACTTTTCATTTTACATTTTTTTTCCTGTGATAAATGCTTTTAGTTTAGTATGGCCAATTTAAAATTTCCTTAACGCATAAGAGGTATCTCCAATGCATATGAGGGATTCATAAAATGCATGCATATATCGTATAAAGTGATTAATGAATCAAATTTCCTTTATACACATCACCAAAGCACCTAACTAGTCATACTGACGTCAGAAGTTGTGGGCCGAAGGTAACTGCGGTATCATTCAATTGTTAAAAGACTCAAGTCCATGCTAAAATCGCAACCCGTGAAAATTTGTGTTATTGATGGTAACCCACGGCAAGGTGGTATTATTTTTACCAATTTTTCCGTAAAGAAAATCAGAAAAGGATTACTCAACCGGTGAAAAGAAGAGGGAATAGAATCATCCCATGGACAAAGAGTGACGTGTCAGTTTATTGAGCACTAAACTTCACTAGAGATGTTGCAGAAATGAAATAAGTAACGACTTCAAACAGAGGAACATCAACCAAAAAAACCTCTGTGATAGTGGGACGCGATTCTGTGATTGAAGGAAGAAAATGGCGGTGCTTCAACTGCAGCTAATCAATGGAGTTTCTCGCTTTTCTTCACTTCAAAATCCAAATGGGTTTGGAGGTTCACGAATGTCCTTGCAATCATCTCCTTCTCGAACCCAAGTCAGTAACACCCAATCTCTCTCTCGAGTCTCTCCCACATGAATAAAAATTTTAAAAAAAATAATTACTCCAATGTTTCTTTTTGCTATACACTTCTCTCACATCACTTCTTTTTTCCTCAATCATAAATTTTGGATTTTTTTTTTTGTTTTATATATAGTAATTCAAGAATAAATTTGTACCTTAAAATTGTACAAATTTCTTTTCATTTATTAAAGATCAAGAATAAAATTTTCATTTTATCCCATGTAAGGGAAAGCAATTAGAATAATTATATAAATAGAGCATACTTATCTGGTGAGAGAGTGTGATGAAAATTGAAATGTTTTTGATTACTATGAACTGTGGCAAGTTAATAGAGTATAATAATATTCTTTGTTGTTATTGTAGAGGATAATGGAAAGTATCTCATTGGGAGCAGAAGTTGGTGGTGCTGGTGGAGCATATTCCTATAGTGCTCTAAAGAGGTTGGATCAATTGTGGACTAATATTTGTTCCCCTGAAACAGGTTTTGTTTTTACATCTGAGTACATAATATACATTGAAACTACATGATGGTGTTTTGTTATAAGATCTGATTGTTTAGTACATAAAACTTGATTGCAGTAGTCAAAGAGGCACCACAAGTAGTTACTAGCATTTCCGCTTCTTTTAACGGTAGTGAAGCAAACAGCAAGTCGGTACAGACATTTGATGTATTAGTATGTGGAGGTACATTGGGAATTTTCATTGCCACAGCGTTGAGTGCCAAAGGCCTTAAGGTCGGAATCGTGGAAAGAAATGTGCTAAAAGGGGTATACCACAGTATAACTGCTTAATGAACATCAGCTTGCGCTTCCGGGATTACATTAATGTGTCAACTTTGTAATCAGAGGGAACAAGAATGGAACATTTCAAGGAAAGAGCTGTCAGAACTTGTTAAAGTTGGCATTTTGGATGAAAAAGATGTTGAACAATCTATAGCTGCAGAATTTAGTCCTGTGAGTTTTCTTACTATCCCATATACTTTGTTCTATATTAACTGGTTCTTTTATGAATATATACTGTATTAATGTCATCAACTATGATTTTCTCTCAAGTCTCATCTCTGTAAAGTGACATGTGTAATCAAAAAGATATGTTGTGTTGGATTTGCACAGAATCATTTATATCAAAACTACTATCGTACTCTCATTTGTATTTTGTATGGTCAGTGTTGGATTTGCTTATATTTTCAGATGTTTTGATGTTCATATATTAATATCCAATTTAGAAGCTGCATCTATTCTGTTGAATATTGTCCTCAAATTCATCCTTCTCCAGACCCGACTATAAAAGAGATGCATCTTCAGATCACTTCTATGGGACTCAAATCTTTATTCGACTTATTGAGTTTATGATTATACCCCCTTTATATTGAGATGGCACTTATATTTTGTTCTCTTGGTTCTTGATAAACTCTGCAGAAAGGGTGACATTTGGGTTGAGGGTATTTTAAATCTTGGCATTTCGTAAGTCATCCTCTCCCTATTAAGTTGCAATATGTTATGCTTGCTATAAAAGAATCACTATGGGACTTGCCCAATAGAATTGTTTGAATGTACAATGGGTGCTGAGAAGGAGGTGATATGTTGCTAGGTAATACTTCCTGTTAGGTCCCTATTTGCTTCCTCTTCTTGGGGATCAAATTGCAATATGTTCTTCTGTTTTTCATTTGATTTAAATCAGGATCAGCGTGAGAGGGTAAAAAGCAGGTAATCACATTCACATAGGACTTTAGTGGAAAATCTGGTGATCAAGTTGTAGTTTTTGTGTTAGTTATTGGGATCATTTTATGATGACCATTAGCTTGTTGGACAAAAAAGATTGATGCATCTCTTTAAACTTGTATATGTCAATGAAAGTTGTACTGCTTGTGAGTTGCGACATCTATCTGGAGACTGTGAACTCTTATTTCTTCAGAAGCAGTTGGGCTGCTCATGACATAGAATGCTTCTATTTTTTTTCTTTTTTGGGCCAGTCACTCCTCTCTGTAGGTTCCTTCAACATACTCCATAATTCTGAAATGTTGTTTCTAGGGTCTGTTCTCCTCCATACATTCTGAACTTGCAAATCACTACATTGTGCATCTAGTAGAGTGGTTAAGTTGGTAACTTGGTGATTAAGGCCTTGTTTGGTTGGATGTAAGATAGCATGGGAAGTTCAAGTTTCATGTAAGTTGTTTAAAGTTCATTGTTTGGTTCATCAACTTCCTTGGAAGTGGAACTTCCCTATGTAACTTACTTCCCATGAAACATGGGAAGTTGCTTACGGGGGGGCTAGATAAGTGGAACTTCCCATGCTTCCCCACCCAAATTACACATTTGCCCATAAAAAGCTCATACCTATGTAAATAAATGAGGGTAACTATGTCATTTTGCATTTCTTCCAAGGAACTCCATTTTATCAACCAAACAATATGAATTTTAACGTACCTATGTAACTTTAATTTACATGGATTTACAACTTCCATAGGAAGTTTAATCACATGAACCAAACAAGGCCTAAGTGGATGTCTAAGAACCTTATCTCAGAAAATGACATTATACTCAATGAGGAATGAGGCGTACAATTGGTGTCGAGAACTGGAGAACATCATGTAGCATGCTGGCGTGGATTTTCTTTTGGAATCAGATCCTAGCAAAGCATCTTATGCATTAAACCAAGTATGGGCATTAAGCTCCTCCGACCCAAATATCCGGGAGATAATAATATAATCTGGTTTGACTTCCATCGTACATGGTAGCATGGGTAATGAATAAATTCACCTGGATAGTAAATAAACCTGAAGCAAGTTACCACCAGTACTTCTGTAGCCTGTACCATTCTGAAACGGAGTACAGAATGTTATTCTCAAATGATGAACAAGATATAAAGGGCAAACCAGCAAAGTAGATATGTTCCGTATAACTTTAGGGTTTACTGGTCAAGTTTTTTTGAAGTGGATTATGACTTATAATGATTTGTGGATAAGTTGAAGACTTTTCTAGTTTACTTTATCTACTAAATGATGCAAGGATCATACTGAATGGCATGCCAGGTAGGATTTGTGATGGTTGTTGCTTGTGTACATCCTAGAGTATGTTAAGGCAAATTCCTAATTGGAGAAACCGCTAGAAACCTATCACCATATTGCGGAAATTTGGCACTTAGTTTAATTGCTTTAATGTCCCTGTTTTAATTCTTACACTGTACAAGATCCATCTGCAAACCAAGCCATTTTAGATTGAGAAAATTGGTTAGATCTTAGGCTCTAGGCTATTTGGTTGTTTGTCTTCCCTGATAAATGTTGCTGAACAAACACTAGATTAGTTATTTTTCTTTATTCTACTTCATGCACTCGTTCGTTTCTGAAAGACACATTTTAATATTCACAACTGATTCTACAATTTGTTTTCCGGAAGAAAAAAAAGAAGAGAGAGACTCAAATTACCTGCAACTCATTTGATCACTTAATTTCTCTTCTGTGCTCTCTCCTCTCCCGAATTGCAGGCCAGTAAAGCTGCTAGAAATCATGAAGCAGCGGTTCAGTTCCCTTGGTGGTGTGATCTTGGAAAATTATAGTGTTTCTAGCTTACGCATATCTGATGATGCAGCGGTAAGCTTAGTACCTCTTGACAGAACTTATCTTTCTGGTCCATCACCTTTGCTGCTAAGCAACATTAGGCTGTACTGCCTTTTAAGATGAATGTGATTTGGGTGGGGGGGGGGTCTCTGGGGTTAATAAGCCAGAAAGGTTGTCCAGTCAAAAGTATTATGTTCATCTGCCCCAGGTTTCAAGGCTGCCATTCTCTGTTGTTGCTCACTAGGAAATTGTTCCAATGTAGGTCCTGCAACTATCTGATGGGGAGATTTTGTCATCACGCCTGATCATTGATGCTATGGGGAATTTTTCTCCTATTGTTAGGCAGGTCTGTCTCTAGGCCTTTTTATATTGCAAGTTTTGATACATTGGCCTTGGCATCCTTTTCCCAGTGATTTGCTCCAAACGTGTAATGCGTTCATGCTGGTTTTAGCTTGTGCATGATACCCCGTGCTTAACATAGGCCACCATATTTGAGATCTTAAATTACATAGGATGAAATGGTTATGCTTATATCACTGATATTTTTCCAAGTTTCCTTGTCATTAGTGAACTGACTATCTGTGGGTGGCTAGTTAAGATGTTAAATTTTGGGCGGTCATATGTAACAAAATGCTTTGGGTGGTACTATCTGATCTTTTTGTTTTTGATCTTTTTAAGTTCTGGCCAAGCACAGAATAAAGTTAAATGAATTCTCAGATAATATTTGGAATACATGGGAAAGAACTACAAGGACGTAAAAAGTTATGTGTGAACAAGGGGGACAAAATCAGATTTTGTGCAGGAAATGCTTCATGAAATATACTTGAACTAAATCTTAGTCAATCTGAGGTTTACTGTCTACTATCTCCTAATTAACATTTCATCTTACAGGTAAGACGTGGAAGGAAGCCTGACGGTGTTTGCCTTGTTGTTGGTTCTTGTGCACATGGGTTTAGCAATAACACAACAAGTGATGTCATCTACAGTGGTTCATTAGCCAAGAAAATTGGCCAGTCAGATGTACAATTATTTTGGGAGGTAAATGCCTTCAAGAATGTCATTCATTTCGACTGGTTATATTTGGGAGGTGAATGTTCCTCAAGAATTTGATCGCGTCAGCTTTGCTGCGTAAATTTTACAGGCATTTCCTGCTGGTTCTGGACCCTTGGATCGAACAACTTACATGTTCACATATGTTGATCCTCAGCCAACAAGCCCTACCTTGGAAGATCTTTTAGAGACTTACTGGGAACTGATGCCCCAATATCAGGTCAGCTGAAGATTCTTGGTTTTCCTTGAGGCTAGATTTCTAGTATGATTCATTCTTACCGACTCAAGTTTTTTAGACTGGAAACAGCCTCGCTGTTCGCACAGAGATAAGGCTGCGTAGACCTGGCCTCCTCCACCCCCTAGCACTAACCTGGGCGGGAGCCTCTTTGGAAGGCACTGGGGAACTGTTGATGTTGTATTGACACATTTTTCCACTTTCTATGTGCTCATTTGATGCTCTGTTTCTTTCTGGAAGTTTATTTTTCTTTATTACCCATTGGAAATTTATTAATGGTATTTATTATGATCCTGACAACGTTGTAAATGGTACATTCTGCTTGTCTAAAATTTCAAGGTGACCACAAGCTTTTTGTCAGACTCTTTAAGCCCGTCTCAGATTAATTCCAAAATTAAAAAATCTCCTCCTTTCTTGATATCATGATTTCAGTGGGTGATGGATGTTTCTCTATATTGTTCGATAGGGAGTTTCCCTTGATGATCTCAAGATTATGAGAGTTATATATGGCATATTCCCTACTTACCGTGACAGGTTACTTAAAACTTTCAAATAGTTTTGCTTCATGTTTTCAAGTATCTCACATATTTTGAGTTGCTATAACTTTCTTCATGAGCATATTGCCTCAAGAAACCTACAAGTTCCAATTTCTTTCGAGTTCCAGGGAATTATCATGGCATATAGACGAAATTTATTTCCGCAATCTTAAAATCTGCAGCATTGACTGATAATACTTTTGTACTTCCCAGATGCATGATGTTATCATATGTCAGTTTTTATAATTGCATTTGTTAAACAAGTGTAGATGGATGTATGTGTAAAAGTTGACATCACTTGTTATGCTGAAATCTCTTGGCCATTGGCCCACTGATGTTTTTGTTGCCATATTTTCTTACTCAAAGTTGTGAGACACAATAGCTCGGATGTAAATTTATCAATTCTTACACTTTATCTTCTTCCCTTTCTCATGGCTATGCAATATGACAGTCCACTGCCAGCAGCTTTCAACCGTATACTACAGGTATCTTACTCTTTAACCCTAATTCTTCCCATAAATTGTGCTAGCAAGTGTTGCTAAATTGTTTGTGCAGTTCGGTGATGCTAGTGGCATTCAATCCCCAGTTTCTTTTGGTGGTTTCGGAAGCTTGACAAGGCATCTTGAGAGATTGTCCACTGGTACGCTCTCTGTAAATTGATATATAATTAAATGCTTAGTGAATGACATTGTGTCAAGCATACAATGGTAGCAAGGCATCAATTTGTATGACTTTATATAGGTTATTAGTGGAACAGCTTCTTTGTAATTGGTAATATTGTGTACATCTGATGCTCTTTTATCGCCTTTAGGCAGAAGTGGCATGAGAGACGCTAGGCTAATTGTATAATATGAATGTAGAGACTATAAACCATTGGAAATCTGGTAGATAATGCATATTTCTCTGTTTCATGTGCCCATCATGTTTTGGTTAAGTTGTCTGCCTAGTGACTGAGATTATTGATCATTGCCCTTTTTCTGCCTTAAAAGTACCTTTGAAGTTTAACCCAAATCTAAGTCATTCAAAACTCAAGCAGCATATAAGATTGCCTTTTCTGCATGTACCATAAAGAAAAGGAATAAAAAACAATGTCCACATTTTGTTGTCTCCCAGTGGCTCTACATGCATTGGTATTCAAAAAACAACTGATCACATATTTACATATACCCTTGGCCTGTGAAATCAAGAATTTATGAAGCAAGCGAGGGTGATTTTCTTGATTTGTACAGCCGATCTTTGCTGAATCCGTATTTGGTCGGTATAATCTTGACACTGATAGATTCTGATTTCTGAGTATTATCCTGTATATATTTTGAGGTTGAATATGTATTTGCAGCCCAACCTAAGTGCTTCTTTGCCTGATGTTTCACCTTCTTTCATTAATGAGTTGCTTCATGCCAATTTCCGAAGTATGGAGGTGAAGCTCATGTTTTCTTTTAAAGATCACGCCATATCCCCCCCCCCCCCCCAACTACAACTTGTTTTAATCTATCCTGACACTTAACCAAAATACTACAGAAGCTGGGTGATCCTGTTCTGAGACCATTTCTTCAGGTACTTAGCTCCGCTTTTGCTTTCTATTGTCCTGATTTCACTACAGGTGTGTTGTTTTTCTCAGGTGGTAGATACAGTCTATAATCATGATAATTCATTTTGTGCAGGATGTCATTCAATTTGGGCCTCTAGTCAAAACACTGGGATTAGTCATGCTGACTAAACCTCAGATTATTCCTTCCATTTTCAAGCAGGTAAATCATGTTTTTACCTAATTTCTATATATTCTGGGACCACAATCTTCTGCATGCCTCCTGAACTCTGCCAACTCTAATTATCTTGACCTTCCCACATTGCTGAATTTCACCATTAGTATGAGCCATTTGGTAAGAAATATGACACGTCCTTTCTTGCCCCAATACGTAAGAGATTTAATAGTCTGTTGATTTAGATATCCAATGTTTTCCTGAAGTGTTAAATATAGGCTTAATCTCACTGCAATTCTCTGTGCCCTCAATCTCGCTAGAAATGCACAAAATACAGAAGTTGATGGCCGAAGAGTTGAGGTTGATAGCATTTATTTCTGGGATGTAATTGGGTTATATTTGTAGCATGATGGATAAAATAGCATATTATCATGTTCATACTTCAGAGCCTATAAAATGTGCAATTACTTCCATATATTTGACAGAGCTTGGTCAGAACTATAAGCTGCTGAACATCTTTCTGCGTTCACTCTCCATGATAAATAATGTCAAATGAAAGTCCAATCCCTGGGCTTTGAACTCGAGAATGGTGACATCATGATGTCTGTATGTTTTACTGCTTTCAGGTCGGATTCCCTGTGCTGATAGACTGGCTAGGCCATTTTCTGATGCTTGGTTATTACACAGTCCTTTCAAGCTATGTGGATCCTCTACTTAGGTAGTTCTTATGATACTTTCGGTAGTTCTTCTGTCACTTAATTTCGTACTTTCCGTGGTTACACGGATGAGGCGATACTCTTGCCAAATTCTATATACTGTCTTATGTTGTAATATCGTAATGTGTGGCTTTCATCAGGCCTTCGATTGATACTTTCCCCCCTAAGATGAAGTTCCAATGGAAGCGCTATCTTGATGCATGGACATATGGGGCTGGTTTAGACTATAAGCTGTGAAAGAAGCTAGTTCTACCGAGGAATACATGTAAAAAGAAGATCACAAATTGTGACGCCCCTCAAATTCCATTTGAATCAAGGACTACCTGAAGAAATGAGCAGCATCTCAACCATAGTGATTACAATTACAAGTAATATATATCGTATCTAGTTTCAAGTTGTTTAGTACATATTTGGGGGCGTAGAGTCTTGTTAAGTGTAAGTGGAACTGTGGAAGAGATTAGAGATAAAGTATCTCCTTGTACATATTTCTAATCATTTGCATCAAAATTTACTATGCATGTCTTGTGAAAGAGAAGCACATAAACTATGATATGAAGTTAGGTCTTTACTCTTATGTCTTTCAATTGTTTTCCTTTTTGTGACATTGATTCTTATACATTTGTAAATTAAGGATTGCATCTTCTCTTTTATGAGTCACGGTGACCTATATTGTGTCTTAAATACTATATTGTAGAAACTGGATACATGAACATGTTTTTAACCGTAAATACAATTATGTTATTTCATTATAGCCAGATGAATTTTTTTTCCCTTAATATTGAATATAATGAAGACGGTTAGAAATTACTACTTTTTTTCTTCCATTGTACAGTAATAAGGATAATATTTAATATATTACTAATATTCCATATCAAGGAGCTAGATAACCTTAATGTCGGTATCAATTGTGTGAGTAATAGCAACAATTTTTGCTTATTGTATAAATAACACTAATGTCTTTTTCTCTTTTTAGAAATAATAATAATAATAATAATAATAATAATAATAATAATAATAATAATAATAATAATAATAATAATAATAATAATAATAATAATAATAAGATTAGAAAATATTTTGGCAAAGAGGAACTTTGGTATGACTAAGGGGTACCTCCCAATGCACGACCTTAGGTATTCCACGAATTAATTCGTGTAGGTGCTAACAACAACAATTTTCATTATAGTATAAGTTTTTTTGTGGTGTGTTCCATAGGTAAAACTCTAAATACTTTGGGTCACTATTAATCTTGTTTGCACTAAATCAACCCATGAAAAAATAAATGCTCCCAACCAGCCGAGTTTCCATTTCCTAAATTCAAACGATCAAACCTTAATGAATGGATGAAATTCATAACATAAGTTTCAAGATATTTACCATTTACTAACAGAATTTTGAATTTGACTCTTTGCATATGACTAGTTTGCCCCAAATTCAATTTGCTGCCCTGGTGAGTTTTGAACCCCAATTTTGTTTTTCATCTGAACACCCAACTTGGCATAGTTTCTGTGAAAAACTTCCTTTAAAGGGGCAGAGAGAAAGAGAAAGTCTACAGTAGCTCAACTTTGACAATCAGCAAGCAAACACTGGTGGGAACAAAATTGATGATGATCGCTTAATTTCATCTCATGGATGATCCCAGGAAACACCAGGTAATCCCTCTCTTTCTCTCTCTTCCCTTTTACAAACCTCACAAGTCACAATCCGCCATTTCCAAAATAGTCCCAAACTTAGTAAATTTTGTTTCAAATCGATCTCACTTTTACCAAAATTGTGAAATGAATCATCATCAATTTCCTTAATTTCTCCCCCTTCTGTAAATCTAACGATTCCCCATTTCGAAATCCGCATTGTAAATAATGTGTCGAACCTTTTGTAAAAATTGGTTCTTTTTTTTTTTTAATTATTTTGATCTCAATTATGGTTAATAATTTTGAAATTGGTGCTTTATTAAGGTGTCTCTTCGAGGATCTAGTGCCAAGGAAATTACGAGGAATGCCCTACTTGAAAGGGTTTCCCATGAAAGAGAGCTTCGTAATTTTGCAAGGCGTGCTAGTGCAGCTGCTCTCTTCATCCAAGTACTCTCTCTCTCTCTCCTACTACTGTAATTTATCTTATGAACTCATCATTTTTGTGATTTTTTATTAAGTGGAATCCGTAAATTGGCGAAATGTGGGGTTGCGTTTAGATAGAAAAATTGAAGGGGGAAGTATTTTTGACTTGACTCTGAGGTTTTATTGGATTGTATGTGTTTAAAATGACATTTCTTTTAGAATCACCATTGAGATTGTGTAACGGAGTTTGCTAGGGGACGGATAAATTGCGGTAGCGCTGTATTTGAGTAGTTTGTGCTTTGTGGCAGATTACACTTGACATTTATATGGATTTGCATTATCATATGAATATGAGTTAGTGGTAGTAGATTAGGGTGATTCGTTGTACAATCAGTTCTCATTCGAATTTTGAGTATTCACTTTGAAAATTTAAGTCGATTGGCAATATGAGGAATTGCTTGGGCCTTTCTAGTCCTCTTATGTAGGAACTACATCTTGAACCATCTTGTACAAGGCCTTTAGCAGTTTGTCCAAAGTAAGGCGAGATGTTATACTTTTAGTTTGCTTGCTCCAGGGAAGTGTAATGTCAGAACCTGCTTTAAACCAGTCAAATATAGTTGGGGGTAGCATCACAATCTGGTGTGTGGAGGCTGCAACCGTACCTATTTCTGATAACTCTGTGCAGGAGGGAATTGTGATCTATTGGAAATCGCCATGTCCATTACTCCATAAGACATATTTTTCCTTTTGTAATAGAAATGCTAACTTTGGGACAAAATTTATCGGTATTCATTGTTTTGAACTTTGAAGTTGGGGGAGTTTTGTCTTTAGAGGAGTAGCTAGCTTAAGATGTCATGTCACGATGGGGCTGTAAATACCAATATCAACCCTGAGTGGGTAGCTTAACTGGTCAATTCCATAGGTCACTGATTGAGCCCTTTAGAGGGTCACTCAAGGTTTTCTTACCAATAGCTTCAGGGCCTGTATGATTAGTTGGGCAACATCCGGACACCTACGATATAAAAAAGAAGTATAAAAAAGGATTCAATACCGTTGATTAACTGCTCTCATTTTGATCAAGAAAACGGTATGCGAGTGGTGATTGTGTTTTGGGGAGGATTGAAAGGAGGGTGATAATTATATCTTCAGCAGTCACGGCTCATTAAAAGGATGGAGTCGAGGGTGTAATAGTTTCTGATAGTTTTCCCAAGCCTACATGCATTAGGACTTCTTTTATGAGATATCGAGCTAGGGAGCTTAAGTTTCTCCTTTTTAAGTCCATATAAGTGTATAACCCATGTGTGGCTTCTTGATTTTGATGGTTTGTGTACTTGACAAAATTTTGTGGAGGTCGTTTGGTGCGGGAGCCAGGAAGAGAGATATGGCTTCTAAGTTTGCTCTACTTACCTCCAAAAGATCATATGAGGAAACTATGGTGACATAAACAGCTCTTGGAACTGGTTCATCTTTACTGTACTTCTATGTAGACCATTACTCTAAGTGGTTTCTTCTTATAATTGGTAATGGTCATGGAAAGGCCTTGAAATTGTGTAATTGGCCAGTTTGCACTTTGCAGGTCCTTGAACGGAAGGTTGCTTACGTATTTTATTTTATTTTATTTTTATATTCCCATCCTCTCCCTTTAGATGGCCCCAGACTTGGGTACATCAACCTTAGCATTGCCCCTACAAGAGGCTACCACCTGTACGCAACCTTATCCCTCTAAAACCAGAGAGTCTGTTTGCGTTTCACCATTGATCTGATGCACGACGACATCTACAACTTCACAATAGATAAGAAGTTTTGACACTTTGATGAGTCATTTTGATTTAGTCCATTATATTCCAAAGCCAAAGTAGTGAATCTTTTTGGCTGCTGACTTGGATGAATTGTGTTAATAGATGCAATATAATTCATTTTGGGTCTTAACATATGCGATGTGGCTTCTATCTTGTTTTCATATGCTCTTGACATGCATCTTCAAATCTTTGATCTGCATAGTTTGCTTGTTAGATTGAAAGTTAAAACAAAATGCACCCAACATTTTCTGAAGTTTTTGGACTAAGCTATCATTTTTCTTGCATGTTATCAGAGAGTTTGGCGACGCTACAATGTGACAAAGAGAGTGGCCCTGGAGCTTCAACAAGAATGGAGCCTTCAACTGAACAATTCTTCCATGTTGATGACGAAAACATGGATTTCTTGCAGTGTACTAAGAACATTTCTTTTTTTCATCACCCGTATATCAAACAGACGATGCATCATTGATACTCAAGCTATACACTGTATGCGCAGCTGCTTTATAATTTTATTGGAAAATATAAGTTCACCTGGTAAGTTTACTTATCTGGTTTGTGTTACTGACTGTAATCGGTAAAAGTTATAAATTTTATATGATATGCAGGTCCAAGAATAGATAATAGTATTCTTTTTTTTTTAGATAAGACACATAATAATGTATTCCTAAATCTAAAGTTCTTAGTTTTCATTGAATATTGCCATATGATCTCTGTTTTGTAAGCTGGTGATTTATGCCTTTGCCATCTTCATGAATTGCCTTTTCTGAGATTGGCTCCTTGCGTAAGTTTCTAACAATATACTGAGTTCTTTATACTCATGAGTCATGGCTTAGTACTGATGTCTGATTGCTAGGTACTTGTGAGTCATGTCAATCACGTGCATGTACATGTGCTGTCAATTTTTACTCGGATGTGATGCTGGCAAGTTGAGCAATCTGCCACACTTGTTTAGCACCCATGTCCTCTCCGAATCTAGGTCATCTAACTGATCAAATTGGTCTAACTTCCAACATGCATACTTTATTTTAAGAAACTTGGTGCTTCCATAATCTATAGTATTGGCCATATATGTAAGCAGTCCTTTTGGATAATTAGCTGACTTCATGCTGAAGTATCACCACGTACCTGATTTTGTAACAAGTGCCACCAGTAGAGGACCCTTTCGCTGACTTTTAGAGGAGGAGCATGAGGGAATTAGAGAAGAACTTGGGTAGTAAAGAGTATCTGTAATATGGTGGAGGGAAAGACTGTACAGTTGCAATTTTCAGCTTGTAGTCCACTAATTTCCCGATATAAATTATGTTGTTCATAGGGCCTACAGTTAAGATCATGGAGTGCCATGTTTTGTTGATTTTACTATTATGTAAAGTGTAAAGTAACATATTGTGCTAATGTCTTGTTTTTAATTTGCATAAGTGCTGTATATGCTGCGCATGAACTTTACTCAAAAAAAGGGGTTAGTGGAATTCATTTTACATGGCTTTGTATATAATTCATTTTGCTTGCTATTTGCTGTGGGTTGCTGTACTACGTATAGTTCACTCTTTGCAGTTTTGGAATTCATGCCACTCTAACTCAAAAGAAACTTAAAGAGATAGGGAGTTACAAACTTATATCCAGTTGGAAAAGTGTGTTCTTGTCTTTATGATCTTTACCAATTACAGCTAGGAATTTCTGCAATATTATTCTCCTGCTTTCCAGAATTTTCATTGACTCATGCAGTTTGTTTATTTCTTTCTGTTATCGGCTACCATCTTATACTTGGAATGTACTTTTATTTGTAGACCCAAATAGAAGCATCTGCTCTTTGGCAATTGGTACTATTGAGGAGCGAAGAATGTGGAGTTACCAAGTGCAGAAGCTAGTTTCCTTGTGCTCATTTATACTTGCAGACTATGATCATTACTCCTCAGAAAGTAATGATATTGCTTCTGTTACTGTTTTACTGATGCGTGTGGTGATCTTCCTTACTGACTGTAAGGGGTGGAAGTGCATATCTGATGAACATCTTGAGGATGCACATAGAGCTGTGGAAGATATAATTAAGTTTATGGGAAGCCAGAAAAGTGGCCTGTGTAGATCGATTGGAAGATATATGAATACTTTAAATGCTCCTTTTCCGTCAGTAGGAGCTGTCCAAAAGGATGATACATTCTTGATTACTGCGAGTGCAATAACTCTAGCTCTGCGACCCTTCCAGGCATTCAACCTAGATGATAAGAATTCTTTACCCTGCAACATGCAATGTGCTGCAGCGCAGTATTGCCTGTTCATACTTACAGTACCTTGGCTGGTTCAACGTATCCCAGCAGTGCTTCTTCGTGCTTTGAGGCATAAATCAACACTAGTACCCTGCTTTAAGACTCTCCTGGTAAGAAACAAGGCTTTCTTAGTAATATTATTTGACACTCCTTCCATTCAGAAATAGTTACCTTAGTTTTCATTTTCTATTTTGTAGAATTATTTTCCATCTTCGCTATGACAAATAAAAGAAACTTTTACTTTACTATTTTCTGAGCCTTGTATAAATGAGACAGTTAGTTTGAAAGGAGGAAATGGATGTTACTTCTTCGTGCTTTTTAATGCCAAAAAGATTTGCTGTGTAGTTCTAGCAAAGCATGGTTGACTTTATTGCAGGGTAATAAACTGTATGCAGTATGCCCCTGGACTAGCAATATATTGTTGATTTGACTCCATGAATCATAGTGGTCTTTATGTGTAAAACATTTGAGGACTGATCAATTCATGGCAGGTGATGGCAGACCTTAAATGAAAAAGATGCGGTGGAATGCTCAAAAATGGATCTGTCCCGACCATCTTGCCCTAATGACATGACCTCTGTTAGTTGGGCTCTTTCTAACATCATAAGCCTCGCAACAGAGGGTGAGAAAGGCTCTATTGAACCAAGCAGGTTCACTGATGATATAGATATTGTTGGATATGTTCATGTGATTAATATCCTTGCTGAGAGATTACTGGCTCAGATTGAGAACAATGGGAGTAGGCAGAAGGAAATCTCAAAGTTAGAGGAAGATGAAGGAAGTTCGACTGTGTCAGTCTATGCATTTACCTTTCCAGCTGAGACAACCTTCGGTTCCGTAAAATACGCGGACCTCTTAAGGCCTGTATGTCAGCAATGGCATCTTTTGAAACTTATGGCTGCAGTGAAGAGCAACACTTTCACAAATGAGAGCAAGTCCCTGGTGTCAAAGTCAGACCGAAGACACGTGACAATGTTGGAACTGCTTGATATTGTTTGTTTTTATTCTCACATGATCAGAATATATTCAATCTTGAATTTGAATGTCGGGTCGTTGCCTGTTCTTAATATGCTGTCATTTACTCCTGGATTTCTGATCAGCATTTGGGGAGCTTTGGAGTGTTCTCTTTTTCCTGAAACAGCTCAAGCTTCTGCAGATAACTTTTCTTCTGGTGCTGAGATTTATGTGACTAAGTATCACGGGGTTTCTAAAAGAAAACAAAAACAGCCTAGTAAAGATGCAGGTGCAAAATGGGTTAATGTATTGCACAGAATCAGTGGTAAATCACAAGCTGATACAGCTAATAATGATGCAATTGATGTACAACCTGGACACAGCAAGGAAAAAGACAATCTAGATGATGTATGGGATGTTCAATCTTTGAAATGTGGTCTTGAAAGCGTATCGAAGGAGAAATCATGTCTAGTTCATCTGTTCTGTGCCATCTATGGGCACTTACTGTTAGTTCTTGATGATATAGAATTCTATGAGAAGCAGGTAAGAATTTTTACAATATTTTCTGAAATCACCATCATCTCATTGCGTGCTAACGTATAGGCCTTATTGCATGAGCCAGGTTCCATTTTCCTTGGAGCAGCAGAGAAGGATTGCATCGATGCTGAATACACTTGTGTATAATGGCATGCTCCACCACACTGCACGGCAGAATAAGCCCCTCATGGATGCAGCAGCTAGATGTCTCCAAATGTTGTACGAAAGGGATTGCAGACATCAGTTTTGCCCCCCTGCCTTGTGGCTTGCACCAGCTAGAAAGAGTAGGCCTCCAATCGCAATGGCTGCCAGGACCCATGAGGTTCTATCAGATGTCAGACCGGATGATTCTTTGACTATTCTAAGCATGGGTTCTTTTATAACTGTTACTCCCCACGTATATCCTTTTGAAGAAAGGTGAGCACTAAATGATCAGCACCCCACCCTATGTTTAACCAATAACTTGGGAATGTTCTAATTATAATTGGGTTTTTTTCTCATCAAAATCGATTTGGCTAGTGTGGTTTTACTCCTCTCCGTAGGAACTACAGTTACATGCTCGTGTCCTATTATTGAGCGTGAGGCAGGTGATATCTTCTCATTTGTGTTCCTTGTCATTCTTTGACACCTTTAAAGTTGTAAATTGTAATACAGTGTTGAGCATTGGTTGGGAACGGAATGTTACATCAATCAGTGGGGAAGCTATAGGGATTTCATCAGCTACTTTGCTGTGCAGTGCTCCAAACACTTAGCAGTTTCTTTTTGAAGTAGAGAAAAGTATGTATTGATGAATCATAAAAAAATGCGCCAAAGGAGGGAAATATGTCCTCCAGTAAGAAGTTAGTTGCAAAATTACCCCAGTTTCGGTGGATGTCGGTGATAGTATAACTCCTAAATAGCCCCTGTGATCCTAACCCATAAAGAAGCTAAGTAAGTGACCCTATCCCAGGCCACAGCATATTAACGTGTCTACACCAAACCCTTGGCAATAACAAGTTTAGTTTGCAAAGGGGTTCCTTAGTGCTCAGGGTCCTAAGATAGATGGATGATTGGCTGGTAAATTACAGTTTCCCATTGGGAACTTTCGGCAGGTGCTTACTTTTCCTCCAGTCTTGTGTGACGTCCATCCCTCTCTACTTTTGTCTATATACAGGGTCCTAGGTGAATAGCTAGGAAGTTAGAGTAATCATGTATGATTTCATTTGGTTTGCTCGGGTTGAGAGGACTAGAGATATTTTGGTTGCTTGGGATAGTGTATAAACCTAAGGAGATGGGAGCGCTTTCTCTTGGTAATTTGGTGTAGAAAAATTGCCTTGCCATGTAACTACATAAGCATTTGGGTTATGGCGCTCCTAGAACTAGAGTCTCTTTGCCACCTGGTTATTCAAAATGAGTACGAGCTTCAACAAAATGGTTAGGATGCTTATGCTGGGGGGGGGGGGTTGTTGTAACTTATGCTAGCCCCTGGAAGTTTCCCAAATCTATCCTATTTTTCTCCACTGGTTTGTTTCCAAATTGTTTTAGGGGACAGGATCTCCTTCTGGAGGACTTTTGGAAAGGGGTTGCTCTCTTCTTTTGTGTTGTTCTCCTGTCTCTAAGTCAAATGCATGGTTCGAAATCTCGCTATTGGTTGCGATCGTGGGTACGGTCGCTACATCCTGGAAGCGAACTGATATCAGTGACGGTATCAGGTTGCGTCTGTCGCGGCATGAATTTTGGTATCGGCCATATAGCGGCCGTAGCGGCCAACTATCAGTCATGTATTGGTTGTATCAGTTGCGTATTGACCGTATCGGACACCCCGTTACGTACGGCGATATCGTGCATCGGCAACATCAAAAACCGTTACATCGCAGTCGATACGTCGCATATCGGCAACATCAAAGACCATTACGTCGAGATTGATACGTTGCGTATAATCTAATATGTGATACCATAGTCAGATGCCTCTCTTTCGTTTCTAAATCTTTGACGGCTCCTCTATCCCGTTCATTTCAGGAGAAGTGTTGATGGGAGGCAAATTGATGAACTCTTTGGCTTGCATCGTTTACTTGATCGTTCTTTATGATGCTAGTTCAGACTTCAGACACAATGGTTAGGGCGTTATTAAACACATGATTGTTTTTCCGTAAATCCTTCTTCCATGCCACTAGTCCACATAATTCATATTTTCCTCTTATCGCTGTTATTTGGGTGCCAAAGAGTCAAAGATCCCTTGAAGTTGCGTGCTTTCTTTTTGTTTTCCGGTTCTAAATATTTTCAACACCAACAATCTACGGCAGAGTAGAAGGAAGGCCTTACAAGATGCTTTCTCCAGATGTCTGCATGATGTGTTTCAGAAGCTTGAAGACTAATGGCTTATTTCTGCTTGGTCCTTTACTCCTTTTGCATGGAGTGTGTAGTAGTGATTTGTTTGGAGTTTCTGGGTAATGCTGTGTTTGTCTCTTGGACTTGTTGTTGATGTTTCAGATTGATTACAAGAGGCTTTGGGCTCAGAAAAGAGGGGAAGGTTGTTTGGATAAGTGTGATGTTTGCACTGGTTTACTGTACATGGATGGGTCTTTCGGCGATCAGCTTTACTGGAAGGCTTGGTGGGGGACAAGCAATTGTTTATTTTGCTTCTCTATTGGTTTTTGCTCATAGGACCTTTCCCAGATCTGTTGTCAGATGTACAGAGGGATTGGTTAATTGCTCTCTAGGAGGATTCCTTGTCCTCTTGTAAACATTTCGATTTGTTTAATAACACGATTTCTCTTCTCTCTAAAAGAAAAGGCATTAGCATGTGCATTTACAGCTATGCTTTTGTGTCTAAAAACCTACTCTATACTAGCTGCATATACTCATGTATGCCACACTGGCAGGGTTCAGATGTTCAGAGAGTTCATCAGGATTGATAAAGCTTCTCGGAGGATGGCTGGTGAACTGAATGCCCCTGGTGAGCGATCAATTGAGGTAGTAGTTCGCAGAGGTCATTTGGTCGAGGATGGATTTCAGCAGTTGAATTCTCTTGGATCAAGATTGAGATCATCCATACATGTTTCCTTTGTCAGTGAATGTGGCCTGCCAGAGGCTGGTCTAGATTACGGTGGGTTGTCCAAGGAATTCTTGACAGACATTACAAAAGCAGCATTTGACCCACAGTGAGTTATCTGTTTGCCTGTCCTTATGTCCAGTTTAATATGTTTCTCTCCATTTAAATTAATACCCTTTTTGGTTTCTTGGTACTGTAAGGTATGGACTGTTCTGTCAGACCTCAACTTCTGAGAGATTGTTGATCCCTAATACTGCTGCAAGATGTCAAGAGAATGGCATGGCGATGATTGAATTTATTGGAAGAATCGTCGGAAAAGCTCTGTATGAAGGAATCTTGCTGGACTATTCTTTTTCACACGTGTTTGTCCAAAAGCTTCTAGGTCGATATTGCTTTCTTGATGAGCTCTCTGCACTTGACCCAGAGCTGTACAGAAATTTAATGTATGTCAAGGTAAAATAATTTTTTATGCGCTTCAAGTCTTTTTTTTTTTTTTGCCTATTTGTGGGATCTAGAGTTTCGACATGCAAATTCTTGGATTATAATTTATGTGCATTTCTAGTGGAGATGCCTACTGTGAGTAAAAATGATGGCCTGTTTATAAGGTTTTGCACAATCATCTAGCAAAAAAAGAATCAAATTTGACTCAGGTACTTGATCATCTGATAATATTTGTACAGTACTTTTATTAAGATAATGAATGCCATTTTTGGCTGAGAAATTTTGATCTTGGAAGATTGTTAGAGGGCCATCCTCTTTCTTCTTTCATGCAATGAATGGCTAGTGTCCACATAGGCTGGTCTGGTGGTGGCGTGAGGTTGATGAGGTTTTCTCTTACAGTTCTTTTTGATGGACCATGTCACAGAATCTGTTGCTTTCATGGTTACTTTTGTTTCTTCTTCCTGATTGCTTCCACAGTTCCACTCTTCTAATCCAGTACGACTATTGCATTGTCCTATATCCTATTCTGTTTCCACTGTCTCAGCCCATTTTGTAAGCTTAGCTTCTTCTTGAAATTTAGATTTCGTGGGATTAATAAAAAAATTCCTTCATATTTACAAATATAGGAGTACTCACATGGACATGTATATGGTGTACTGTTCTTAGTTACATGAACAGATGAACACCAAAGATCTGCTGAAGAGACATGTGCTAAGCTACCACTTTGATGAGACAAATGCTCTCTCTTTTGGCTTAAAGCATCCCCTCTATTATATGGAACATGCATTTATGCCAGAAGCAAATGTCTCTCCAGTCCATTAGGGTTGTTTAGCTCAGAAAATTTGGCATTTTGAGGGAATGAGAAGGGCATGTTTTGCTACAAATATGCTGTTTTCTTTGGAGTATTTGCTTAGAGAAGAATGCCAGAATTAGCACCAGATGAGCTGCTCCTTCTATCTGTTGTCTTGGAGCTGGGAAATTTTCTTGGATGTGCTTTTTGTATATGAGATCTTGCAAATCTCAAGAATTAGTTTTCTGTTATCCTGTGAGCTTGAAGACCTTGGCTATGATATCAATTTTATGTCTAAGATTTGTACTACTTTCAATAGTGACTTATACTTCTTGATATGGGCAATGATCTCGGTTAATAAAGCAACTGAAAAGAATTGGTTGAAGATGTCATTAAATCCCTTCAAAAACTAGTGAGGCAAATAGTTACCCTGGAATCAGAAAGGAATTTACACTGCATTGTTGAAGATATCATGTCCTAAATTTTCCAATGCTTCAATTGTCTGAGATTGACCTCAAACTAAATTATGCTGATAATATCTTTCCGCCTATTTCATAAAATCTTAGGTCACTTCAGGTCATCTCCAACGGTCCAAACTGTCGAAGTTTAGAAGGGAGCTCTAATAAGTGGTAGAGCCGCGGTGATGGCAATTTTATGGTGTCTGTGGTTAGAGCGTAACTCGTGTGTCTTTTCAGGGGTGTCTCATTCAGGGGACTTTGTTTGGGATCAGGTGCTGTTTTTGGCTACCTTATGGGCCAAAGCAGCTGGTGCTTTAAAAGGAGTGTCGCTTACAGACAACCTGCGTCAATGAGGTTTTCATGTAGTTTTGTTTTCCATTGAGGACATCTTGTCCTCTTAGTTTGTCTTAGTTTGTAACTTCAGTATTCTTCATTAAGAAAGTTTTCTTATTTAAAAAATAAGTGGGAGAGCCGTTGTGGTAACACTTCATTGCTTGAAGTTTAGGGGAAAGTAACAGCTGTTCTTTTTCTGATGTGGGAAGGACGACGGTTATTGAAGTCAATAATTCTCTCTTTTGTTTTTCGTTATTTTCAATGGCGTGTCAATTGTAATCTCTTCTTATGAGGGCTTTGCAACACAAATGCTTGAATGGCCAGAAGCTGACAATATTTTCTTAGGAGACGGATATGATGGAAGGGACAAGAAGTATGGATATAAAATGAGATTAGTTGATTTTAAGACAGATGGAGCATATAACATGTACCACAAGTGATTATTGGGATGGTGAATGGGCATATGCAAAAATAGTCAAGCTTCTCTAATATGCCCATAAGGCAGGTTATGGCATATATTCTTGACAGTGTTGGCTGTCTCAGTCAAGCATATGACAATAGCTTTGAAAGTATGATATCCTCAGTTATGAAAGATGAGGAAGGGTCCCTGATCTTTTCATTTTCTGTACACCAGTCGATCAATGGATCCTGTCATCCTAATTTTGGACCACCAGTTTTCAGTCATCAGGCTGCTTGAATAAATACTCCTAGTCTATCATCTGATGATATGTTTTGGTGTAATTGGACCATTACCATGGTATCAAATATCGGCCAATACGCGACGTATCGGCCGTGGCGTAACAATTTTGAGATTGCTGGTACGCTATATCATGGTACGTAAACGAGTGTCCGAAATGGCTGATATGCCCCTGATACGTTGATACATGGCTGATACAGCCAATACAGCCAAAATGGTCAATACCAAAGTTCATGCAGCAACAGAGGTGATCTGATACACGCCATCGGTATCGGTATGCTTCTGGGACAACGTGACCGTTCGCGCAATCGCGACCGATACTGAATCTTTGAACCATGACCATGACAGATTGACGATATGTATGAATTATGACTTTCAGCTGTCACAGAAAGTTTGGAGCCAAAAAGATTCACTCCTCTGTGGCTTTGGAATAATGGACTAAATCAAAACGGCTCTGCAAATGGTCTATTTTGTGAAGTTGCCGATGGTCGTAGTGCAACAAATTAAGGGCCAAACAGAAACAGCCTTTCTGTTTCACAGGAGTAAGGCTGTATGCATTTAACCCTCCCCCCCCCCCCCCCCCTCCTTAGCCCACCTGGACAGGAGCCTGTTTGGACGCACTTAGGCAAACTTGATGTTGACTCTTAAAGTTTGGGGAAAGAAGTAAGGCTGTATGCATTTAAACCCCCCCCCCCCTTCCTTAGGCATTGTATGGCGAATTCTGTAACCTGCAATGAGTTTATGTTTCTAAATATTATCCTGGATTTGTGAATTATGTGCTTTCTGATGTATTATTGTGTTTGACTTTACAGAACTATGAAGGTGATGTTAAGGAACTTTCACTGGATTTTACAATCACAGAGGAATGGTTTGGGAAGAGGCACATCATTGAGCTTAAAGCTGGGGGTAAAGATATAAGTGTGACAAATGAGAATAAGTTGCAATACATTCATGCTATTGCAGACTATAAACTCAATCGGCAGGTACTGTGAAGCTAAGTTATTGCATTTTACAAGAAGAGCCCTTCTTGCCTTTGGCTCACTCCTTTTAATGTGATTTTGCAGATGTTGCCCTTGTCAAACACATTCTACAGAGGATTAACTGATCTCATTTCACCATCTTGGTTGAAGCTTTTTAATGCGAGTGAATTTAATCAGGTATTATTCGTTCTATGTTTTGTGATGTTGGACCATTTTTTATTTGTTTTTATATTTTAGATAACATGGGTATCCAAGCTATGCTTGATTAATCCCATGGGCCCTGAGGGGACTCGAACTTGGGACTTCTGAAATAGATCTTAGAGATCTTACCAGCTGAGCTACCCCCTCAGGGTTGATGTTGGACCATATTGTGAGTCATATATATAGCATAATAAAGACTAGGGTAACTTTCATTTGTTACTATGTGTTTTCGTAAATCTCATAAATGAACTTCAACTTTGACTTTTTAGTCCTGAAGTTACTGAGGTATTCTGATGTTTGGCACCTTTGGCGAAAGGTGCACAGCTGTACCTTTGCTATTGACATGGAAAAGATTTTGGAGTAAAAATTTTAAAAATTGAGAAGATGAAAATAATTAAGGTAACTATGCATTCCAATTTCACTGAATATCCGAAAAACAGAACTGGAAGCACTTTGTTAGTAAACATTCAATTTGATGCTTTATAAATCACCTCACCCAAATCACTGCAGTGCTTGATTCCTGAAAATTTACGATTTGCACTGTAAGTCTAAGCACACAGTATGCAACGGCTAACATCTCACATGTTCATGAAATTCTGTCTCTCCTCTTACTCCTAAACCTGTGCTGGCTAGCAGACCCTCCAAATGTCCAGGACAAACCCAACATTCACCAAACATGTTAAAGGGCTAATTTCATATACCCTGAAAGAAGCACTATGGAGGATCAAATACTTGTTTGTTTGAACACTCCTGAAACATAGCAGATTTGGAGAGGGAGTACTTTATAAGGCCTTTGTGTCTGCAGAAGATTGTTGGTGTAGCTATGTTGAGAGTGGCAATCCAAGTGAAAGCCTTCAATTTTGTGGGGACTTTTTCCTTCCAAATGAACTTAGAAGGTTAAATGGATTGGGTTATAGCTAATTGTCCATAGATTTATAGGGGACAGCCTGATAATAAGGCAAATCCTCCTTTCCTGGTGAAAAGAAACACGTAAGATGTCGAGCATCTGATGAAGCTTTTACCAAAGGGAGTTCTGTTCTAGCGGAATTGCGACCACCATTTGCTCAACAGGGGGTTGTTTCTTGGACACCCATCTTCGAAGGTTGAAGGTTCCAATTGCATCCTCCTTTTGGGCCTACAAACCTTCTCATATTCACCAAGTGGCCTCTAGGTCAGCCCTGGCTAGTGTTCCCTAAGGAAGCACGGACACTCCCTATGGGTGCCGTGTCCTGTGTCCCGTGTCCAAACGTATTGGACACTTGACACGCGTGGACACTCCTGGTTCGCTCCCTCTAAAAATTTTTCTAAACCCTAAACTTCCTCCATTTTGCCCACACTTCTTCTAGTTCTCTCTCTCTCTCTCTCTCTCTCTCTCTCTCTCTCTCTCTTCAGTATTCACCCTTCTTCAAGGCACAATTGTTTTATGTGGGGATAATTATTCTGTTTATGTTTTAGTTTTTTCTTTGCCGTGTCTGCGTTTCCGAGATTTTGAGAATCGGCGTGTCCCGTGTCCGTGTGTCCCGTGTCCGCATTCCCATATCCGTGCTACCTTTGTCACTTCCCTACCCATAAGACATACCTTCATAATTTTTCGTAACTCTTGTCCGACACTGTCAGAAATCCTGAGCAAGTGTAAAAGTAGAAGATACACACTACTGGAAATTGCCAGCATTTCTAGATCTAAATGCATCTGATCTTGCATGCAAGTTCTTCATTGTTTGATTTGCTGCCCCATTCATATGAGGTTCAGTTCTTACGGGGTGGATGAAACTGTAACCTGTTACTTTTGAGTAAATCTGTTGATAAGGCACTTTCTACTGTTTCTTAAAATTGCTCAGTTGGCAGTGTAAATTATTCTGTTGGCTTCAAACGATTTCTCATTTCCAATATACACTCATTTTGGGAATACACACTTGACAGCTACTTTCAGGTGGAAACCATGATATTGATATTGAAGATCTTAGAAAATATACACGGTATACTGGCGGGTACTCTGAGGGGAGTCGAACAGTCAAACTCTTCTGGGAGGTACTTTTGTAGATACTTCTTGTGGTGTTTGTTTGTTCTTGACCAAATCATAGAGTTCGAATGAGTTATTATCAATGTTTAAATTGCGAGCCATGTTGATTATTTTTATGCGTATTGGAGATCACATTGTCTCCCATGTACTCGTGCCTTCTTTTACTAAATTTTAGTGAGTATAAGTCTCAATCCTATTTAAGTTCGTTATCAACTAAAAGATTAAGCATCCACGAATCCCATATCTTGAGAGTTAGCTTAAAATAGTTGGAGTTAGCTTAAAATAGTTGGAGGTTGCTTCTTCTCCTGAATAGAAATTTTATTAGAAGCAACAGAAGTATGAAGCTGAGGATGAAACATCTCTTATGACAAGAGCAAGTCCTAAATACTTGAAGAAACTCATTACCTACTCGGGAATCTTCTTAAGCTCATGCCATTTTTAATATTTATCCACTTCAAATATTATAGCAGACTCAAAATTTTGATATTTTCCTGTTTGGTTGACTATTTTCAAACCCATATTTTCCAAGTACGTTGATCATCTGCCTCCTTGTCGTACTTATTGGTATATTTTTATTATTAAAAAAATTCTTATCTATAAAAATAAATAGATCATCTACCTCCTTGTCCTGTAAATTGACATGGAATTACCTGTTCAATAGATTTTTCTGGGTTTGAGAGAATCCCAATAATTTTGGACCTGCCTCTTGAGATGTGGAGTCTCAGTTTGCTGTTTAGAGTTCTCAATGGAAATTGTTTAATCGAGCCACCGGGTGGGCAACCCTCAAGTATATATCGTTATCTCTCTCCTAAAAAATAATTTCTACTTTCTGAAGAGTGAGGAAGGTGATAGAAAGAGAGATGTGGATCGGGGTTGTCATCCCAGTGGGTCAACCTATCATCCTCTGCCTCACTCCGGGTGGTGATTGTGGCTTGAACGCAATTCCCGGGTATTCTTTGGGGTGTCTCATCCTAGTGATTTGGTTTTGGTCTCGGATGGGTGCTATATTTTGGCTTCTCATTGGCTATAGCAGATGAGATTTTAGTAATTTGATTAGATTGCTTTAAATTAAAAAATTCTACAAGCTGAGACTTTATGTATTTAACTTGCAGTTCTTTCTGGACACTGCATAACAGGTTATGACAGGTTTTGAGCCAGCAGAGCGGTGTATGCTTCTTAAGTTTGTAACAAGCTGTTCACGAGCCCCGTTACTTGGCTTCAAACATTTGCACCCAACTTTTACCATCCATAAGGTATTCCTAGAGTATGAAACTTAGGACATCAACTCTTTTGTTACAGGTATGTGCTGATACCTTCTCCAATTTTAGGTTGCATGTGACGTGCCTCTTTGGGCAGCAATAGGAGGACAGGATGTGGAGAGGCTTCCCTCAGCTTCGACATGCTACAATACTTTGAAGGTACTGTTGAAAGATAATGAAGGCTGCTAGACATTTGTAATAAATCAACCTGGTGTTCAATTCTACCCTTCTTGACGATTATGTTTTTGCTTGTTCTCATCACTTGTTATAGCTCCCTACATATAAACGTGCTGGTACATTGAGGACAAAGCTTCTTTACGCAATCAACTCGAATGCAGGATTTGAACTTTCTTGAGAATATATGACAAGTGGTACGTGGATTAGCTTCAAACTTTTGTGGTTAATATTTTATATTATTTTTTTGTAGACGTTATAATCACCATCTTCTTTCACTTTGTCCTTTTAATTTTGGTTGATGGATGGGAGGAGGATTTACATAGACACCGGATTACAATTGTGTGTGTGTGTGTGTGTGTGTGTATTGGTGAAAGAGTAATACAACAAACAAAAAAATTCATATCATCGAACTGGCGTGTAATTAAACGTCACCCTTGTTGAATCAGATTTCCAAATTTTTTGGTCGTGTCACCCTGCTCAATATTATTTTCGGTACCTGGTAGCAACATTGTACTGTTGGCTTAAACCAGACCATCCAACCACACCAATACCCCCCCCCCAACCAAAAAAAAAGGGAAAGACTAGGAAAGGAACGGGAAAAAAAAGGTGCACTGTGAAGTTGTTTTAAAATTAAAACAATAATCATAAGACGGTCTTTACGCATACCTTTTTAGACCCTGCATAAAATATTTGTGTTTTTTAAAGGCATATGGAAATATTTTGTGAACAGCTAGTGAATATCAAGGCTTTTCTGGTCTAACACTCCAGGCACACATAGTGAATATATCATTGAATTGTTATACAAACCACACTTGAATTAAAAAGACCTATGTTGACAACTGATTAAGATGATGGGCCCTATGAGCACATGAGGGAAAATACATGCTCAGAACTAGAAACCTTCTGCCTTCGTACTGTTTTGTGATGGAACATAAATTAGGAAGGAAGCAAACTTTTTCACGACAGATTAACCAATCAGGGGAAGCCCCTGAGCTAGAAGATTGTCAGCCAACACCTTGTTGGCAGCTTCAGAGGGATGGAATCCATCCCAGAACACGTACTGTGTAGCATTGGAGCACGTCCCCACAGACCTTTCGTTGCAAAGCAGGGAGGTCTCTATTGTCCCTGTTCCACAGCATGCCTTCCTCGCCTCAAAGAACCCTGCAGATAGAGTTTCAGTGAATATTTGTAGACATTAAGATTAGAGTTTCAGTGAGCTCAGCTAAGCTTAATTAGAACCAGGCTCCGTTCTCGATCTATTAAGCATTAATAGAGCTCATGCTCATGTACAAGCTAACTTGGCTCATTTTCTGGTCTGGAGTACTGTCAGACAGATGGATATATTTCTTTCTTTTTCTTTTTTTCCCTTTCCCTTTTTTCCCTTGTGTTAAATATGAATACATAACCAAACTAAGAATTTTTTTACTAAGAATTTAGTAGTATCAGTCAGCATGAGGCTGAGTATCTGTGGGATTGAGCTAAACAAAAACCAGATCAAGCAGCTCAAATGAAACAACCCAGTCTTGAAAACTGGATCCCATTGTTCCTGTATCGTTGACAAGAACCAGATTGGTTTACTTTTTTTATTCTTGTGACATCTGTAACTTAAATATCTAACAGATATACATATCATGGACACATCAGCAGTCTGCTTCACCTTCACGATATCCTTGTGTGTGTACAGTCGACCAATTTGTATGTCAAAGACAATCAAGAATTTATAATGATATGTTGACTTCCATACTAATTGCAGGTAGGAAGAAATTACCGTTGTCAATGGGGTGTGTTATCATGTCTAGGAGAGGCTGGTAGATGTCAAAGACCACCAACTTCAAATCAGCAAGTTTCGTCTGCAAGCTCTGAGCCATGCTGTTTAGCTTGCTGTTAAACAAAACAGCATCCTTGTTGAGCCTTGATATACACTGGTTACTACCTCCTCCAAACAGAGTAATTGCTGCAGGCAAACATCCCATGGGTGGTAAGCTTGTCACTCCGATCCTTCTTACCCCGAGCCCATGTAATGTCTGTCAAACAAACAATCATCAAAATTGGAAAAGTTTGATCATACTAGATAAAAGAGGGCATCATGGAAGGGGGAGAAGGACTTTTTTTCTCTTATTTTGGCAGGGTGGGGAAGGGAAGGTGATGGGGGTTCAGGAGTCATGACTGTAAATTTGGTGCTTGTTTCTTCAACTATAGAAACATTTGTCTATTCTTTCACTAGTAATCGATTGTGTGTGTATATGTGTCATCGCCCGCCCCTTGTTTTCAACTGCATTTTGTGAGATTGTCATCGTATGCTTCTAACTAATCAAAACCGGCGAAGACTATTAAACCTATTTTAGTACTCAGGAAAGATTATGTTTGCATAATGTAACTGTCTTGGGATTAAGGATGTGGCAGTTCTGGGACTGGTATCAGATATTTATAGCAGAACTAATGCAGATTAGTGTAAGTGTATCATGATGGGATAGAGGGACTTGAGCAGGAGAAAAAAGAGATACCTGAACAAAACCAGCGAAGGATCTGATCAGAAAGTCAGCAAACTGTTCTGGTGTATATCGTCGATTGAGCGTAGGATCAATATAGAAATTCTGAAGATAATCACTGTTCCCTGCACTCAGAAGATGAATTCCACCTGAGAACATGGCATTAGCTTTGTCACTCCCTACCATTTTTGCCACCTTACTCTGGTAATCCTTGTAGTATGCAACCTGCTGTGTCAACGATACTGCCCTCTGTGGTATGAAATAAGCAAAGAGGGTGTTAAATTTTTTGTGTTTGAACAATAAGAAACAGGACATGGTATGAAATAAGCAAAGAGGGTGTCTAATTTTTTTTTATAGTTGTATACTTACATATAAACTTGCTGTTCTGTCATAGTAACCAGAACCAGCTGAGGCAAAGTTGGCACCCATCAGGAGACTTTTCCCTTGAGCTTGTTGGCTGAGGTAAGCTGGTGGATATGAGGAGAAGCCAAGATTTTCAGCTGTCAAAGTAAAGACATAAACCTGTCAGCCCTCTGTTTCTCTCTTTTTTATACCTGTATTGTGTTCTTCAGAACTTAGAGAACTACAACTAGCCAACAGTTTTGAACTTTCAGGTCACCAATTGTGAGAGATGGTAAACCAAATTATGTGAAATATGATATTTTTTTAAACAGAGATTTTGGTGTTCAGAAACATACCAGTGAAATCAGTGGCAAGTTTTCCATTGGAAAATCTTCCAGTAGGCTGGTGGCTTACAAAGTCTCTGCCATAAGGAGGAAAGTTAGCCTTAATGAGGGTGTAGAGACCATTGTTATTACCAGCATCAACAACAGAATCCCCAAAAATGCACAGTATGGGTACTAGAGGCTGCTCATTTGTCACTTGGAATTCTAACACAGCTAGCAAAACAATAGAAACCAACAGACTTCTTACAAACCCTATTTTCATTTTCTTGATACAGAGAGAGAGGAGAGAGAGAGAAGCTATGTGAACAGAGAAGAAATGTTGGAGTGGCAGGTGAAGTGGTATTAAAGGTGGCTGGGTGAAAGAGTAGTTGCAGTTTCTCTGACCAAGTGGAGTAACTTCGTTCCTGCTTTGAGATGCATGGCTATCAGTATCACCACCTTGAAGCTTGTGAAAGTTTTGTCTTAGCATTTACTACTTCTTCTGACCAAAGGAACTAGAAGGAGCTTTTCGATTCATTGTCGCAAGTATGTTTAGTGGTATGTTCGTGTTAATGTGGAATTTTTAATTCGTTTGATGCGGTTCACATAATAGTGTTTATGATCATGCCCAATAAGCAGGAGAGCTAATGTGGGTACCTCTGTCTTGAGGAAATTGCTCAACGACTCTATGCATGGGAAAAAGTGTGTTTAGAAGACTAATTTGGATATTCGTGATAAGGGTGTAACCAAATCGGATTGAGTTTGAACTTGGTTGGTTTGATCATGGCGAGTCGGGAATCGTAGGTCTCAAGCTCTATTTTTCTTACTCATTGTTGGGCAAGTGAGGCTCAAGCTATTAGCGACTTGTGTAAAAGATTTTATACATCAGTAACTGAGTTTCAAGAATGCAATTGTTTCTCAATAGTCATCAAAACCAAGCTTGAGACTTTCTTACCTAAAGTGAGGGGAAACGCAACATATGCAAATTTGAAATTAGTGATTCCTAAACTTCAAGATGAATAGAGGATATAAGAATCACTCAATTGAGCCGTCATAGTAGGCCCGGCCATGGCTCGGAAGCATTCAAGATCGGGATAAACGTGTATAAGTCGAGCTTTGACTGGCTCAAGAGGGCTCACAAAGTTGGCTCAATGGCTCTCGCTGCTATCTTCATTCCATATTGCTCTTTTAGTACAATATCTCGTGTGGACTTAGTTTACGGTGGACCAAAGATCAAATCTTTTTAAAAAATACCTCTCATATCCTTAAAAGATTTGGACTAAATCCTTGATTCACCCTTTGGTCCACGGTGGACTAAGTCCACACAAGACAAGCTGCTCTTTTAGATGCTGTCATGTCTAAGAAAAATATGGGCTATGCTTGCTTATTGCAAGAGGCCCACAACCGTTATTTTTGCACTCTAATTGCCCACATTTGAATTTGTCAAGTTGGCTTCTCTAGCTTTTAAATTTACATTGGTCCCAATATTATCCTAAATTATTAATTTATTAGACGGTATTATTTGCTTTTTCATTTATCCTTTTAAATTTTGCAAAAACTTAAATTAAACGGTCTTAACATGAATATGTTTTTTACATTTTGAACAAAAAATATTATTTTATTTTGAACAATCTTGGCCATTGAATAAAAAGTGTTATTTTTCGAAGAAAAAAAGATCACATTTTGAGTAAAAACTGTTATTTTCGATCATCTTACCATGAAATAATGCTACACAATACCAACTGTTAAGGTTTTGACATTGGATTTTGTCGTTGATTTATCAATTTTCAACAAGGCTCGTCTCTCTCACCTAGTTGAGCCATTTCTTTTATTTTACCAAACTAACCAAAGAGTCTGGATTAAGTTTATTACCATTTCTGAAAGATTAATAAATCTGAATCACAAAAACTTGCATAGACTTGGTGTATGGTGGACAGACTAAATCTCAAAATGGTAACCCTCACTAAAAACAAATACTCACAAGGGTTTAACACCTTCTCCATTTATCTCAAAATGAATTTTTTTTTTTTTTTTTTTTTTTTTTTTTTTTTTTTGGCTCATCAAATGAAAATATTTTATTTGGGACAATAAAGGGCTTCAACATCTAACCCACTTAAATTAAATCAATCTCAGATTTATCTTTTTCGTTTTTTCCCTATATACTTCTGTTGATTTGCATGAAAAATGGATGGACCTTTACTCATAACACAATACTGGATGTTCAGTTCACTGCAACCTTGTAATAAATTATTGTTGCAGACTTCTCTGTCTGTCCATTCATTAATATTTCAATAATAGTAACAAAAGCTCCTAAGCTAGGTAATGGTTTGACCACAGTAGACATCAAATTACTTAACCATTAACCAACACTAAGTAAACAACACAGCCTCATAAATTACTAATATTAATAACCCCAAATAATTGAGATAAACTCTAATTAATCCCATAATTAATACTGTTTGGGGTATTATAACCATAGTAATAAGAGTTATTACACCATAGGAATTTTAACGCACCGTTGTTAAGTTTTTTTAAATTGAAACATTAGCTTCTTCTTGCTTGCTTTGCCACCTCCATCTCTCTGCTGGTGGTGCTGTGAGTTTTCTAAGCACAGAAGAAGCTCTTTCATTTCCTTTGATTTCTCTAACACCAGGTTTTCTACAATTTCATTCAGCGCCATTGGTTTGTCCTTCACAATTATTAGGCGGAAAACAAAAAATATATCAATACTTAAGCACAAAAACTTCTATAAGACGAAATAAATAAATACTGTAGATGATAAATCAATTTGTAGCTTACCCGCTTATTAGGTGCGAGTGTCGTCTTGAGGGCATCTCGAATTGCTTTAACACTCAATGCATATTTCTTCCTCGTTGTAGTACTCTTATCACTACCGCAATAGAACCCCACAATCTCTCCACCCATATTACATATAGGTGATCCTGATGCACCCCCCATCCCCATTGAAAGATTTATTAAATTCGAGTTGTTGATCAGAAAATCTATTATTGGAACTTATCTCCCCATATTGAAAAGTCTAATCTTTAGTAGTTCCCTAAAAAACGGATGGATGTCCAATTGTAAAAATCGTGTCACCAGGATATAATAGTCTATCACTATTATCAAATTCAAAGGCGCTACCGCTACACTCGTTGCCCAAAGTGACTAAGACAGCAATATCACTAGCTTTTATAGTTGTAGCAACCACAGCCAAACGATGAGTTTCATTTTTACCATATAATTGTACAGTTATATACCAATTATTATTTACATAATTTTGTAGGATATGCTCACAAGTAAGAATCCAAAGCATCCCATCTCTAGATGAGATGATGGATCCTGTGCAAACTGCGTTAAAACTCCCTTTTATAGTAGTAGATGGTACATATATCTTCACCACCAGTGGAAGACAATTTGCATAAACACCTTCAGGTAAAATAGTTATATCTTCGACAACCAGTCGTTTGCCTGTTACAAATATTCAGTGTATATTTAGGTAAATTAATTATTTAATAAAAAGTCACGTTATTAACATATATATTAGTACAACAATTGTTCAAGGTCATTATTCTAACATATATTTAATAAAGTCACAAATAAATTAATTAATTATATTCCCTGAGCTTGTAAGTTGTCTATATATACTAGTACTTTGTAGTCGTAGTGGAGTATTAGTTTTTCTTAAAAAAGAAAAATAAAATGTTATTAACTGGGATCTTTCCACAAGCTAAAATAATGAGGAAGAATAATGTTTCTACGTTCCTTGTTCAGGCTACAGCAAGTATTAACCATTTCCACAAGCTAAAATAATATGTTATTCTCTTTTTCTTTGAGCAACTGATATACTTGGACAAAATTAATCTACAATAATTAATAACACATTCCAATTCACTAAATAAACTTGCGACTGAATCACCTAAAAAAATTTTGCGACCGAATTAATTATTTTAGTAATTTTTTTTTGATAATTATTATTTCAGTAATTTTAATTAATTATATATGTAGGTTATGGATGGGGATTAATTGGGGAACTACAAACAACTAACATGTACAACAACAACAACAACAACAACAACAACAACAACAGCAGAAACAACAACAACAACAACAACAAGACTATATATCTAAATAAAATGGTTTAAGTACGTAGTAGTGTACCTTGTGCTCTTGCATCCATGATGACTGAAATTGTGAGCTTGATTATACTTTTGATGCAAATGCTGATGAAAACTCCGGCGGTACGGTGGCTGGACAACGAAAAGAGGGAGCGAAGAATGACGGTAAAAAGAGGCTGACGACAGGTGTAATACTTAGTTATAATTAAGGATTATTGAACAAATAAACAAAGATGGAGTTTTAATTAACAAGATCCATTTTAAAGGAACTCGATCAACACAACAAGTTAGGAATTCGATCTTTATTTTGTAATAATGGTAGTACTGTATGTTGATGTGCAACTATACAAGTAAATAAATAAGCTAAGGTGACCAGAGGAAGATTTTTTTCTATGTTACTCCTACTAGCTTGTTCATGTGAAGAACCTAAGGAACACACCACATCACTTATATATACTCTACTAAGTACTCATATGAAAGCATATGAGTGCGTAACAGTAATATTGTACTACTACTTCTTTTTTTTTTTGGCTCGTCGAGTACTACTCTTTAGTACTGATAAAAAACATGTTTATTTATCCATCTTCTAAGAAGACATAAATGATTAGGCACTGTACTAGTACTCTTTCGTACTCATGAAATATAATGATGTAAAAAAGGAATCACCCGTACAAATAGATATGTACGTATGGCTTCAATTCAATTGGTACTTGTTGATAGGGTTCACATGCCACGTGACGTGATGTAAAGATAGGTGAAAATCATGAAGAGACAGGAACAAGTTTATAGGGGTAGTATGGGTATTTGGAAGAGGAGAGAGATAGACACAAGATAAGCTTGTGTTTACGTGTAAAGCTAGCTTTTTTGGAAGAGGCATGCACGCATCTTGAAGCTTAGCTTGTGAAAGTAGTTTTGTCTTCTCATTTACTACTACTTCTCACCAAAGGGACAAAGGCTTACCGCATGGGAAAAACGTGTGTGTTTAGGGGACGTCAATGACTATTAATTGCAAAATCAATAAGTAATGTGGATTGGACAAAGCTAGCATTTGGATATTATGTTAGGAGTGTAACCAAATCGAGACGAGTTTGAACTTTGTTGATTTGGTCATGGCGAGTTGAGAATCGTAAGACTCGGACTCTATTTGTCTTAACTTATTGTTGAGCGAGTGAGCTCAAGCTATTCACAACTTGTATAAAAGATTGTATACTAGTGCATCAGTAATTGAGCTCCAGCAAGAATGCAGTTGTTTCTCAATAGTCATCAAAACCAAGCTTAAGACTTTCTTACCCAAAAATGAGGGGAAAAGCAACATATGCAAATTCATGGCTATATCCAAGAGCATCCATCTTAGATGTTGGCATGTTGCCATGTCTTAAAAAATAATATGGGTTATGCTTGCTTATTGTAAGAAGGCTCACAACAATTATGTTACACGTACTTCAATTTATTAGATTCTAGACTAACTAATTATTATTTGCTGAATTTACTTCTCTAGCTTTAATGGTCTCAATATTATTACTAAATTATTATCATTTTGCTTTTCCTTTTATTCTTTTAAATTTCATGAAATCTTATATAAAACGGTCTTAACATGAGATACCTTTTACTATGTTTTAAACAAAAAGTTTATTAAGTTTATTTTCTTGGATTATTAAATCTCAATATATTAACCCTGGCTAAAAACAAATACTCACAAGGGTTCAACACCTCCTCCAGTTATTTTAAATGAAAATATTTTATTTGGGACAATAAATGGATTCAACATCTAACCCACTGATCAAACTCAGATATACTTCTGAGGATTTGCATGAAAAATTGATGGACCTTTACTCATATCACTCAATTCTGAATGTGCATTATTTGTGCTTTCTGACCGTGCCACAAATGCCTGTTGCCTTTTAATGTTTTACATTTATCATTTCAATAGTTACAAAAGCTTGGCAGCAAGCCAGTAGAGTTTCCTAGGTACTGGTTTGACAATAGACTTCAAATTACTAAAGTGGTTGTCTGTTCCTTTCTAACCATGTACCTTTAGCTAGTTTTAAGAGCTGAAATTTCAGTGGCTATTACCAGCTAGTAGGTATTTATTAGTATTTTTGATAACCAATAGGGTAGTAAATGAACTGAGTGTTCGCGAACAGATCGGTCAAAGTTCGTTCATTAACTAAACAAACGAACATGGACACAATTCTAAAGCTCGTTTGTTAAACGAATCAAGTTCGAACAAGGCTTTGTTCGACTCGTTTATGTTCGAGAACAAACTCGTTTATTTTCACGAAGAAGCTCGTTTATAATTGCTAAAAGCTTGTGCAAGCTTGTTAAACTCGACTATATTATTTTACTAATTAATATAATAAAAAGATATATAATTTTATAAATTTATTAGTATATATTTTAAAGTATAAATGTTTGTGAACAAGCTCGACTCAAGCTCGACTCAAACTCGACTCATATAGCAGCTCGAGCTCGGCTCGTTTCTTTAGTAAAGCACGGCTCGGCTCGGCACGTGAACGAGCTAAAGCACAGCTCGGCTACAGCCTAAATAAACAAGCTATAATTTATAAATCAAATAAAAAAAAATTCATATTATTTGACATCATACTCGTGAAGATGTAATGAAGATAACAAATAGTCGGAAATCATAAATGTAAATGAAGATGTAACTGTTGTTCAAGTAGAAATTTTATCTAGCTAAAAAACTCATGTTTTATGTACCTTTATCTTAAACATTTTTTTTTATTTGGATCATTCCCTTTATTTCCTTTATATATTTTACCTTACTATTCATATATAGTGCAATTCTTTTAAGACTGGTCAGGTGGCACATTCGAGATTGACACATGGAATGTCATGTAAACCCTAAATCCGTATAATAATGTCACGTAAGCCACCACGTAATCCGCTCATGCAAGTGTGTCAAGCATTTTTATTTGACTTAATAAGTACAAAAACGACAAAATTATTATCATATTGTTCAAGTTATAAAATAAAATAACTTTTGTTACGCAACTATATAAATTATAATTCTTACTTCATTGGATCAGATTCAAAACATACTTAAAAAGTAGTTAGTTTAAAACGTCTAGGAGTCTTAAATAATGATAAAAAATAACTGGTTAAACGTTTAGAAGTCTTAACATCCTTGTTGTTTAGCATTCTTGAAAGGTAAATTTTCGTCAAATATTCAAAATCATATATAATATTTTTCATACATCTCAATGCATTACAATATATTTAGAACATATGAGTAAGAGTGTTAAGTTATGCTGCCACATTATCAAAGAGCATAGCGTAATGCCACAATTAAAATGAGACGTGCCACCTAAGAAAAGAGTATAGGATACGCCACTTAAGCAAAATCAATAAAATCAACAGTTTATCAAAATTTTCATAAAAGATAAATATATCACTCATGCCTTTGTTATTCTGGCTCTTGCACCAGTGTCCCATAAAACGCCTTTTGGTATTCTAGCTCTTACACCAGTGTCCCATAAAACGCCCTTTGGTATTCTGGCTCTTACCTTGCTTAGGAGTTCCGTGGGATGTGGTGCGAAAATATCCACCTTCGTTTCGAGGCCTCTCGCAAGCTCAAAAACATGGATTAGCCTTCGTTTTCGGCTTCCCGGCGCTCGGGTGTCATTGTTGCCGAACTTTTCCGGAGGTCCTATCATGCCCCTAGAGGACCCTCCCTGCCTCAGGAGGGACATCCAGATCCCCGAACTTTGATATCACCCATGCCTTTATTGGTGTTTTGGCTCTTACACCAATGTCTCATAAGAGCCCTTCCAAACCTATCAGGGACCGGATAAGCGACCCTGAGGGCCTCCCATGTCCCTTAGGGATGTTCCGTGCAATGTGGTGTGAAAATATCCAACTTCGTATCGGGGCCTCCCGGAAGCTCAAAAAACGTGGATTATAACCTTCGTTTTCGGATTCCCGGAGACCGGGTACCATTTTTGCCCAAACTTCACCGGGGGTCCCCTAGAGTACTCTCCGTGCCCCAGGAGGGACATCCGAATCCCCAAACTTCGATATCATCCATGCCTTTGGTTTTTTTACTCTTACACCAATGTCCCATAAAACGCCCTTCCAAGTCTATCAAGGACCGGATAAGCAACCCCGAGGATCTCCCATGCCCTCTATGGTTATTCTGTGCGAAACGGTGCGAAAATATCCACCTTCGTATTGGGGCCTTTCGGAAGCTCAAAAAACGTGGATTATAACCTTCGTTTTCGGCTTCCCGGGCCACGGGTGTCATTTTTGCCCAAACTTCAATATCACCCATGCCTTTGGTGTTCCGGCTCTTACACCATTGTCCCATAAAAGGCTCATCCAAGCCTATTAGGGACCGGATAAGCGACATCGAGGTCTTCCCATGTACCATAGGGGTGTTCCATGTGATGTGGTTTGAAAATATCCACCTTCGTTTCGGGCCCTCACGGAAGCCAAAAAAGTTGGATTATAACCTTTGTTTTCGCCTTCACGGGGTCCGAGTGTCATTTTTGCCCAAAGTTCTCCGAGGGGTCTATCATGACCCTAGAGTACCCTCGATGCCCAGGGAGAGAGATCCGGATCCCTGAACTTCGGTATCACCCATGTCTTTGGTGTTTTGGCTCTTACACTATCAAATATCAATCATGCCTTTGGTATTCTGGCTCTTACACCAGTGTCCCATAAAACACCTTTTGGTATTCTAACTCTTACACTAGTGTTCCATAAAACGCCCTTTGGTGTTCTGGCTCTTACCTTGCCTAGGAGTTTCGTGGAATGTGGTGCGAAAATATCCACCTTCGTTCCGGAGCCTCCCGCAAGCTCAAAAAACGTGGATTAGCCTTCATTTTTGGCTTCCCAGCCCTCGGGTGTCATTGTTGCCAAACTTTTCAGGGGTCCTATCATGCCCCTAGAGGACCCTTGCTGCCTCAGGAGGGACATTCGGATCCCCAAACTTTGATATCACCCATGTCTTTATTGGTGTTTCAGCTCTTACACCAATGTCTCATAAGAGCCCTTCCAAGCCTATCAGGGACCGGATAAGCGACCCCGAGGGCCTCCAATGTCCCTTAGGGATGTTCCGTGCAATGTGGTGAGAAAATATCCACCTTCGTTTCGGGGCCTCCCGGAAGGTCAAAAAACGTGGATTATAACCTTCGTTTTCGGCTTTCCGGGTACCATTTTTGCCCAAACTTCTCCGGGGGGTCCCCTAGAGTACTCTCCATGCCCCAGAAGGGACATCCGAATCCCTAATTTCGATATCACCCATGCCTTTGGTTTTTACTCTTACACCAATGTCCCGTAAAATGCCCTTCCAAGTCTATCAAGGACCGGATGAGCAACTCCGAGGGTCTCCCATGCCCTCTATGGGTATTCTGTGCGATATGGTGCAAAAGATATCCACCTTCGTTTTGGGGCCTTCTGGAAGCTAAAAAAACGTGGATTATAGCCTTCGTTTTCAGCTTCCCGTGCCCCGGGTGTCATTTTTGCCCAAACTTCTTTAGGGGGTCCATCATGACCTTAGAGGACTCTCAGTGGCCCGAGAGGGACATTAGGATCCCCAAACTTCAATATCATCCATGCCTTTGGTGTTCTGGCTCTTACACCATTGTCCCATAAAACGCCATCCAAACCCTATCAGGGATCAGATAAGCGATCCGAGGGCTTCCTATGTTTACTAGGGGTGTTTCTTGCGATGCGGTGCAAAAATATCTTCGTTTATTCTGGAGCCTCCCGAAAGCCAAAAAAAAAATGAATTATAGCCTTCTTTTACGGCTTCCTGGACCCCGTGTGTCATTTTTGCTCAAACTTCTCTGAAGGGTCTTGCATGACCCTAGAGGAACCACGGTGCTCCAGGAGGGTCATCCGAATCCTCGTACTTTGATATCCCCCTTGCCTTTGGTGTTCTGGCTCGTACACCAGGATCCTTTAAAACGTCCTTCCAAGCTTATCAGAGACCGGATAAGAAACCCCGAGGGCCTCTCATATCCCCTACGGGTGTTCCGTGCGATGTTGTGTGAAAATATCCACCTTCATTGCGAGACCTCCCGCAAGCCCAAAAAACGTGGATTATAGCCTTCATTTTTGGCTTCCCGGTGTCCGGGTGTCATTTTTTCCCAAACTTCTTTGGTAGTTTATCATGGTCCTAGTTGGGGTGGGGGATGGGGAATGCTAGGTGGGGATAGTTTTGATAAAGCAAAACCCCCGCGGGGATGGGGCGGAGGTGGTTTGCCTTCTTCCCCCGGCGAATATCCGTCAGAACCCCGCCCCACCTTATACCCGCTTACCCGCCCCGCCTCATACCCACTGCCCCGCTTCATACCCACATAAAAATAAAAATA
The DNA here is from genome assembly GCA_038025085.1 of Tetragonia tetragonoides. NCBI lineage: Eukaryota > Viridiplantae > Streptophyta > Magnoliopsida > Caryophyllales > Aizoaceae > Tetragonia > Tetragonia tetragonoides. The sequence continues at coordinate 11,190,320 of CM076139.1, forward strand.
AAAATGTAAAAAGTAAATATATAAAACCTTATTTTACAAAATATATAAAAATTGTCTATTGCTATTGCTTATCAAAAAGCTCAAAATTTTCCTTACAAATTATCTTAAGGTGAATTTGAGGTAGATTTAGATGTGGGCTTCGTTTGTTTTCGGGCGGGTATAAAACGGATATGACTACCCTTCCGATAAATGGAGCGGAAGTGGATACCCGCCGGGTAAGTGGGGCGGAGGTGAATTTGGAGTCTCCAACCCGTGGTGGGATGGGGCGGGTGGCGGAATCAAAATACCCAGGCGGGTATGGAGATGGATGTACCTATATTCACCACCGCCCCGCCCCATTGCCATCCCTACTTAGAATGCTCAGATAATCAAAGATTATTGAATAACCATAGCCACTTAAGCTTAATTCAAACATTAAAAATACTAATTTTTGCCACAATATTCACCAAAATACTTTTTTTACTTCAAACACAATGCTCTCTGCCTTATAATCAGCTAAGAAGTCAGAGAGAAGAGAGTCACCGTGCATCACACCTAGAAACTCTATCAGAAGCTGTGAATTGCATGCCCCCTTGTAAAATCAATCCGGAAAAGCAATAGCGAGAACTCAAAGTCAAGAAACTCGTGTACAACAACAACAACAATAAATGCTCCACCGAGGGCGAGGTCTGGAAAGGTCCAGCTGTATGCAACCTTACCCCTAACTAGTCGCCTAGTAAAGTGGTTGTTTCCAAAAGTCAAGAAACTCGTGTCATTTTCCAAAAAAAAGAAACTCGTGTGTGTCACGGCTGAATATATGGATGAAGTTTATTCTATTACACAAAGCACTTGCTAAAAGTGCTAATAGATTAAGCACCTGTGGCGCAAAATTTTGCAAAATTGGAACATCTCTAAATTCCAAATCCTTATACATTAACACACACTGAGGTGAACACCATCAGCCTCTTCTCACCGGAAACAAAAACTAAATAACTTACAGATAATGGCGGTCAAACACGAAGAGAATGAGTGTGATAGATGTCAGACATCATCAACTCTTGAAGAAACGACCACCCTCCTGCTCGAGATGTCTTGATCACATCTTGGCTGTTCAGAGTATCATAGATGTCAGAAATCATCAACTCTTGAAGAAACAGCCCCCACTTGCTGGAGATGTCTCGAATCTCTATCATTTATTGGTTGTTCCCCATCCCTCCTCACCAAATAACTAACATCAGTGATAGTTTTCAACCTACTTCAATTCGTTACAAGTCAGTGCATCAATATTTCGTAGACCTCATTAGTGCTCTCTATTGCGTAGACATATCCAAGGTTGTCTGCACGCTCTTGAAACTCATTTATATCGGACAACAGGACTTGGATACCGACTAATACATTTGCACCCGTATCACCCTGACAGCAATACAACATTTAACTCAAAAAATAAATAAGAAAAGGTTCAAAGAATGGATTTATCCAAAGTGATATACAACATGATAGGTTACCAAGTGGTAAGCACAATTTGAGAGCTATAGAACATAATTTCAGATGCTGACCTGTGCACGGTAATGGAATAGACTAATATTCCATCTTGGGCTGAACACATCCAAAAATTTCGACAAAGCTCCTGGTCTTTCTGGGAAGATAAACCTACAAAGGAGTTCATTTTCAACATCAGACCGGCCCCCCATCTGCAGAAACAAAAATAAGATTTTAATTTCAAGTACAAATCATATCATCTGAAACATAGTATTTACACTATATGTTTAGAACAATGTGTGTGTCAACTATGCTTATTGAGTACACAAAACCCTTTTTGAACAAAAAGAAATTCGTATTAAAAAGAAACATTTGTGGAAAACCCCTTATGGAAACAAGTGTTTTTGAAATAAACCCCTATAGCTATAAGTGATTTCAGCCATGGCCCTACCTCCTTACAACACTATCCGGCCACAAAAAGGATGTAATTTGACCAAAATCCTCTCATCTACATCAACATCAACATTACTTCAGTGCCTCCAAAGAGGCTCCCGCCTAGACTGAGTAAGGGTGGTCAGTTGTACGTAGCCTTACCTCTATAAGAACAAGTTCTCAAAGAGAAACTGTTTCCGTTTGACCCTTGATCCGAAGTGCGACGACCATCAACAACTTCACAAGGAATAAGAAGTGCCGACAATGTTGTTCCTTATTCACTATTTCTTGAGGATAATAGCCGGAAAGCTTAGTAAGGGGTAGGGCCATGGCTAAAGCCACTTAAAAGGGGTTTATTTCAAACATTTTCAGTTTTTTAGATAAAGAGAAATTTCATTAAAGATGAAATGGAAAAGGATTAAGAACTATTACGAATCGCCACAATGACGTTGCACCTCAGTGACGAGCACCCTGCAACAGCCCACAAAGCCTTGGGCCAAAGAGAAGCCAACAAATCTTGTTTTCATAAACGGGGTTTTAAAATTGTTCAAAAGAAGAAAAAAAATATGCCTCTCATTTCATATCTCAAAACCCTTTCATTACACCAAATAAAATGAGGTCAAGACAACAGCAGACAAAGAAAACATAAAGTTATTGGCAAATGCTAGACAATAGGTAACTTTTCCTTCCAGAAATGCTGAGATGATAAGACCTGATAGATTTATCTTTCCTTTACCTAATCACTTAAGAAAAGCACTTGATAGATTTATCTTTCCTTTACCTACGCCCCCTCCCCACCAACCAACAAAAAAATGAAAAAGAAAAAAGAATAGACCACCCAATGCCTCAAGTAGGATGACCACAGCGATGAGTTTGTCTTCAAGGGTAGTAGTTATAGCTACAGACTCAGACATAGCTCAAAAGATAAAAGAACTTAATACTCAAAGGAACATAGAATCAATTTGAGTAGGTGCCTACCAAATGTCGCAAATGATCTTTAACCAAATCATTATTTGACAAGTTAATAGTTTGCAGCTTAGCAGATTCCATGCGCTTCTTCATTGCTTCAAGTTCGGAATCAGTATGAAGACCAACACTGCAAAAGTAAACATACTTAAATGGTTTAGGAAGTTGTTCATAAAATATTCAGGACATCTAACAATTGATCTTTGAAACAAAATCGAATCGATATGCCAATATAAATTGTCAATCGTCAATAAACAATACTCTCACCGTCACGCAAAGTTTGCCACTCAATGAAACTAGTAAAAAAACAAGGCAAAGAAAACCGTCAAATGCATTGTCCCCTATACATTTTTGGTTTGTGTGTGAGATTATTACTAATATTTCTTGACAGATTTTCAGATTCCAATGAAAACTAGTTGACTTGATTTGCAACATTTTGGGACACTCAAAATAAAAAGTTCTGCCAACTTTACAGGACACTTTCAACAGAACCACCCAGAAATCTACTTAGGAGTTAAAAAGTTCCAGCATCACAAATGAAGATTTTCAAAATCCTAACACTGAGAAAGAACCTAAAATAAAATAAGGTCAACTACCTAACATTTGCGGCACATGAGACAGAATTGAGCTTGTACAAGATCAGCAGATTACATGATCTTCAATATAATAAAATTAAACAGAACAGAAAAAACCAGAAAAGAACTTTGATCAAATTGGAATACCAAAGCACATCGAGGGTACTGAGGGTCATACAGAACTCATAATCAACATCTTCAGTTCTAATCAGGCATAGTAAATCATTGTTGACATCAGGACAGGTATAAGTATAACGTGCAACTATAGGAAAGGAACATGCACCAATGGAAGACCAACCCTGACTAAACTATTGCTCCAAAAACAAAGATTGCAGTGGTTCATGTATTTAGTTTCAAAGTTCAAACTACTACTACCAGTTTATCGCAGTTATAGGGATACGTAAAGGATAGTGCTTAGTTGAAGGAGGACATGAATCTATCATACTAATTCAATGAAGCAGTTAATTAGCTGATATAAATCAATGAAGCAGCTAATTCACTAATTATTGCAACTTCCTTGCCACTAAAAAAAGGGTTAAACTTGGTTGACTGGGCATTAATCTTAAACTAGCGAACTAATTCTCATTTAGCATCATAATCACACTAAACAGCTGACTCGATAGAGGGCATTGATCTTAAACTAGCGAACTAATTCTCATTTAGCATGATAATCACACTAAACAGCTGTCTCGACAGATTTCAGTCTACATTCAATTTAACCCACAATGTGAGAAGAAATACTTAGAAAAGTGATAACTAACTGATATCTTCTGAGCCGATTTTCTCAGCAGAAGTAAGCGTAGTTACTGCTTCCATACATAAATTCTTCTTTAAGTTCCTACACTCATGAAATAAAAGCACAGCAAGCCAACAATAGCAAATGAAAATATTTGTAGAATGACAGCAAACTTCATGAAACAAGGAGTTCTGGCTCTTTGTAAAACAATAAAATAAGAATAAATAAATAAACACACAAAGCTCTGTCCAGCACGCAAACATAGAGAAGTCAACACAAAATGGTAACATAGCAGCAACTTTTGATAGTTACCAAGCAGCAGATGTTGCAGGTTGTGCAAGTTTTCAATCAGGTACAGGGTACTAGATTGTCAGATTTAGTTCTGGAATGCATTAGGTAGCTCTGGAGTGACTGTTGCTTGAACTTGTGTTAACTGCTCCAAGTTCATGAGACAAGTGAAAGGTTTTCAGGATAGTTAGGACATCTAGGTGACAACCTGAAGGCATTGCAGAATGGGGGAAGGATTCCTTCTCCAAGTTGAATATCTTGAACGTCCAGCGAGGCCATACAAATTGCTTAGAATTGTCATCTTTTGGTGATTTATTATTTGAAAGAGGACAACTTTTGGATAATAATTGGATATTCTAATGAAAATACTAAAGCACCAGCTGTAAAATTCATTTTGCTAGTTACTACCCTTAAGCATCAGCTGATCTTTATATGAGATACATCCTGGAACCACAGATTTATATTCGAAAGAAAGGAATTACTTGCCTCAGAACAAGCAATCGCCTTTAAGAAGAACAGAATCAAAAAATGGCACCACCCCAACAAACGTCCAAAACACAAAAGAGCATAATGACCGAAATGGTGAGAGAGAATTCAACACGTAGTAAGAAACACCTTTCTGACAATGCCACTCTATTTAAAAGATCCCGGACTGAATTAACTGGAGTCATAAAGAGTTCCCTCTGCTAGTGCCTCTGCCTCTAATTGCATAAGCAAGAACTGTAGCTATTATGCAGTCCCCAAAGGATGGTTGCCTTTGCTCAACCATTTCCAGTTTTACTGAATGATGTACACGCCACCTTGCCACTGACAATTTGAGGCTGAAAAAGAAACCTGATTTCCACTGAGCCCGAATCAGTAGCTTCACATTCACCCAGAATAATATAGGTCGAGAACAGTGGACCGTAGACCAATCTCTTATGTTGCATCTCATATAAACTGACATGACGCTTGTTCACTCTCACCCTAAGTACAATATCCAGACCAGCAGCACAACCTCACATGCTACCCATGTTTGTATATGTAAAGGCATATGATGGAAACTTCTCCTACACAAACTCATTTAAATCTCAAAATCTAGCAATCCTTTCTCATGCAACATGAAAGGTAATCTACAATAGAGACATGCCCTTTTATCTTTCTGAGGCTGATGTATAATTGGAGCCAGGTGCTTCATTGTGAACAGCTCATGTCTTTTCTTGATTTTGTGGATGAAGTAATACAAATAGCCGCGGGACGTGATGTCTTATAATTTTTAACCGAGTGGGCAGCTCAGCTAGATCAGAACTATGAGGTGTATTCCAAAGGTTACTAGTTCGAGCCTCTTAGGGATACTACAGATTTTTCTCGCAAATAACTTAAGGGCCCGTGGGACTAGTCGGGCATAGCCCAGACACCAACGATATCCCCCAAAAAAAATTGAGAATTTCTTCCATACACGGCAACATCCCTCTGGTGTGTTGCCCAATTATTTTCTTTATTTTTCTTAGACAAGAAATTTTTTATTAAAGATTAAACTGGAATATTACAAAGCTAGAGGACAAGGAGTCCTCCATAAGAATAATAAAAACAGTCTACAATTCAGCCCACACACGTTGCACATCCGTGAGGGGAGCTTCTAAAGAACCCCAACCGCCTTGGCCCAAATAGAAGCCAAGTAGACCACACGATCCCAAACAAAATCAATTGGCCTGCTCACACCCTCAAAAATCCGTGAATTCCTTTCTAACCAAACACACCACGAGATGGGCATATAAAAGCAGCACCATAACACCTTACCCTCCTTCCCTCACCCTCTACTTCCAAAGCGCATCTGCAGAAAGTGACCCACTGCTGGAGGGCAAGCAAAGTACTCCCCCCTAAACAGCATGTCCCACAAGGACCTGGCAAAGTCACACATCACAAACAAATGCAAACAAAAGAAATCATCACCCCCAAAAAACAAAAGACTACTCAACATCTGCAATGATCAGTTGTACCACCAAATGTTTACAAGTGTGCAAAGTGTGACCAGCAGCTCAAACTGTTTCCAGAATCAGAATTTACTATGGCATACTACAGAGCATTACTGAACATCCTACAGAGCATTTCAGTTTTCACATTTTGAGCCTCAAATGTGATAATGTATACTTCTGAAAGAACTGAAACAGTGGGTTGTGTTAAAGAAAACTAATATTAAATAAATACTCTTTTCTAACCAACTAGTCATGGACTATCAGAGCACGATGAACAAGGGTACTAGTTCATGAACTTTATCTTCCCTAGTACTCAACCAGCACAGAAGCATATCTTAAGCCACCAACCATTCAGATGTTGCTATAAGCCACAATATTCAGGCAACTTGAATCAGAACTTCTACTGGCACGCACCTCAAGGAAAATTCCTTGAACCTAGAATCAAATGGCCTTCCCAAGCTGCCCTTAATTTTAAACCTCAGTAAGCTCTTCATTTAAAGTATCAACTTGAGCTTCTTCATCAACAGAAATACAGGGTAGCGTATTTTGTTCTTCACCAGATTTTAAGTTGTATACCACTACAGTATGCTATTAATTACTTAGACAGAGCAACACAAACTCACATGTAAGGAAAAAACTTTAAAACAGCAGTGTTTTACTACAGCAGATGGCACATCACTTCTCAAGAGATAAGAGCAGAGTAAAAGATTATTGCCTGTAAAGAACCAACGCCTCCTTTTTCGCAGAGTTGTATCTATATTTGAATTCTGTAATATTCATTGGCCCCACCTGCAAACCAAGATGACCTTCATGAATAAAATAAATATACTGCCTTTATTTGGAAACTGTCTCACAAATGAGTGACCAACCATTTCAGAGAATCTTTTGAAGCTGCCAGGCTCTTCTGGCATGAAAGTTGCAAGAACCGCTTCCCGTTGCCGACCAACATCCGCAAGTTCAGTGACCAACCTCAGTCTATCAAAGTTCATATTTGCCCCGCTGGTGATAACTACAACATTTTCACCCTTTAAGCCATAATACTTGCAATAAGCTTCTGCACCAGCAAGCGCAAGAGCACCTGCTGGTTCCAGTATGCTCCTCTTCTCCTCAAACATGTTCTACAATGCAAATACCAGGTTATCAAAATTAGTAGCTGTAGTTCCCATCAACCATGCTACGAAATGGCAGCTTAAATAAAAGCTCTTATTTTTGTAGTGGATAAGATGTGAGTGTACACACACCACAGTCGCACACTAACAAATGAGAGGAACAAAGAGTCGTTGAACTACATATTCTACTGTATAAAGGGGCCAAAAAATGGAAAATGATAAATCAAACTGCTCCAGGGTTAGCAGAAGAGTTAATGTTTAGTAATAAACAGTACCCACGTGTCCAGAAAGACGAAAGACAACCTGACTACATCTTGCACACTTGTTAACCTTTTCTAGTTGACCACCAATTTCAATGAAAAAGAAAGAGCACCAGAACATGAACACTGAATTTAATAACAAAACAGTTTCTGGTTCTTCTAGAATAACAGCATGAGCACAAAGAAAAGATATTAGGCAGTAGGCATGCCAAAAACCACCATTTTTTCCATACCTAAACTAAATGACGAGTTTCAAATCTCAGTACCGGTTTTATTTGTCCCCTCCATAATGACACAAAGATAGAAATGGGGGTGCGGAAAGAGGCAAATACAATGTAAAGTGAGTCATGAATGCTAAATACATGAAAATGTGATGTAGTAAATACCTTAATTCTAAATCAGCACAAGATTATAACTATTGCAAGTCCTGCTAGTAAAAAGGATTTGAAGTTCACCTTTATGGAAGCACAAATGGCATCACGATTAACAAGAACTACACCATCTATCAATTCCTTGCACAAAGAGAATGTCTCTTCCCCAACCACCTTAACAGCAACACCGTCTGCAAACCCTCCCACTTTATCTAGCATGATTCTCTGCCCATGGTGTAATGACAGGGCCATTGCATTGGCATCAGATGGTTCCACCCCTATGATTTTGACCTGTTAAAGTATATATAACATATAAGTCATCCAGACTGAAGGAAATGGTATTGCAACATGTCTGCCCACAGATGAAAGGATCATAAGAGCAATGGACAGGACATAACAGAGTTAAAATATTAGTTACAGTTGTCACTGAACTCTGATTATTAACTTCCAAATCATACTCGCAGCCAAACCAAAGCATACAAAAAACCTTAAATTAATATTTATTGTTTTATGGCAGTAGAGAACCACTGAATATAAAAAGATAATATACCTTGATCAAAAAGAAAGGAAAGCATTCATACACAATGCTTAGTCAGCAAATTAATACTTGATAGAGTAGTCTGAAAGTGAACTCATGACATTCACTTAAACAGAAAACAGGTTTCAAAAATGCACAGAGATAGTATTTGCGTATATGAAACAATTTTACTATACTATACAAAGGCTAGGATAATGTGAAAAACTTTAAGGTAGAAATAGGCAACCCCCAACCACTTCTGATAAAAGAAATCTTGATTCACCATACTTTTCTGCTTTCTGCAATCCCCATTAGTCACTCAGAAAGTATTACATCCCGATACTTGGAACAGGTACGAGAACGTAGCCCGTTGTCTAACTTATGGTTTGTAGGGAAAGTTCAGTGGTACATATATTTGCATCGTGGTACTACTTCTACATAGTATGGATCACTAATCAATATTTAATGAATATGAGTCATAATGCTAGTTTTAGGCAATATAGACCAACTAAGTGCAGACTAATTTTCAGTGAAAAATACTATAACTTGTACACAAGCTAAACTGTAGATAAGAGTGAAGACTGCCAATTCAAGCTCATACAAAAGTAAATGACGGACATTTTTGGTACAAAACTGGTTAACTTTTTCAGTTTTAGGGTGAAAATCTTTAATGTTTTCTCTAGATTCTGCTCAAATCTGAAAATATATAGTTCTGTCGTATTTGGAGAACAGGTAAGTCAAACACCGCAATCCGTTAAGCAAGTACCAAAAGCACGGTATATGGAGGGTTAAGGAAGAATATGTAACACTACTACTCACAATTTGTAGGAATGACTTAACAGAACGTAATAGATACCAACAATAGAAGCGCATACATTACCATACACCAGAAATCTAGAATAATGAAAAACCAACCTCTGGTTTAACTCTCTTAACATAAGCAGCAATGCCAGCTATCAAGCCACCACCACCAACAGGTACAAAGATTGCATCAAGTGGACGGCCTTTCATCTGGCTCACTATCTCCATCCCTACTGTCCCTTGCCCCATAATGATATCTGGATGGTCAAATGGAGGTATAAATGTCCTGCCTTCCTCTACACCTCTCATCTTAGCATATGATTGCGCCTCATCATAAGAATCACCCACAAGAACAACAGTTGCGCCCAGCCTCTCGACAGACTTCCACTGGGTAAAACAACATTAACCATCAGTTACTGGAGATGGATTCATTATACTTTGAAAAGGAAAAGACATTATCATCTAAAACTAAACCTTGATTTCTGGTGTAGTGACAGGCATAACAATCACAGCACTACAACCCAGCTTTTTAGCAGACAATGCAACCCCTTGGGCATGATTTCCAGCTGATGAACAGATAACCCCCTTCTCCAATTGCTCCTTTGGAAGTTTAGCCATCATATTGTAAGCTCCTCGTAGCTTGAATGAGAAAACCTGTAAAGGGAAAATGAATGAAGATCCCAAGTTAAACATATGACTGCTTGCCATTAAAGCATAGCATGTGAGGTTCAATTTAAACAGCATTTTCAAATAAAATGTCAAGTTCACAAAATTATAGAAAGATCTTCAAGTATGAAATCAAGAGTCAATTTTACCAATATTATCAGTGATTTATCTTTTGCTTTAGAATAATTAACAATTTCTGGCACCACCCAAATTCGAAATAGTGGAGATTAACTGAAAATCACTTAACTGAGATGTGAGAGAAATAGATATGTTGCAAAATGGAAGTGAAAGTATTCCTGAACTGTGGAGTTGAGAAGAAACTACTATATATACCCCATTAACATAAGTCGACATTAATTAGAATATTCCACCAAACATAACTGAATAATGATGTCCTTTTCAAATCTCAAGTAGATATCATATGATTTTACTGTACTACTAGGATGGCTATGCTCTAATTTCTGTCACTGTCAGGACAAAATATATGGGGTTCACATATTTATATGACCAATTATAGTCCTTTCAATCACTACAAAAATATCCCTTCAAAAAAAAATACTACACAAAAATAACAATAACTAAATTTCTGCAATTTAAACAAGATTTCTTCATAAATACTTACTTTGCATGAAAATTGCAAAACACCTAACAAAACAAATGGCAAAAAAAACAAACAAATAATATTTAACAACTAAATTCTCCTAAAACAAATTCAATCTCAGCAAATTCAGCTTAATAATGCTCTCCAAACATCCATTCTACATATCAAATCATTTAAAAATCTCTTCTGTTAAACTCACAAGGTCACAATCAGCTCAAAATTGACAACAAAATCAACAATCAAACTCAATTAACTTCACAAAATTAGAGAGAAATAGACAGAGAATAGAATCAAAACTAAACAAAACAAACTCACCGGTTGCAAATCCTCTCTTTTAAGCAATACATTAACACCCAACCTCTCCGAAAGCTTCTCAGCAAGCTGCAATGGCGACTCAAAAGCAATATCATAAACCTTCGACGACAAAATATTCGTCAAATACTCCATCGCCGATACCGAAACCAATCCATTACTGGAAACCGATGATCTGTCAGGTATAGCGCCAAGGTAACCGCTCTCATACTGCAACGAATCGGCCGAAACGAGTTTCAGATCATCCGCCGGAGGAACCTCCACCGCCGATTTCGGTGGCGCGGTGAGGGTTTCCTCGGCGGAGTAGACGGCGGTTAATCTGTACGGACGGCGGCGATGATCGGAAATTAGGGCGAATGAGGATAGAGAAAGTGGGCGATGTTGGAGGAGAGAGAAATTTGGGGTTTGTGGTGAAGGAGGAGAGAGAGTGAAGTCCATTGTGGTGGTGGTGGTGGTGGTGGTGGTGGAAGGAGGGAGGAGAGAGAGAGACATTTTTATTTTTATTTTTTTGTTGTGAAATGGGAAAGTGTGGGGGTCTGATTTATTTCGTGAATTTATGATTTCTTTCCTGAATTAATGATTTGTTTCTCCAAGAGTAGTAAGAGAAATGATTTATGAGGAAGAGCGGGAGGGTTTTAGGGACTGAAAAATGGTGGAGAATTAGACCCATTAAAATTTATAGGAAAATTTGATAAAAATAATCCAAACTTTCATCTATTCGACAATAATAATCACAAGATGGGAAATCTATATCATTAATCCAAAGTTGACACAAGTCCCACAAAATTGGTCCAATAGCTAACTCTGTTAATCTAGTGTTAGTTTGTTATTTAGTGACACAATTATCATTAATTATTATGATTAATAATTTATTAAAAATATTTACATTAATGGAAGAGAAAACCTTCTCACTCTCTCTCCCATGGAATCCATTTTCTCTCTCCTCCCATCCACAACCTTCCTCGACCATTCCACCATCACAACAACCAAGCAAACACCTCACAATCAAATCCCCCCACCACCATTCGTGACCACCGGCGACCACACATAATTCCCCACCTTCAACCCACTACCGACGACCTCCAACACGAAATTGCCCCATTGCCCAGAAAACCCCCACCACCACAAACCCACCCTTCATTCAGTCCCAGCTACCACCTCACAAAACACTAGTCGCGGCCCTTGTTGTAGGAACTGATGGCTTTGGTCAAGTGTTTGATTAGCTCGAATTTTGTCGTTAAAAATCGATTTAATTAGCTCGAACTTTGTGCTTTAGGATATGGGTTTTAAATTTTGAGTTCAAATCATTATTCTTCTTTTCCTCAGATCGGATTCTAAAATAGTATTGAATTGTTGATGTTGAGGTCTTATATAGTAGTGTTATGTTCAGTTGTTATAGATATCATCTATTTTATAGTGGTTGGTTGAATTGTTATGTTTTATGGTTCTGTTTTGTATCCTCGATTTTGCTCAATCGGTATGCTGTATTAGTAGTAGCAGCGTTTGATCTTCGCCGGAAAGCAGCTCAATGATGGTCGCACCCTCACTGACTAATGGGAGAGAAGGAGTAGAGACGAAAAAGTTGGAAGGGTTTTCTGCAAGATAAAGTTTGTGAAGAGAAGCTTGCTCTTTGGTAATTTGCTACTGGTGCAAAGTGAAAGAAGTGATTGGGGGAGATGAAGAAAGGAGAGAGAAGCGCTAATTGGGAGGAATTAGAGGAGAGAGAAAATTTCAAGTTTTTTTTTATTTTTAAAATCTAATTACTGCCACCTCATCAAACGGATGACGGAAGTTTAACACCGTTATTCATGGACCAATATTGTGGGATGGGTGTCAACTTCGGATTAATAATATAGATTTCCCATCTTGGGATTATTATTGTCGGATAGATGAAACTTCGGATTATTTTTGTCAAATTTTCCAAATTTATATTCATGTAATCACTTCTCGGAGAATTCCACTTAACATCGCTCCTAGGACCTTTCTTAACTTGCTTTTTAGAAAAAGCCCCTTTAACATCAAAGTCTACTACCTTAGTCGCCAAGGAACTACACTCAGTAAAACTATTACGTACAGAATGTGCAATTTGAATAAGACTAATAGACAAATTATCAAAAATGATCTTATTATGAACAAACCAAATATCCACCAACTTTGCACTAATAGGATAAAGTCCCATTCTAAGAGGAGACCATGAAGGAAATTCAATCTTTCCACAAAGTTAAGGGAGTCGGGAACTAAAATGTTAAGTCTTTTACTACACAGTGATTGAACTACGTCCCACATTTGGTAAAAATGTGGGCCAATCAAAAAATAAGTGAAGCTTATCTTCACAATGATGCTTAAAAAACACACTCTTGCGGAAAAAACACTTTACTTTGTTGGAGTCTGTGCTTAGTTGGAAGACCATCCAAACACAATTTCCATAAAAAAAATCTTGATTTTATTTGGCAAATTTAACTCCCAAATCCAACTAAAATTGTATTTAGTCTGATACTGATTATCGATACCCTGTGCTAACCAAGTTGCTGAATTAGTTGAAAAATCTCATGCTACTACATTAGTATGTAATGCTCCGTATTCCTTTTTTTTTCTCCTTTTCTTATCTACACTTTATTCTACAAAAACAAAAATAAAATACTCAAAATAATATATATTCTTGAACAGATATAATAGAGGTATTAAAAATGCATATAATTGAGCTTAACAGTTGTCCTATAGTTGAATGATAGGCATGATGAAGTGTTGATCAATTTGTGTGACTAAGATTGCAAGATATTGTGAGTGTTGTATTGATTAAGTAAATTGTGTAAGTGAATTGTGATATGACTGAATGGTATGCTGATGCATGATGATTGGATAATTATATAATGAGTTTATAAACTAATATTGAAATGAATATGACCCCAAGGGAAATAAAAGAATGAATCGAGATGGAGATTATTTACGCATAAGCCTCGACTGGGACATGATGATAAGTATGAGACAATTAACTCTAAAAAAGGAAAATTGTGGCTTAATGAATAAAGTGTGGTATGCTCCCAAAAGTGGTACCCTTGGATATTGAAGAGCATGTGAGTGTGCACACTTTAATAAATGAGCGTGTAGGATTGAACCCATTGATAATTAAGTTGTAGGGATTTTATTAATCCTGAGTATAAGCTTAATTACGGTTTAATCTGAGTTTATGAGATATATAAGTAGGGTGATAACCCGAATTTATAAATGCGCCGACAGGCTGAATGAATGATATATGATATGCGCCGACAGGCTGAATGAATGATATATGATTATGTAGGATTGACAACCCGAATGTAACACCCCGGATTTTCTAAATAATAAATAAATAAAAATGACTAAACTCACGCCGAAAATCGAGCAGAGCTTCTTTTGTAAATAGACATTCCAAGTTATCGAACTTATTTAAACCTGCTTAAAACAACAATTACAACAAAATACCCAAGCTAACAATGAAAGACTTCTATTAAATCCGGAGCATCACTGCCATACTCACTCATAGAATGAGTGCAAGGCAAACGATTACAAAATCCCAACTAACCAAAAACTATCATGTACTATCTTTACACCAACTAAAAATAAAATATAATGATCAAACTTCTTGACGTCTTTGAGTCCAACCATCCAACTAGCACAAAAGATCCTCACGGACAATCAACCTGCAAATATTCTCCAATCTACTCCCACAGTTGCAGGTAAGCCGCAAAAGGTTCATCATAGGTCCACCATAAGTATGGACAACACGCACACATAAAAAGAAAAACATCCAATCAGCAAAGCTGAGTAATCAAAGCATTCTATCGAGATAATAAACATAATATCTTTATAATAATTTGTAATCTGAAAAATATGACAACCAGTCAAGTACAAATAAGACATAGGTCTAAATCACGCAAGTCAGTCACTCCAAATCTCAAGCCAAATAATATATACAAGTTCACGCTATTACTTCACGCAACAACTCAATCAAATTCATCTTTATGCAGAAACAAACACCGATTTCATATACATAACAATTCATTACTTTTCATAGCTTTAAGTGTTTCAATCCATCATTTTTCTTTTTAGAGGGAAGAGAACGGCAAGAGATCACAACCTCAACATTAATCAAATCAACTCAAATCAATGGCCAAGTCCCTAGTGTGCACACCCGCCTAGCCCTATGGGGTTTTCGAGACCGCAGTCGCCATAGGATTCTGGCTAGGAGAAGACATATTCAACAATAGTACTCAATATATTCACATCTCATGAGAGGGTTTGTGGAAACCGCAGCCCCACAAAGCTGCTCTCATGAGTCGCCATAATGTTCATCACCACGGGAGATCCTACCCGAAAGCTATCTTGCCCTCAATTGTTCAAGTTTAAGTATTAATAGCTTAAGAGAATTCAGGTGTTCACACCAATGAGTCATCACAAGTTTTTAGTAACCAACAATCAATCCAAGGCATATTAGCCACCAATCAAATCCAATTCTCATAAGTTCACAACTAGATAGTTCAATAGGATTATTCCAACAATTTTCATAAGAGTATCATGTCAAGATCACATCACACATTTTTGTCTTCCTCAAAACTAGCTCACAGGAACATATGCAATCATTTTGTATACTAGCCAAGCGGATTATTAAATCATAATTTCAGCATCTTTAACTCAAAATTCCAGCCAATAATCAAGTACTCAGAATGAGCATAAAGACCAACAAATAGTCACAAACATTATAAAGCTTGCATGAACTTCTACTACCTATACCTAGTTCCTATAGAACCATATAAATCTATGGGTTCTGATGTAGCAGGGCTAATTGAAAGGCAATTGTCAGACTACAACAATACCCAAGCAATGGGTATCAATGATCACAATTAAACACACTGTCGTCCAACTTAAACCCAAGATTCAATGTCAGTAAGTACTAAACCAACATTCAGCTAAGCATAGTTCATGCAAGTAGAGAATCAACGCCATATAATACTTTAAGCTAATCAACATCCAATAGAAAAATAAAATCCCCATATCATACATATATATTAATCTTACCCAGAACCAGCCAGAAAGTATACGTCTAGTAGTTCCCCACATTACAAAGGCAAAACACTTAAAGTCATGATTCCAGCCCATCTAACATTAAACTTCAGCAAGTACTGGCGCACCTAGATGAGCATAAACACCACCAAAAATCAGACAAGTAATTCCACCGTAATATAACTAATACATATCCAAGATCATAGGCAACTACAGTAATTCAAGCATCAATTTGGGTTCAAGAGCTTAAAGAGTTAAATTCTCTTTTTTCGGGTGATTATTACAGTAATTCTGTATTTTGGCCATATCTCACTTGTTAGACATCGAATCGAGGTGATTCAAAAACCTGTGGAAACCTTACAACGAGAGCTACAACTTTCATGTTTTGACCATCTTCAGAATCCATACTTAAAATAGTCGAATTGAAGCATGTAGGTGCGAAACAGAATTACTTGAATGAAATTCAGAAAATAGGCCACACATATATAGCAAATACAATTACAAGTCAATAGAATGAAGGTTACTTAAACACCAACAAGCACAATTCAATTACAGAAATTATAATCTGAAAGCATAATTAATAATAGCAGATTGCAATTCAGTTCTATCAAATTCACACAAAACATCAATGTCCAATCGAATAGAAAGTTGGTTACCTCTAATCGAATCCAACCCAATCAAATATCCAACCTTTTAAATCAATCGAACCATATTATCTAACATAAGCACAACAATACCAAATCAGAATTCAAATCAATAACAATTAGCAATTTAATAATTTAGGGTTTAGGGCTTATGGGTACTTATCAGAAAAGAGGGTGAAATTGGGTCAGATTGCACTGAATGATGGTTGACAGCCCGCACAGCCGTAGGGTGACAGCAGCAATTCGCAAAGAACAAGGGCATAGACACACGCATACCAAACAGAGAGGAGAGAGAAAACGCCAAACAGATAACTAGAAGTAGAACGAGCAGCGAATTTCGACCCAAAACAGCAAAGTATCCATGGCACCAGTGAAGTTTTCAGAGAGGAGAGAAGGTAGCAACAATGGTGGTGGTGGGTGGTGGTGTTTCAAAATTGATGGTGGTGATCGTGGGTTTGTGCGTGAGAGAGAGGCAGAGCAAAGCTTGAGGTTTTCTTCTATTCTTTCTTTTAAACGTGATACTGAGAAGGAAGGGGGAGAGGACTTCTTTTTTTTTTTTTTCCCTACCATATATAAAGGAGAGAGAGAGGTAGAAACGTATGGAGAAACACTAGGAAGTTAACTCCGTCTCTAATTTTAACCAAAACACAACTTAAAACCCAATAAATCACTTAAAAGCTTGATTTAATTTTTATTTGTAAATAAAATTCCGAATTTCCTTTTTTTCTTTTAAATGGTAAATCCAAAACCAATAGATATCTCATCAAAATAATCAAATAAATAAATTATTCAAAAATAAATAATTTTACGGGATGTTACCCCGAGTGTAGGACTCTCAGAGTCTGGTTACGCATGCTCTTCCATTCCAGCTAACATTAAAACTGGCTAACATTTAGTTTGCGAGCAATCTAAAGACTCTTTGTATGTTGAGGTGTGCTTCACAAACTTTGAAATACCAAGATATGATTTTAGAATAAATTGGAAAGATAATCCCTTTAAAATATAATAATGATATTATGATTAATATTATCTGTTTTAAGTATTAGTGACTTATTGTATGTGTGTTGATGATTGTCATGACTTGATTAAAAGTGCAATATTCTTAATTTAATGGCTTAGTTGGATAGTTGGTTGATTCTATTATGTGAGCTCGATTGTGATCAAGAGATTGATGGTTTGACTGGGTTATCTAAATGTGTGATACTGGAAGTCTTGTTCTGACAGAGTGTGATTGAATTATGATTGGCGGGGTTATATGAGACGTTTAATAATTCCTTATACTACCATAGTATGTTTTGAATGTGTCTGCGTAATTTTACATGTATGTCTTAGATGCTCTACGTATTATGGTGATCAAGATATGTTTTATTATTCATTAATATGCCTAGGTGTGACTTGGTAACCTTGTATGTTTGTCTTGAATGCTATCATGCTGGTTATTTGTGAGCAATGATATATAATTGATCATTATGACTCAATGGATTTATATGAGATATTCTATATAATAATATTATGTTATTTTATATCAAGATCATTTATGGTCCCCATTGGTGAAGGCAAGTCTAAAAATGGATAACCGATGTGCTAAGTGTTATGTGCTAAAAATACCGCCTAATAATAAAATGTTTTTACGGGGTAGAGTGGAATTTAGTTTCGGCTAATTTTCTTTTATTGGTTTTTCTTTTTCTTTTTCTATATGCGATGATCCGATGGTTTAGGGAGCAGATTATTAACAGGTTGATCAAACTTGAAGTTGAGACGAATTAGAAGTGGAAAGGACGCTTTTAGAATCAGGGAAGTCAGCGAGATAAATTGCTTAGTTAACCATGACTTATTACTGGCTCAAGTTTTAGTTTGTTAATAAATAGACAAGAATCACTAAGTTGTAGTTCACTATAACTTAATGACCATTAAAATTTCAGATACACAGAAAAGTTTAAATAAAAAACTTAAGTTTTTAGCTAGCCTTGCAGCTATTCTCGGAATAGTTGCGGCTATAATGCTCCGGAGTTAGAGTTCGCTTCCGTATTAGTATTAACTTAGCGTCTAATAAGCAGTGTTAGATTCTGGGGCGTTACATTCGTACCCATTCCTACCGGGCTTCAGGTCGTGACATTGGGCTTTTGGACAAAAAAAATTTGCAATATCAATATTTTTCTATATTTAAACATAACTTCTGAGCGTGAAGTGTGTTTGAGGTGATTTTTTTAATCCATTTAACTTTTCGAACACTATGTACTCATGATATCGGATTTTCAAAATTAACAAATAACAAGCCATGACTATCTACTCCGCCCCAGTCTTGCAAAGCCTTCAAGTGTTGCTTAAGCATTGGAAACGTGAGTTTGGCAAGGCCGAAAGACCTTCTGCTAGTGTAGTCAATATTGTTGATAGGCCAGTGTCATGTAATAGAATCTTTAAATTATGAATCTTATTTGAGTTGTAAGAAGACAAGTACTTTGAATTATGATCTATAATAGAAGTTTGTTGATTTTCGGTTTCTCTAGTTTCCTAAGTTGATTTTAATAAGTTCCCTTCTAATTCCTTTTATGCTTACTACGGTAAGTTTGGCGGTAGCGTCTCGATGTTAATATCACAAATAGAATTTATTTAATATAATGATATAGATTAGGTGGTATTAGACTATTAGGATCGGGGCGTTACAGAAGATAATTGTTCAAAAGAGTATCAGCTATTGGCTAACCCAAAGTCATTGCTACCATGTCACAAACTCATTAATGTTGAATCATTGGAGCGTTTAAGAAAACCCCAACGAAATAGCTTTTAGAGGTTAAGGAAACCATGATAAAGAGATGAACAACCTTTTCGCTTTTCCCTCCAAATTTATTCTTTCATGATCAACTTCTATCGAACGCCAAAACCCCCTTCTATTGTGCTCGTTCACTTTTCAAGAAAACAAAAAGTTAACATTTTTGTTTCACTTTTGTGAAGCATAGTCAAATGATATCGACAATCCGTGCTTTATTCGGAGGTCGTCTTTTTTCATCGGCGTCAGTGATGGTCTTTGAGCTCAACAGAGTTCACCCCAGCCTCGACAACAACATAGTGGGCAAGGAGGTGCACCTGGCTCGGGACAAGGCCCGCCACACTAGATTGATTCGTGTCAATAGTAGAGGTACCAATAGGGCCGCCGCACATTTTGATGTTTGGACTGATATGAAATTTTATTTATGGACCTGGGTTAACTACTACTTATAATGGAGTCGGTAAACTTTTTAATAATTAAGAATATAGAGTTGCATAAGCTTTTTTATGGTACTAATGGAGTCGCCTAAGCTTTTTAATAGTTAAGAAAATGGATGTAAGACAAAGCTAAGCCAATTTTTTTTTTTTGTTTTTGAAAAACGAAGCCAAAATTTTATATAGAGGCGAATCGAAAATGACAGAGAAACTATGTAAGTTTTTAAGTAAAAAATTATGCATAACTTTAGCCTTGAAAAAATTGTTATTGTAACCATAAGGTTTGTCATTGAGACATGTATGTAAATGGACATGATTATAACTGGCACTTAATTTATTGCACGTGTAATGTATGTTTAATGTATGTGCAATGCACGTGATCTTGCTTCTAATTCGTTATGATGTGGTTCTGACTAACTCAAAACGACATTATAACGAATTAGAATTAAAATCACGTGCATTACACATTACAATAAACGTACATTGCACGCACAGTAGATTTAGTAGTAGTAGCGATTATAGTCATGTCCACTTACATACATGTTTTTATGATAAACCTTATGGTTATAATAACAACTTTTTATTTATATCTTTTATGATCTCTTTGTGACCTTCACAATACTCTAAATTATTACAACCAATAATATCGCCATCAAGTGCGTAGCTTTGTTTGCAAAAGCTAGGAACTAACAAAAACAGTGAACGATTCATTTATGGCAACATGCATCTTTTTTCTAAAGAGGTAATTAAAGCATATACAACCACAATATTGCTTAGTCACTAATAACTTTAAGGAAAGTTGGATGGGAATAATCTCTACTTTGCCTCATTGGACAATAATAATGTCCTACCGGAGAAATATGCTAAAATAATCTTTACTAAGTTTAAGTGGGATAATAATGATCTTACGATAATTCCGATCACTTTAAGTTGCCGAAATCATTTAAATGTCACCGAAAGTTCATTTATTTAATTTCTCCATTTTTTTGAAAAAGATTGTTCTAAATAAAAAAAATCCAAATTATGTTTTACCTTCTCCCCTGTAAACATGTTGTTACTCAGTTCTTCACAAAATCATCATTTGCTTCCACTTTTTTTCTCCAGCTCTTTCTCACACTTTTTTCCCCTTTTGTTTATCAATTAGCATCTTGGAATCTTGTATCCTTATTCTTGGCCTCACCATTTTGCGTCTCTCTCTCTCTCTCTCAACACCCAACAACAGTACATATTGCAGATAGATAAGGAAGGCAGGAGAGTGAAGAAGAAGACGATGTGCTCATCTTCCCTCTCCATGTTATATATATATATATATATATATATATATATATATATATATATATATATATATATATATATATATATTGAATTTTATATTATTTTTGAATTGAATTGTTCTGACAAAGCACAAATTTTGATTGACAAAATAACTGAGCAGTGGTACTCACAATGGGATGGAATTCATCAAGCTTGTTTGCTAAGGTCACATTTCTTCCAAATTCTCTTCTTAATCACTCCCACCAAATTCCCTCATGCTTGTTCTGCTTCCACTGGTATTCCTCACAAACTCACCTTCAAGGTGCAATTCTCCAGAATTAGAATCAAATAAAGGAACTTTGACTTTATTTCACCAATACACCACTGATTGAGGGCTTCTCTTCTTCTTTTTTGGCTAAGATTTTGAAGTTTTTCTGCTCAGTGGAGTTTACCAAACAAAATTGATGAAGATGGAGGACAAAAAAATGGAGTAAAGATGGCCTGTTGAGGGAATGGAAGGTGACTGAGACGGATGAAGATGGAGTTAAAGGGAGAAGGAATGATAACAGTAGGGAAGGAGAGTCACAACAAGTTGAAGAACAAGAAGTTACGGCACAAAATTAAGGGAGATGAAAGAGGTAAAAGAAAAAGGTAATTTTTTAATTGCAAAAAATAATTTCTGGAAATGGAGAAAATAAATAAAAGAATTTCCGACGACATTTAAATGATTCCGGCAACTTAAAGTGATCGGAGTTAACGTAAGATCATTATTAACCCACATAAATTTAGTAAAGATTATTTTCGCATATTTCTCCGGTAGGGATTATTATTGTCCAATGAGGCAAAGTAGAGATTATTCCCATCCAATTTTCCTAACTTTAATTATAACTAATTCATCACAACTGCTGATCTACTGGAAATTAAAACATTTAATCCTACCATGCTTTATAAGTAGTAGCTCACCCCGGCCCCTTCTTCTCTTCCTTTCCTCTCATCCTTTTCTCTAATCCTCTCTTTCACTTTTTAAGCTACAAGTATGTTACACAAAACAAAACTAAATATCCATTAATAATTGCCCTCCTCGTTTACCCATTTTACACGTACATTCGGTCACTTTTTTATTTTTTTTGCTCGTCGACATTCGGTCACATTTACCTCACATAAAATGTGTCAATACACTAATTTTCTTCCTTCTTTCCCCAAACTTTAAGAGTCAACTTCAAGTTTGCCTAAGTGCGTCCAAATAGGCTCCTGTCCAGGCAGGCTAAGAGGGAGGGGGGGGGGTTTAAATGCATACAACCTTACTACTGTGAAACAGAAATGTTGTTTCTATTTGACGCACTACGACCATCAGCAACTTCAACAAGATAAGACCATTTACAGAGCTGTTTTGATTTAGCATTATTCCAAAGTCATAGAGGAGTGAATCTTTTTGGCTCCAAACTTCCTGTGACAACTGAAAATCATGATTCATACATATTGTCAATCTGTCATAGTCATGGTTCAAAGTATCAGTATCGGTCGCGAACGCGCGAGCAGTCGCGAACGCGCGAGCAGTCGCGAACGCGCGAGCAGTATACCGATACCGATGGCATGTATCAGGCCGCCTCCATTGCGGCATGAGCTTTGGTATTGGCCATTTTGGCTATATCAGACATGTATATCAATGTATCAGGGGCGTATCGGCCATATCGAACACTCGTTTACGTAGCACGATACAGCATACCAGAAATCTCAAAATTGTTACGCTGCAACCGATACGTTGCATGGCAGCCAATATTTGATACCATGGTAATGGTCCAATTACTCCAAAGCATATCAACAGAAGATAAACCAGGAGTATTTATTCAAGCAGCCAGATGACTGAAAACTGGTGGTCCAAATCAGGATGACACACTCGTTTACGTAGCACGAGCCTAAAATCTCAAAATTGTTACGTTGCGGCCTATACGTCGCGCGTCAGGCACGGGTCCCAAGCAGCCACGAACTACTCTTCCACCTGAGAAGCGCTCACCCCTCGAGCACGCTCGTCTGGCCCCATGGTTGATGCACCACCGACGCCCACGTTGCTGCCCCCACCAAGCAGCCATCCCAGGGACGCATCCTCCTCGCGTCCAAAACACATGATGGGTAACAATTGGTGATGAATCGAAGCCTCGTCCAGCGAACAATGTTGAGCCCCGCTCTGATACCATATGTCACGAGACGCCCACAGATCGCCCGCGCAGCGCTCGACACCCCCGAGGCCGAGGTCGGGCCAGCCTTCCCATATGCGCAACAAGCCTGGAAACCAGCAAGAGACAAGGACATAAGCATACCATGACACTCACCTGCACCGAAATATATGCGTCAGTACTCGTAGACAGGCATGGGAGTCGCCTCATATGGTCTTGGCTAGCACCTTGGCGCTGGGGAAATGTCACCACGTGACAAGCTCCCCCACCAAAGCCGCAAACGCCCTCTTGTGGCACAAAGAGGCTCTCTGCTCGTCGCTTCCTTGCGCCCCCGCGCTCGCCCAACGAACAACTAGACATCCTCGTGCGGCACTCAGCAGCTTGGTGCTCGTCGCTTCCTTGCGCCCCCGCGCTCGCCCAACGAAAGCCAGATGCCAATCCCACACATCTCCTTGATATTTGATACCATGGTGATGCTCCAATTACTCCAAAGCATATCATCAGAAGATAAACTAGGAGTATTTATTCAAGCAGACAAAAGACTGAAACTGGTGGTCCAAATTAGGATGACAGAACCCATTGATCGACTGGTGTACAGAGAATGAAAAGATCAGGGACCCTTCCTCGTCTTTCATAACTGAGGATATCATCCCAAACAACAACTACTTTCAAAGCTTTTGTTATAAGCTTGAGTGGGACAACCAAGAGGACAAGATGTCCTCAAACGGAAAACAAAACTACATGAAAACCCCATTCATGTTGGACGTCTGTAACCGACACTCCTTTTAGCACCAGCTGCTTTGGCCCATAAGGAAGCCAAAAACAGCACCCAATCCCAAACAAAGTCCCCTAAATGAGACACCCATGAAAAGACACGAGAGTTACGCTCTATGTTCCCTCAAAACGACAATTTCTGAGGAAACAACCCTAATGGACTGGAAAGACATTTGCATCTGGCATAAATGCATGTTCCACATAATAGAGGGGATGCGTTAAGCCAAACCAGAGAGCATTTGTCTCACCAAAGTGGTAGCCTGTCTCTTCAGCAGATCTTGGGGTTCATCTGTTCATGCATGTAACTTAGAACAGAACACCATTTACATGTCCATGTGAGTACTCCTATATTTGTAAGTTTCTATTAATCCTACGAAATCTAAATTTCAAAGAGAAGCTAAGCTTACAATGTGGGCTGAGACAGTGAAAACAGAATAGGATATAGGACCATGCAATAGTCGTACTGCATTAGAAGAGTGGAAGCAATCAGCAAGAAGAAACAAAAGTAACTATGAAAGCAATAGATTCTGTGACATGGTCCATCAGAAAGAACTGTAAGAGAAAACCTCATCAACCTCACTCAAACCACCAGATCAGCCTATGTGGACATTTGACATTCATTGCATGAAAGAAGAAAGAGAGGATGGCCCTCTAATAATCTTCCAAGATCAAAATGGCATTCATTATCTTAATAAAAGTACTGTAAAAATAATGTTGGATGATCAAGTACCTGAGTCAAATTTGATTCTTAATTGCCTAGATGATTGTGCAAGACCTTATAAAGAGGCCATCATATTTACTTACAGCAGGCACCCGCAACTCCACTAACAATGCACATAAAAGATAATCCAAGAATTTGCATGTCGAGACTCTAGATCCCACAAATAGGCAAAAAACCCAAAAGACTTGAAGCGCATAAAATGATTTTACCTTGACATACATTAAATTTCTGTACAAGTGTAGAGAGCTCATCAAGAAAGCAATATCGACCTAAAAGCTTTTGGATAAACACGTGTGAAAAAGAATAATCCTGCAAGATTCCTTTATACAGAGATTTTCCAACGATTCTTCCAATAAATTCAATCATCGCCATGCCATTCTTTTGACATCTTGCAGCAGTATTAGGGATTAACAATCTCTCAGAAGTTGAGGTCTGACAGAATAGTCCTTACCTTACAGTACCAAGAAACCAAAAAGGGTTTTTAATTTAAATGACGAGAAATATATTAAACTGGACATAAGGACAGGCAAACAGATAACTTACAGTGGGTCAAATGCTGCTTATGTAATGTCGGTCAAGAATTCTAGGACAACCCACCGTAATCTAGACCAGCCTCTGGCAGGCCACATTCACTAACAAAGGAAACATGTATGGATGATCTCAACCTTGATCCAAGAGAATTCAACTGCTGAAATCCATCCTCGACCAAATGACCTCTGCGAACTACTACCTCAATTGATCGCTCACCAGGGGCATTCAATTCACCAGCCATCCTCCGAGAAGCTTTATCAATCCTGATGAACTCTCTGAACATCTGAACCCTGCCAGTGTGGCACACATGAGTATATGCAGCTAGTATAAAGTAGGTATTAAGACACAAAAGCACAGCTGTAAACGGCACATGCTAATGCCTTCTCTTTTAGAGAGAAGAGAAATCGTCTTAGTAACAAATCGAAATGTTCACAAGAGGACAAGGAATCCTCCTCGAGAACAATTAATCAATCCCTCTGTACATCTGACAATAGATCTGGGAAAGATCCTATAAGCAAAAACCAATTGAGAAGCAAAATAAACTATATTGTCCCCCACCAAGCCTTCTGGTAAAGCTGATCCCTGAAAGACTCATCCATATAAAGTAAACCAGTGCAAACATCACACATATCCAAACATCACACATATTTTGTTCCACGCCAAGCCTTCCGGTAAAGCTGATCCCTGAAAGACCCATCCATATACAGCAAACCAGTGCAAACATCACACTTATCCAAACAACCTTCCCCTCCTCTCTGAGCCCAAAGCCTCTTGTAATCAATCTGAAACATCAACAAGTCCAAGAGACAAACGCAGCATTCCCCAGAAACTCCAAACAAATCACTGCTAACAACTCCATGCAAAAGGAGTAAAGGACCAAGCAGAAATAATCCATTAGTCTTCAAACTTCTGAAACACATCATGCAAGACCATCTGGAGAAAGCATCTTGTAAGGCCTTCCTTCTACTCTACCGTAGATTGTTGGTGTTGAAAAAATTTAAAACCGGCAAACAACAAGAAAGAATGCAACTTCCAGGGATCTTCGACTCTTTCACACCCAAGTAACAGCGATAAAGGAATATGTGAATTATGTGGACTAGTGGCATGGAAGAAGGATTTACAGAAAAAACAATCATGTGTTTAATAACGCCCTAACCATTGTGTCTGTAGTCTGATCTAGCATCATAAAGAAGGACCAAGTAAACGATGCAAGCCAAAGAGTTCATCAAGTTGCCTCCCATCAACACTTCTCGTGAAATGGACGGGATAGAGGAGCCATCAAAGGTTTAGAAATGAAAGAGAGGCATCTGACCATGGTATCGGATAACGGATTGTACGCAACGTATCAATCTCTACGTAATGGTCTTTGATGTTGCCGATACACGACATATCGGCTGCGACGTAACGGTTTTGATGTTGCCGATGCACGATATCTGGTACGTAACGGGGTGTCCTATGCGGTTAATATGCGACTGATACGACCGATAGTTCGCCGATACCAAAATTTATACCGCCACGGACGTGACCTGATGCCTATTACCACTATCAGCTCGCTTCCACGATGCAGCAACCGTTCCCACGATCGCAACCGATAGCGAGATTTCGAACCACGCATTTGACTTAGAGACAGGGGAACAACACAAAAGAAGAGAGCAACCCCTTTACAAAAGTCCTCCAGGAAATCTTGTCCCTAAAACAATTTGGAAACAAACCAGAGGAGAAAAATAGGATAGATTTGGGAAACTTCCCAGGGCTAGCATAAGTTACAACACCCATCCCGCCAGCATAAGCATCTCAACAATTTTGTTGAAGCTCGTACTCATTTCGAATAACCAGGTGGCAAAGAGAATCTAATTAAAAGAGCGCCATAACCCAAATGCTCACGCAGTTACATGGCAAGGCAATTTTTCTACCACCAAATTATCAAGACAAAGCTCTCCCATCTCCTTAGGTTTACACCCTATCCCAAGCAACCAAGATATCTCTAGTCCTCTCACCCCGAGCAAACCAAATGAAATCATACATGATCACTCTAACTTCCTAGCTATTCACCTAGGAACTTGCATATAGAAAAGAGTAGAGAGGGATGGACGTCACACAAGAGTGGACGAAAAATAAGCACCTACTGAAAGTTCCTAATGGGAAACTGTAATTTACCAGCCAATCATCCATCTATCTTAGGACACTGAGCACTAACGGATCCCTTTGCAAACTAAACTTGTTATTGCCGAGGGTTTGGAGTAGACACGTTGATATGCAGTGGCCTGTGGGATAGGGTCACTTACTTAGCTTCTACATGGGTTAGGGCGGCAGGGGCCATTTTGGAGTTAACTATCACCGACATCCACCAAAACTGGGATAATTTTGTAACTAACTTCTAAGTAGAGGACATATTTCCCTCGTTTGGCGCAATTTTTTATGATTCATCAATACATACTTCTATCTACTTCAAAAAGAAACTGCTAAGGGTTTGGAGCACTGCACAGCAAAGTAGCTGATGAAATCCCTATAGCTTCCCCACTGATTGATGTAACATTCCGTTCCCAACCAATGCTCAACACTGCATTACAATTTACAACTTTAAAGGTGTCAAAGAATGACAAGGAACACAAATGAGAAGATATCACCTGCCTCACGCTCAATAATAGGACACGGACATGTAACTGTAGTTCCTACGAAGAGGAGTAAAACCACACTAGCCAATCGATTTTAATTGATGAGAAAAAAAAACCAATTATAATTAGAACATTCCCAAGTTATTGGTTAAACATAGGGTAGGGTGCTGATAATTTAGTGCTCACCTTTCTTCAAAAGGATATACGTGGGGAGTAACAGTTATAAAAGAACCCATGCTTAGAATAGTCAAAGAATCATCCGGCCTGACATCTGATAGAACCTCATGGGTCCTGGCAGCCATTGCGATTGGAGGCCTAATCTTTCTAGCTGGTGCAAGCCACAAGGCGGGGGGCAAAACTGATGTCTGCAATCCCTTTCGTACAACATTTGCAGACATCTAGCTGCTGCATCCATGAGGAGCTTATTCTGCCGTGCAGTGTGGTGGAGCATGCCATTATACACAAGTTTATTCAGCATCGATGCAGTTCTTTTCTGCTGCTCCAAGGAAAATGGAACCTGGCTCATGCAATAAGGCCTATACGTTAGCACGCAATAAGATGATGGTGATTTCAGAAAATATTGTAAAAATTCTTACCTGCTTCTCATAGAATTCTATATCATCAAGAACTAACAGTAAGTGCCCATAGATGGCACAGAACAGATGAACTAGACATGATTTCTCCATCGATACGCTTTCAAGACCACATTTCAAAGATTGAACATCCCATACATCATCTAGACTGTCTTTTTCCTTGCTGTGTCCAGGTTGAACATCAATTGCATCATTATTAGCTGTATCAGCTTGTGATTTACCACTGATTCTGTGCAATACATTAACCCATTTTGCACCTGCATCTTTACTAGGCTGTTTTTGTTTTCTTTTAGAAACCCCGTGATACTTAGTCACATAAATCTGAGCACCAGAAGAAAAGTTATCTGCAGAAGCTTGAGCTGTTTCAGGAAAAAGAGAACACTCCATAGCTCCCCAAATACTGATCAGAAATCCAGGAGTAAATGACAGCATATTAAGAACAGGCAACGACCCGGCATTCAAATTCAAGATTGAATATATTCTGATCATGTGAGAATAAAAACAAACAATATCAAGCAGTTCCAACATTGTCAAGTGTCTTCGGTCTGACTTTGACACCAGGGACTTGCTCTCATTTGTGAAAGTGTAGCTCTTCACCGCAGCCATAAGTTTCAAAAGATGCCATTGCTGACACACAGGTCTTAAGAGGTCCACGTATTTTACGGATCCGAAGGTTGTCTCTGCTGGAAAGGTAAATGCATAGACTGACACAGTCGAACTTCCTTCATCTTCCTGTACCTTTGAGATTTCCTTCTGCCTACTCCCATTGTTCTCAATCTGAGCCAGTAATCTCTAAGCAAGGATATTAATCACATGAACATATCCAACAATATCTACGTCATCAGTGAACCTACTTGGTTCAATGGAGCCTTTCTTCAATGGAGCCTTTCTCACCCTCTGTTGCGAGACTTATAATGTTAGAAAGAGCCCAACTAACAGAGGTCATGTCATTAGGGCAAGATGGTCGGGACAGATCCATTTTTGAGCATTCCATCGCATCTTTTTTATTTAGGTCTGCCATCACCTGCCATGAATTGATCAGTCCTCAAATGTTTTATACGTAAAGACCACCATGATTCATGGAGTCAAATCAACAATATATTGCTAGACCAGGGGCATACTGCATACAGTTTATTACCCTGCAATAAACTCAACCATGCTTTGCTAGAACTACACAGCAAATCTTTATGGCATTAAAAAGCACAAAGAAGTAGCATCCATTTCCTCCTCTCAAACTAACTGTCTCATTTATACAAGGCTCAGAAAATAGTAAAGTAAAAGTTTCTTTTATTTGTCATAGCAAGATGGAAATAAATTCTACAAAATTAAAAATGAAAACTAAGGTAACTATTTCTGATGGAAGAAATGTCAAATAATATTTTACTAAGAAAGCCTTGTTTCTTACCAGGAGAGTCTTAAAGCAGGGTACTAGTGTTGATTTATGCCTCAAAGCACGAAGAAGCACTGCTGGGATACGCTGAACCAGCCAAGGTACTGTAAGTATGAACAGGCAATACTGCTCTGCAGCACATTGCATGTTGCAGGGTAAGGAATTCTTATCATCTAGGTTGAATGCCTGGAAGGGTCGCAGAGCTAGAGTTATTGCACTCGCAGTAATCAAGAATGTATCATCCTTTTGGACAGCTCCTACTGACGGAAAAGGAGCATTCAACGTATTCATATATCTTCCAATCAATCTGCACAGGCCACTTTTCTGGTTCCCATAAACTTAATTATATCTTCCAAAGCTCTATGTGCATCCTCACGATGTTCATCAGATATGCACTTCCACCCCTTACAGTCAGTAAGGAAGATCACCACACGCATCAGTAAAACAGTAACAGAAGCAATATCATTACTTCCCGAGGAGTAATTATCATAGTCTGCAAGTATAAACGAGCACAAGGAAACTAGCTTCTGCACTTGGTAACTCCACATTCTTTGCTCCTCAATAGTACCAATTGCCAAAGAGCAGATGCTTCTATTTGGGTCTACAAATAAAAGTACATTCTAAGTATAAGATGGTAGCCAATAACAGAAACAAATAAACAAACTGCATGAGTCAATGAAAAATCTGGAAAGCAGGAGAATAATATTGCAGAAATTCCTAGCTGTAATGGGTAAAGATCATAAAGACAAGAACACACTTTTCCAACACGATAAAACTTTGTAACTCCCTATCTCTTTAAGTTTCTATTGAGTTAGAGTGGAATGAATTCCAAAACTGCAAAGAGTGAACTATAATTAGTACAGCAACCCACAGCAAATAGCAAGCAAAATGAATTAATTACAAAGCCATGCAAAATGAATTAATTGACATGAGTACATGACTCACAAGTACCCAGCATCAGACACCAGTATTAAGCCATGACTCATGAGTATAAAGAAATCAGTATTTCCAAGATGATATATTGTTAGAAACTTACGCAAGGAGCCAACCTCAGAAAAGGCAATTCATGAAGATGGCAAAGGCATAAATCACCAGCTTAAAAAGCAGAGATCATATGGCAATACTCAAGGAAAACTAAGAACTTTAGATTTAGGAATACATTATTATGTGTCTTATCTAAAAAAAAAAGAATACTATTATCTATTCTTGGACCTACATATCACATAAAATTTATAACTTTTACCGATTACAATCAGTAACACAAACCAGATAAGTAAACTTACCTTATATTTTCCAATAAAATAATAAAGCAGCTGCGCATACAGTGTATAGCTTGAGTATCAATGATGCATCGTCTGCTTGATATACGGGTGATGAAAAAAAGAAATGGTCTTAGTACACTGCAAGAAATCCATGTTTTCGTCATCAACATGGAAGAATTGTTCAGTTGAAGGCTCCATTCTTGTTGAAGCTCCAGGGCCACTCTCTTTGTCACATTGTAGCGTCGCTAAACTCTCTGATAACATGCAAGAAAAATGATATAGTCCAAAAACCTCACAAATGTTGGGTGCATTTTGTCTTAACTTTCAATCTAACAAGCAAACTATGCAGATCAAAGATTTGAAGATGCATGTCAAAAGCATATGAAAACAAGATAGAAGCCGCATCGCATATGTTAAGACCCAAAATGAATTACATTGCATCTATTAACACAATTCATTTAAGTCAGCAGCCAAAAATATTCACTATGGCTTTGGAATATAATGGACTAAATCAAAATGGCTCATCAAAGTATCAAAACTTCTTATCTATTGTGAAGTTGTAGATGTCGTCGCGCATGAGATCAATGGTCAAAAAATAACAGACTCTCTGGTTTTAGAGGGATAGGGTTGCGTACAGGTGGTAGCCTCTTTGGGGGGCAATGCTAAGGATGATGTACCCAAGTCGGGGGCCATCTAAAGGGAGAGGATGGGAATGTAAAAATAAATTAAATTAAGAAAGCAACCTTCAGTTATAGGACCTGCAAACTGACCAATTACACAATTTCAAGGCCTTTCCATGACCATTACCAATTATAAGAAGAAACCACTTAATAGAGTAATGGCCTACATAGAAGTACAGTAAAGATCAACCAGTTCCAAAGCTTTTTATGTCACTATAATTTCCTCATATGATCGTTTAGAGGTAAATAGAGCAAACTTAGAAGCAATATCTTTCTTCCTCGCTCCTGCACCAAACGACCACCACAAAATTTTGTCAAGTACACAAACCATCAAAATCAAGAAGCCACACATGGGCTATATGGACTTAAAAGGAGAAACTTAAGCTCCCTATGCTCGATATCTCATAAAAGAATTCCTAATGCATGTAGGCTCGGGAAAACTATCAGAAACTCTTACACCCTTGACTCCATCCTTTTAATGAGCCATAACGGCTAAAGATATAGTTATTACCCTCCTTTCAATCCTTCCCAAAACAGCATCACCACTCACATACCATTTTCTCGATCACAATGAGAGAAGTTAATCAATGGTATTGAATCCTTTTTTATACTTCCTGTTTATATCATAGGTGTCCGGAAGTTGCCCAACTAATCATACAGGCCCTGCAGCTATTGGCAAGAAAACCTTGAGTGACCCTCTAAGGGGCTCAATTAGTGAGCTATGGAATTGACCAGCTAAGCTACCCACTCAGGGTTGATATTGGTATTTACAGCCCCATCGTGACATGACATCTTAAGCTAGCTACTCCTCTAAAGATAAAACTCCCTCCAACTTCAAAGTTCAAAACAACGAATACCAATGAATTTTGTCCCAAAGTTAGCATTTCTATGACAAAAAAGAAAAATATGTGTTATGGAATAATGGGCATGGCGATTTCCCATAGATCACAATTGCCTCCTGCACAGAGTTATCAGAAATTGGTACGGCTGCAGCATCCACAAAACAGATTGCAATGCTACTGCCAATTGTATTTGGATGGTTTAGACGTTAGTAAATTCCTACAGCAGGTTCTGACATTACTCTTCCCTGTAGCAAAAAACTAAAAGTATAATAGCTTATAGCTCGCCTAACTTTTGACGGATTGCTAAAGGCCTTGTACAAGATAATTCAAGAGGTAGTTCCTACAGAAGAGGACTAGAAAGGCCCAAGCAATTCCTCATATTGCCAACCAATTTAAATTTCGAAGTGAATACTGAAAATTCGAATGAGAACTGATTGTACAACGAATCACCCTAATCTATTACCACTAACTCATCTTCATAAATACATACTTTGCCTCCTTTGGCCCATTTTTTTTATGATTCATCAATACATACTTTGCCTCTACTTCTAAAAGAAACTGCTAAGGGTTGGAGCACTGCACAGCAAGTAGCTGATGAAATCTCTGAAGCTTCCCCACTGACTCATGTAACATTTCGTCCTCAACCGATGCTCAAGACTGTATTATAACTTTAAAGGTGCCAAAGAATGACAAGGAACACAAATGAGAAGATATCACCTGCCTCACGCTCAATAATAGGACACGGACATGTAACTGTTGTTCCTACGGAGAGGAATAAAACCACACTAGCCAAATTGAATTGATGAGTGAAAAAAAAATCAATTATAACAAAAATATTCCAAGTTATTGGTTAAACATAGGTGGGGTGCTCATGATTTAGTGCTCACCTTTCTTCAAAAGGATATACATGGGGAGTAAAAGTTATAAAAAGAACCCATGCTTAGAATAGTCAAAGAATCATCCGGTCTGACATCTGACAAATCCTCATGGGTCCTGGCAGCCATTGCGATTGGAGGCCTACTCTTTCTAGCTGGTGCAAGCCACAAGGAAGGGGGGTAAAATTGACTGCAATCCCTTTCGTACAACATTTGCAGACATCTAGCTGCTTCATCCATGAGGGGCTTATTCTGCCGTGCAGTGTGGTGGAGCATGCAATTATACACAAGTGTATTCAGCATCGATGCAATCCTTCTCTGCTGCTCCAAGGAGAATGGAACCTGGCTCATGCAATAAGGCTTATACGTTAGCACGCAATGAGATGATGATGGTGATTTCAGAAAATATTGTATACAATTCTTACCTGCTTCTCATAGAATTCTATATCATCAGAACTAACAGTAAGTGCCCATAGATGGCACAGAACAGATGAACTAGACATGATTTCTCCTTCGATACGCTTTCAAGACCACATTTCAAAGATTGAACATCCCATACATCGTCTAGATTGTCTTTTTCCTTGCTGTGTCCAGGTTGAACATCAATTGCATCATTATTAGCTGTATCAACTTGTGATTTACCACTGATTCTGTGCAATACATCAACCCATTTTGCACCTGCATCTTTACTAGGCTGTTTTTGTTTGCTTTTAGAACCCCGTAATACTTAGTCTCATACATCTCAGCACCAGAAGAAAAGTTATCCGCAGAAGCTTGAGCTGTTTCAGGAAAAAGAGAACACTCCAAAGCTCCCCAAATACGGATCAGAAATCCAGGAGTAAATGACAGCATATTAAGAACAGGCAACGACCCAACATTCAAAGTCAACATTGAATACATTCTGATCATGTGAGAATAAAAACAAACAATATCGAGCAGTTCCAACATCGTCACGTGTCTTCGATCTGACTTCGACACCAGGGAATTGCTCTCATTTGTGAAAGTGTTGCTCTTCACTGCAGCCATAAGTTTCAAAAGATGCCATTGCTGACATACAGGCCTTAAGAGGTCCGCGTATCTTATGGATCCGAAGGTTGTCTCTGCTGGAAAAAATAATGCATCGACTGACACAGTCAAACTTCCTTCATTTTCCTCTACCCTTGAGATTTCCTTCTGCCTACTTCCGTTGTTCTCAATCCCAGCCAGTAATCTCTCAGCAAGGATATTAATCACATGAACATATCCAACAATAACTATGTCATCAGTTAACCTTCTTGGTTCCCTCTGTTGTAAGGCTTATAATGTTAGAAAGAGCCCAACTAACAGAGGTCATGTCATTAGGGCAAGATGGTCGGGACAGATCCAGTTTTTAGCATTCCATCACATCTTTTTGATTTAAGGTCTGCCATCACCTGCCATAAATTGATCAGTCCTCAAATGTTTTATACGTAAAGACCACCATGATTCACGGAGCTAAATCAATAGACCAGGGGCATACAGTTTATTACCCTGCAATAAAGTCAACCAGGCATACAGTCTACCAAATTCAATCAACTGCCAGCTGATAATAGAATAAAGCATAATGGTGCAATACGAAAATGGAAGATAATAGATCATCATCATTAGGAACAAATTACACACCTTTTCAATAACTCATTAGGAACAAATTCCATACCTTTTCAGAAACTCATTAGGAACAAATTCCGCAGACCTTTGGGATTGAGCTGCACCAGAAGATTCAGCTGAATTTAGACTTCATATGGTCAAAATACTTTCAGCAAAGCTTCTTTTCTCCCAGATATCCATAGTAGCATCTCGAACACCGTCTGCTAGATCTTCTTTGACAAGAGTGCACTCAACAACAGGGTCATCAGATTGACCAGCAGGAAGATTAGGCGTAGAAGGCAACTTCTCAGGTGCACGAAGATCAAAAAGTTGGTCATCACTTTTGGAGGTGAGGAGACTTTTACTAAATCCTGTTGGATACACAACAAATTAACACAAAATCAAAGAAGTGAACCAAAACCATGCATTAAAGATACCAAAACGATCACTGGGCATTTGACACATTAATTTACAACTTATTATGCATTAAAAAACAGACCAAAGAAAAAAGGATAAGGGTTGAAAAGGTCCTGAAACTAAATAAAATGGATAATAATCTAGAAGAAAAAAACTCATGCATAGTACATCAAGATCAAACATGAGATCCTATATCTGGGAATAGTAGAGGTTAGCGGTCATCATTTTTTTTAGATAAGAAGGTTTGCAGCCATCGTAAGATAAGAAGGTTTGCAGCCATCATTCTTGCCAACAAGCGTAGATCCCTTGCAACCTAAGGTGCAACTCCTGGATTACCAGTATCAAAACCAAAGAAGTATAAGGGATGGGAAAGGAGAACAGGATCTCAACCCAGCAATCCCACTCAGTACAGTGATACAGTAGAAAGAGGAAAAAAGAAATTGTTGTACAACTAAACTTAGGCCCAATGAGCGACCAGCTTTGTTGCTCACATTTCCCTTTATTCTGAGACTTGAAACTTGGATACTTGAAGAAATTATAGCAAAACATCTTCTATAAATGACCAGCAAGTTCTTCCCTCTCATAGACCTTTACATACGAAAACTGCATGTTCTTACATTATAAACTAGTAGCTACTTTACTTATAATATTTATTAATATAGTCAACAGATTCCTATTTATTTACGCAGTAAAGAAATACAACATACCTTTGTTTCTTTCGTCTTCTACTAATCTTCCCAAGCTGGGTTCTATTTTTTTTTAAATGCCGCAGCCACCATTTTATTCAAATCATTGTCATGCTGTAACACGCATGTAACATACAATTAATATACAGCAAACTGTACTTAAATATTGTTAAGTAAAATTCAGTTCTAAACAAACAAAATTACCTCAACTTGATATTCTTCGTTCAAAAAATGCTGAATAGTTGAAAGAGACGATGAATACCTAAAATTCTCCTTCCAAACTGTATATATACCAATAATGCGTCCACTCTCATCTATAAGAGGAGCTCCAAAAAGTCCCAAGGCCCCCGTATGTTGAATGAATTTGATATTATCATCAGAACCTCTGTTAATATTGCTAATAGTACTAAGAGAAAAAGAATCAATTGTACGAATATCATCTTCTTTTTTTTTCAGAGCTTTGGACATTACATGACCAATTACAAAGCAAAGACTAGAAATTTTAGCTAAACTAACGGGATTAAATGGCAATACTCGTGCTTTACAATCTTCCGTAAGCTTTATTTTTATAACACGAAAGTCGTAATTAATACTATCCTCAATGTTCATGATTTCGCAACTAATTAATTCTGACATCTCTTTATTTCTATTAGAATTAGACTTGACAAATACAGTTTCTATCTTTGTACTTGAAGTTCCTTTAGTTGACAAAATATGTCCCAAATCCCCTTCTATATGAATAATTACCCCAGTAAAATAAGCTTTTAAACGGTCATCAGTCCCACAAAGTAGAACTATTGAATCCTGACATCTCTCCTTCAAAGCATTCCTTCCATCTTCGTTAAGAAGAGACATCTAATGCAAAAAAACGAAGATAGTCAGTAAAAAAGAACCAAAAATAAATACACCTAGAATCAACACGAAGTAAAATATTATAAGCATATCTCCATAAAGACTACCAAACAACGTTGACATCACTAATGAATTGAAACATTGAAAACGAAAGTCTCCTCACCTCACGTCTTTTTTTTATATATCACGTTACAACATTTATCACAAGGACATCTAAAAATAACATTATCCTTGTTCTCATCATCAACATTAGAAAGAGCAAAGTCTAGAAAGCTATCAACACCACTTATGTATAAAGGCAATGTACGTTCCTTTAATTTCATCCATTCCTTATTCAAGGCCATGTCCTATTTCAAAAATAGTTGCAAATAATAACTAATAAGTTAACACCACCTATGAATGACATATTTGATTCATCAAACCACCCCCACAAAAAGAAAACTACAAGAATCACTATGGTTGTGCATTGAGAAAAGATCTAAGAAATAAGGCTGTTTTTTTTCCATGGTAAAAACACTGTCCCACACCCAAAAAAAACACCGAAGTTGTGTATGAACATGATTTCAATCTATCAAACTACCCAACAAACATACACGTACACAAATAGACAAAGGAACAAAAAAAGGTTTCACAAATTACAGCTCAAAATTCACGAACCACAACCATAAGGAAACTACAGATGACAGGTTATAGGGACTACATTACATTAATAGG
Source organism: Tetragonia tetragonoides (assembly GCA_038025085.1). Lineage (NCBI taxonomy): Eukaryota > Viridiplantae > Streptophyta > Magnoliopsida > Caryophyllales > Aizoaceae > Tetragonia > Tetragonia tetragonoides. The sequence continues at coordinate 11,228,234 of CM076139.1, forward strand.
ACAAGCAGATAACCGCATAAGTTCAGTAATACATAAGACTCATAAGTAAAGAAAAAAAGAAGCAAATGGAATAATAGTCAATAGCCAACCCCAGAGTGAACTAAAATTGACCTCAAACAATTAAATATAATCTTCATGACAAATTGAGGCGTACCTCAAAATTAAAAGTTATAATTGATTTAGATGGACTGAAGAACAGTTACAGGTGCATCTCCTTTTGGGGGTGTCTTGATATGCTCAAATTAGCCGAATAGTATTTCTTAGCTTGACATGATTATTGGTTCTGGTTGTCTAATAGCCGATGGTGTGTTTGAGGTAAGCTCGTGTAGTGAGATGCCCAAATTGGTCGAATAGTATTTGTGCTATGACACGCTTGTTGTTTCTGGTTGTCTAACATTTGAACTTGTGTTTGAGGTAAGCTTGTGTAGTGGGATGCCCTTCTTTATTTTGTGATATTCTTGTTGACTGCCTCCGTACTTAATACTCCCTCAGTCCAAAATTCATCTTCTCACTTTCCTTATTAGTCCGTCCTAAATTCATCTTCTCACTTTCCTATTTAGAAAATAACTGAAGGTAGCATTCCAAAATTACCCCTCATTAAACTCACTCTCTCTCTCCTCTCAATCTCATTCTCTCAGCTCCATCACCAACACAAAAATGAAACCACCAGTCCACCACCACCACCACCACCACCATGATACCCCACCAAATCACACCACCACCCACCACGACATCACAGCCACCACCCACCAGGTCGCACCACCACCACCCATCAGATCGCAACCACCACTCACCAGATCGCACCACCAAATCACACCACCACCACCCACCACCATCGCACCACCACACAACAGCAGATCGCAACCACCACCACCACCAGATCGCACCACCACATCTCTCCACCACATCACACCACCATGGCACCACCACATCACACAACCATCGCACCACGACACAGCAGCAAATCGCACCACCACACACGTGGTCACCACACCACAACCACACGACCCCCACCCCACCACAAACCACACGACCACCACCACCAATCGACCAACAAACCCCCACCACCACCGGAGCGACCACAAAACCCCACAATGAGATAGACCACAAAAACCCCACCACCGTACCACACCACTGACCACCAAAGCCCCACAACGGGCACCACCACCACTCTCACCCGGTTAATAATTTAAAAGCAGTTTTTAAACCCCATGTGGGGTGATTTCAGAAAATCAGAATATAAATTTCTCTCTCCTCTATTAAATCAGGGGCAATAAAGGAAATTTGATTCCTTTACACCTGTTCTTAATCTCCGTGCCATTTGAAAGTGAGAAGATGAATTTAGGACGGAGGGAGTAGCAACTAATTCTGCTATTTTTGTTTAAAATGCATGTTAGTGTTTTCTGTAAATTTCAAGTATTGGTTTCGTATCAGAATTGGCTTGTGATGGATCAGATTTGCCATAATTATTTGTACTGTATTTAGTTAGACAGAATTCCCAGCTTCTGATTTTGACATGCCTTATGTAAGATAGCTTCCTTTCCTTCCTCTCCTCCTGACTAAGGTAAGCCCGTTTAGGCTTTCTCTGGTTAGTCAAAAGGAAAATATCAGCTTCGTGGCATCTGGACCCTAAGTTTCAAGCCACGACAGTTTCTGTTTTGCCACCACTTTCAAACTGGAGAAAGCATGTCAGACTCTAAATCACAAAATACAATTAATGTATTTACATTTAATATACAATTTGTAAGTTAAATCTCAATAGGGGTTCAGTTCAGTCCATCTAAATCACACAATTGCACATATTCTGAAAGTTCTTTTTTTTTTTTAAGATAATCACAAGTCTCTGTCACCTTTTTCTTTTAAGTTCCATCGAATCTCAGCCCCTTTGTCATGTTTAGAAATCATCACAATTCACATACTGACTTGAGTTCAAAAGCTTCGGCTTTCTTAAATGTTCAATAACTTGCTCTACATGTTCACCTTCCATTACATTTACTAGATAAATTATTTCCAGGAATGAGGACAGATGAACTTAATCCAAACAGGTATACCTCATCAACTAAACATCCCCAACACAAAAAAAAAAAAACAAAAACAACACACACACACACACACACACACACACACACACACACTCATCTTTTCCACCTGCTAGAACTAATTGAGCAACTAAGCATCAATAAAGACAAGTTGATGAGGAAGATTCAAGATGATTCAAAGTACTAGGAGGGTAAACCAGCGCTTGAAAAGAACAAACAAGTACTGGTAGCAAGCAATGCTTTTGTACTCTTTTCAAACCCCAGAAGCTTGGAACACCAATGACCAATACAGATCACTTTGTTATATGCGCCCGTTGGGTATATGGGCGATACAATGGGCATTGACAAGATCAAAACCCTCTGAGCCAGAGGTAAGACCAGAAGTGAAGGAAGAGTCTTTGGCTAAGCATCTGGGATTTTCCAAAGTTGCTCGTCTTCTAAAATTACAAGAGGTGGAAGCTTCTTCAGGTCTTGTACAGGTTTTATATGATTCGACTAGCAGGTTTTATATGCTCTTTGGAGGCACTGGGGTAATGTTGATGAATGTTGATGACTAGCAGGAAGATGTGGAGTTGAAAATCTTCATTATATATTGTCTTGGAAGATTGAAATTCTTCATTTATTGATTATTCCATGGAAAACAATACAACTATACAAGCAGGGCATTGATAAATCATATCCCATGTTATTCCTGTACCATATATTTTTCAATGCAGTTTTCGGTAAGTATCAAAAAAAGCAATGCTTTTGTACTCACTATCTGAGAGCACCCAACTAAGGGGTTAACTTATCTTCTACTCTCTTTTTTCACCAACTTTATTCAAATTGAAATCTCCATTACATAAATAATGCTAGGTACTACAATTTCACCGATTCCAAGTATATATTAAAATTGAACTCCATAACATAACTATCCTACTGAGCATAGAAATTCCCAAATTCAATAAATAAATCAAATCAACTGAGCACTTCAAATTAAATATTGAAAGTCACAAATTAAACAAATAAAAAGCAACATAAACAATTGAGTAAGCAAACAAACCCTACAATTCAGTCATAAATTATGCAAAATCAAGGGTTCACACATCATTCATAATTTAACCTAACAGATACGTTGATAGCACAAAAAAATAAAAGCCCTAAATTAGCTGGAGAGAGAGAGACAGCAGGAAAGAGAATTTTACCAGCAACAAAGAAAGGACAGCAGGTAGTAGCTACAATAATGGCGGTGCTGAGACTCAAAAGCGAAAAACGCAGATGCTTGCTCAATTGTTCGAACCAATTCGTCTTCTGTGCAGTATTCTCATGTCTTCAATTCAAACTCTTGTGAATCATGGGAAGAAATTAAATCAGCGAAAAAGCTTTGAGTTTTGGGGAAAAAATCTAGGGTTTCCCGAAAACTCAAAGCTTAAAGGTGCTGTGGTTAAGAAAATTGAAATATTGCAGCAATGACGTGTTCAGTGATGATGATTTTAAGCTATGGCAGCCATGGGAGTAAATTTGTGAAGGTTTTCTGATGGGTTATGCTTTTGATGGGTGAATGAGGAAGAGAAAGGGTTAACGGGGTTACCTGCGGCTGCGGCTGCGGCTGCGGCTGCGGTTAACTTTGAGAGCAAGGGCGGGTGGGTGGGAGGCTGGGAGAGCAAGGGCGGGTGGCGTGGGAGGCTGGGAGAGCGACGGCGATGGCTGAGGCCTGGGAAGGGGTTACTAGCGGAGGAGTCTTGATTAACTGATAGCTTTAGGGTTTTTTGTCGTTTTCTTTTTCTCTTCGTTGTTCCAGTTCTTTAACTTTGTGAATTACTTTGGGAACTTTGTAAATGAAGAAAACTGTAGAAAAGTAAATCTATGGAAATCTACATAAAAGTAAAACAGTGAAATCTTATCATTTTCACTTGTTTGGTTTATTAGTTTACCTGTTGTAGAAATGTAGGAGATTTACATCATTTTCTTTTGTTTGGTTGGTTATTGTAGAAATATATGGTAGAATAAAGGCTTTCTTTTTAGATTTCCTCATATTTCCATCGATTTTGAGGGGAAAACTATAAAAATCTAATTGGGCAAATTATAACTAGGAGATTTCCACAGATTTCCATACTTTTAATTTTCCATAGTTTTCCTTACTAACAACCAAACAAAGCAAATATAAAGATTTTATAGTTTTCTCTAGTTTTGCTTCATTTTGCTCATTAACCTGAAGTTCTCAAACACACTGTTAAGGTTGTGAATTAATCGGTATCTAGGTTTTAACATTATAATTCAACTTTTAACAATTTCCCTCCTAATAATTCAGTTCTGGGGGACTGTGAATATTTTTACCCGTTCACTATTTTCAGTCAAACATAAGACGAATTACTAACAATGAAATTTACATTAACAATAACGATGATTATAACGACGACTTTAATTACCCTCGTAAAATCTATTTTGTTTATAATATTAACGACCAAAAAAAAACATTCATCGTTGTTGATACAGTACTAACGATGAAATTTACAAGTCGTCGTTATTACTTGTATTGGGAAATAATATTATGACATTATTTCATTGTATATTATTGATTTTATCTTCCTTGATTACCTCCTGTAATATTTGATTGTATATTTTATCTTTCTAGATTACCTCATGTAATCTTCTACTCTTAGGTAGATTGATCCTTTTATTTTGTTACCTCATTTATAGGATTAGATTATTTAGTTACCTTACTTGTAGGATGCTCTAGTTGCATAATTATTGTCCTCTGTAAATTAATTATTCAAGCTTTTCAAACACTTTCATCTATTATATGGTATCAGAGCATTACTGATCCAACCTCTCACCTTTGTTGATGAATTATGATCTCTACCACTTTGTTGATGGCACCACACCACCACCTGTCGCCACCCTCACCAAAACTGATGGAATCACCACTCCAAACCCAGCCTATCTCACATGGAAACATTAAGACCAACTCCTCCTTGGTGCTATTCTTGGTACTCTTACCCCCTCTGTTGGTTCCCTTGTTTGTCATGCTTCAAGCACTGTACAAGCATGGCAAACTTTGGCTAAAACCTTTGCCAACTCCTCTCGGGGTCATATTCTCCAAATCAAAGCCAACCTTCAAAACATCACTAAAACCACCCAAACAATTACTGATTACATACAATCCATTAAAGCATGTACCGACAAACTAGCTGGCATGAACAAACCCATGGATCATGAAGACATTATTGCAAAAATTCTTAAAGGCCTTGACTACGACACATACAAACCCATTATCGACATCGTTAATGGTCGTGATAACCCAATCACTTTTGAAGAACTACATGAAAAACTGCTCAACTATGAACTCACCCACCCAACCATCGCTTCCAACTCAAATCCAAATCCGGACTTTCCCCCATCTGTCCTTGCTGCCCACAAACGACCCTTCACTCGCCACTCAACCCCCTCACACAACACCTGCTTCGCACCTACACCTACCCCATCGACCAACACTACCAACCAACCACCACCCAAGCCGTTTCTCGGCAAGTGTCAGTGGTGTCGTACCCAAGGTCATGTGCTCTCCCAATGTCCCGAATTTCACAAACTGTTTCCACACATCGTTGTCCCATCCCCACCCCGCACAAATCGAGCACCAAACCCAACCCATTACTCCCCTCGTGCCCATGTCGCACAAACCACCCAATCCTCACCCAACCCCACATGGCTTCTTGACAGTGGTGCAAGTCACCACGTCACCAATGACCTAGCTAACCTCTCTCTTCATGCCCCATATGATGGAACCGATGAACTCATTATTGGTGACGGCTCTGCACTCCCCATCTCTCACATTGGTTCTTTCTCTCTCCCTACCTCCTCTAAACCCTTGCACTTTCTCAATGTCTTATATGTACCCTCTGTCTCCTGTACTATTATTTCTGTATCTCAACTATGTGAAGATAATGATATTTGTGTTGCTTTCTTACGTTCCTTTTTCACTGTGAAGGAACTTCAAACCGGCCACAACTCCTCCACGGTCAACCTAGAGGGGGCACCTATGACTGGACCCCGCCATACCCTCGCCTTTTCACCAACACAACCACCAACTACCATGAATGGCATCACAAATTGGGACACCCAGCACCTCCAATTCTTCGTCAACTCCAAGCATAATTTTCCCTTCCCATCTCTAAATTAACTTCTCCTAGTCACTGTAATTCTTGTTTGATCAATAAAAGCAGTAAACTCCCTTTTGCTCAATCAACAATTACATCTACTGCTCCTTTGGATATCATTTTTAGTGATGTGTAGACTTCTCCCGTATATTCCCATGATAACTACAAATACTATGTTGTTTTTGTGGATCATTTCACTAAATATATGTGGTTTTATCCTCTCAAACAAAAATCTGACACATTTACCACCTTCTCCCATTTTAGAGCCTTGATGGAAAAATACTTTAACAAACCCATATTACACATTTTCTCTGACAATGGAGGTGAATATATTAAACTTACACCCCATCTCCTTGACAATGGCATCACTCATCTCACCACTCCTCCTCACACGCCGGAACACAATGGCTATGCCGAACGACGTCATCGTCATATAGTTGAAATTGGCCTCTCCCTTCTCTCTCATGCCAAACTCCCACTCAAATATTGGACCCATGCATTCTCCACTGCTACTTATCTTATCAATCGAATGTCCACTCCCACCCTCTCTCATACATCTCCCTTTGCCAAATTATTCAACAAACAACCCAACTACACCAAACTCCGTTGCTCTGGCTGTCTTTGCTACCCATGGTTTCGTCCCTACAACTCTCACAAACTACAAAACCGCTCCACCCCATGTGTATTTCTTGGGTACTCCTCCACAAAAAGTGCATACTATTGTCTGGATCCCACCACAAATCGCCTCCATGTATCTTGTCATGTTCGCTTCGTTGAATCATCCTTCCCCTATCCCAACCTCATCAACACTCACACCGAATCACCTACCTCCCTCTCAAGCGACGCGTGGTGTACCCCTCCTCTTCCCCGCTCGTCACTTCTACTTCTTCCCAACCTCTCTTCCGAGACTCGTCCTCCCACTACACCTATCGCCCATGACCTCCCACCACTACACAACTCACCTACACTCAATACACCCCAACACCAGCCCCTGACCTCTTCAACCAACACCCAAAACCCGCCCCTGCCTTCCGCACACAACACCCCACCCTCCTCCCCAACATCTATCACCTCTCCCGCGTCCCCTTCTACACCAACCAGCCCCTCCCCAACATCCATCAACTCCCCCGCGTCCCCTGCTACACCCACCAGCCCCTCTCAGCCACCCCCTCCTCCGCCACCAACTTCACCTCCCCCACGCCCTATCACCCGCCTCCAAAACAACATCACTAAATGCAACCCCAAATACCTCCACCAAGCCACATTAACCGACCCCACCTATGTTCCCACCTCTGCGGCTGAGGCTCTTCGCATACCCCATTGGCGTCAAGCCATGCTTGATGAGCTTTCAGCCTTCACCCGCAATGATACCAGGACACTAGTTCCTCCCGAATCTGCCCCAAATGTCATTGGTTGCAAATGGGTCTTTCGGATAAAACATAATCCGGATGACTCAATTGAACGATATAAAGCCCGCCTTGTTGCGAAGGGCTTCCACCAACGAGCTGGGCTTGACTACTCTGAAACCTTTAGCCCCGTTGTCAAACCCACCACTGTTCGTCTCATCTTATCTATTGCCATCACATCCAGCTGGTCTCTCCGACAACTTGACATCAACAATGCTTTTCTTCAAGTTACACTCAATGAAACCGTTTTCATGACTCAGCCTCCAGGCCTCAAAGACCCACCAATCCTGCTCACATATGTCGTCTGATCAAGGCCATTTACGGTCTCAAACAAGCACCACGTGCTTGGTACACTGAATTGAAAACCTATCTCATTCAGTATGGTAACTTCGTGGCCGACCCATCTCTCTTTATCTACAAACACCGCTCCCACCTCATGTATCTATTAGTCTATGTGATACCCCCAATATTTTCTATAATTATAATATCGATTTATAATTCTTTTATAAATAGTTTCGGAGATTTAAATCATATATTTATTTAGCGATTCGATTTACTCAAATTAAGTTATAATAATATTAATTATTATTATGGAAATTTCGGGATTTATAATTATCAAATAGAGGAATTTAATTAAAATAGTTTTGTATATGAATAAGACTTATTCATATTGTTTTAATTAGTTTTAATTAATATTTAATTAGTTTTAATTATTTTTAATTAACAATTAAATCAGAAAATTAATCCTAGGTCTAGTAGGTTTTGACTTTCGTTGACTAGACACCTATATAAACTAGGAGATGGGCCAATTGATCAGTTTGCAAAAACTGAGCCAAAAACCTCACAATTCTCTCTCTCTTCCTCACGGCTCTCTCTCTCTCTCTCTCTCTCTCTCTCTCTCTCTCTCTCTCTCTCTCTCTCTCCCCCCCTGCTGTCGCCGGCCACCAGGCCAGCCACCGGCCTCCTTTCCCCCGCCAGTAATCCCCTTTCCCCTCTCTTTTTCTCTCTTTCTCTCTTCCCCTCTCTCGTGCTCTGTTTTCCCCTCCCCCTCTGTTTTCGCGAGAAGTGGTTGTCGCGCCTAGGTGGTCGCCGGCGAGTGGTCGGCGCTGCTGGGAGTCCCCCGTCCCTTCTCTCTCTTTCAGTCGCTCTCTTTCCTTCTCTCTCTCTCGCAATTTCTCTCTCTCTCTCTCTCTCGATTCTCTCGCTCTCTCTCTCCTCCGTCACCGGTGCTCCGGCGAGCCACTGCCGACCATGGTAGTCGGTGGGTGGTGGTCTTGGTGTTGGGCTAGGTCGTGGGTCCCCATGCTTGGTGTATTATGATTATGTTGCCTAATCTCATTGTTCTCTTGCCTTCCTCTCGCTCTCTCTCAGGCCTCCACTGTGCACCCCTGTCTTTCAGTGTCCGTTTGTGACTTGTAAGTCACCTACCTCATCCTCCTCTCTCTTAGGCTAGCACTTTTCACCTCTCCCTTCCTGACCCCCTTTCTTGTTTGTGTAGGCTCTCTATTTCTCCATATTTTTAAATAATGGATCACTCAAATGTAGAGGTGATCTTTTGCGGGCTGGGGCTGGACACGGGCCGGGCTTTTGATGAAAAATTTGTCCAACGTGCCTAAAATTTATTGCCTTTATCCGCCCATCAAGGCCCAAAATTATTGCCATGGCCCGCCCTATTAACGGGCCGGGCTTGCCCATGGGCTAACGGGATTTTTAAAAAATTATTTTCCAATAAAATTTTAAGAGTTTTTCTTTGTTTGCGATAAATAATTTTACTATTAGTATGCAACCTAACCCCAAATTCAAGCGTAATACTCCACATAATCATGATTTTTAATATTTTCTCATACAAAATAACTCTTAACAACACACAAACAAAAAAAGGGCTCATAATTTTTTAAGTAAAAAATATTAAAAGGGTCAGGCAGGCCCGCCCACGGGTCATTTTGTGTTGTCCTTGTCCGCCCATTTATTTTAACGGGCCGGGCTAAGCCCGCCCATCAAATAAAGTTTTTCCAAATACCTTGTCCATACCCGCCCAAATTACAGGCTGGGAGGGCCGGGCTTTTCGGGCCGTCCCATCCATAATCAGCTCTACTCAAATGCAAGGAGAAAGAAGCTGGGGGTAACCAAGGTATCACTGAAATGTATCACTGGATTAATCTCTCAACTTATTCTTTGGTCTGTTTTTGGATGAGTCTCGCTACATCCAACACTGTGTGGGTGAATAGCACATCCACACCAGCAGGCTCCAGTGGTATGGCATGGTATGTTGATTGTATGATGCTTGTATATGGTAATTGGATGGGCATAAATAAAAAAAAAGGCCCACTCAACTTCCCTTTTCTTTTTTTTTTTTCTCTTCTTTAGCTGTTACCTGTTACTCTTACTTTTTCTCTCCTCAATTGTGGGTCGAGTGATTTCTCTCTCTCCTCTATTTTGTCTCCCTTCTTCCCTTATCTATTGTGTTTCCTTCTGTGTTGAGAAAACAAACAGTTAGAAGGTCATGGTGGCCAAAAGAATTAACCAGTAAACTTGAAGGTTGGAGAAAGGAATATTGAAGGAGCCAAATTTTGAGCCAAAATCGAGACAGTCGACCAAAAATCGACGAAAATGGAAATTTGAGAGAAACCCATAAATTTGGTAAGCCCTAAATGAACTTCAGTTTCTCATATTGTAATTGCATATTATTGTCAATTTGTTTGTAAAATTTTGAAAAATAAGAAACTTTAATCGATTTGCTCTCTTTTTTTTTTTTTTTTTTTTTTTTTATGTGGGTAAGCCCAATAAAAGAGCTCCCCCCACTCCCCAAGCTGATAGTTTTGTGTTTCATTTTGGCTTAGTTGCTAATTTTCAACTCAATATCTAGTTTTCATATTCTGGTTGTGCATCATGTTGCCCTTTTAGGTTTTACTTTAAAGAAATTGTCGCAAAGCTGTACAGCAGTATAAATATATGACCCTAAATTATATTAGTAATAAGTTTGAAAAAGGATTGCAACTATTTGCTATCAAATTATTCATATTGTATTGTATTTGTTGAGGTTTTTTAATTTTATTTTAATGGATTTATAGATGGTATTGTTTGGACATGGGTTTGTTAATTTGGGTGCCTACTGCATGTGAGCTCTTCAATTGCTAGTTGGGGATTGTTATGTTGTTTCTCATCTGATTGAAAATATGACCAACTTTGGGATTACAGTGCTTATGTTGTATGACTGTCCACAATAGAAAGGTTGTTTAAATCAAGGTGCTTCTGCTGGCTGTTATTATTGCAAGCCTGAATCAACATAGTGAAACTGTGTAGAATATCAATAGTTTACTATCGATTCCGGAATTCCTTTGTTCATGAATACAAAGTACAATTATGGTTTTATATGGCATTGGTCTATGCTTGTTCTTTCGACTTGCATTGCCTATGATACTACCATAATTCCGAATAGTTTGGTTCTTATGTCTATTACTCTTACTTTGGGTTAGATTCTAAGTTTGTTCTTATGTAGTTCCCCCCATTAAAACTCCTTCAAATCGGTTTATTAGACGATATCTGGTAGGGGTTTATGTGGCATAGGCATAGTTCAAATTAATTAATCATTCGGTCTTCAAGTAAATTTTAAGCCCTTTTACTCTTGATTTTGATGTGAGATTTTCTTTCTCTATCTTGTGTTGTCATTGTGTCGTTAAATTGATTTAGAATTTGAATTCCTTCTTGTAATTGAATGTGCTTGACGCTAAGACATTGCATGTTTACTATGGTTTGTCGATTTATTTGGTGACAAAATTGGCAAAAGGAGAGTTTAAATTACTTGAAGCCAAGACAGTGGAAAAAAGAGGAAACTAGGGAGAAGTTTTTGAAGATTTGCTACCTCTTGGACCTTGGTACTTCTTCTGTGTATAGTAAGCCACTTGATAAATTTTTCATTTTGTAAATTAGCTTCATGTATAGACTTGGCTTTTCATTTTCTAAGGGGAGCCATGGGGATTTAGTTCTTGTTTAGAATTTTATTCAAGTAAGTTTGCAAATATCTAGAGCCTGCAGACATTGCATCTTATTCAGAACCCTGACTTCAGTTCAATAGAGTATAGGTCTTGATTTTCTTTCTTCTTGGTCTTGCGAATTGAAAATAATTGGGTGCAACTAGCTCTTCTTAAAGAAGTGGGTTTTGATGAGTTTGGAGAAGGAAGATAGTAGCTTATTTTGTAAAAAGGATCGGATATGAAATGCATATGAAGTTGGTTTATGTTAAAAATATAACATATAATAATAGCACATCTACTCTGGTTATCATATTGATGTCTAGTTCTTCAAAAGAAAATTTAAAGTTTTTTCTGATAGTCTTGCCTATTTTATTTTCCAAGGTTCTGAACTACTACTCTGCAGTCTGCACGAATTTGAAGAAAAATTCCACCGGAAGGCGGCAACAAAGCATTGACGCCTGTAATCAGCTCCTCGTTGTGCTCAAAAAAAAATCACTCTCTTTCTCAATTCAAGTATATATTTGTCTAAATTATGGCTCCTCTTCTGGTTGTTGTTTGGACGATTAAGTGAGAATTGTGATAGTCGATAAACGATAGTATGAATAGATAATTTGCTTTTTGTCAGGCTCCTAGAATCATTTGGTACCCTCTCTTTCTTGCTAATCCTTACTCATGATTACTTTGGTAGTTCTAAGCTTTTTGGATTAATTAGCAACATCACTGTCCCTCAACTAGTACAATGAATTATTTATTCCCATCGCAATTTACTTCCAGGTTGAAGTGCTTAAATCTCGCAATTGCTGTGGATATATTTATAAATGTTGGTTTGCTTAATGGTGGCTAGATATATAAATCAAATTGGAATTGTTTTTATCAGGTTGAAGTGCTTAAATCTCGCAAAAAGTGCTGGAGTTTTCCTTCTTGGAACCTTGGCAGATGAAGTTCCAAGGTCATGCAAGTGGTACGAAGGGACACCTTTTTGTGGCTACAGATGTATTCTATCATATTTGATCATTGTAATATGCCTATATTTGCTGCTTGTATAGGTGAATAGTCCAAGGACTGAATTGGTAAATGTAAGATATTGAGTTGGTGATGTATTGACTAAACCAGCTAGTATCTGAAGTAATTGAGGCGCACATAAACGTCTGCTTGGCAAACATTAGATTGTGAAATTTGGTTGCTCAGGGGTATATTCAATCACATTTTACAGAGTATGTTTCATTATATGGCTTAATTTCATAAATTTGCTTCCTCATTCTGAGTATAGTGCTTGATTAGTTCTTATTTTTAAAAAAAAATAATGCTTGATTAGTTAAGTTATGGCTACTTGAGGTCAGGTGCCTTACTCTCTTTCTCTTGTAGAATTTGGAGTTCATTTTTTTTGTCACGTGTTTGGATTTTTTCGTCAACTGGTTTGGTTTCACTGTTGCAAAATTTTTAATCTCGCTTTTCTATTCAAATTCAGATAGATAATGTTTAGAATTACTCAAAATTGTTCTCAATTTGGCCTTTTGTATATATATAATATTTTTTTTCGAAGCCTATTAGCTTAAATGAGCAATTGTGCTATTGCACAAAGACGTGAGTTCGAATCCCACATAGGCTGATTGTAAAATAGATTTACTTTTGTTGTTGGGCACAAAATAAATAAATAAAAACAATAGGCGTTCGTTGTCTTGGTGAATCAACACCTATAATGTTACTATATGCATCGGTTGTCTAGTTGAACCGTCGCATATAAAAAATAATATGCGTCGGTTGACTTAAACAAGCGTCGGTTGTTTTAAAAACTGACGCCAATAGCCACTCTGGCGTTGGTTCGACAACCGACGCCTATTGTCTTTGGAATAGGCTTCTCCCCCATAAATGTCGGTTGAAAACCGACGCCTATTGGAGTTTTCTATCGACGCCAATGACATGTTTTGTACTAGTGGCCCTAACACGCGAAACCCTAAACCCAAACCCCCTAACTCTTTAAACTCTAGCCCAGAGATTCACCTAAACTCGTGGGGAATGGGTGTATCGCTTATCCCCGCACGACCACCTATATCTCTACCACGATGACCATCAGTGATCAATTCCTAGCCCACCTCAAATAGAAGTAAGCACAATATTCCAGATCTAAAATTTATACAAACTTATGATAAAAAAAATGTAAATAGAAACAATGTTAAAATAATGGACATTAAATGAAAAAAGTATGTACTGATTTCATAATATTTATACGGTTATAGACAAAATCATACATTGACTGGTAATATTTATACCATTATGTGAAGAAAAAAATGATATGCATTCTATTCCTCCGATACATAACGATATAATGGTAGCCGATCAATATAATTAAAAAAGTGATAATCCTCACATTAAGTTTTTTCTAGTGTACAAATACATAATCTTAATTATTATTTTGGTCGTGTCTGATCTTATGAGTCACAAATGTGATGTTTCCTTTTTTTTTTTAATGGATTACTCAGGTGGCGCAGACGCATCCTATGCTTCCTAAATATGCCAACTTTTGTAGACACCGTAACGTGTCCCTCCTTTTTCAATGCCCAATGATGATAACCTATATGAATTGAATGTCGATGCTCGAAATACTTGTGCTTATTTGTGTCCCATTATCCCTATTTATTCCGGAACCTTCACATTTCAATACCATCAAATAGCATTTTCCATAAGTTTTCCAACGCCATCTCATTTGTCCCAAACGGACACCGGAGAAAGTTATGATTTAATGAAGTTACGTGCTAAAAACGATGTTCTCATACCCACATATCACGGTGCAAGACTAATTTTTAGCCATTCAAGGATTAATTGGAGTATTAGCCCACTAGTATTGTATTCCTATTTGAATTAGCTTTCCAATGATGTATTATGGGCCAAAATCCCATTAGAAACAAATAAGATATGATCTGATGATTGATTAATGCGCTGAAACAGACACCTCTCTAGTGTTTGGGTCATAAATCATAGAAATATTTGTGATATATGATCCCACAATATGTCAAAAGAAAGCCTTTTGAACAAGGAATCCAATGCACCAAGAATCAGGCCAATCGGAGCTCAAACGAGCCTTCCAACGACGTTTTCGTGTGAGCGACGACTAATACCGGGTTGCGGGCTGCCAGACCTATGCGGCATTGTCGAGGCCGCTGGAGCCCCAGCGGCGCTCCGGGGGGCCGCTGGCACCAATTTTGGCCTGGGAACCTAAGTTTCTTATTTTCTCCGGCCCATTTCCTATTTTCTCCTGCCAATTCCCTATAAATACCCCTCTAAACTCCGTTTTTTGGAGTAAGAACTCATTATTACGGGATTCAACTCAAGGAAACTCTAATCTCTCTCTCTCCTCTATTCCATTCAACCCTAGTCACATCAATCAAACCCATCTTCAAACCCTAATCAAGAACAAGTCTCATCCCAAGATTAATTTCAATATCAAGAGCAATTGACATTCAATTCTAGTACAATCAAGGTTCAACCTGAGGGCTCCTCTTTTCGACTCTTAAATCTATTTATATCATGATCATGGTTAATATACTTTGCATGTTTTAATTGTTTTATTTAGTTCATCACATGTAGATTATTTTTAATTTATTTTTTCATGATTATCATGCATAGGTTAGTTTAATTATTATCCTTACATGATTTTCATACTTTTTAGTTTATTTTCCAAGTTTTCTAATACTCTATCATGTTTATTGTAAATATCATATTTTGCATGTTTTCCATGATTAGTCAATCCAATTAGCATACTAACATGTAATTAAAGTGTATATCTTTTATTTTACTTCCATTGAAGTTACTAACACGTTTGTTCATGCAAATTGGCAATTGGCGCGTTGTGATACCCCAATATTTTCTATAATTATAATATCGATTTATAATTCTTTTATAAATAGTTTCGGAGATTTAAATCGTATATTTATTTAACGATTCGATTTACTCAAATTAAGCTATAATAATATTAATTATTATTATGGGAATTTCGGGATTTATAGTTATCAAATTGAGGGATTTAGTTAAAATGGTTTTGTATATGAATAAGGCTTATTCATATTGTTTTAATTGGTTTTAATTAGCATTTAATTAGTTTTAATTATTTTTAATTAGCAATTAAATCAGAAAATAATCCTAATTCTAGTAGGGTTTGACTTTCTTTGACCAAACACCTATTTAAGCTAAGAGATGGGTCAGATGATCAGTTGCAAAAACTGAGCCAAAAACCCCAATTCTCTCTCTCTCCTCTCTCACGGTTTCTCTCTCTCTTTTCTCTCTCTCTCCACCACACACCTTCTCTCTCTCCCTCTCCCTGCTGTCGCCGGCCACCAGGCCAGCCACCGGCCTCCTCTTCCCGCCGGTAATTCCCCTCCCTCTCTCTCTTTCTCTCTTTCTTTCTCTCTCTTTCATGCTCTGTTTTTCCCCCTCCCCTGTTTTGCTGAGCCGCGACTGTCGCGCCGCCGCCGCGCCACCAGGCTGCGCCTGGGTGGTCGCCGGCGAGTGGCCGACGCGACTGGGCCCTGCCCGTCGCTCCTCCCTCTCTCAGTCGCTCTCTCTCTCTCCCGCAATTCCTCTCTCTCTCTCTCGCGATCTCTCGCGCTCTCTCGCGGTCTCTCCCTCCTCCGTCGCCGGTGCTCCGGCGAGCCACCGCCGACCATGGTGGTCGGTGGGTGGTGGTCTTGGTGATGGGCTAGGTCGTGGGTCCCCATGCTTGGTGTATCATGGCCTAGACTCGAAAAATCGATTAGGGTTTTGTTTAATAATTTTGTTTTAATTAATTTCGTATTTTCAGTATTTTTCAATATATGTTTTTATTTTTCTGTACGCGTTCGGAGTCCGAATCCGGATTTTCAAAAGCTTAGATTGGTAGGAATAAATCAAGGAGTTTAACATAAATATTAGTTTACAGTTTCAGTACTGTTTGGATTTTCGTATTTAATAATTATGTCTCGGTAATTATTTTTAATTAGGACCAAACGGACAAGCGTGATCGGGTTGTGATTAGAAAAGTTACCTACTGCTTAGTGAGCATTTGTTAGGTAAGCGATTGTGCCTACCTCTTTCCAAAACCCCATCAAAACTATTTTGATGTGTTATGTGCTAATTGATTATTATTGTGAATTTAATATGCGAAGCATGATTAAATTATATCGTCGTTAATTATGAGAATTTGAAATATATTCTTCTCTGTAAATATGATTTATATTGAGTATGATAAGTTTATAAAGTTTCGTTAATTAATTAGTTCATATGCTAATTAATGTTTAATTATGGCGATGCTGAATTTCTAATATTATTATGATATAATAATATGTGCTATATGGAATGGGATATTATTGAGTGCTAATGAGCCCCTACTATTATATTGGATGGTGTATCTGTGAAAGTGTAATTTTTGGATATCATGATTTACTGCCGAAGTGCTGCCGAAATTTCCTTAGACATATATGAAGCATGATTATTGTTAATATGCATTTATGTCGTAATCGTTATTATTATTATTCATTATCATGAGTATGAAATGAAGTAAAATGTCGTGGTCTCGTTGTACCAATAGGTCAATCAATGCAAGTATGTGAATTGAATTAAATGAGAATAAGACTCCTAATGGATCCCTAGGAGTAGCCGAGCTATTGAGACTTATCTAATTGATGTAGTTTAGGGATGCGTGATTCCCAAGTTACTTTTATGGACACCTCGTAGTGTGTACGGGGCAGATCATTCCCCATTGTTTAATTCTCTACATATCAATTATTATGTTAGAGGTAGTGTGAGTATACACTAGCGTAAGTCCATGGCATGTCTATATCTATCTATGAACAGTATGGGTAATCGCTGTTCTATTTGCTCTCTTATCTCTCTAATCAAGATGGTTTATCTATTTGTGCTCGAATGATCACTAAAGCAAGAATTGCATGTAATTGAATATCGAGTATGCGTGTGCTTGTTTGTATAACTACTTGTGCATGCAAATGAATTTCAATGATTCTTCTAAAACCCAGGTAAGGGTTGCGAAAGTGTTTTTACTGGGTATGGATGACGTTTATTCAGTTTATCTGATTTTTGTTTTCTTTTGTTTCTTCTCTTTTTCTTCTGTACCTTGTTTCCGTCACGGAAACCAAAGTGCAGGTGTAGCTGAGTGAGGACGGTTTGCTAGAAGGTTGAATGTGGGCTGTTTGTTTAGAACTATGGATTTATTGGTTACCTTGGATTATTTGGGATTTTGGTTTGTGCCCTTGAAGGCAAAGTTGTAATAAAACTATAATGGACTTAAGACCGCTGGATAGACAACTCTGTTAATTATGTTTAATTTGTTTAGATGCTTCCTTTGATACCTAGTTTTCCTTTCCGCTTAGCATTTACTCCTTAGCGATAAATGTTGCAGTAGCATTCCCCTGGGTCCGTGACGGTTCGGCGGTGTCGAGTCGTGGACAGCGACGTCGATAGTTCCCTGAAAATCGTTGCGAATTCGGGGGTGTTACAAATGGTATCAGAGCCCTAGGTTTAAAAGGTTGCATAGGTTTAATAAATGAATTATTAAAGATTAGTTTCATTTTTGGGAAAATAAAATATAATTAAAGCCGTTGAGCGTAGTAGTCCTAGAAGCTAGGAATTACTTAAAATCACCTTAATTGTGATTTAAATGTTCTTATTGTTTGATTGCCCTTTTGTAGATGGCAATTACTCGATTGACCGCGATAAAAACGACTAGAGGTGGAAAACCGCGAGCGATGATCGTTGCACCCGATAACGAGGTGGAATACGTAGACATTTCCGAAAGCGAGCCAATGCATGACGAGGCCGTACCCGAGCCCGAGGCGCACAGTATTGGCGCGCACGAGCTCGAGGTGGATCAACCCGTGCATGATGCTCACGATGATGACGTACCGCTTGAGCCTAACCATGACTTGGAAGCTAACGAGGATCCTGATTCTGAAGAGGAACCTACCGAGTCCGAACCTGAGGCTGACGATGCTCCTGCTGACGAGCCAAGCGTTGAGCCTAACTCTGTGGATCTAGAGATGCATTTCGAGTATGGAGCTGGAGTCCCTGATTCACCTAGCATGCTAGACTTAGAGGATATTGGTGATGCAAGCGGCAACAAATCTGTACCTCCTTCACCTACTACTGATGTGTCTCCTCCTGTGGAGCCTTTCTTTGCCACTGATGCCGAGCTAGATGACATCCGTGCCTACATTGATCGCGCATTCACTACGATCGAGCGTTATGAATATGAGAACCGTACGAGGATACACCAAGGTTTCTGGGTAGTACTCTTACTAGCTGACTTACCCAACCTACATCCTTGGAGAGGTCTCAAGGAGAAGTATGATGATGTGGTACTGAGGAGTGGCTACATCAACGATGAGAAATATGGCAAAGGCAACCGTTGGGCGCTAACTTTTCAGGGTGTTGGCAATGAGCTATGATTGTCCGAGTTCGAATGGAAGGTTAATCACGTTCTAGTGCCTGCTCCAAAGGACATCTGTGAAAGCTGCTGGTCTAAGAAGAGCAAACTCGTGGATAACTTTAGAAGACGCTTCATGCCTCAAAAGTTTAGAGGTGACGAGCATCCTTACACTCCATGAAGGGAAGTGAAACCAAGGAGGGATGATGATGATGATACACCTCCCGGATCGAAGCAAAACCCAGTTGCTGTTTAGTTATTTTGTTGGCTAGAGTTAGTCGTTTTGATTAGAAACATTATTCCACTTTTGTGATGGCCCTGCGTGGTCAAGTTTGATGATGGTGTGTAGTTGCCTAAGCAACAAATATTTTTTTTTAACTCTTATTTATTTTGCAATTTATCTTATTGCAAAACTATCTCATTTGATTATATGAAAGTCGTTATATCATTGTGTGTCACATATTTGCATGATTGACCAAAAGCATGAATGCTATCTCTTATCATCGTGACATGATGGGAAATCCATGTCGAAATTATGGCAAAATTTTTGTTGAGCATTATCAACTCTCTTGTGAGTCAAGTGCTAAAGCATATCAATATGATTAAGTGTGATTATCTATTGCCCTACTAAAATAGTATGGAGCCTCTTTATGTGCATTATGAACATCTTTGTCTATTCATGTGAAACCTACATGTCTAAGATGTTTTATATGCCTATCGAACTATTACGCATGAGAACTGAGAACAATAAATCAAGTATGTTGCTTAGACCTACGCTGTGAGGTCGATCATCGAAACTTATATGCTATATGCTAAATGTCAAGAGAAATGTTTCAATTACAACCTACTTCTCTCAATTAGACCTTAATGAGTCGAGATGTGCAAATTGTGTGAATGGTGTTCATACCATTACTTTTATATTCTCAGATTCGCGAAAATGTCAACCAACACCGATAGAATCGCTAGACTCGAGGATGGTCTGACCGATGTGGTCGAGATCATGGCACGACAAATGGCACGCCAAGAAGAGATGGAAACCGCACAAGCCTCTGCAGCGCGTAGTTTCCGAGATTTTGACGCTCTTAAACCTCCTACGTTCGAAGGTGGTGCCGATCCAACAAAGCTGGAGACTTGGATCATTGAGTTCGAGAAGTTATTTCTGGCTACAAATCGGCCTAACAACATGAAAGTTAGCTCTACGACGTACTATCTGAAGGGCGAAGCTAACAAGTGGTGGAACGATGTGAGAACTGATTTACTTGCAACGCAGAACTTTAATTGGGATCGTTTTAAGGTAGCCATTCATGCTAGATTTTATCCTAGTGCTCTATGACGCCTGAAGCAGCGTGAGTTTGAAGGGCTAAGCCAAGACAAGCTGTCTGTGGCCGAGTATGCTGCCAAGTTCAACGAGCTTGCTATTTTTGCTCCTAATCTGCTGACAACTGAAGCTGAGCGAATCGAAAGGTTCGAGGACCGATTGAAATGGGATATTCAACATTTTGTCGCTGGACAATCTATCACTTTTCAGGAATCTTATAACAAGGCGCTGAACCAAGAGAGGATTGTTGGACGTCGTGACACACATTTGGGAAAGAACAAGCGCGACGAAGGCAATCCATCGCAATCGAATAACGGCGACAAGAGGCCAAGACTGAATGGCAACAACAGCTACCAAGGTGGTCAGAACCACAATGCGAATAGGAATCGTGACTCGAATAGTCATCGAGCTACGATAATGGCCAGAAGGAATACGCCTTGTACTCGCTGTAACAAAACGCATGCCGGTAAGAACTGTCGAGGTGATGTGTTGCAATGCTATGAGTGCAACAAACCAGGTCACAAAGCTTCTGAATGTTGGAGCCGAGGTAGGAATGGTAATGGGCAGAACCGCGATAACAACTACAATCGTGGTGGGAATAACAATGGCTATCGTGGTAATGGTGGTAACTACCGTGGAGACGGGGGTTACAACAACAACAACAACCGCAACAATGCTGCTCCTGCTGTGAACAACCAAGTTCAAGCTCCTGTTACTGCTAATCCCGCGCCGAACAACAACAACAACAACAACAACAATAGAGGGGTTAATGGTAGAATCTTTGTGATGAATCGCAATGAAGCAGAAGCAAACCCGAACGTGATCGCTGGTACTTTTCTTGTTCATTCTTTTCCCGCTTTTGTTTTGTTTGATAGTGGTGCGACGCATTCTGTACTTTCTAAGTGCTTTGCATCTAAGATAGGATTAGAACCTAGTTCTGTGTATAGTGCAAATATGAGGATGCCAGATGGATCGATCGCTAAGTGTAAAGTGTTGTATGAAAAGTGTCCGATTAGGATAGCTGGTTACGATTTACCCACGGATTTGATTCAGATGGATTTGAAGAACTTTGATGTGATATTGGGAACGGATTGGTTAGCCAAGTATAGGGCTAAGTTAGAGTGCTTTGAACAACGCGTTTCTCTGCGAGGACCTAAAGGTAAGAGGATCACTTACCGAGGAGTAGTATTCAAGCCTAAGCTGAAGGTGATGGCTACTATGAAGGTTAAAGAGTGCGTGACTAAGGGTGAAGCGATTTACCTTTGTCATGTGGTGGACACGAGTCGCGAGACGGAAGCTCCGCAGCCTATTCCAGTAGCTTTCGAGTACGCTGACGTTTTTCCCGAAGAGATTCCCGAAATGCCTCCGCAACGCATTATCGACTTTACGATCGAGCTTGCTCCAGGTTCTGCACCAATTTCAAAAGCACCATATCTTATGGCACCTGCTGAGATGAAGGAACTGAAAACACAACTTGAGGATTTGTTACAAAAGGGATACATACGTCCGAGTGTATCACCTTGGGGTGCTCCTGTTTTGTTTATACGAAAGAAGGATGATAATATGAGACTGTGCATCGACTACCGCGAGTTAAACAAGATTACGATCAAGAATAGATACCCACTTCCCCGAATTGACGATCTGTTTAACCAACTGCGTGGTGCGTCAATTTTCTCAAAGATAAACCTGCGATCAGGATACCATCAGTTGAGGATCTCTGAGCCTGATATTGCGAAGACAGCGTTTAGGACGAGGTATGGGCACTACGAGTTCACTGTGATGCCTTTTGGGTTGACAAATGCGCCTGCAAAGTTTATGGACTTGATGAACCGTACATTCCAGCTTTACCTAGACCAGTTTGTTGTAGTCTTTATCGATGATATTCTGGTTTACTCGAAGAACGCAGAGGAGAATGAGCAACACCTACGTACTGTTTTGGAGATTCTGCGAAGACATCAACTTTACGCCAAGTTGTCTAAGTGTGAGTTTTGGTTAGGCATGGTATCTTTCTTATGACACGTGGTGTCTATGGATGGAGTGGCCGTAGATCCAGAGAAGATTCGAACTGTTACAGATTGGTCAAGACCAATGACTGTGATCGAAGTTCGAAGTTTTCTTGGACTTGCTGGACATTATAGACGATTTGTGGAAGGTTTCTCAAAGATTGTGCAGCCAATCACGAAATTGATGAAGAAAACGACAAAGTTTGTATGGTCCGACAAGTGTGAGACTGCTTTCCAAGAGTTGAAGAAACGTCTTACAAGTGCACCTATTTTGACATTGCCGTCCGGAACGGAAGGATATGAAGTTTACAGTGACGCGTCTAAGCATGGCTTAGGGTGTGTTTTGATGCAACATGGAAAGGTCGTGGCTTATGCCTCTCGACAATTGAAGAAGCACGAGGATAACTATCCTACGCACGATCTAGAACTTGCTGCTGTGGTATTCGCATTGAAGATTTGGCGACACTACCTATATGGATCCGCAATCAAGATGTTTACTGATCACGAGAGTCTCAAGTATATCTTTACGCAGAAAGAGTTGAACATGCGCCAAAGGAGATGGCTAGAACTTCTGACGGAGTACGACATTGATATCCAATACCATGAGGGTAAAGCAAACGTAGTCGCTGATGCTTTGAGTAGGAAGACTCGACATTCGTTAAACACTGCTTTAGTGCTTTCTAAGGAGATCATACGTGACTTGCAAAGTCTCGAGGTGGAGATTGTGTTTCAAGGTGACGTTCAATGTACCTTAGCACATATGACTGTTCGACCAACACTGCTTGAAGAGATTAAAGATAAACAAAGTGGTGATGAGGATCTTCAGCGGATTCTAAACCACAAAGACGAGGGTAGGTCCGAGGACTTCACTTTGGGCCAAGATGGAATTATGAGATTTCGAGAACGTGTTTGCGTACCCAATGACCCAGATATCAAAAGTCAGATTGTGGGTGAAGCTCATAATACACCGTATTCTGTACATCCTGGTGGAGATAAGCTTTACAAAGATCTTCACCAAGTGTTCCGGTGGAAAGGCATGAAACAAGATGTCGCTGAGTTCGTAGCGAAGTGTTTGACATGTCAGAAAGTCAAGATCGAGCACAAGAGACCGGGTGGAATGGTACAATCACTGGAAGTTCCGACTTGGAAATGGAATTCGATTTCTATGGATTTTGTCATGGGTTTACCTTTGACACAAAAGAAGAACAACGCCATTTGGGTGGTTGTAGATCGTTTGACGAAGGTCGCACGATTCATCCCTATGCACGACACGTGGGAAATGGAGAAACTGGCTGACGCGTACGTCAAGGAGGTCATGAGACTTCATGGTGTACCTGAAGATATTGTTTCTGATAGAGACTCGAGATTTCTCTATAACTTTTGGCAGAAATTACAAGAAGCTTTCAGAAGCAAATTGAAGTTTAGTACCGCTTTTCATCCTGCAACAGATGGCCAGACGGAAAGGACAATCCAAACTCTAGAGGATATGCTTCGAGCGTGTGCCCTCGAATACCAAGGTTCGTGGGATAAACACATTCTGTTGATCGAATTTTCTTACAACAATAGCTATCATTCAAGCATTGATCGAGCGTCATATGAAGCCTTGTATGGTAGGAAGTGTAGATTGCCTGTATGTTGGAACGCCATTAGCTAGACTGCAATTTGGGGTCCTGATATGATCCGGCAGACTGTCGACATTGTGAAGGTGGTTCAGACGAAGATGCGAAGTACACAAGATCGCCAGAAATCATATGCAGATAGAGGTCGTAGACCTGAAGAATTTGAGGTGGGAAGCAAGATACTTTTGCGGGTATCTCCTACCAAGGGTGTTATGCGTTTTGGTCGTAAGGGAAAGTTAAGTCCTCGTTACATTGGACCTTACGAGATCCTAAAGAGGATTGGTGAAGTTGCTTATCGTCTAGCTTTACCTGCGGAACTTGAGAAAGTCCACAATGTCTTTCACGTCTCTCAACTGAAGCGATACGTACATGATCCAACTCATGTCGTTCAACCTGAAACGATCAAACTTGATGAGAGTTTGACGTATGAAGAACGTCCAATCATGATCACCGACCGCAAAGAGCGCTCGACTCGTACGAAGACCGTTCCGATTGTGAAAGTTATTTGATTCCGTCATGGTCAAGAAGAGGCAACATGGGAAGTTGAATCCATGATGCGCGAGAAGTACCCAGAACTCTTTCTCGAAGGTACTAATTCCATTCGAGTTTCGGGACGAAACCCTTTTTAAGGAGTGTAGAATGTCACACCTAGTAATTTCGTGTTTTGTTTACCGCTTTGCACGAGTTGCATGTTCTAGCATTGCATGCTTCACTGCTAATCGACCTAGATCACAACCGTAGTACACGCATTGCATTGTCGTTGTCCTAAAATCGATTTATACCTTCGTATGGGTAAACTCGTTTCGTCGTTGAGAAGTGATTACTTCATGTTTCAAGTTTCGGGACGAAACTTCTTTTAAGGAGGGTAGAATGTGATACCCCAATATTTTCTATAATTATAATATCGATTTATAATTCTTTTATAAATAGTTTCGGAGATTTAAATCGTATATTTATTTAACGATTCGATTTACTCAAATTAAGCCATAATAATATTAATTATTATTATGGGAATTTCGGGATTTATAATTATCAAATTTAGGGATTTAGTTAAAATGGTTTTGTATATGAATAAGGCTTATTCATATTGTTTTAATTGGTTTTAATTAGTTTTAATTATTTTTAATTAGCAATTAAAGCAGAAAATAATCCTAATTCTAGTAGGGTTTGACTTTCTTTGACCAAACACCTATTTAAGCTAAGAGATGGGCTAGTTGATCAGTTGGAAAAACTGAGCCAAAAACCCCAATTCTCTCTCTCTCTCTCTCTCTCCTCTCTCACGGTTTCTCTCTCTCTCTCCACCGCACACCTTCGCTCTCTCCCTCTCCCTGATGTCGCCGGTCACCATGCCAGCCACCGGCCTCCTCTTCCCGCTAGTAATCCCCCTCCCTCTCTCTCTTTCTCTCTTTCTTTTTCTCTCTTTTATGCTCTGTTTTTCCCCCTCCCCTGTTTTGCTGAGCCGCGACTGTTGCGCCGCCGCCGCGCCACCAGGCCGCGCCTGGATGGTTACCGCGAGTGGCCGACGCGACTGGGCCCTGCCCGTCGCTCCTCCCTCTCTCAGTCTCTCTCTCTCTCTCTCTCTCTCTCTCTCTCTCTCTCTCTCTCTCTCTCTCTCTCTCTCTCTCTCTCTCTCTCGCGATCTCTCGCGCTCTCTCTCTCTCCTCCGTCGCCGGTGCTCCGGCGAGCCACCGCCGACCATGGTGGTCGGTGTTGGTGGTCTTGGTGATGGGTTAGATCGTGGGTCCCCATGCTTGGTGTATCACGGCCTAGACTCGAAAAACCGATTAGGGTTTTGTTTAATAATTTCGTTTTAATTAATTTCGTATTTTCAGTATTTTTTTAATAATTATTTTTTTTTTTCTGTACTTGTTCGGAGTCCGAATCCGGATTTTCAAAAGCCTAATGTGGTTG
Organism: Tetragonia tetragonoides; assembly: GCA_038025085.1. NCBI lineage: Eukaryota > Viridiplantae > Streptophyta > Magnoliopsida > Caryophyllales > Aizoaceae > Tetragonia > Tetragonia tetragonoides. Next base: position 11,254,051 of record CM076139.1, read on the forward strand.
GAATAAATCAAGGAACTTAATAAAAATATTAGTTTATAGTTTCAGTACTGTTTGGATTTTCGTATTTAATAGTTATGTATCGGTAATTGTTTTTAATTAGGACCAAACGGACAAGCGTGATCGGGTTGTGATTAGCCAAGTTACCTACTGCTTAGTGAGCGTTTGTTAGATAAGCGATTGTGCCTAATTCTTTCCAAAGCCCCATCAAAACTATTTTGATGTGTTATGTGCTAATTGATTATTATTGTGAATTTAATATGCGAAGCATGATTAAATTATATCATCGTTAATTATGAGAATTTGAAATATATTGTTCACTGTAAATATGATTTATATTGAATATGATAAGTTTATAAAGTTTCGTTAATTAATTAGTTCATATGCTAATTAATGTTTAATTATGGTGATGCTGAATTTCTAATATTATTATGATATAATAATATGTTCTATTTGGAATGGGATATTATTGAGTGCTAATGAGCACCTACTATTATGTTGGATGGTGTATTTGTGAAAGTGTAGTTTTTGGATATCATGATTTACTGCCGAAGTGCTGCCGAAATTTCGTTAGACATATATGAAGCATGATTATAGTTAATATGCATTTATGTCGTAATCGTTGTTATTATTATTCATTATCATGAGCATGAAATGAAGTAGTATGTCGTGGTCTCGTTGTACCACTAGGTCAATCAATGCAAGTATGTGAATTGAATTAAATGAGAATAAGACTCCTAATAGATCCCTAGGAGTAGCCGAGCTATTGAGACTTATCTAATTGATGTAGTCTAGGGATGCGTGATTCCCAAGTTACTTTTATGGACGCCTCGTAGTGTGTTCGGGACGGATCATTCCCCATTGTTTAATTATCTACATATCAATTATTATGTTAGAGGTGGTGTGAGTATACACTAGCGTAAGTCCATGGCATGTCTATATCTATCTATGAACAGTATGGGTAATCGCTGTTCTATTCGCTCTCTTATCTCTCTAATCAAGATGGTTTATCTATTTGTGCTCGAATGATCACTAAAGCAAGAATTGCATGTAATTGATTATCGAGTATGCGTGTGCTTGTTTGTATGACTAGTTGTGCATGCAAATGAATTTCAATGATTCTTCTAAAACCCAGGTAAGGGTTGCGAAAGTGCTTTTACTGGGTATGGATGACGTTTATTCAGTTTATCTGATTTTTATTTTCTTTTGTTTCTTCTCTTTTTCTTTTGTACCTTGTTTCCGTCACGGAAACCAAAGTGCAGGTGTAGCTGAGTGAGGACGGTTTGCTAGAAGGTTGAATGTGGGATGTTTGTTTAGAACTATGGATTTATTGGTTACCTTGGATTATTTGGGATTTTGGTTTGTGCCCTTGAAGGCAAAGTTGTAATAAAACTATAATGGACTTAAGACCGCTGGATAGACAACTCTGATATTTATGTTTAATTTGTTTAGATGCTTCCTTTGATACCTAGTTTTCCTTTCTGCTTAGCATTTACTCCTTAGCGATAAATGTACAGTAGCATTCCCCTGAGTCCGTGATGGTTCGGCGGTGTCGAGTCGTGGACAGCGATGTTGATAGTTCCATGGAAATCGTTGCGAATTCGGGGGTGTTACACGCGTTAAGCTAGCACGGTAAGGTTAGGGAACATATTTCTATTGTTTTGGTTGTGTTGTATTAATCAAATCATGCAATGATAACCATGTGCAAAGCGATAACTTTAATAATTTGGTTTGTTCAACCCACCTAGTTAATTTAGGATCTTGGACGACCAGATTGTTTGGAACCTTATTATGTGAATTAAGAATCAACATGGATAGGATTAGTAGAGGCCGTTATTACGGGCGATTTAGATGAGATTCGTTTTGTCTTTTCGTACCCACACCCCCGAACTCAATCTTTGGCCTTTGCGTTATATGAGTCATAATACCCAATAGGAATTGGGTGCACTTTGATGGTTTCCAATTGTTTCCTTAAAAGTTGGTGTCGACTTCATTTGTTCAATAATCCCTTAATCAATATCAATCAATCTTTTCTATCTAAGAACCTATAACATTATTCTTATTTCAATTAGGCGCCGAAAGGCGATGGTTCTTACAGTGGCAACTATATTGGAGATTTAATAAGAGGGTGTAATTCGAAAGCTTGTCCATGTTGATTGTTAATTCGTATTTCTTGGTTCAAAGACCGGTCTGTGCTATTATTGCTTTGTATTCATGTCATCCATTTGCATGTGTTATCTTTGCAAGATGTCGAAAGGCATCACCACGTCATAAACAGGAATTACCCTTTGGAGCATTGTCTATGACTTAGGCCGGTGACCCACTAGGTCCGAATTACCTTTGCACATAGTCGTGTTCCACCCCATGACATTTAAATGTTTCCATTCGAGATATATAAAACGGTACGTCTAGTTTTACTATGCATTCATAGATGACGAAACGCATCCGATTGTGGGTTACGTTATCCAACCATATATTGTGTCAACCATTGCATTTAGTCCCATGTCCATTCTTGCATGATTGTTTGCTAATTTGTGTGAGCGCAATCTTTTTGCGTTATTTTGTATCCCTAATTGTATGGATATCTTTCTAAGACCGCGCCTAGAATCTTTTCTTGATTTAGGAAGTAGGGTCCATGAATATTTCCTATGATGCTACTAACCATATTAGGGAGATTTGTTTTCCAATAAAATAGAATCCTAGTAAAGTGTTTCGATTAAAGATCCTTCCAAAAAATAATGAATCTCACTTTCCGTAACCAGCCAAGAGTAATATTTTCCTTTTTTCGAGTTTTTTTTACATATTTTCAATCGAGTCTTATTTAAGTCAAGAGTAATATTCTTTTTCCCATAACGAGTCAAGAGTCTTTCCCCTTCCCCAAGTCTTATTCATAAAAGAGTCTTGTTTCTATAATCAAGTCAAGAGTATATATATTTTCCTTTTTGAGTCAAGAGTCTTTCTTTTCTTAATCAGGTAAAAAATGGTGGATCAATAATTAAAGCACATTACTTACCTTAGAGGATTTTCGAGTTAAATCTCCTTGAGAAGTTATCAGGTTGATGGATTATTCTAGATTCAATTTCTCCTTGAGAAGTTATCATGTTGATGGATTATTCTAGATTCAATTTCCCATCTTTCTTAGTTGAACGTGATCTATGTGCTATATGCTAGTTGGAAGATTCATTATCGTGTTATTCCCCTTATTTCAAAACTTTCATATCTTAGGGGTCCTCATTTAGGAAGGAGATCTTTTTTATTTCTGAAACCTCTTTATCAAATTCCTTTCTTTCCATTCTCGAAATCTCTTCGCCGGTTTAAAAAATCTTTCGCCTTTTCTTGTTTTTCAAAAATCTCTTTTCTTATTTCTTCTCGTCCACTTTTCCATGTCCCGTAAAAAAAAAAAAAAAAAAAAAAAAAAAAAAAAAAATTTAAAAAAGAATACAAAAATTAAGGGACTAGAATTATGGATAAATCTCTTCCTTTTTCTATTCTTTTCAATTTCTTTTTCCTTTTCCTTTTCTAATTCATCCATTGATCCAGGATAGGAAGGTCAAGCCCAAAGTGGGAGCGTTCGAGTACCAACGGTAGTCTCGTTAGGAAACTGTATTTATCACCACCTTCAAGTCCACCTGGACATTATACTTCAAGTTCAAACTCAATATCTACCATGCCAGGAGATGATGACCTCAAAGCCATTCTCGAGCAATTGAAACTGATGGATACTCGTCTCCAAGCCCAAGATATCGAAATCAAGAAACTTAGGGAAGATGTTAAGTCTAAACCTCACACTGATGATGAAGAAAAGGATGACATACATCCCTCTTCCCCCTAAGCTCGATGAAAGGCTTGAAAAGCTCAAGCGAATCATGGGCAATAATTCTACATATAGCACCTACTATATGGATGAAGAAGAGGAGCACGAGGCCGATTTCCGCTCCAAACTACCCAAAAAGGTCACATTACTTGATATCCCCAAATTCAAGGGAGTGGAAGACCCACATGGTCACTTAAGGAGTTTTACCACATGATTGGCAATCAAAGGGACCGATTCAACTCTTTATCCAACGATCTTTCCAATGACACTTAAGGGCCCAACTTCTAAATGGTTCAAAACCTTAGGCCCACTCAAGGCCAAATCTTCGACTTCCTATCAAAGAAGAATTTGTGATGCAATACTCCTACAATAATGAACTCCTCATGACTTTAAGAGAGTTGGAAGTGACCAAGCAAAGTGAAAAAGAAGATCTTATTCCTTTCTTGAGTCGCTGGAGGGAGAAGGCGGCCCAACTCATCAATCGCCCCTCCGAGGAGGACCAAGTAAGGATTGTGGTCCGCAACCTTCAACTAAATACCAAGAACTTCTAATGTTCCAACGCATTGAGACCTTTGATAGACTTTACAAGGTTGGAATCCAAATTGAGGAACATCTTCAATCTACAAAGAGTAAGAGCAACTACTCCAAAGACAAAAGGTTAATGGTTTCAAAGGCCCCAAGGTTAACTCTTTAAATGAAGATAATGCCAACAAACCTCAAAGGGTCTTCACCCTATTGGGCATGAGGTTAAGCAAAACATTCGAGAAACTTCAGCAAATTGGGCATCTTCACCCTACAGGTCCAACTCCACACCCATCTCCACAGACTAGAAGCAAGTCATGGGATTCTGAAGCTTTTTGCAAGTTCCATCGAGGCCGAGGTCATAACACTGATGACTGTTGGTTTCTAAAGCATAAGATCCAAGATATCATAGATAATGGGACCATACCAACCCCAGATATGAAGAAACTCAATAACAACAGTAATCCATTAGGCCATAACCACTAGGCCTAGAGGTCTCCACTCTAGAGGCCCATTTTTTAAGTTCAAGCCAAGAGCGTCAAAGAGAAGCATCATGATGTCAAGCGCCTTCAAGACTAGTTTTCTCTTAGGATTTTGTTTTGTTTCGAGTTTAATAAGATTACCATGAGTCAGAGAGTCCCTCCAATTCTTTCTTTCCCAATTCGAGTCCAAGTCTACTTAGGAGTTATCAAGTCTTAGTCGTGTGTTTCTTCCTTTTGATTCAATAAAGTCAATTACTTTTCTCTATTGTGTTATATCTTTTATCCATGGAACACTCAAATTCAATGATGAATCCAAGTTGCAATAATCCATTAATGCCAGAGGAAAAGATGATCAATTCAAACCAAAGGACAAAAATAAGAATAAGAGCATGTGTCCATAAGTCAAGTCGAGGACAAGAGACATTCATTTGCCACCCTTTATCAATCCTTTTCAATCCACATTCAAAATCCGCTTGCAACCAAGTTGGGCCTCAAACACAAAGCCATTCATTTCATACCCAAAAAATCCTTAACCTGAGGGGTTTGTTAGTGTGCAAGCAACAATTGATAGTTAGTGAGCATGGTTTTTCTTTAAAAAAAAAGTTGAAATCAAGTCCACTGTCCCAATTGAGTCTAGAAACCAACGGGAATTGCCTAGTAAATCAAACAACTTCCAAGACACATTCTACCAAGCAGCTGGATCAGAAAACTAAACACAACGTTCTTAGATAATTAGGCATCTCATATATGAGTAAAAGATCATCTTAACACATTTACAAAAACCATACAAGTAGCCAAGCCCTTCTTTCCAATACTCACAATTCGAGAGTAACATCAACAATATATTGATCAATTTTACATTTCAAATACAACCCTCAAGGCTTGCCCTGCACACATTTAATTCCCTCTACAATCCATGTACAAAGGATTGCATTAGGGAGCCAAGAACAAGAGAATAATTTGGTTAGCTTGTTCATTATGTGACTTTTACATGCTAGCCCCATATCTTCTTGCTTAAGGAATCTATGGGTCTGAATTTTCATTAAACCTTGTTTAATGAATTCATATTCATGGGTCTGTTCAATGAATTCATTTCTCAAGCGGCAATAGCAAGTTAATTCACTGAAATTGAGACCAAAATTGAACAGAATTCATGCATGAAATCAAATTCGTTCATAACAAACCCCTAACCAGCCATTCACAAGCCAACATTCAGAGGATTAACTATTTTATTTTACCCAAAAAGGAGTGAACCCAAACAATAGAAGGCCAAAGTTTAATCCTTGATGCAGTTAAGGCTGCTTTGACAAAAAGACTACGTAAGATATTTGAGTTCAACATGATTCTGGGACTAAGCAATACAACACCAACTTCGAAAGAGGAAAACAAGTAAAACGATGCAGTATACTAGTAAGATGCCCCTCCAACTAAAAATAAGTAGATTCTAAGTTGTATAAGAACTTAAAAAAATACACTTCTAAGGTGCATAGAAAACTTGCACCTTGGCTCCCAAAATATTCCAATCAGCAGATAAAGCCAACGATTCATCCTCTTCAGAGAAGTAAATAGTGTTCCATACTCTAGTTGCCTCTCAGAGACATACATCAACCAATCAGATCTTCTCACTATGCTAATCTGCGGGGGCTTTAAGGCTGCATGGTCAGAGGTTTGACGAGAATCTATTTTTTTTTTTCTTCTGTGAGGACATTCTGCAAGAGAAGGAGCTTGCTCGAAATATCCCTTTTTGGGTCTTGCAAGAAGGATTCATCAATAAAAAATAGTCGAACAGTCTGCGGGTGGCTTCAGGTTTGATGGGAATCTATTTTTTTCTGTGAGGACATTCTGCAAGAGAAGATGCTTGCTCGAAATATCCCTTTTAGGGTCTTCAAAGAAGGATTCATCAATAAAACAGTCAAAGGGTCTTTGATTTGGCCCGAAAAAAGGGAGGGAAAGGGCTGATTGGACTGGACGTGGGCCAAAAGTGGGCACTGAAAAACATTTTTGGAGCTTTTATTAAGGAAAGAGCGTAAAACTAGTCACAAGACTCACAACACAGAGTTCGGAGATGAGGAATCACATTGCGTTTAAATTGGCCGAGGAAAATGGCCGGTGGAGCTGCGGAGACATGGCAGAGGTGCATTTTTTTCACTTGGGGCTTCAGTTTTCTTATTAACCTAAATTGACATTGCCACAGAAACATATGCATGTAACAATGCTGGATGATGGGCATCCTGTTCAGAATAAAACATACTGAATTTGAGGTTTCAACTAGAGAGGACACTTGATTAACACTAAAAGCCACAATGCTAACAAGCTTTTGTGAGCATGAGTTATCGATCAACAATTGAATAAACAAACTAAATATACTAAATGCAAGACGTATCCTCCAAAACTTTAATTATCTAACAACTAACAAGAAGGCAGACAAACAACTGAAACTACACATGACATACTTCTAGAATAGTCAAATCCTGACGTATACCTAATTACCTATCACTACGTAAAGGTTGCACTGCAAGTGTTTGATGCGTGAAAACTAAACTATGGCAAGTGTACCAGTCGCATAAGTAATAAAAAAAGTAAGTCGAGTATCGTTCCCTCGAGGACTAGAATGAATAAGTACTAAAATAATGAAAACCCTAACTTTATCTAGAAAACCGAATTCAAGGTGTTGGATTAAGAACTGAACTAAATTAACTAGCTAGATTAACTAAACTAAGCAATTGGGTAAATAATCAAATTAATCAATATGAAGAAAACACTAGGGTTTTTGGTTCACCAATCTAATTCTCTGTAGATCCCTAATAAATAAATCCCAATGTTGAAATTAATAACATGAGGCAAGGTTCTTCTTAAGTATTTCATATACTTTCTCAAGCTATATTGAATCTAACTTAAATTATTAACCTATGCTATCTCTAGATATATTTAAACAATTCAAGAAGCATTGGGAACAATAAGAACCTATAACAAAATAATTGCAAGAATCACGTTTGTACTTCTCAGTATTTCGTTCAATTCTCAGTTTATGCTATTATGAACTAGTGCACATAATCACTTCTCAGTCTCATACATACACAATAAATCAAATCAAAGGGTGATCAAACCTTCAGTTGCATTAAGAACAACAATATAAACTCACATGCAAGAAAAATCAAATCTTGGAATTAAAATATTAAGAATACTACATTAAAAAGGATGGCTACACCTTAGCCCTAGTTATAAGAAGTTTAGCTCATAATAATTAATAAAACTAACAACAAAGATTCAAGAGAATTCATTAAAACAATTAAAGTTCAAGAAAAACCTAGTGCTTGGATGATGTTCTTGATCTTCTCTTCTTCTTCTCCAATTCAAAGTAGTTCTCAAAGAGGAGAGGCAAAAAGGGTCCTAGGAAAAACCCTAAAAGTCTCCTTATATAGCTATGGGAAGAAAAAGAATGAAAAATAAAATAAAGCCCAATTGGCTTAAATCTTTCGCGCGCGTCTGGCCAAAAGACACGATCGTATCAAAAGACACGGCCAGACTGTGTCTACAGCTGTAAGCAAATTTATCGGCTCCTTATGTGTATTTTTGCTCAAGTGTCAATTTGTGGTCATGTGAAAAGACATGAGTAGCTCGTGTCTTTCTCTAAAAGCATGTTTTGAATATCTTTAAGCTCATATCTCCGCACCAAGTCTTCACACATCGATTACTCTTCCAAATCATCATCTAATCTTCTCCAAAATCTACTACCTAAACACAAACATAACCAAAAGTAGTAAAAACGAACTAAAAGACTAAATGCATCTAAAAACATATAAAATAGCTAAATAAAACATTAAATCAAGAGTGAATTGTGACAAAATATAACGCATAATCCTCAGTCATTAGTGTTCACTCCATCTTTGCAATCACTGGTGAGGTCATTGAAGGTCTCAAGCTGCTTTTTCCCCCTCAAGAACACTTCTGTATCAACAGATATCCTCATGTAACCATCAAATTCTACTGGAGCCCCGTTATTGAGCTTGGTAGTTTCAGAATACCATTCACTCTTCTCTTCCCAAAGATCCTTGTACTCCTCCATTGTGTACTTGTCTTTCAATGGATCAAAGAATGGTACATCAGGCTCATCTGTGGAAATATAAAGGTTCCTTCCTTCTTCAATCTTGTCCTTCAGTGTTGTGAGGAGAGCGTCAGGAGAGGTGTCTCTATCAAGATTCGGCCACAGTTTCCTGTTTGCTGCTTTCACCCCTCCTCACAACATGAACGGAATCATAATCCCAGTTAAACCTTGCTGCAATTGCGGAGACGACATCCATCAACCTTCTGGACTTCCGTAGTAGATGCCATGGTCTTCGAATAACAGATTTTGCTTCTCCTTCACAAACCCTGTACCAGTAATTGTCTGGCTCAACGGTACCAAACTTTCTAATGATTAGAGTCTATTTCAAATCCTTCAACTTCATTGGTGTAACCCTAAAATCTTCAACCAGAGAAAGACTCATCCCATCTTTTCTGTGCCACTTATTCCAATCTGTCCAAAACTGAACCTGATCCAAGACGGATGCTGCATCTTTCAAATGCTCAAAATCAAAATAAAACCGGTAATCTTTCCCTCTTCATTTTGGCCACTACTACTGTACATGGACAATAAACATATACTTAAATCCATCACCAGCGTGCGGTTCAAATACTGCGCTTCTCCAAGCAGACACAAGAAACTCCAGAGGTATAACGATTCATGCTCTTGCATCAATCTCCACCACCCGAATAGAACAAGTATTTTCCATTGTTGAATGACCCTTCTGATTCAACAATGGGAAGGCTATCATTAACCATTTCCCCGACAACAGGCAAAGTAGAGATGTCACTGCTCTGGGTTGCCTTCTCGAAAACAGCTTGCTTCTTTGGCTTTCTCTTCCTAGCATTCATTCCGCTATGATAGTCCCCGATATCAGTGATACTCAAAGAGCAAATTGTTGTCTTGGAAATCACAAATCTACGGTAGTCCTTATACAACGAGGCAGTCTTTCCTTCCTTGGGTCTGAACCGCCAAGCCATATCACAACTGTTATCCTCAGATCCCCGGACAGGCTTGCCAAATCGATAGAAATGGATGTCCTTGAACTTCTCAATGGCTACCCTCATCATACAATCAATGGGTTTACCAACATCATCCTCACATTCGGAACCCATGTTGCCCGCCAACTCAGTAGCATGAGCAACATCCGTAATGTTTAATAAAAGTGTTAAAGGCAGTTTGATTAGCAGCCATGAAGTCCTCACCAGTCTTGACCACAGTGTTATCTGACTCAAAAGTGGCATTCGAGGTTGATGTAAGGAATGTGGCAATCTTATCGGAAGGGTGGAAAGGAGGGTCCTCAGGTTTGTAAGTCGCATCAATAATTGTAAAAATTAAAACTCCAACAACAAACATTGAGAAACACAAGTTCCTAATCATGGCTAGCGCATGTTCACCCAAGTTTTCCGTCCTCAAGCTCCCGACCCTCATAAGAATAGGAGAAGGTCCCATCATCTTCTACTCAAATCACAGCCTCCACAAAAAGCCCATCGATTTCACTGACATCCAATTGACAAAATTGCAACAAAATGAGCATTGAGCAACTAAAAACGCAAGATATAGCCACAAAAAACAACTACTACGTTTCAACAGCAAAATCAAGAATACATACAAATATGACAATTAGTTAAAACCCCAATTACCCAAATGAGAAATTAAGTAGGAAAACACATTACTAAACAAAATAAACACATACATAAATAACAATCATATAATTGCAGCAAAGACCCAGAAAAAAGCCCAAATGATTTCTTGCCCCCACAAAATAGCAAAAGACCCAGAAATCCAACAATTAATATTTAGAGAGCTCTCACATAATTGCTAAACGAACTGTCAGATCTACAAACAATGTATGCAAATACGGATAGGATTAGGCATACAAAGGAAGCCACAAACTCTAACTTGAAATAGTAAAATGAAAATTTGAGATTTATAATATACCCAAAAACAACACAAATATGTGAGTGATTTGATCCATATTTCTCATCATGTTTTTGTGCAACATACATGAACTTGAAATTTAAAAGGGTTTAAGAGATCTGAAGTACCTTTTGCATTTGGAAGATTAGAGAGTTTAGCTAGCAAATCTCTCTCTCTCTCTCTCTCTCTCTCTCTCTCTCTCTCTCTCTCGGTATCAAAACGTTCCAAGTACTATGTTACTCAGACTCGGTTCACAGTGTGAGACATGGCTAAAAGCTATTAATATTTAAAACTTTCATACAAAAGCTTCAGTAATTCAACAAAAAAGTTTGAATGCACAATAAAATCAGAGTTTAGTTAGAGATGATACCCCAAAACCATCAAACAACACTAATCAAGTTGAAATCAAGTCCACTGTGCCAATTAAGTCTAGAAACCAACGGGTCAATGACTTCATGAAAACCAATTATACACTTACAAACTCAACATATTAGGCATTGAATTGGGCAAATAAAAAAAAATTGGAAAAAAACTCTTACCTACTGTAAGAAATTCCAAGACAATAGCAAAGTTGTTGCGGCCAAAATGGTATACAATTGCCTAGTAAATCAAACAACTTCCAAGACACATTCTACTAAGCAGCTTGATCAGAAAACTGAACCACCATGATCTTAGAGAATTAAGCATCTCATATCTAAGTAAAACAATACCTTAACACATTTACAAAAAACATACAAGTAGTCAAGCCCTTCTATCCAATACTCACAATTCGAGAGCAACATCAACAATATACTGATCAATTTTTCATATCAAATACAGCCCTCAAGGCTTGCCCTGCACACGTTTGATTCCCTGTCCAATCCATGTACAAAGGACTGCATTAGGGAGCCAAGAGCAGGAGAAGAATTTGGTTGACTTGTTCATTACGTGACTTTTACACACTAGCCCTATATCTTCTTGCTTAAGGAATTGATGGGTCTGAATTTTCATCAAACCATGTTCAATGAATTCATATTCATGAGATACATTTCTCAAGCAACAATAACAACTTAATTCACTGAAACTGAGACCAAAAAATAAACAGAATTCATGCATGAAGTTAAATTCTTTCAATGACAAACCCTAATTTGAAGTTTGACAATAGCCAAATTTCAGTTATGTTCAAAAATCAGCCATACCAGCCATTCACAAGCCAACATTCAGAAGATTAACTATTTTATTTTACCCAAATTGGGGGGCAAAAGAACATGCTCAGCAGAAAATTGGTAGCCAAATACCTAGCTCAAATCAACGATAAATAAACTAACTAAAATATAGAAAAACCAGCTCCTAAATTCTCATATCAAAGTCAATAATTAACAAATAAAAAGGAGAAATCCATTATTACCTTCAGATCAGCATAGACTTCATTCAAAGAGCTATCTTCACTCTCATATCATGAATTGAAAGAATCAAAAACAAAATATAAGTAAGAGGATAACAAAATGCAATAATGAAAAATCAAGAGAGAGAGAGAGATATACCGGAAGAATTAAGATGAAGGAGAGTGAGATTTTTTTCAAAGAAGGGTGTTGAGGTTGTGGTGGGCGTGGGGGATGGTGATGGTGGTGAATCGAGCCTCGCGGATTGAAGAGAGAGATCAGGAGATACGGCCATGCGGGGGCTGGGCAGTGTTGGGTGGCTGTGGTTGCGGTGGTTGGACAATGTGCTTGGTTGGTGAGAGAGGAGAGAGGATTGAAGGAGAGAGGAGAGAGGGAAAGAGAGGATAGGGAGAGAGAGGAAACGTATAACACAAGAGAGAGAGGAAACGTATTGTCTTGCCTCGACCGTATGATACATGTATAGCAATTAAAAAGACGTTGGGACCCACGCCGTGTGGGTGTTCTATTCACCCACACAGTGTTGGATCTAGAATTACTCCTATTATTGTTCATTTCATTCAGCACCAGGAAGAATAAAAGAAAGCAGATAATTTTATTTTAAGGCTGGATACTGCTTTCAACATTGTTTATTTCCGTACAAAATTAGTTGTCCTGTCTTGCTTCATTTCTGAGTGCCCATTTTTTCCCAATAATTAATAAGGTAATCAAATTTTGTTTTTTAGCTCCATATTGAGGCAATGCATTGAAGTGTCTCTGGCATTGACTATTTCAGTAGAGAAATTAGTGACTTTTTTTTGAATTAATAATTTAAATGTTTGGTTGCTCTGCTTTTTGTTATTCTCCCCGTTAATCTTCAAAGGGATTGATCATTGTAAAGCAAAGATAGTAATCAGTCTAATCTATGTATTGCAGTCAAAAGATAATAGTAGCGTAGCACAGTATGTCTAATCTATAGTATTGAATAATTTCAACTAGAAAATCCATGATGCGAAAGTATTTATAGTAGCAGGTTAGCAGCTCATGTCTTATTATGCCCATATATATCCCATAATAAAAAAAATTAATGTTAACCTATCAATTACCAATCATAAAGATGGAACTATTTTCATATGTTCTTACAACTTATGAACACACTCTCCTCATCATCTACTTTACTACTGTAATAACCCGAAATTTTTAAGTATGCTTAGTGAATAATCAAGTGATTTATTAAACTAATAATGATTTATTAGAAGATAATTAAATAATTTATTTATTTATTTTTTATTAAAGTTTGGATTTTATTAAAAAAAAAAAGAAGAGAAAAGACACTTGTCACAACCCTTTCATGTGTGACACTTGTCCACCAAAAACCCCTACAACTCATCCTCTCTCACTACCTTATTTTATTCCCTAAACTAAAAATCATTAAAAGTTGCTCCCGGTTTTCTACTCTAACTCCCCTAAGCCACCATCAAAAGTATTCTTTCTCTCTTTAATATTTTATTCTCTCTCTCCATTATTTTATTGCCCAAATTAAAATTATTCAATATTTTAATCTTCTCTCTCTCTCTCTCTCTCTCTCTCTCTCTCTCTCTCTCTCTCTCTCTCTCTCTCTCTCCCTAACTCCTCTTTTATAAAATACTGATCTTCCTTCGTCAAAAACACGCCTTCATCAGAAACAAATGGTTACTATGCATGTTGGGAGTCGCGCTCGGGTATTCTAGTTAATTGTTTTGTTAGCGGATTTATTATTGGTACTGTTAATTTAGTATATTTTAGGGTTATTTTCGATGTAGATGCCGTATGACTCTTCTATGAATAAAAGTCTCCTATCCCCTCTATAAAAAAAAAAAAAAAAAAAAAAACACCTTCATCAGAAACAAATTGTTTCATTTCTCACTACCTCCATCAAAACTCTCGTACATCACCATTCACCAATCACCACATATTTTTCACTCTTTCATTCCTCTTTTAAATTTCTCCAAAAATTCCTAAATGCTTAATGCCTATCTTAAGTTGGAAAAATCAAATGGGTAATCTCCCTCTCCTCTTGCTTCTTGCCTCTTTGGTTGTGCGACCCATTGGAGGTTCTTCACGCCATAGATTCCAGCGACCTTTTTGTTTCCACCACCATTATTCTTTTGCTCCCTTGTATTTAATCAACTGGGTAATTTCTTAATCACAATTTCAATTTCATTTTTATGGGTTTTAAGTTTATTTTGTTAACCCACTATTTTCTTTCACTCTCCTAATGATCGAATTCCTCTTACCACCATCACCACGAGGCCATAGCCGAGCCACCAGCCACCTACTTGTCTTCCGTCACGGTCACCGTGAGCCATGATGTCACCATCTCCACTTCTCTTTGCGGTTTGTATTAAGCCCTAAAACCCAAAGTTGTTTTAATGTTTTTGTTAAATTGATTTTAATTCCGTTTTGGGATTTTAATCTACAAATTCTGATTTGGACTTGGTTGATTTAATTGTTGGTCTTATATGCGATTTGAAGGAATTGGATGACATGAGTATGAGGATCATTCATCTAGAGGTAACCTTCATTACTATACTTAGAGTTAGAGTGTTAGATGTGTATATGTGTATATGTGATATTATACTAGAACTTGATTGAGATAAAATTAATACTAGTATACTAGTATAGGTATTCGACAGATTATAGATATGGGTTTATACATGAATATATGGTTTGTTATATTGATCTTGATTAAATTATATACTAGTATAAATGGGCATAAACATTGATATGTGTATATATAAAACGTGATCTTGTTTATGACAGTTTAATACTACCTCTTTGATTATTTGTAAGTTCACTTATTTATTTTAATCGAATGGGTATGAAGTATGTCGAAATCATTATGCCTTTTGTATACTAAGCTTGTTTGTTAGTTGATGATAGGCTCATATATAAGCTAAACATATTTTTAGAGTTTAAGAATAAAACATTTTGTGTTTGAGTAATATGGTAGTGCTAGTTTAGTAGCTTGCTTGCGTATAGTTAGATTATGAATATACTTTTGTGCTTAATGAGTTGAAGATCAAATGGTATACAAGTTTTGGTTAGGCTTATATAAGTTGTAGGACTGAGTTTACATATATTAGTTGGGTCTAGTTACGCGAGATTGATAAGTATTAGACAAGAATAATTGATAAGCAACTTTGAGTATAAGTGCTGAAATTATGATTAGGACTCTCACAATACAAATTATCAAAGTTTCTATGCTAATGTATGTATACGATGGTTGATCTATATGGGTTATATGAAAAATAGCAAGTATACTCTAAGTGGAACTCGGCAAAGTAAATCGTCTATCATTTCATTTCTTCTTCTTTCACTCCTCCAAACACACGCAAGCTATTAAAGATCATTGAGTCATTATCATCTTTTATTTTAGTAGTAACTAACTAGCTAGTATTGCGGAAAGATAAGTTCGTATAAAGTTCACTAACCATGTCACTCCATCACAAATTAAACTACCTTGTCCTAGGATTCATGGCTGTTTTACAGCCCAATAAAATGCTAATAAGACCACCCATTGGGTGGTGGATTAATTGTGTAAACCATTAACAAACAATAAGCTAAAACCAGCTATTTCTCGGCCACAAAGCTGACAGCAAAGGATGACCGTCGGGGCTACTTCGGCGTACGATTGTAACCACCTCGGTCGTCGGAATCACATTCTATAAAATGCTACTTAAACCTTGCATTACCCTCTACCTAGATATGTAAAGACGTTAATAAAACCACTTCATTTCACTAGTACAATCTTGAGCCCAAAAGCCTTCGTTAACACATATTTAACAAGTCACTTATAAAAGATTGTTATTGTTTTACTTATAATTCTTGAACAACTTAGGTTATAACTACTTTGGACTTAGTAAGGAGAGTAAGCACGTAATAAAAATCTAAGTTGTCACTATCAAACCCCACAACAATATTTTCTTTATATGTTCAAATGTTAATATAAGTACAATAAAAGATAAGAGTATGTTAAGAGATTAGTTTCATTATTTGCCTCGAGAAAATGAGCTATACAAATGAGGAGTATAGAATATGAGGACCATGCTTATAATTGGCTTAATTGTATTTTCTATAAGTTTCTAATAAAAAAATTAAATTGGATTATTTATGTTATTAAGTAGATATGTGAGGTTGTCATGCATGTTTCGATATTATACTTGAGTTAGAAAGTGACTTCCTAGAAAATATAATAGACATATTATTGATTATATGAAACTACAAAATATGAGAATTAAGAATAACATGTGAAATATATGTAGTTTATATAGTTTAAATATTAAATAAATAATCGTATCACTTAAGGAGATAAGCATGTGTTAGAAGTATACTTTAAAATGAGTTATATTTCGATTAATAAATTAGATTATCACTAGTGTGTTTATTTAGTTGTGTCATTATATAATATAAGAAATTAAAAGAATGATGAGTATTTGTTAGAATTGGAAATTTGAATGGATCATGATATATTTTATTATGGCCTATTGGTTGGTTAAAATGACTTGTTGTTAGATGATTGTCGCGAGGTTTGTTCGAGTGACTTGTTGATTGAAAGAATGATTATTGTGAGATTAGAGAAATGTAATGTTGAATGGTGTGAGGTTAGAGCAATGACCTCTTACCTACTTAGGGGTGCCTCTTGGGGGTACCCCTCGGTCGGTTTCCTTTCGGGAACCAGTTGTCTCTAGAGTGGCTAAGAGACTTGATGGGTGGAAGGGGGTTTGCTTCTCTTTGGGAGGGAGGATCACGATTTTGCATTCTTGCCTTGCTAGTATTCCCCTGTACTATCTTTCTCTTTTCAAGATTGCAGTTAGTGTGGCTAAGAGTATCGAGCGTATGATGCGGGATTTCCTGTGGTCGGGAGCGAATGGGGGTAGGAGAGAGCATCTTGTTAGTTGGGACCATGTATGTAGACCTAAGTCTGAGGGGGGTCTGGGTTTCGGCCGGTTGGTGTCTAAGAACATTTCGCTAGTGGGTAAGTGGTTGTGGCGTTTCCCTTTGGAGCCTGATTCCCTATGGTACCGAGTACTCAGGAGCAAGTACGGTCTGCAACAGAATGGATGGGACACCCGAACAGGTATCACAGTTTTCCATGCTTGCCCGTGGAAGTTTATCTCTCAGGTATCACCTCTTTTCTTTCCCCTGGTTAGATTTCATGTGGGTAATGGACATCGGGTAAGGTTGTGGGAGGATGTGTGGAAGGGGGATTCCACTTTTTCTTCCGCATATCCTCGGGTTTATCAGCTGTCTACGCTCCGTGAGGCGCCCATATCGGAGTTCTTTTCCGATGTGGGCGACTCTTGGTACCTACATTTACGCCGAGCTCTCCATGACCGTGAGATGGAGGAACTTGTTACTCTTCTGAGCGTCCTAAATACTACTCTTCCCGTCCCTAGGGACGACTCCCGGACTTGGGAAGGGGACTCCACTGGAGTTTTCTCCAGCAAGTCTTTCCTGCATCGGCTTAGTCTTCCTTCTCAATTTTCCCATTTTGCTCTTGCTACATATATTTGGAAGTCTAAGGTTCCTCTGAAGGTGCGCGCCTTCGTGTGGACTTTGGTGTTAGGCAGGGTGAATACGCATGACATGCTGCAGCGGCGGAGGCCCGGTTGATGTTTGTCGCCGGATGTGTGTGTTATGTGCCATCATGACTGTGAGGATGGTTTGCATCTGTTTGTGTTGTGTAAGTTTGCTAGGATGTTGTGGGGTAGGTTGACTGGGGGAGAGCCTTTTGCTAGCCCAGCTACAGTGGGTCAGTTTCTTCAGATGCGGCTTTTTACTGGAGGGAGGGGGAGAGAGGGCAAGTTGTGGCGGAAGTGTGCTTGCCTGGCTATTTTGTGGTGTATTTGGCTAGAGCAGAACTCAAGAATCTTTTCCGCCTCTAGAAAGACAATCGATTATGTTTGAGATCATATTGTTTATTTGGCATCACTTTGGGCGAAGTCAGTTGGGGGCTTTAAGGGGGTTCCATTGACCTTTGTTCAACTTCATTGTAGGGAGTTGTAGATATTTTTTGTATTCATTCGAGGACTTCTTGTCCTCCCCTTTGTGTACTCTTTCATTTGATTGATTAATAAAATTTTCTCTTATCTAAAAAAAAAAATGTTGAATGGTGTGAATAGTAAAATGGTGAATTAATAGAAGTATTACTTATCAAGGTTATAAGGATGTTATGACATGATCTATGATGGTATAATATCAATTCACAGGTTATTATTAAGGTTAAAGCTTTATGTTCGCATGAGTGCTAGTGTATGATGTATGGGTTGGATCTTGAATTAGTATCGTGGTGATTGAGTACGTGTTAGTACGTACTTAAATGTCTTTCTTGGTAATTATGTGAAGTACTTTGATGACTTTGCCCTTGGTCGAATGAATAAACATTGGTGTGATGGTAAATATTTTATGAGACGATGTGAATGACTATGTTTACAGATTGGATGTATGATAGACTTATTATACGAAAAGTTTGTATATGATTGTGAACGAGATGAGATGAGATGATGATGATGATGATGATGATGATGATGATGATGATTTAATAATGTAGAGTTTTGATTATACTCAGGTTCGAATGACATAGAGTAAACGAATAACTTAAATTGGGGTATATCAAGTTATCACTTGATCCCAATTTAAGTGAAAGATAAAATATTAATTTGTTTGATTACTAATAAAAGATAATTTATGGTATGCTTCCAAGATTAGCGCCCTTGAAATATTGAAGAACATGTTTGAGGAGTGTGCACACTATAATAAAAGGCTATAATGCCTGGCCATAGAGCCAATGATATGATAGGCTATCGTGCCTGGCCATAGAGCCCGTTGATATGAAATGAGATGATTATTGAAGGACAAAATGAATGTCCATGATTATGAGATAATGATTTGTTTTAAGGAATATTGAAGCCTTAAACATGCATGTTCTTCGATACCAGCTAACTATAAAATTGGCTAACCCTTAGTTAGTACGATGATGTCGAGTTATTGCTGATTATGGTATGTTGATATTTAAAATGAATCTTGATATTTGATGAAGACCTCAAAGGTCATTTTTTGAGCAATCTGAATACTCTGTGTATGTATAGTTGTGTTCTACGTACTGTGAAATATCGAGTTATGATTTTAGAATAAATGGGGAGACAATCCCTTTAATTTATATTGATAATACTATTATTACTATTATCTGTCTTAAGTGTTGGTACTAAATATCGTATATGTAATGGTTGATGATTGGTATGATTTAGCCGGATATTCGGCCGAGTCTGTTATGTGAATCGGATTGTCATCCGATAATTGAAGGTTTGTATAAGAAATACTTGTACTTATTAGTATACACATATATACGGAAGTATTAATATTTATAAACTCTTTAAATTAATTATATTAGTTTTAAAACAATAGGGATGACTTACTTAGTTTATGATAATCTTGCTTCTAATGGAACCTATACATAAATGACCTATTAGGGAATGTTTAAAAACATATAAGGTAATAAAAATAATACTAGCCTTATCCTATAATTAAAATGCTATGTGAGCATTCTCCTCTTTGTATAGTCATGCGGGTTACCAGCTTTCGCTGATGTTTTATAATCTCACATTTTTGCAAGTGTTGCAGATTGAGATTGATTGGTTACTTCTGTTGTGAGAAACGATCACCAAGAGTTTAATTGGTCCAATTGTCAACTTGTAAATAGACCACATAGTTTATTGGGCTTCTGCTGAGTTGTATTCTTTTATTTTTAGCCTTGTGTTTGCCCTCGGGTGAGCACGGCGGTGACGCCCCGGGAGTTAATTCTGCTAATTCCGCTGCTAACGACGTATTAGATGGCTAAGTAAGCGGGGTTAATTTCCGGGTCGTTACAACTACAATGCTTCACCCTTTCACTATCCAGTCTCCCTATTTATAATATTTGTCAAATTCATCTTGCCAATGTTTCATCAATTCGTGTATCGGATGAATTATGCTAAAATGGTATTCTATACCTTCTATGTTCTACTTTCCTTATTTCACCTTAAGCTAGTTGTGTGCTTTTTCTGGACACTTCAGATCAGTGGTATAGCTCAATTTGACAAAGCCAAGTATGTTACCTGTATTTCACCTTTTAAGTGTCCTACAATAGGCCTTATGTGTTTGGATTTTATTTCATTCAGAGAACTACCACATAGTTATCTGATCATTGTTAATTAGTTGGAGGAATGTGCTCATATATTGATAAAAAATAGTAATTTTCATACACCACAAGTTGATTGCTCCTTAACACTGACACTACAGCTCAAGGAACCAAGTCGAGCAGTTGGCTAACTAGCTAATCTGTGATACAAAGGGCTGTCACCATCGGCATTGCGAGAGAGGTGTAGAAGAATTGTGGTTTTGATTTTGAAATAGGTACTATATACTATAAGGAGCCTCTGTGGAATCGTCCTTATTTTCACCTCATCATGCAAAAAAAATTGCTTGAACCAGGATGTATTACTGTATTATAAGATTATTTTTATTTTATACTTAATAGCATATGATAATATGTATCAGCTATGTTGTAAGAAGGCGAATATTATGACGGATGAGTAAGCTAACTTAAGAATGGAGCAAGAAATATTTCACATAGTTTATCATTGTACCTGCAAACTCCAGTTCAATTCAAACAAATGCAGTTGAGATATATATTTAGAATGGTGGTTTCTAAATATCTCTGTTTTAATATCATAAAGAAATTTTTAACGACATAAATTGTGAAAGCAAAATTCTTAATTTTTATTTAGTGGAAAACAGTCCGGCTAATTCTATAACTTAAGTTTTTGTAGTTTTTTTTTCTCCCCTTTTTTTTGGCTACAAAGACTCATGTCATGCATGAGACAAGTTAACTCATCTTTAATAAGTTAATGAGTTTAAGTAGAGGTGCAGACCTCTTTACAAAAAAAAGGTGAATGAGGTTTTATATTCCCTTCTTTCTTTAGTGACTACAAAATACACTGTGCAATTCAAAACTACAAGTAGAGAGAGAGTTGAGATAGATGTATCTCACTCTCTCCTAAACCGTTATTTTCTGAAGAGAGCAAAAACCACGAGACACCATCTTCTTCATAAACCACGATTACCGCCTATCACCGTCGCCATCATCTTCTTTTCTTTCCTTCTCTCTAAAACTTTACTGCTGTCACGGTTGCTTTGCGATTGACAGTCGAATTTTGCTGCCTTTTCTCTCTCCTTCGTTTTCTCGTGAACTGCTACTGTGCTACCCTTGTTTTGCCTCTGTCTTGCGTTGTTGGCTTGTTGCTGCTGGTTGCGACCATCATCAGACCACCACGACCCCGAGCGCCGCCACAGATGGCTACCCAATTCATTGGTTTGTACCCTCTAGCCTTGAACCCTAATTTTGGGATTATTCAATTGATTTCTGATTTTGGGGTTATTTGAGTATAAATCTGATTTGGGTTTTTATTTTTGAAATTCTGTTTTATGCTTATATGTTGGATGTTTGATGATTAATTGGAGAGCTTAAGATGCATAATTGCTTTGGAGATCAAATTGAAGGTAACCCTTTCTAGTCACTTTGGAGTTGGATATTATCTCTTTTATATGTGAATGGATGCTCTTTGTTGGCTTAATTTGATCATACCATGGCTATATACTTGCTTGTTATGTGGATTGCATATATCACTTTGGAGTTGGTTGTTAATTTCTCTTTTATATGTGAATGGATGCTCTTTGTTGGCTTAATTTGATGATATCATGGCTATATATATATATATAATTGCTATTACTTGCTGGTAGGGATGGCAATGGGGCGGGGCGGTGATGGATATAGGTAGATCCATCCCCATACCCGCCTGGGTATTTTGATTCCGCGACCCGCCCCAGCCCCACCACGGGTTGGAGATCCCAAATCCACCCCCGCCCCACTTACCCAGCGGGTATCCACCTCCGCTCCATTCGGGAGGGTATCCATATCCGCTTTATACCCGCCGAAAACAAACGAAGCCCACATTTGGATCTACCTCAAATTCACCCTAAGCTTTTTGATAAACAATAGCACAATTTTTATATATTTGGTATAATAAGGTTTTATATATATTTTTTACATTTTTTTATTTTTATGTGGGTATGAGGCGGGACAGGTAAGCGGGTATAAGGTGGGGCAGGGCTCCAACGGGTATCCATCGAGAGAAGAAGGCAAACCACCTCCGCCCCATCCCCACGGCGGTTTTTCTTTATCAAAACCATCCCCGCCCCATCCCCAACTAGCGCTCCCCCATCCCGGCCCCAACTAGGACGAATGCGGGGCGATACCCACCTATATCCGCCCCACTGCCAGCCCCACTTGCCGGGAAGTAGTACTCCCGACTACTTTGTGATTTAGATAAGTGAATTAGCTTTTGGCAGATTAGTACAAAACTAAGCTTATGCTAGTAGTTGGTTTAAACCCATGATTAAGTACTATTAGTGGTTAGATGTTGATAACCGAGAACATACAATGATTTGAGGAAACCGTGCCACATTGTGAATGCCATGCTAGTATTGACCCAAAAGGGGTAATTAAGATGAGATTATGAGTTAGCTATGACTATAGATTATGAGAACAAATTGGTATTGAATAATGATCTTGGTATTGAGGCTCACAAGTTGTTAGTCTCTTTAGCTCTTGGCATGTGGGTGAGTAGCCTAAGAGATTGACTCTTAGGTGGTGAGCAATTATTTTTATGAAAATTGGAATCTTGTAATGATTCGATTATGATTTGGTCCATGAGTGGACTTTTGAGAGCCTGTGATGGGTATGTTATTGAGAGGCTATTATGGCTATGTTATTGAGAGCATGTGATGGCTATGGTTATGTTATTGATTCTGATTTTGCGGAATTTACTGCCAATTCGCTTTCCTCATGTCCAAGGCTAGGAGTTAATGACCAAGAGCAAATGACACAAGTATTGGGCTAATTGAGTTATTAGCAAAGTGGTATTTAAGAGCATTTAGTATTTGAGACGTTATAGTTATATCCTTTGGGATTGAGTATAAGGTGTAAGAAGACCTAAGTTGTGTATTAATTATGTGACACGATTGCACTTATAGCTTTTGAGTACATTCATATGAAATTATGACATTGTATGTTGTTTGATGAAATGCTGAGTTACTCAGCTTTGCTGGCCGGTTGCTTTTGTGTTACGTGTGTTTGTTGTCCATTTCTCTTCATGGTGGGCTTATGATGAACCTATGCGAAATTCGTTTGCATGGGGGAGTAGATTGGTGATTGGCTTAAAAGTTGCATTGAAGATCAAGTTTAGACGATCTAATAGAGCTGCCAAGAAGTTGGTCTTGTATATTTTGTGTTCATCATTTGTAATGGATAGTCATTTATTGTACTATCGAGTTTGTTGAGAGTTATACCATTTAGTCTAGTGAGTGGTGATAACGCCCTGGATTCTTGTTTAGAAGTCCCGCTGTTGTAAATATTATTGATTTATAAATGTTTTTATTAGTCCCGAAATCCGGGGTGTTACCCAGTACTAAAATTTCTTATATGTTCAGATATCAGACCCGTCATTGCCATCCCCTCATCATCGTTTATTTGGTATAACTTTGTTTCAGTAGCGCTTTTTATTTCTTTTAGCTTGTATTGTTTTTTGCTTCATGTTGATTGATGTTTGTGTTTGTTATAGGAATGATAAAGATCACTAATTTGGGATTGTTTTTGTGATTGTAGATCCATATTTGCTGAAGCCTTCTGTGAAATCGCTGAACAATCAGGCTAAGCTAAATGGTCAGAATTATTTCTCATATCTCTTTCATGCTTCCAAGTTCCAAGTAGGAAAGCATTTATATTCCATAGTTGTCTTCGCTTCAAATTGGTTGCCTCGTTTAAGTCTGCTCACTTTTGGGAGCTTTTAAGGTGAATGGGCTTGTTGAGTCTTTGTGCTTCTATTTGCTGCGAATTTGGGAAATTTGGAAAATGTCTCTTTTTATATTCACTTTGGAAAAATATATTTCTTTGTTAAAGTTTCACTATGGTAGTTGGCTGACTTATTTCTTTGGAAAGTATTTTGTGTAATGGGAAAGTTGAAAGAATAAATAAATCACACTATAGTAGCTACACAACATTGACATCTGCAATATTAGTCACTCTTGAACTTTTTTTTGTAAAATATAATGAATATCGTGAAATTCATTTTCCAACCCATTGATTGCTTTACTTCTAATCTATTTGAAAAACATGCATAATATGGACTAGAAATCTAGAATCACTAATGGATGGCCAAACATCTCTCCTGTGGAGATTTTCAAACAGCTTGCTAGCACACAATATTCTCACAAAGGAAAGACAAGCGTCCCAATTAAGGACACAGATACTCCCACAAAACATAAAAGATTAATTTATTGAAACTATACTAATGACATCTAGTTACGACCTTAACCCACAAGAAGGGTAAGTAGACCACCCTATCCCACAACATATCACTGACATTGAAATATCAGAAAAGACGATAGCGTTCCTCCCTTGCCAGTTGCACTAAAGCATTGCAAAAATAGCACTCGTCCACAAGGTCTTCTTATCCTTTCTCCACCTAAGTCTCACACGCCTCAGTACACCCAAACCTCAACTATGATATCAGATAAGATGCGCCAAACAGTCTGCACGACTTCACACTTCAAAACAACATGTGAAGAGGACTCGATACAACTCGACAGAGCATATAAATATCTTGTGACAGGGCTGAGTTTGGCCTCTGCTGTTAACGCAAGTCATTAGTATTAACCCTGTCCAACCCCAATCTCCACACAAACGCATGAACCTTCCAAGGGGCTTTCGCCTTCCATAACCACCTTGCAATAGGGAAGCTAAGAATCACCAATCCATCTCCTAGAGTCATCCCTATGACCCTATCTGAGCGACGTGGTCAAATTCAATGGGAAAAGCCCTCCTATTATGCTCCAATCTCATGTTAATTAATGAATCTAGTTGTTGAAATGATCTATCTGCATTCATTTGCCCCCTCTATTAGACCTTTGTGGAGAACATCACATAGAATCCACATTTTAATCTCCTGACCTGTTGGTCTAAGAAAATGGAAACCAACTTAGGAGGTTGTTTCTTGAATGCCTATTCTCAGTTTTGGTTAATGCGGCGAGAGGAGAGAGAGAGCAACGCTGCTGTGAGCTGTTGGGGCGAACAAGTATGGCGAGGAACAACTCATCTGCCGTCATCTCATATCTTTCTCTCTCTGTGTGGCTTTACCTTCGTCACTACAACAGCCGTGTCCCACTGAAAATAGCTGTGTCAGACGCGGATCTTGTACCAGTACCCGTGTTGTATCGACACGGGTGCAGTGGCCCAGAACACCGAGTCCCGGTATCATAGGTGTTGAGACAGGGGTGGTTAAGGAGTTGAAGGTGGGTCAGGAAGGGGTTCATGTTTCTCATCTTTCGTTCGCGCTTAGTTTTAATAAGCGCAAGGCGCTTCGAGGCGACGAGTGCCTTTGGAGTCGGAGCGTGAGGCAAAAGCGTACGCCTCACGTACGCGAGACTCACTTTTTCTAGATACTTAAAAATTATTTTTATATTTTATTTTTAACTCAAAACACATTAACAATATACTAGATTGCATAAAGTCAAGATAGAAATAGAAAACAACTTGCCAAATATAATAGAAATTCAACAAATTAACAAGTTTAGATGGAAAATTGAACAGAACCAACGTTTTGGAGTGAAGCACATCAGGTGCGCCTCGTGTACGTTGATGCGGCCTTGAGGCTGTCGCCTCGCCTCTCGCTTACTTTTTAATACTAAGCGTTCGCGGACAATGGTTGATATAGACAAGTGTGAGAATGTTTTGACAATCTTACAGATCGGGTTGATTTTAGGGATGAGGGGGAGTTCTCTTATTGTGCGTGTCATTTGTTTTGGTGCCCCCTCCTCTTCTGGTGCATATAATTTGTGTTGGAATTCTTGTGTATGTGTATTTGCTTTGTTTCTTAAGTATTGAAAAAGATTAATGTCTTAAGGATATTATTCCTGTGTAAGGCATTGTACACAGTGATGGTGAATTATTTCCTTTGTTCTCTTTGGTGTTTGATCAATTCTCCCTCTAAGTTCCTGCATTATAATGACTTGAATTTTTATGTAGGCGAAACGATGCACAACGATGTATCAACCCTTCAACAAGGATTACACTCATAGTTTTGAAGAAAAATTTGACATGATGAATGATGGCACCAGCGAGAGTTTGAAGACAAGACAGGCAGTTTTAAGTGCTGCCGCATCAGTTGTCTGTCTGTCGTCTTATTTAAGTACTTGCTCCATCTAAAAGTTGAATAATTGTGGCTTCCCTTCGACTTCTTCTGTTTTATTTTTATGTAATAATGAATTGCGCTGTCTTTGTAGGTGAAAAGCTGCTGTTTACTTGCTCGGGAACCATAATTGATTGGGATGGTATTAAGGGGACCATTCTAACTTCAGCTACACTCTTGTGAGGCGATGGAGGAAAAAGAAAGCATAACAGTAAGAAAGTTTCGGTAAGTGGTCTATATCCTATTTCTTCACCACATGTGGATAGTGAGAGGCATGTTTGATGATATGCAATATTCTTATTGAATGAGTTTTTAGAGGGGATTGAGAAAGAATGAGACTTGGCCTAGGTAGGACAAGGAGAATAGTATGTTGTGGCGATGTGCTTTCTTTGCTATTTTTTGGTGCGTTTGGTTGGAGAGGAATTCGTGGACTTTTGATGGGGCCTCTAAATCTCTTGACATTATATGGGATCGGGTGGTGTATTTGGCTTCTCGTTGGGCCAAGGCATCGGGGTTTTTAGAGGGTTGCCTCTCACTAACTTGGAACGTCACTGGGGGCGATTTGTAATTTAGCTTGTTTTCTTTCGAGGACTACTTGTCCTCTTGCTTGTATTTCTTACCTTTCGAGTTTCAATAAAAAATTTCTTATTTAAAAAAGGGGATTGAGAAAGAATAGGGAAGAGGGAGAAAAGGACAAGAAGAGAGAGAACAAAGATGCGAAGAGAAAGCTATAAGAGAATACATAGTAGAGTGAAAAAATGCGCCACGGAAAAGTCAGGAAGGAAAGTGAGGGACATAGAGGAATCCCACAAGGAGGGGAGGGAAGGAGGGAGGGAATTGTAATTTAATATATTTCTCTTTGTTAAATCAATTGTCCTCCGAAATGAATGTGCAAATTTAGATGTATATGTTTCCTTGGCCAGAACCCTAGAAATTGAAACATGACTTGAAGCTCAAAGTGTAGTAATCATACGTGCTATAACCCTTTTGTTAGTGCTCTTACTCTTCTTTAGGCATGTTGGTGTTCCATTTGTGATCATATGATGTGATTGTTTTGTTGCTTCCTTAGTTCAATGGCCAATCTTAGATAGAGATAGTGTATTAATGAAATTCAGACCTATAATAGGAAAGGACACATTATCCTATACAAAGAGACAACTACAAATTGACCCAATTACGTTCAACCTCAGAAATAATAGTGTAATTCCTAAATGTTCCAGCTGCTCCAGGTCATAGAGAAGCTAGATAACCTTTTCCTGAAGCATCTCAGGATCCCACCCCCGTCGTTCATCCCCCTTTAGCCACTGGCACCATAAAACCACAGAGAAAGCAAAGCACTATAGCAGCATCTTCTCCTTTCCCTCCCCAAGGCCCACAAACCTTATGTGCAAGAACTCCGCGACACTAGATCGGCAAACCCGCGATTCTCCGAACAATGTACTTCAAAAGTTATGGGTTGCATCACACCAAGGGAAAAGATACGCCTATGTCTCAGTGCTAACTCGATATAGCAAGCAGATATCGGGCAATAACACCATCCCAAGCCTCGTCCTCTGCGTCATGTGCGTTGACTTTATCCAATGGCAAAGTTCATACAAATGCCCTCACCTTAAGAGGCACCTTTGCATTTCGAATATAATCTGCTTGATGGAAATGGGGAATAGGCGTTGCCAAGCACCAAAGGAAGGACTTACAATAGGAGTTGCAATACAACTCTCGAGGAATCTCCAACCCACCTCCTAGGATCATCACAACTCCGAAGCTTAAGTTGTTCCAAAAGTTCTAGGAGGGAAGTGAGTTCCTGCATCTCCCAATCATGAGGTGGTCTTAGGAAATGTAGTTCGATGGACCTATTTGCACAGAGAAGAAATCAGCAACCACAGCCCCGTGAAGAGTGGATAATGGGATCCCAGAACCTAATACGCAAGCCATTCCCACACTTCAACTCTACCTATCGCAGCAACGTGGCTTGCATGCTTAGAGCTCATTTTAATTTGTGCTTCCCAACCAATCTGTTGCAGCGTATACTTGTTTTGAGTAAACCAGTCCATGAACTATTCGCCTCACGTAGAAAACACCAAAGCCAGTTGCCCATAAGAGACATGTTCTTCGCTGCCATGCTGCCCACACCCAAGCGTCCTTTGGGATCACGTGATGGAAAATTTTCTAAGAAATTAGATCTCTACTCTATAATGGGGAGGATCCTAGAGCCCACCCACCACGGTGGATAGCAACACTCCCGATGCAATGGTTCTTGGCTACATCTACCAATTTTTATGTTCTTTTCTTATCAATGTTTTTTTCTAAATGAAAAAAAAATTTTATTTTGAATGAACTTAGACTTCATTTCTATTTTTGTAGATAAGAATTTTTTTTATTAATCAATCGTTAAAGAATACAAAATGGTGGAGGATAAGGCATCCTCAATAACAAGAACTAAAATATTTTCACATCTCGTCGTTGCCGCTTTGCACAGAGTGTTGCCAAATAAACTATGTGATCCCAAAAAAAATCCAGAGACTTCTCAGCCTCAGAAAAGACTCTCGAGTTCCTCTCCAACAGAATGCTCCAAAGTATAGCCATACAAGCACACCTCCACAATAACCGCCCTTCCTTACTTCTCCTCATCGCAACAAATCGTAACTGCAAGAATTCACCCACCGTGGCTGGGCACACAAAACTCTCCCAACACAACAATCTATCCCATAGGTTCCTAGCAAAGTCACACAGCACAAACAAATGCCAGGCATCCTCCCCACTATGACGACACATCACACAAATCCCCGGTAGGAGGGACCAACCAGGTCTCCGACGTTGCAGCATATCATAAGTATTCACCCTACCTAATACTAGAGGCCACACAAAAGTGCAAACCTTCAATGGAATTTTAGACTTCCAAATAAATGTAGATAAAGGGAAATGGGAAAGTGAGAGGGAAGGCTAATCTTGTGAAGGAAGGACTTGCGGGAGAAGACACCAGAAGGGTCCCCTGTCCAAGTCCGAGAGTCGTCCCTAGGGACGAGGAGAGTAGAGTTAAGAACACTCAGGAGGGAACCAAGCTCTTCCATCTCCCTATCATGTGGTGACCGTCGCAAATGTAAGTCCCAAGACCCACCCGTGGCTGGGCCCTGTGAAGGGTGGACAGCCGATAAACCCGGGGATATGTGGAAGAGAAAGGAAGGTCACCCTTCCATACATCCCCCCATAACCGAATTCGAAGACCATTACCGAGCCTAGAAGTGGAAAGAAATGAGACGATACTTGGGAAATGAACTTCCAAAGGCATGCATGAGAGACGTTAGATCCAGCATGAGCAGCGTCCCACCCGTTGTGCATTATTATTATTTTTTTTAGATAATAATTTTTTTTATTAATCAAATATTAAAGAATACAAAAAGTGGAGGATGAGGAATCCTTGGTTTTAAAAAATGCGCCTCAAGCACGCTTAAGCGCGAGGCGCAGTCAGGCGACCACCACATCGCCTCTGACTAGGCGCAGCGATTACAAGAGGCGCACTGAAGCGGACGCCTCAAGCCGCTTTAAACAAAGCGTGAAGCGCAGCGCTTTTGTCGCTTTCTGTATAGAGGAAGAAAACAAAAAGGAAGAGAGGGAAATGGGGTTCGATCTGCATTGATGGCCTGGGATTCTTACTTCCTTGTCTAGAAAATCGAGCCAATTGAACTCTTATTCAGAAGAATAGATCCAATTTCAGATTTAGGGTTTGATAAAAAAAACCCTAGAATCTAGATCTGGAAAATTGAACACTGGAGAGATGGAAGAGAATGACAGCATGTTAGGGATTCTGATCGATGGAAGCATGGGAGTCGGTTGGAAGGGTCGCCGGAGTGCATTTCTGCCGACGGTGAGAGAAGTGATCCTCGGTGAGAGGGGTGAGAGGGATGCGCTGCTCCAGCTTCTTGTGGCTCTTTGCGTTGTTCACTGAAAAGTGAAGTCTTTTGACTTTTCCACTCTCCTGAGTCCTGACCCATTCCTCTTTAAAACCCCCACCAGTTTCATTTATTACTTTATGCCATATAGCTCTCCCACTCTCTCTTTGTCTTATGCGTAAGCAGGTAAGGTATACACTCTACTCCTATATTCTTTCATGTGACCAACGATTATTTTTCCCTCTCTAAAAACATAAATTATTATTATTTATTAATATTGGCATGTTCTGGTTTCTTTTTTTATGGAATATATCCAGAAAAATTAATAAAATTATGAAAAAAAATGTGATTTAAGCAGAAAATATTATGTAAAAAATATATTATAAATATTTATTTAAAAATGTGCGCCTTGCATACGACCCCCTTGCGCCTCGCGCTTTTTAAAACCAAGAAGGAATCCTTAATAACAAGAAAAACATATCTACACATTACGCCAATGTTGTTGAACTAAGGTTAGCGGTACACCCTTAAAGGCCCCCGCCTCCTTAGCCCAGAGGGACGCCAAATAAACTATGTGATCCCAAACTAAATTCGGAGACTTTTGACTTCCCCTCGAGTTCCTCTCCAACCAGATACACCAAAGAATAGCCATGCAGGCACACCTCCACAACAATCTCCCCTCCTTACTCCTCATCGCAGCAAATCGTAACTGCAAGAACTCGCCCACGCCCACCGTAGCTGGGCACACAAAACTCTCCCCACACAACAATCTATTCCAAAGGTTCCTAGCAAAATCACACAACAGATGCAAACAATCCTCCCCACTGTGACAACACATCACACAAATCCCCGGTAAAAGGGTCCAGTCGTCGTTGCAACATGTCATAAGTGTTCACCCTACCTAACACCAAAGTCCACACAAAAGCGTGAACCTTCAATGGAACCTTAGACTTCCAAATAAATGTCTATAAAGGGAATCGTGGAAACTGAGAGGGGAGGCTAATCTGGGAAAGGAAGGACTTGCAGGAGAAGACCCCATAAGGTTCCCCCGTCCAAGTCCGAGAATCGTCCCTAGGGACAAGGATAGTGGGAGTAAGAACACTTAGGAGGGAACCAAGTTCCTCCATCTCCCTATCGTGTGGTGGCCGGCGCAAATGTAAGTCCCAAGAACCACCAGCTGAGAACGCAGGGCCCCGTGAAGGGTGGACAGCCGGAAAACCCGAGGATATGTGGAGGAAAAGGAAGGTCCCCCTTCCACACATCCTCCTTGAACCGAACTCGAAGGCCATTGCCCACATTAAACCTGGCCAGTGGAAAGAAAAGAGACGATGCCTTGGAAATAAACTTCCAAGTGCATGCATGAGAGACATTGGAGCCAGCATGAGCGTCCCACCGCATAAGACTGTACTTGCTCCTGATAACTCGGTGCGAAAGGGAATCAGACTCCGGAGGAAACCGCCACAACCACTTACCCACTAGCGAAATGTTCTTGGACACCAACCCAGCCCCCCCTCCATCTTCGGCCGACAAACACAGTCCCAACTAACCAGATGATCTCTCCTACCCCCCGCCCCAGACCACAAAAAATTCCTCATAATTGTCTCAATCCTATTAGCAACACTAACCGGAATCCTAAACAGAGATAGGTAATAAAGAGGGATACTAGCTAGACAAGACTGAAGGATAATAATTCTCCCCCTCAACCCCCCCAAGGAAAAATACACTCCTTTCCAACCATCTAAGCGCTTAGCCACTCTAGACACGACAGGCTCTCAAAATGCCACCGTCCATGGTTTACCCCCAAGGGGTACCCCGAATTGGTAAGAGGTCATTGCTGCACCTCGCAGCCCACTAAACCTGCAAAGGAATCAAGAACATCATTACCCACATTAACCCCAGCTAAGCTACACTTAGACAAATTAATCTGCATCCCAGACACCACCTCTAAGCACTCTCTTAAACCCTTCAACCTCAGCTGAGAGGAAAGAATCGTATCATCGACAAACTGCAAATGGGAAACCGACACCCTCTCTCGTCCAACCCGGAAACCCTGAACAAACCCCCACTCCAACAATCGACCAAGCACATCAACAACCAAGGTGAAGAGGAAAGGGGAGAGGGGGTCTCCTTGCCTAAGACCCCATGACGTCGTAAACCACTCATGAGCTGCACCATTAACAAGGATCGAAAAACTAGCATTAGACAGACAACCCCTAATCCAGTTACGTCACCTATCTTCAAACCCTTTCATGTCCATAACCAAATCCAGGAAGGCCCGCCCTACTAACTCGATCATAAGCCTTTTCAAAGTCCAACTTAAACACTACTGCAGGAAATCATCAACCACCTAATTCGCCACTAAGGCAACATCCAAGATCTGGTGACCCTCCACAAAAGCACTCTGAGCCACTGAAATCGTCCCAGACAGGACAAAACTTGACTTTATTTCTTTGTAGTTGTTGCTTCATTACTTTACAATTGTGGCGTCATTACTTTGTAACTGTCGCTTCATTACTTTGTTTTGTGTATTTGGTAATGAAGTGGTGTGTTTTATTGAAGTTGTGGTTGTATTGTAATGAAGCGGTGACTGTCCGGCAATAAAGTGGTGGTTACCGATATTGGAGTAGCAAGTCTTCTGT
The DNA here is from genome assembly GCA_038025085.1 of Tetragonia tetragonoides. Classification (NCBI taxonomy): domain Eukaryota; kingdom Viridiplantae; phylum Streptophyta; class Magnoliopsida; order Caryophyllales; family Aizoaceae; genus Tetragonia; species Tetragonia tetragonoides. Next base: position 11,287,057 of record CM076139.1, read on the forward strand.
AATGTATTCGTAATATAAAAATTAAAAAAAACTTTATAACAAAACTTTGTTTAGTGTATTTGGTAATGAAGTGGTGGCTTTTCGATAATGAAGTGGTGGTTATCTGGTAATGAAGTACAACTCTTTTGTAATGTTTTCGTAAAAAGAAAAAAAAAATGGGCATGTGGCTTACACGCGCTGCCCGTGGGCGCGTGTTGATGGCACAACCAACCTGGCTGGAAGGTGCAGCCAAGAACTTGCGCTCCCGATGGCCTACACTCAACAGAGAGAGAACATTACTTGTTCATGATTCTGACTTTTGATGCTATTTTTTATTTGTTTGCAACTTCTAACTGAGGACAGACCAAAGGATTTGAAGCTATGATTTTCACTTTGATTTTTTTTCTCTTGTGTTGTCCAATTTCGTGAGGGGCTATTCATAGTAGTCGGGTATTAGTTTGGATTTGGGACTCTCAATGAGGTGGTGCATGTGGTAGCCTCCAGTTGGTGTTTCGCATAATAATGATATCAGTGTGGAGGGGTTCCCACTGGAATATTTAGGCGGGGAGAGCAACAGAGTATGTAATTTTTTTTTGGGGGGGGGGTGGATTGAGGAATGTTAGGAGATTTTCATCACCAAGATAATCATGAGTGTGCCAACCTAGCAGCTACATCAGGGAAACAATAAGAACCCGTCTTGTTTGCACGGAAGCTGCCATAAAACATACTGAGCGTATTTTTCTGTGTGAAATAAAAGCTACATTTTCTTCTCTGTACAAACACTAGGTTACTACGAGGGAGTTTTCTCGTAAGTTCTTCCTTCCGCGCTTGGGGACTCCTCTCGCCCAGTTTTCTTTGGCTGGTTTCATTTGGAAACCGAAGGTGCCTCGAAAGATAAGGGCTTTTGTGAGGACTTTGGTGCTGGATAGGGTCACCACGAATGATTTGAGGCAGAGGAGGAGGCCAGGGATGGTTTTGCAGCCGGACATCTGTTTGCTTTTCCGGGCTAGTAGTGAGACGTTGTTACATCTTTTTATTGAGATTTGAGTGGGCTGTAGCTCGTAGCTTTTGGAATATGTTGTTTGGTGAGTTGTGGGCTTCCCCTTCTAGTGTGGCAGCGTTCTTGCAAATACAGTTTGGGGGTTCTAGGGGTGGGAAGGAGTGGAAGTTGTGGTGGCGTAGTGTTTATTTTGCGATTTTATGGTGTATTTGGTTGGAGCGGGATGCCCGGTTATTCAGTGGGGCGTCATTTCCTCTTTCATTGCTTTGGGAGAAGGTCGCCTACTTAGCTGCTTTGTGGACTAATGCTGTGAAGGCTTTTCGGGGTTACACTATTACAGATTGGTCTATTTTATAAATGTTTACTGTAGAGAATGCTTTATCCTCTCTCTTGCTATAACTTGGCTTCTTCATTAATATAAACTTTTTCTTATCTTTAAAAAACAAACACTAGGTCCACGTGAGCACACCAATACCTATTTGCTTTTGTATCTTTTGTCTGCTGGATAGAACTCAATTGAACTTTTAAGCTAAGAAAGAATCAATTCTACAGTTGTAGAGCACCAAGGATCCACCCCTCTAAAACATAAAGTATGTTTTGAATTAGTCGGTTAGTCCAAGTGTGACGTTCACTCTTTAGATGATATGTCCTCTAGGCTACGCTGAACCTTCTTCTTTTTTCTTTTTTTTTTTTTTTTTTGTGGCAAGAAGGTAAAGCATCTAGGCAGCACTTCTTACAAACCATAACCCCTGGGCATAGGAATACGGGGAAATGGGTCCCATACACAGAAATAGAAAATTCATGCGGTGTCAGCAGAAAAGCGAAAAAATAAAGATAAGTAAGAGAAAATTCCATAGGTTTTGTTTTATATAATGTAGGTGTCTGGGGTTTGCATGACTGTTCCCACGGGCTCTAAAGTTAACGGATATGAAAACCTTCATTGGCCCTAAGTGGGCTTGAACTAGTGGCTTCTGGAATAGATCTCAGAGTTCCCACTCAGTGTCCTAGTTGTTTCTCTATGCTTTTGATTGATTTGCTAGCGGTGCAACTGAATGTTCCTTGTCATCAACCTTGAGTCTTTGATTCCCCTGATTTAATTGCAAAGACTTTCGGATTCCGTGCTCCTTGTCCTTACCACCTAGTTTTATTTTTTCATCGACCTCCCTTAAACCTTTGAAGCAAAACACTCCAGTTCTCGAGCAAGAACTTGATCAAATCAGGACACAACTCAAAATTAATGCGAAGCAGGTCATCAATTATTGGTTGATGTCCTTAGCTGCACGTGCACTTCTTCCTTGTTCCCCATACATTAGTTTCTACTAAGCTTTTGCTTGTGCTGCAGTTGCCAGTTGGAATAAAATGGACAAGCTCATCGAATCATTATTTGTTTATTACCTTGAGCTTCTCATGTTCATTTGATTTTCACTTGGTATTTTCGTGTTTGAACTTCTTTGCTTGCCAGTTGGCTTTTTCTTGTGGTGCTTTGTAAAGGACCCCATCTTAATGTTTCTGGTCCCACTTTTGTAGCTAAATTGATTATTAAATGCCACATGGGACTTTCTGTTACCACTGGCGTGGCAATGTCTAGTTGTCCATTTTGGTCTATTGCTGCAACTTACAAGAATACAGCCTTATGATTTGAAACTTGGTTTAGAGTTTTGAATTTTGGATCTTTCAGATTTGAAAATTTTGAGCTAAAGATTTTGAATGGAAGAGCATGCAAACTTGTTTTCGAAACTTTGATTTGATTTAACAAAACTGCTTCCAGTTACGGCCTTACGAGCACTGGTGAAATTAAAACTCATGTCCTGTCAAAACTTGCTGTCGCTAGCCACTATTGTATGTACTTGGTTCTTTAATAGTGTTTTTTGTTTTGAATTATTAACCTATGCCATTGGCATGATGTGTAGATAATTTTCTGTTTATACTGAGGATACGTTATCTTCCATCTCTTTGTATTCTTTATTATTTGATTAATAAAATTTTCTCTTATCTGAAAAAAAAAAAAATAGTGTTTTTTGTTTTCATGTTCCTTTTATTTATTCTTACTTTCTTTGTATTTCATTATTGTTGCAAATCTTTTTCCAGATTGAAGTTCAGTTGTCAAACGGGGAAAACATTACTGGTAGTCTGTATGCCTACGATATTCATCGTAACATAGCCATCATCAATATTGAGTCCAGTAGACCTCTGCAAGTTGCAAGGCTCAATGTAGGGCTTTGCCCTTGGGCAGGTGATAAAGTTATAGCAATAGGACGTCACTATGAAAATTCAGAGTTGATGGCTGCCTATGGAAAAGTCAATGCTGAAATTTGCAAATTTGATTGTGCAGAACTTTTGACTTCAAATTGTGAGATAACAAAGGTGACATATCTGAATTCCCCTTTCTCATTTGGTTTCAATCTCTCTTGTATGAATATGTTTACTTGGAGCAATCTTGATCTCTTGCTATCTTCTAGTACTTGCATAGCTAAGGTGTTCTGAATAACCTCTAATGGAACTCGTAGTTCAAATGAATTGAAAGAGAAGAAGAGGTAAAGAGTGAAGAATTAGAAAAAGGGTATATGAACTTGTGTATGGAATCAAATCACTCAAAACAACAAGAACTAAGTTCAAGCTAGTCACAACTCACAAGCCATGGATTTCCAATTCATTTAATGATTTCAAGGGGGTCTTAGTTCAATCACTAAACCAACGGGGTTTTAAATCAATCATTAATCATCACACACGTACTCGGTTTAAGCCTTCGCTTGTATCTGCGCGCATAATTCTTCATCTTCTTCTTCGTCGTCCTTGTTTTTTTTTGGCACAACAAAATGGAAATTTATTAGGTAACTTCTTGCCAAACAAATCAACTTATTACAATCCTAGAGCCCGTTAGAGCCCTCACCTATATATACAGTGCGTGCATAATTCTGGATGCTTCTAAACAAGATCTCACACTTGACTTTGGAAAGTATGAGCTAGCATAAGGGCCCTAGTGGGGCTTAAGGAAACAAAATAACAAATCTGATTTATTTTATCGTAATCAAACTCTTAGAATAATATTTTTTTTAAGATAAAGAGAAAGTATTTATTAATCATGTATCAAAAGTACAGCAAAGGAGGACAAGTGGTCCTCCAAGAAGAGTCTAGTTGCAAATTAGTCCAGCCCAGTTATGCTGGATCTGAGTAATAGAATAGTTCCTAAATGCCCCTGTTGCTCTAGCCCATAACGACGCTAGGTAAGTGACTCTAATCCATTGACATGGTCACACCATTAAAGACCCGGACATTCCTCTCTAACCATAGGCACCAAATGATAGCAAACACTGCATTACGCCATAGTAACCTCCTGTCCTTTCCCCTCCCAAACCCCAGGAAACGCACTTGGAAGAACTCCACCACACTAGAAGGACACACCCACGTCTCTCCCAAAAAACCAAACAGTCGCCCCCAGATGCAATGAGCAAAATCACATGTGAAGAACAAATGCAAAGCCGTCTCGCTGCTCGCCCGACAAAGAGCACAAACATCAGGCAGTAAACATATCCCCGGCCTCCTCCTTTGACGAAGATCGTTTGTATTCACTCTATCCAATGCCAATGTCCACACAAAAGCCCGCACCTTAAAAGGCACCTTAGCTTTCCATATAAAATCTGCCACGGGAAACAGAGGAAAATGCGTTCCAAGCTACTGGAGGAAGGACTTGTAGGAAAACTCTCCCGGACCATCTTCAACCCATCTTCCAGAGTCTTGATTGTCAGATAGATGTACAGTCTCCAAAAGACCAAGTAAGGCTGTGACCTCATCCAACTCCCAATCCTTAGGGGCCCTCCGTAGATGCAAGTTCCAGGAACCCGTTTGTGTACAACAAAAGTCAGCCACAACACCACCGTGTAAGGTTGAGTGTTGAAAGAGTCGAGGAAATCTCGTGCGCAAGGACTGCCATCTAATCCAAGCGTCCTCCCAGAATCTAATCCTCTGACCATTCCCCAAGTTCAACTCGACTAGAGGCAAGAAAGTCGAGTAAACTTGAGACACAAACTTCCATGGCCTAGCATGTGTAACCCCTGCTGCCAACTGTGTGTCCCACCTATTTTGATGCATCCCGTACCTACTGCGAATAACCCTATGCCATAGGCTAGCTGGCTCCAGCGGAAAGCGCCAAAGCCACATGCCCACAAGAGCCATGTTTCTCGCAACCAATCTGCCGACATGTAACCCTCCTTCCTCTTTAGGCTGGCACACCATGCCCCAACTCACCAAATGCTCTCTATCTCCATCCAACCCTGACCATGAGAAATCCCTCATGAGCTTCTGTCCACTGCAACCGGTATTCGAAACAGAGAGGGGTAGTACAAAGGAATACTTGAGAGGCTAGATTGAATAAGCGTAGTCCTGCCTCCCAAAGAAAAATATACCCGCTTCCACCCATCCAGACGCTTGGAAATTTGTTGCACTACCAAAAGCCTGGGAACGTGGATTACCACCTAGGGGCACCTCCAAATAAGTCATCGGCCACCCCTGGATTTGACACCGTGCCAAACAGCTGCCATCGCCAGGAAATCATCACCCACATTTATGCCAGCTAAGCTACATTTGGAGAGATTAACCCGCATCCCAGATATCAGCTCAGATATCTCAAAAACCTGCAAGATCGTCAAAACATTCTTAAAACTTCTCGATATCGGCCGCCAGAAAAAGCATTGAACAACAACAACAACAACAACAACAACAACAACAACAACAACAACAAAGTAAGTATCCCGCCTAGGGCGGGGTCTGGGGAGGTCCAGATGTACGCAGTCTTACCCCTAACTAGTCACCTAGAAGAGAGACTGTTTCCGAAAGACCCACAAAAACGTTTTTCTTTTATTTTTTATTTTTTATTTATTTATAAATACATTTGCAAAATGTTTTTTTTTTATAATAAATAAAGAAATAAAGAATGATCAAAAGGGCAAGAGAAGTAAAGCAAATAAACATACTAACACAAAAGATTACTAAATGAAGAGGTTAAAGTGAAGAAGACACTACAAGCTATAAACAAAATGAATCAACCTCTAGTCCTAGACAATGCAAAAACCAAAATCTATCCAGGATCCTCTACACGAATCCTACTACGCCATAATTTCCTATCTAGGGCCAAGTCCTCCGTAATTTCTAGAAGGGTTAAATCCTGTCTGATTACCTCTCCCCAAGTCTTCTTCGGGCGTCCTCTTCTTCGTTTACAGTCTCTAAGTATAATTCTCTCACACCTTCTCACCGGGGCATCCCGATGTCTCCTCCTCACATGCCCAAGCCACCTAAGCCTCGTTAAATGTTAATTTCTTGGTACTCCTTAGTTTATTTTGGTTCAAATTCTGTCAACCAGGTTGCAAAATATTCGGCTGCTGAATGTGCTGGCATTAAGCAGAAAGATATTATCAGCTCTTTTGATGGATATCCGGTCGATTCTGTTCTAGAGGTAAGTTCTGTCTGTATTAGATTTTATGTAAAGGGATCTCGTTGGAAAACTAGAATGGCGGATGACACAAGTTTTCTCAACAGCTTTCTGCTTTGCTGCTTGATGTGGCTTACAAAATAAAGGACAGTGATTCAGATGAACTGAGACAACAATCCAACATTAAGGTAATTTGATTAGTTATTATGTTTTATGCCTCTTCCCTTGTAGACCTGGCAAGACTCACCCAATTAGCCAGTAAGGAAAACATGATCGAAGTTAAGGTATCTGACGTAATACAAAACTGAACGGTTAAAAATATTGCAACTCCTGAAAATAAATTTAGTATTTAATTTTATTTAGATGATATGGGTATCCGGGCTTTGTCCGACTAATCTTATGGGTCTTGAAGTTAACGACCAGGAAAACCTCCCTTGAGGAGGCTCGTACCTGGGACCTCTAGAATACATCTCAGAGGTCTCACTAGCTCTCAATAGCTGAGCTACCCACTCAGGATTATATCCAACATACTATACAAATTGTCCTTTTGTTTTGTTGTTGATAAAGAAAATGTATTATTAGTATCAATAAAAGAAGTACAACCTAAGAGGACAAGAAGTCCTCAAAGAAAATTCAGCCCAATGAAGCATAACCTGTGTAACAGGGTAACTTTGAAAACAACCGGCAGCCTTAGCCCACATGGAGGCTAAATAGACCGACCTATCCCGTAGAAAATCAGCCAACAATGAGATGCCACAAATTGTCCTTTTATACCCAACTTATTCGCTGAGTTTCCATGGTAAGTAGTCCTTATTTTCCCATTCACTCTGAGTACTAAGGGAGGGAGTGGAGATTGTTCTGGAGGTGTATCTGTATGGCCATCCTATGGTGCATTTGGTTGGAGAGGAACTCTAGGGTGTTTCGGGATGTTGGGAAGCCTATAGACTACGTCTGGGACCATGTGGTCTATTTGGCCTCTCTTTGGGCTAAGGCGGCGGGTGCTTTTAAGGGCGTTCTGCTTACCTTTGTACAACGCCATTGGCAGTTTCTTTTAATTGCTTATGAGGATGCCTTACCCTCTTTTATGTATTCTTCTCTGAATTGATTAATAAAGTTTTTCTTATCTAAAAAAAAAACTAAGGTATGTTTGGCTCTTTTTTGTTGATTAAATTTGTGCGGTGGTAGGCTAACTACTCATGTTTTACTAGTAGTGAGGAGAAATATGTCGCTTTTGATCCGTTGGCCTGTTGTCGTGTACTTAGCTCTTTGTAGTGTATGGCTGTAAATGGCAAAGCCGAGCAACTGCACTCAGGCTGGTTTATTAAAGGAGTATATTGATTTGTGGTCTGGTAGTGATGGAGATACAAGGGATCACTTAGTTAGCGGGGACATGGTGTGGCGTTTTAAAGAAGAAGGGGGCCTGGGTACTGGACGGCTGGTGCCCAGAAATGTTGCTCTTGCTGGTAAGTAGCTTTGGGGATTTCCTTTGGAACATAATGCACTTTGGCATCACGTCATCAAGAGTAAATATGGATTGTGTCAACATGGGTGGGATACTCAAGTGGTTGCAGGAGTAACACATGCTTGTCCATAGAAGTTTATCTTCCAGCTCTTCCCTGTCTACCTATCCCTTGTTCGGTTCAGTCTTGGTAATTGGTTTATCGTCCGATTTTGGGAGGATAAGTGGGGAAATGACCAGCCTTTGTGTTTACGTTTTCTTAGAATATACCAGCTCTCAACACTTCATGTAGCTAGTGTTTCTGAGTTTTATTCATCGGAGACAGGGTCGTGGAACTTGTTTTTGCGGAGGCCCCCTCAGGAGTGGGAGATGGAGGAGGTTACCCTTTTGCTTGAGTTTCCGGAGTCGGTTGAGCTTCTGGATAGGGAAGACTCCAAGAGATGGATTGGGGATTCAGGAGTACTTCCCACAAGAAGAAGTTAAGGGTCACCCCTTTCTTCGAAACAATTACCTTTTGTGCTTATGAGATGGTCAGGCTTGTTGTATTCAGTGTATGCAAGATTTACTCATGTTTAGTGAATTGGTTGGTTGCAGTTTTCATCGATTGAACATCCGTAGGTAACAATATAAAATGTTAAATCCCAGTTTCAAGAGTAATTTAAAGGCCTGGCTTGATTACTGTTTTTCTAAATAACGAATGAATGTTTCAGAATTTGACTATTCATCACATTTTTGAATGGAATTTTTTGCTTCTATTAACGTTACAAAATTCCTTTGGAACATAATCCTCAGTCTTTTTCCTTTTGGGAGCCTGTACTGGATGGGGGTAGCTAAGCATCTTGATGGGTGGAAGGTAGGTATTTTATTTTTTGGATGGGAGGATTACTATTCTTCATTCCTGATTCTCTAGTATCCCACTCTACTATCTTTCCTTGTTTAAGTTACCCGTTAGTGTGGCTAATAGGTTAGAGAAGATGATGAGGGATTTCCTTTGGTTTGAGATCACCTTGTTAGTTGGGACTTTGCCCTTAGATCTAAGGCGGAAGGGGGTTTGGCTTTTGGTACATTGGTGCCCAAGAACATCTCACTGGTGGGTAGTGGTTAATGCGTTTCCTGATGGAGTCTGATTCTCTATGGCACCGGGTCATTAGGAGTCTTCAGCAAAATGGGTGGGACGCTTGCCCGTTGAAGTTCATCTCTTAGGTATTGTCTTTTTTCTTTCCTCTGTGTGGGTAATGGACACCGATTAAGGTTCTGGGAGGATGTGTGGAATGGGGACTTTTCGTTCTCATGAAAATATCGTCGGGTTCATCAGTTGTCTACTCTCCATAATCTACTCTCCATAATGCGCCTATCGCTGCTTTTTATGGCGATGGTGGATCCTGGGACCTTCATTTAAGGAGAGCCCGTCAGGATTGGGAGATGGAGGAGTTGACCTCTCTGCTTAGCGTTTTAGATACCATTCAGATTGGGTCCTCTAAGGATTCTCGGGTTTGGGTTGGAGATCCTTCTAGGATCTTCTCCTGCAAATCCTTTCTTCATCACCTTAGCCTACCGCCTCATTATCCTCACTTTCCTTTTGATACTTTTATTTGGAAGTCAAAGGTTCCCCTTAAGGTGCGCGCTTTTGTTTGAACTGTGGTGCTAGGTAGGCTGAATACCCATGATATGCTGCAGCAGCGGAGGCCGTGGTGGGTCTTGCTTCCAGATTGGTGTTTGCTTTGCAATGAAGTTAGCGAGTCTTCTATACATTTGTTCCTTCAATGTGAGTTTGCTTTGACCGTTGGCGGCGACTCCTTGGTACAAGGGGGGAGTATGTTGTTTGTCCAGCTACTTTCGTGCAGCACTTGCAGGCACGATATCTTGGGTGGGGGAGGGGCAAGGATACTATACTTGTATGGCGATGTGCATTTTTCGCTATTTTCTGGTGCATCTGGTTGCCAAATGCTAGTCTTTTTGGAGATTTCTAGGCTGGTTGATTTTGTTTGGGATAGGGTGGTTTATCTGGCCCCTCTTTGGGCCAAAGCGACTGGGGCTTTTAGGGGAGTGCCCCTCACTGACATTCAACGTCTGTGGGGGACTTTGTAATTAGTTTTTTTTCTCTTTATGAGGACTTCTTGTCCTCTCTTTATGCTGTACTGGTACTGTTCTTTCAGTTTTAATAAAATTTTTCTTTTATCTGATAAAAGTGATAGAGTAACTTAGCTCCATCGTGGGCTAGAGCTGTTGCATTTTGTAGGATTTTATTGATTTCTGATGTCCTGTGGGTTGATCTTTAAATGTACGGCTTTGTAAGGACTTGTCTTCCTTTGCAGTTTTCACAGTTTCATTAATATATCAATAATCAACAGAACACAACACGATTTGTGATTTTGTATTACCTATGCCGAAACTTATGACCCTAACTTGCATATATGTAGTTATTTGTCATTTTGAATGGATTACCCTTTTTTTGAAATGTCCAAATGGATTGTTCTTAGTCATAAAATTACAATTAGTTTGCGGCAGAAAATGTGATGAATTTTGAATTATACATGATTAATTATTGTAAAAATTTTCTAATATGTAATTACTATTTGTTTTGATTCATCATAAGATTCATAACACAACCCATTTAAAATTAATTTACACCTGATCCGAACCAACACCTCCTTTGAATTTTGAACGGATCCTACAAAAATAGTGGGCCACGTAAAACAGTGGTCCAAACCAATGCCTCATAGTCTCAATGGATTGGTTAAGGTGAGTGTGGGCCAGGTATAACGATGTGAAAGTCATACCCGCCGTGGGTAACAAGTTGGTGTGATATAAGATGGGTGTGGATTTAACTTTATACTTGCGCCATATTCACCGTATCCTACCCATCCTGCCAGGCTCGTCCGATACTTGCCACGCTCTCACATCTTAATAACTCGTCATGATTTAAATGAGTGGAATTTAAGTTTGCAATTTTTTATTATTATTGTATAAGAGAAGCTAAGTTGGGGTTTTTCTTTTCTTTGTGTCTGCACATTTTTTTTGTGTCTGCGCGTGCGCGCGGTGATACCATTGCATGCCTAGTTGGGGGATTGAATGGCCCTCGTCTTCCTTATACCCTGTGGTGATAGTGTATCTGGGGATGAGTAACTATGGTGGATATGGGTGAGCCATCCTCTGCTCCTACCCTGGCCTTTTGACGTCCTTAACTCACGAGACTCGTTTGTAATGATAATGGCTCTTGGAGTGTTTATTCCTGGCTTATTTGATTTTTCATTTTGGTTAACAAATTGTTTGTTTGAAATGTATGTTAGGTGTCAGTGACAAGGCAAAATGAGGACCGCGAATATTACTTACCAGTGGCATTCAAGTCTCTCGAACATGGTGCACATGACATTTCTTGTAGTAAAGACAGGTAATGATGTTGAAATTGTTGGTCCATCAACACGCCTAAAAATTAAGCCTAACGTAGAGGTCTTGTTAACGTTTATGTGCTTATATGCCACCTATACAAAGATCCATTGGATTTGTAAGTATGGATAGTGCACAAGCCCTTATTGAGAATGGGGGGCATTCAGGATTTGAAACTCAATATTTAGTTTCTATTTGACTCACTAGCACTTCTGCATAGTAAAATATCAGTAGTAATGTAAACGTCTCTTTTTTCTTCCCCCCCCCCCCCCCCATTTGTGTGTGAATGCTAGGTGTTTTCCATTGTTAACTCACCCCATCTTAAGCTTTTTCAGTTGAAACACGTTTTTTGTAACTTGGTGATTTATGCTGTGATAAAGAGAGGTAATGACTTTTGCTTGGTTCATATGCTAATTCAAGACATATTTCCATGTTTTAGGTGGCCAGTGCCTGAGGAACTACGGATAAGTTTGCCCCACCCTCGCCAGTACAGTGTATGATTATGAGCAGCGGAATGATCATCATCATGCCAATCTTCGAACCTTGGGTATGTTGGTCACCTTAGCACAAAGCTTTCAACCAACATGCCACAAGCAATGTTGATTAGTACAAGCATTCAACCAACATGTCGGGTACGAGGAAAGCTGATATCATAAGATTGGTAAACGTATGAACATGTGATAAACTTTGCAGACACGTGCAGTGTGTTATCCCTTTGTTAGAGAAATTAGTCTTGAGAGCTAGTTTTTGGTGTTTTGGCAGACACGTCTGACTGAATCCTAAAATATATCAGGAGCTATCCTTGTCGATTTGGCTTATTAATCGTATAAAAGGAACTAGTGTTTATACGAGTTCAGGGGACGTTTGGTTCAAAATTATATTTTGGGAATGAAGAGGAATCACATAAAGCTTGGTAATGGAATGGTTTTAACCGATTTCCATTTTCAAAGTTGTGTGGCTCGCATAGCCATAGGATTCAATCCACATTTCACACCTCCCTTGGCCGCATTTCCAGATTGGTCTTTTTAGTAGATCCCTTTTACCACATTGGTCTTTTTAAATGCTCCGGCACCATTAAGATCTTAAAACCAAGTGACTCGTGCACTTAAGTACCCAAAATAAATATCCGGCCACTTTTTCTATCCAAAGTCATTTTTTTTTAACTATTTTCTTAATTTTCGAACCATTTATTATTTCCTTAAATGAATTTAACCCCTTCTTAATTTCTTACTATTAAAAGTCAATCACCCCCTTTCTTAAAGTCAATTGACGGCAAAAACACCACCAACAACAACAGATCTATTAGAAGGGCAAGCTACTGTGTTTTATTGGCTGTCGTTAGTATTCAGATGAGGACTATGGAATTGTTGAAGAGGTAGCAAAGGCCACAATGTCCAAGTTCAAGAGGCTCATCTTTGTTCTTAACCGCATTGGACACGCTCGCTTTCGTCGCGCACCTTACGACAACTCTCTCTCTCCTCCAACTACAACATCCACAAGTCCAACTCTAAGTCTAGCTCAAACTCCTCCTCTTCTGGTTCCCCTCCATCTAATTTGCAGCCAGAACCACAAAAGCCAATTGCTGTGAGGGATGTGCGATCACTTTGGATTTCACCAAATTTAACCCTTACCAACACAAACAAGACCAACAGGAACACCTACCCCCTTTTATTTCTAATAGTAAACAAAAATAGTACTACTAATTTAAAGCTGGTGGTCTTGGGATGGATTTGTCGTCCTTCAGCATATCCATGTCGGCTACTCATTGTTCATTTCTTCCATCACCACTGAGGGTAGTGTCTCCAATGGCAAGCCTTGGTTTTGATATAAGTCAATGCCAAGGTTAAAAAGAGGGGTTGGGCTGGCTTTTAATAATAACAAATGGTATTTAAGAAAATAATAAAGTGGTTCGAAAAATAACAAATTAGTAGTAAAAATAATTAATGACTTTGGCCGGAAAAAGGGGCTGGAAAATGATTTTTGGTACTTAAATGCACGAGTCAGCTTGTTTTAAGATTTTAATGTCGCCGGAGTATTTAAAAAGACCAATATTGGTAGATGAGTCTACTAAAAAGACCAATTTAGAAATGCGTCAGGTGGGTATTTCAGGCTCTCCCTGCTTTCCTCTCTTTTCACGTGCAAAATTCTAGAGTTGCAGATTCCAGGTTCATCGACCACCTCACGCTGGCATCATCTCCTCCCAATAGAGTATGTATTTTGTTTCCGCCCAGTAACGCAAATTGATTCCTTAGGGGGAGGGAGAGTTTCAAATTTCAATTTGGGGATAATCATTTATCTCAGGTAATGAAACAATTTCCAGAAATCTGAAGCAAACACGTGGTAACGGAAATCCTTTCTTGATTTCGGACTACAAATAACTACGTTGAATTTTTTGGGGTTAAAGTTGACAAATTTTGAATATTATTAATAAAAAAGTATATAAAATTTTACAACATAAATATGCTTTTGCTAGATTCATTTCAGATAATACTTTACACAATTTATTTTCATATTATAAGAGCTGTATGTGGTCAAAGCAGTGTCTTGAAAAATCAAGGAGGTGTGGTTGAGTGGTAGGGACTCATCCATCCTTAACCAAGGTCGAGGGTTCGAATCTCGCCTTGGGCATGGAGCAACTTTAAATTCCTTGGCCAGCTGTCCCACCCTTTGAGGTGCCTACAAGCCAGCGCGGGGGATAGTCACTGTGGTCGACGGTGGATACCCTTGGTCGTGAACCAAAAAAAAAAAAGTAGTGTCTTGAAAACCGTGAAAAGTCCAATGTAAATTTATTGTATGATTTGGTACTGGCGGTCAATAAATAAAATAAATCCAAAAATACGGCAAAAGCAAAACTATTACCCACACTACCGCTCATTTTGACTCGTCGTCACGGGGCAAAAGACGCCATGTTAAATGGCGTCTCCTAGAGTAAAGACGCCATATCAAATGGTGTCTCCTTGTCTAAGACGTCATCCAGTATAGCGTCTCATTTATCTTTCACTTAGAGCAACAGACCCTCTCTTTCTCGCTCTCACCCACACACCCTCCCCTCTCTCACTCTCACTCTCACCCTCACCGTCGCCCTCACTCTCACCGTCGACCAGCGTCGCCTCAACCTCGCGTCAGCCTCACCCTCACCCTCAACCACACCCTTACCCTCTCTTTCTCTCTCTCTCTCACCCTCACACCCGACGTTAATAATCGACGGAGCCCGCGTCCACCGGCCGACTAGGCACCACGATAGAGGAGCGACCATCACCCGCATCAACCACTAGCCGCTCATTAAATTCTGTAATTAAGTAACAAATGATTATAATTAAAATTGGAATTGTAGTTTCGTTAATTTTGTTTTATGGTTGCAATTTTTTGTTACAAATATATCATATGGTATGGCATCTTTTGCCCCATAACGCCGCGTCAAAACGAGCAGTAGTCTGGGTAATAGTTTTGGTTTGGCCGTATTTTTGGATTTGTTTTATTAATCCGTCGTACAGACAGAAATCAATAATAATAGGCTAATAGCGTGTGTGAAATGTTTCTATAAGCTAGTCAAGGGGGGCGGGGTATTTTCTTTTCGATAGTATTTTTAGGGGATTGCTTAATGTAAATCACTAATTGCTTAACGTAAATATTTTTTCCCACAGTACCCCTAGTTAGTTACTTAGTTTTACCTCCTTTCTCTCTCCTGTCGCTCTCTCTCTCTCCACTCCCTTTACTCTTCACTTCACATTTATTCACCCTGAAGAAGCAAATGACGGCCATGTATGGACTGCAACTTTCTCACTTTATTTTCTTTATTCTCTTCCCTTTATTAAGTCCAGCAGATCTTGTGTGGACTTAGTCTACCGTGGACCAAGTAATTTTAAGTGGTGGCTACAGGTGAAGTAGGGGGATGGCTCCAGATGAATTAAGGGGGTGGTTCCAGGTGAAGTAAGAGGTTACTCCAGGTAAAGTAGATGTGATGTCAAGTATAAATTTGAGATGTGGTTCTAGGTGAAGTAGGGGTAGGGGTGGCTTCGCTGTTAGAGGGGGATGGTTACAGGTGAAGTAGGGGGTGACTCCAAATATTGGTCCACCATGGACTAAGTTCACCCAAATTTTTGTATATTAAGCCTAAATGAATTTTTGACATGGGTTTAATTTGTATTTGATTTTTAGGAATGTAACTGCCTATAAAAAAACCAAAAGGAAGGGGGCTTTCAATACTTCAATTCCAGTTTATAAAGCATGAGTTTTGCCCTCTTCCTTTACTAGTTCAACATCATCAAATTCACTATGAATATACTGCAAGCTCCAAGAAGAATCTGTCATATGGTAGTACATGGATTTACAGGCATTTAGTTTTCTAAATCTTAGGCCGACGACTACCTGGAAGTGAAGAAATTGATGAACACAGCTCAAATTAGTGAAGAACAAGAGAGAGAAAATGAAAAACTAGAGAGAGAAAATGAAGAACTAGAGAGAGAAGTTGATTGAGAGACAATTTTTCTCTGTGATTGAATGAGTTAATTGACTGAATGAATATTACAATGTTGTAAAAGGTTTATACACAGAAACTATTCTAAGGCAGTAGCTCTAACAACTTAGCCGCCTTTCACAAACTATTCAGCTCTAACAAACTTCTATAACAAACTCTATCTAGCTGGCATGCTGATGTGGACTGTGAATAAATACCTGTACAATATGTAATAATGCTAACACCCCCCTCAAGTAGGAGGTGATAACACTCCTAACTTGCCAAGAAGGTAATGGTGTTGTCTCCCTGGTAAGCTTTTGGTAAAAATATCAGCTAGCTGTTCAGTAGTGCTCACATGATGCAGGCTTATAAGGCCTTCCTGTAACTGCTCCCTGACATAGTGGCAGTCAAGTTCAATTTGCTTAGTGCGCTCATGAAAAACAGGGTTTTTAGCTATGTAAATAGCTGCTTGAGAATCACACTTGACTGGTATAGGGATAATATCTGGAACTGTAAATTCAGTAAGCAGTCTTGAGAGCCAAGCTAGTTCAGAGGTCACTCTCCTCATACTTCTGTATTCTGCCTCTGCACTAGAGAGTGAGACTGTTGCTTGCTTCTTGGATTTCCAGGAGATAGGGCTACCTCCAAGCATGACAAAATAGCCACTAATAGACCTTCTGGACTGGGGACAAGCAGCCCAATCTGAATCACAATAAGTTTGCATCTTAAAATCAGACTTGGAATTCATGAATAAACCTTGACCAACATTGTTGTTGAGGTACTTTAGAACATGTAAGGCTGCATCCATGTGAGGCTCCCTAGGATCTTGCATAAACTGACTGAGGTACTGGACTGCAAAAGCTAAATCAGGCCTGGTATGTGTCAAGAAGTTGAGCTTGCCAACTATTTTTCTGTATTGTCCTGGATCAACAATAGGGCTTCCCTGATTAGGCTTCAACTTGATGTTTGTTTCCAAGGGACAAACATCAGTTGAAGTGGCAGGACAGTTAAATTCTTGTAGTAACTCATACACAAATTTCCTTTGTGTTAAAATAACTCCTCCACTGCCTTGCAAGATTTCAATTCCCAGGAAATAATTTAGGAGCCCAAGATCCTTGATTTTGAAAGTATTATCCAAAAACAATTTCAGGTCTGCAATTTCTTCTTCATGATTCCCTGTGATGATAATATCATCAACATACACAGCCACAAAAACCTTATAATGACCCATCTTTTTGTGGAATAAAGAATGATCATTTCTTGACATCTGATATCCTCTTGATTTCAGGGAATCAGAAAGCTTGCCATACCACTGCCTGGAGGCTTGTTTCAAGCCATAGAGTGACTTTTTCAATCTGCAGACTTGCTTGGGATTAGAGAGAGGTAACCCTGGGGGTGGCTTCATGTAAATTTCTTCATGGAGATCCCCATGAAGAAATGCATTGTTAACATCAAGTTGGTACATGTTCCAACTATTTTTAACTGCAGTAGCAATTAGAGCTCTTACAGTGGTCATTTTGACCACTGGTGAAAAAGTTTCTGTATAGTCTATGCCCTCTACCTGTGTGAACCCTCTCACCACTAATCTTCCTTGTACCTCTCAATAGTACCATCAACATTAAGTTTTATTTTGTACACCCATTTGTAAGTAATAGGCTTCTTACCAGCTGGTAAGTCAGTGATAACCCATGTTTCATTGGCCTCTAGTGCCTCAAATTCTTTGGACATTGCTTCCTGCCATGAAGGATTAGTAACAACTTCCTCCCATGAAGGGTTAGTAACAACTTGCTCAAAAGTAGTAGGTTCTTGTATTTGCAAAACATTGTTTAATAAATGCTGACTTTGAGAGGAAAGGGAATTAAAACAGACATGAGTAGGGAGAGTGACACAGGAAGTGACAGTATGAGAAAATTCAGCATGATCAAGAGAAGATGGAGAAGTAACATTACTACAGATGTAATCTTCAAGATAGTGAGGTGGGACTGTGTGTCTGTTGGATCTCCTGAATTCAGCATTATCTAAGACATGAGGATGAGCAGGCAAAGTTGTGGTGGCTGGTGTAGAATGTGGTGTTGACACATGACTGGGAGCTGATGTGGACTGTGGTGTTGACACAGGAGTGGTGACAGTTGTGTGAGATGGTGAAGTAGTTGTGGGGAAAGAATCTGAAGCTTCTGGAAGATCATGTATGAGAGAGGGATTAAGTTGATCAGGGGAGTGAGGTGATGAAATGGTTTGAAAAAGGGAAGTATGAATCAAGGTTGTGTGTTTGATTGAGAGGTGATGTGTGGTATGGAAAGATGGACTCATGAAATATAACATCCCTAGAAATTTGAATCTTCTTGGTGTCTAAATTGTACAGTTTATAAGCCTTTTTCGCATATGGATACCCAAGAAAGATACATGAAGAGGCTCTAGGTTTAAATTTGTCCCTGTCTCTTTTAAGAGTGGATGCATAACACTAACATCCAAAGCTTCTGAGATGATCATAAGAATGCATATGGCCAGTGAGAAGTTCATAGGGGGTTTTGTATTTGAGAAGTTTAGTGGGAAATCTGTTGATAAGGTAAGTGGCAGTTAAAACATAATCTCCCCAAAATCTGATAGGAAGGTTAGATTGAAAGAATAAGGCTCTAGCTGTCTCCAGTAAATGTCTATGCTTCCTCTCCACTACTCCATTTTGTTGTGGAGTATCTGTGCAACTTGTTTGGTGTATGATGCCCTTAGACAAGAAAAAACTAGTTGCTTCTTTGCTAGAGCCTAGTTCTAAGGCATTGTCTGATCTCACAGTTTGAATGACAACTTGGTACTGGGTGAGGGCTATTTCTGTGAAGGATTGGAGTATAGGTAGAGCATTACTCTTGGCACTGATGAGATGAGTCCATGTAGCCCTTGTAAAATCATCAACTATGGTCAAAAAATATTTGAAGCCATTGTAGGTAGGAATGTGATAAGCTCCCCATAGGTCAATATGGATGAGTTGAAAGGGTTTTGTGATTTGAATATGGCTTTGAGGAAAAGGTTGTCTATGGTGTCTGGCTTTAGGGCAGATATCACAACTAGAAATACAATCAGAATCACAATCTTTATCAAACAAGCACATGGATTTCAGTTTGTACAAAGGTAAGTGACCAAGTCTATTATGCCAAGTCCAAGCTTTATTATTACTGTGAGTTCCAGCTGTACATTGAGTATTACAGCCTAATGTGGAAGGAGAAGTAACAGAATTGACAATTTCAGTGACACTTGAAATAGGTGAGCATGACTCTTTACTATTAATGGCAGAAGAAATACTAGCATCAACATTTGTGCTAGAGGCTAAAGTAGGAGATCCAGCTGCATGAATATTTATTTTGGGTGTAGAGTTCATATGCAGGAGAAATAATCCAGCATGAGCATCACCAAAAACCTGAGGGCTCTTCATTGAAGGGCCCTGCATGAATAAAAGGAAACAATTGAATTCAGTGAAGAGAGCATAACAATGCAATTGAGTACATAATTTGCCAATGGATAACAAATTATATCTAAACTGAGGAACATATAACACATTTTGTAATGTAATTTGTTCTATGATCTGAACTGTGCCAGTTTGTGTAACAATCACAACTTGGCCATTGGGAAGAGTGATATGGTAAGGTTTATTTAGAATTGTGGTGGTGGAAAATAGTGAAGAGCCATGGCACATGTGATCTGATGCACACGTATCTATTATCCAAGTGAAATCAGCAGATGCAGGACAACAAGCAGCAGATATGGAACAATGATTTGAGCAAATATATGAACCTGAAATTTTTTGAGGCAAGCCAGAAACCTTACCAGCACAGTTAACAACAGAAGCAACATGTCCTGAAGAAGATCCAGATCCTTGAGTGCTCTTTACACAGTTTGCAGTGCCCCTCTGAGTTTTGTTCAGTAGAGCAAGAAGATTGTTGCAGTCTTGCTGTGAGAGTCCAGGAATAACAGACTCAGGGCCAGTCCCAGAGGAAGTATAATCATGTTCATCTTCAGGCTCTGCAGAGGCACTTGCAGCAGTCCCATATGTCTTGCTTTTGGTGAATTTGAATTCCTTTGGAAATCCTACAAGTCTGAAACACTTGTCTGCAGTATGTCCAACCTTCTTGCAGTGAGTGCATATAATAGATTTCCTCCCCTCAAACTTCCTTTTCTGTGATGATCTGTACTGTTGATTGACACTCATAGCAGCTGAGTCAAAAATGAATTGAGTAATGGTGTGAATTTCTCTTTGATTCTCATCTTGAATTAAGAGAACATATGCTTGCCTGAGGCTTGGTAAAGGCTTCATCATAAGTATATTGCTCTTAATATTGTCATAAACTGGACTAAGTCCCATGAGAAACGAACAAGTTTCTGATCTTGATCATGTTTGTATATAGCCTCCACAACTCCACATGTGCAAGTTGGTAAACAGGTTAAGACACTAAGTTCATCCCAGGTCTTTTTCATTTTTGTGAAATAAGATGCAATGTCACTAGCACCTTGCCCAGTGTCATTAATACTCTTATATAACTGATGTAATTTGGCTCCACTTGCCTGACCAAACCTATCCTCCAACTCACTCCAAATTTTATTAGCAGAATCACAATATAAGACACTCTCTGCTATATCACTTGACAAGACATTAAGTATCCATGATGTGTATCCATGATGTTACCATATCATTGCACCTTTGCCAAATATTGAAGGTCTCCTCAGTGCTTGCAGGCTTGATAACTTGTCCAGTAACCATTCCAAGCTTGTTCTTGGCTGAAAGACCTATGGACATGGCTTTCTTCCATGTTCCAAATCCTGAACCATCAAATGGCTTAGCCACCAGCAACATCCCAAGGTGATCCGAAGGGTGCAGATACAGAGGATAGGAAGAATCAATTGAAGGCATTCTGATCAGAATTGAATGATGAACTCAGTGATTTGAGAACTTGAAATAAAAGATCGCGGAAAAATGATTTAAGGATGAAAATGTGATTCTATAAGCGAAAAATCACGATGATCAAAAAATTAATGAATCTCTGAATCAGTATAAGGAGCTGGAACAATTGATGAAACAAATCAATTGCTCGAAAAAGAAATGAGAATTTGATGTGATTTTCTTCGAGATTAATACTCAAAGAAATTGAGGAGCAAGATCAATTGATGAAGCAAATCAATTGATCGATATATGAAATGATCTTGCGAAAGTGATTCAGAGTTTGATTTGAGCTGATTTAGAGCAAAACCTGCTCTGATACCATGAAGAAATTGATGAACACAGCTCAAATCAGTGAAGAACAAGAGAGAGAAAATGAAGAACTAGAGAGAGAAGTTGATTGAGAGATAATTCTTCTCTGTGATTGAATGAGTTAATTGACTGAATGAATATTACAATGCTGTAAAAGGTTTATATACAAAAACTATTCTAAGGCAGTAGCTCTAACAACTTAGCCACCTTTCTAACAAACTATTCAGCTCTAACAAACTTCTCTAACAAACTCTATCTAGCTGCCATGCTGATGTGGACTGTGAATAAATATCTATACAATATGTAATAATGCGAACAGGAAGCCACCCGTGCGCTGCCGTCTCTCCTCCCATGTTGCTCTCTCTCATGCGTTAAGCAACCCCCGAGTACAGTTCAAGGCGTGAGGGGTGATGACGCCGGTAGGGGTGGCTGCAAAGGATTGGTCGTCTGGATCTGGGTTGTTTACGGGAAGGCCTGACAGGAGGAGGTGGGTGGGGGTGGGCCGGCTCTGGGCTGGGGGATTGGGTGGGTGACTGGGGTTGGAAAACGCTTGGGGCGAGGTGGGGAAGTGGCTAACCGGGGGAGGTTGTTTTGTTTTTTTGTTTTTCAATGTTGCTTATTTCTTTTCAATTCGCATTAATAGCACACCTACACATCCTTAAAATAAATATGACAATAATACCCTTGTTTCAAATTTTCACTTTCACCCCACCCCTTTACCCAACAGTTTTAGAAAAAAATATAAAAAATGGAGTACTAGCGACTTGTGTAGATAAGATCACAATTGGCAGTTGATTACCAAATTCTTATTCACAAGTCCTGTTGCTGATGATCTGAGTCCAACATCATGAATCGAAATGAAGAAAATCATCATATATATTGAAGTGTAGCTAGAAAGGAGGAAAATTATGGTTGATTCAAAAATTGAAGGTAAAGTGACACTTCACTGTGTTATAATAGAAATTTAGGGATTATATTATTAAATAAATAATGTGGCACACTCAAGGCACTCTTACTTATAATTAAATTAAAAGGCAAGGCGCTTCCAGAAAGCAATCTTAAGAATAGTAATTTCCCCTTTCGGTACAGACGTCTTAGGAAAATTCTACTCCCAAGATACAATGTCTTCACACTAGAATCAAAGAGCCTGTACAACTTTTTAATTCTTGATCAAGAACTCTATATACTCAATATGTTTGTGTGTGACAAAAGTGTATAGGAAATACTCACTCTCTGGTAGTAATCAATGTGTCTCACGTGATGGTGTATTTATAGACAACCAAAAATGACCTTGCAAACCATCATATTTTTTCTGAATAGATGCATATGTTCGGATAATATACCAAACATAATATCTGTAGAGATGCATCTATTGCTAACAGATATGACTAATTAATTACTCCATCCGTTTCAAAAAAACCCAAACTTTTGCTTTTTGAAGGTCAAGCTTAACAAACTTTGACCATTAATTTATGAAAATATATAAAGATTCACATTATGAAACTACTTTTGTTAGATTCATTTTTAAAAGCACTTTCGAAAAATCGTATTGCTATAATATTTATATTCATATAATTGTAGTTATTTACGGTCAAAGTGGTGTCTTGAAAACCGTGAAAAAACAAAGGTTTGGCTTTTTTTGAGACGGAGGGAGTATTAAGGAAACTACCAATTACCGTTTCCCGTTTGATGTTTGCCGTTCGCAATGCACAAAGAGATAACTTCTTTGTGGGCCACCTTATTCCACTTACACAATTTTAATGGACCAAAAGACTTACTATGAAGTAAACTACTTTGTCCAGTGATTACATACACGGCCCATCAAAACTTATGTATTTCCACCATTTACGTGAGACAACTAGTGAATATTATATTTCCTTGTGAGTTTGAAAAAACAACAAAAGGAATAAATAATAACTATTATTATTTGAAAATGTATATATATATATATATATATATATATATATATATATTATACAAAATATACAACAATCCCCCACTCATTTTTAAATGATAAAAACACCCTAATAAGTGCTTCTCTAAGTGTATTGAGTATATACTACATAATACATGCTCTAAGGTGGACATACCCTTTAACCTTAGAGTTGAACATTTTCTATAAAAGAAGAATGTCCGTACTATACAGGAGTTCTTAATTTACACAATAGACAGCGCGTTATTAACAGGGCCATGCGCTTATCCTGTCTTAGCAAGTACTCTCAGAGCCTACCGATAACTCTTAGAATGCGGCCTCTAACATTCTTACTTGCAAAGGCAATCTCTTCAAGAGTGTCCACAACCGCTTTATCACTCCATCAAAATGACTAAGAGATTGTTAAGGATTTAAAATCCAACCTTCTTATTGTGGATTAAACAGTGCATTAAATCAGATATGAGATTTTATAAAAGAAAAAATAAATGCACTGGAAATGTTTTACCTCTATGACAACATTTCACAATAGAATCTTGTTTGCATTGCTCTTTAACTTTAATCATAAAATATTTAAATCAAAATGAATTAAAATAATTATGATAAAATAGGATACAAAACAAGTCTATTATTTATTATTTGGTAGTAATCCCATACCTCTCATGACTTGACAAATTCTCTCCCCTGAGAGAGGCTTAGTAAGAGGATCTGCCAACATTTGATCTGTTGGCATGTACTCAATAGTCACTCTGCCTTTTTTAACAGCCTTTCTCACATAATTATATTTCATTGATATATGACGGCTATGATTAGACAGTCTCTTATTTTTAGTAAAATGAATGGCAACTTGATTATCACAATATAATGTGATAGGACCAATAGGTTCATTAATAAAAGGAATACACCTTAAGAACCTCTTCATCCACACTAGTTCCTTGCATGCCATAGACATGGCCACAAACTCTGATTCCATAGTGGATAGAGCTATGCAAGATTGTTTCTTGGAAGACCAAGACACAATTGCACCACCAATGGTAAATACCCACCCACTTGTAGACTTCGAATTAGATTTATCATTAGCCCAATTGGCATCACTGTAACATTCCAAGACTGGTGAAGTAGGATTATAGTGCAAAGAATAATTTAATGTATGCTTTAAATATCTCATAACTCTTCTAACCTCGATCCAATGCTCTTCACTAGGGTTACTAGTGAATCTACTAAGTATGCTTAAAGCACACGCCAAATCTGGCCGAGTATAATTCATAGCATACATAAGACTGCCAATAATTTTGGCATACTCTTTTTGGTTCACAGGAGAACCTTGATTTTTAACTAACTTACAGTGAGGACTTATGGGAGTTTTACTTGGTTTACAATCCCAACAATCAAATTTTCTCAATATTGTTTCAATATAATGAGATTGGGATAAAATATACTTACCATTTTCTCTGGTAACTCTTACTCCCAAAATGACACTCCCAAAATGACATCAACTAAACCTAAGTCCTTCATGTCAAATGCGTGCATGATTTGTTTCTTGGTCTCATTAATATAATGCAAGTTAGAACTAAAAATCAATAAATCATCAACACAAAGAGTAATTAACACTTTATATTCTCCTGTTTCTTTAATGAATACACAATCATCCACTTTGCTTTTCTTAAAATCAATGTTTTTAATTTCTTTCTTAAATTCAAGTATCATTGTCTTGGTGCTTGTTTAAGACCATATAAAGACCTTTTCAATTTACATACTTTATTCTCTTAGCCTTTTACAATATAACCTTTAGGTTGTCGTATGTAAATTACCTCATCTAATTCACCATTCAAGAAAGCAGTTTTAACATCCATTTGATGAACTTCTAAATTATACATAGAAGCAATAGCAAACATTATACGAATGGATGTAAATTTAGTAACTGGAGAGAAAGTATCAAAATAATCAATACCTGCTTTCTGTGTGAATCCTCGAACCACTATCCCGGCTTTATATCTCTCAATAGTACCATCAGGCCTTAATTTCTTCTTCAATACCCACTTACAACCTATAGGTTTGGTGTTAGGAGGAAGATCAGACAATTCCCATATTTTATTATCCCTAATGGATTTCATCTCATCATCCATGGCTATTTTCCATAAATCCGCATCTGGTAATGACATAGCCTCGGAATAGGTTTTGGGTCTTCATCTATAACAAATATTCCTTCTAACCCAATTTCTTTATCATCTCTCTCCTCCAAATGAAAAGTATACATATCAGGTCCTAAATCCTTTTCTTTTCTTTTTCTCTTACTTCTCCTTAATTCTACAATTTGTTCATCACCCCCACTAGCCTCAATCATCTCTTGATCATTAGTATTATTAGAACCCCCACTATTCCCAATAGTTTGAGTATTATCCATGGAATTTTCACTAGACAACTCTAATGGAAGAGAAATAAATATTTTCTCCGATAAATCTCTTTCCAATTCTAATTTTCCTGCATCCTTAATAGTTAAATGCTCAAAATAAATTGCATGTGCAGACTCAAATACACTATTTGTACTAAGGTTAAGAAACCTCGATGCTTTACTTTATTTGGAATAACCCAAGAAAATAGATCTAATTGCTTTACTCCCTAATTTGGGTCTTTTCTTAGTAGCGTCCAAAGCATATGCTATACAACCCCAAACTTTAAAATAATTAATATTGGGCTTTCTATCATTAAGTAACTCATAAGGGGTTTTGTCTTTACCTTTATGCAAAATCCTATTACCAATATGACAAGAAGTAAATAATGCTTCACCCCAAAAACTCATAGGTAATTTTGCATGAATAATCATAGCACTAACCCTTTCCAAAAGTGTCCTATTAATTCTTTCCGCTACTCCATTTTGTGGAGATGAGTTAGGGGCGGACTTTTTCATAACAATTCCATTTTAGGCACAAAAATCTATGAACTCATTTTCCCCATATTCTCCTCCCCTATCAGACTGTAATCTCTTAATCTTCCTATTTGTCTTATTTTCTATTTCTTCCTTAAAGATTTTAAACTTTTCAAAAGCCTCATCTTTAGTTCTCAAAAGATATACATAAGTATAGTTAGAGAAATCATCGGTAAATGTTATAAAATAACGCTTACCGCCTCTAGTAAGAAAATCATTATTATCACACAAATCTATGTGGCTTAATTCTAATAGACTAGTAGTTCTAGTCACAGTCTTAAAAGGAGATTTAGAGATTTTAGCCTGGGCACAACATTCACAAGTATTGGTAGTTAAGACGGAACTATATGCAGGAATAAAGTTATGAGAAATCATGCGTTGCATTGCATTACTACCAACATGTCCTAATCTATAATTCCACAAATTAGATGCATCATCCACAATATAAACAGAAGGAGAAAAATTATCATTAATACTTAGTAAATACATATTGTCTTTGATATAACCTTTCCCAATAAATGATCCCTTCTTAGAGATGATCACTTTTTGGGAATCAAATACAACTTTAAAACCATGATCATCTAATTTTCTTAACAGAGACAAGACTCTTCCTAAGTGCTGGAATATGATACACATTTTTAAGAGTCAACACTTTCCCAGATGTAAGAGGAAGCTCCACAGATCCTTTGCCAACCGCCATACAAGCAGAAGAGTTACCCATAAACACTGCTTTTGGATCTTTGATTTCATCATAAGTTTTGAATGCACTCTTGTATGGAGTAACATGACAAGTGGCTCCAGAGTCAATCCACCAACCATTGTCGGTGACCACCATTAAGACTTCTGTAACCATAGCCACCATGTCCTCTTCTTCCACTATATTGGCCTCTTTCTTTTGTTGTCCTTTGCGATGGTAACATTCATTAGAAATGTGTCCCATATATCCACAAACATAGCAAGGACCCTTCTTCTTCTTTTGAATTTTCTTGTCTTTGTTAAAATTTTCCTTTTAAGAAAAATTCTTTTTCCCAGAAAACTTTTTAGATTTAGAGTGTTGGTTTGAAGATGATGGAATTTCAACATTGTGAACATTATCCTTTTGGGGATGATCTCTCTTTCTAGCCTCACACTCAATGTGTAGATGCTGGATTAATTCATCGAGACTCATAGACTCAGTTTTATGTTTAAGAATTCTCTTATAATCAGTCCAAGATGAAGGTAGTTTACCAATAATTGTAGATACTTGGAAAGATTCAGAGATAACTTCTCCAACATCCGCACATTCAGTTGCAATTTAATTCCATAATTTGTTCCATAAGAGGTCTAGAATCGACTATTTTAA
This sequence comes from Tetragonia tetragonoides, assembly GCA_038025085.1. Taxonomy (NCBI): domain Eukaryota; kingdom Viridiplantae; phylum Streptophyta; class Magnoliopsida; order Caryophyllales; family Aizoaceae; genus Tetragonia; species Tetragonia tetragonoides. Next base: position 11,314,197 of record CM076139.1, read on the forward strand.
AATCGATAAACTTGTCCACGATAAATTGTTTAGTACCAGCATCTTCAGTAACATACCTGCATTGTAGTGCTTCCCACAACTCTCTAGCTGTAGGAAACTTGTGAAAGATGTTGAAATATGCATTCGTCATGGCTCGGAGAATCATGAACCGACACACGTAATCATCTTCACGCCATTTCTTCTGTTTGTTGGTGAGCGGCACCTCCGGGTTTGGATGTGTAGGTATTACAACCCCATTTTCAATGGGTTGGGTCACACTAGGATATGGGATTGATAACACATACACAACCTTAGCAATGGAGAGTTGGAATATCATCTTCATACTCCAACGCTTGAAGTTGAGACCGTTGAATCGCTCCAACCTCTCAATGTCTTGAGCGTTCGCCTTGATCACCGAAGACTCAATTGGAATTATTACTATTCTTAAATTGTTAAAATATAAATTAGGGGATTATATTATTAAATAAATAATGTGGCACACTCAAGACACTCTTACTTATAATTAAATTAAAAAGCAAGGCGCTTCCAGAAAGCTATCTTAAGAATAATAATTTTTCCCTTCGGTACAAACGTCTTAGGAAAATTTTACTCCCAAAATACAATGCCTTCACACTAGAATCAAAGAGCCTGAACAACTTTTTGATTCTTGATCAAGAACTCTATATACTCAATATATTTGTGTGTGACAAAAGTGTATAGGAAATACTCACACTCTGGTAGTAATCAATGTGTCTCACGTGATGGTGTATTTATAGACAACAAAAATGACCTTGCAAAGGATCATATCTTTCCTGAATAGATGCATCTGTTCGGATTATATACCAAACATAATATCTGTGGAGATGCATCTATTGCTAACAGACATGACTAATCAATTATTAAGGAAACTACCAATTACCGTTTCCCGTTTGATGTTTGCCGTTCGCAATGCACAAAGAGATAACTTCTTTGTGAGCCACCTTATTCCACTTACACAATTTTAATGGACCAAAAGACTTAATATGAAGTAAACCACTTTGTCCAGTGATTACACACACGGCCCATCAAAACTAATGTATTTCCACCATTTACGTGAGACAACTAGTGAATATTATATTTCCTTGTGAGTTTGAAAAAACAACAAAAGGAATAAAATAATTACTATTATTATTTGAAAATGCATATATGTATTTTATACAAAATAAACAACACCTTGGACACTCGCGTATACAATTGAAATTCTTGACAATATCATCTCTCTTTGTTTGGATAATTTGCAGATTTAATGTCATTGAATCTAATGTTCAAGAGACAAATGTTTAAAAATAAAACCCTAGCCGCTTTTTGGTTTAGGGGCTGCCATTAGCAATTCTTTACTAATGGTAAGCCCCAATTCTTTTCGTTTCATTGTTTTGTTCTGTTTTTTAGTTTTAGTATGTCGAATAATATCAGTCTCTCCATCTGTGAGAGTTAGTTTGTCTCATTCATTGGGTTCAGCTGTCTCTCACTTTTTGAGAGTATTGTTAGTTTTTCGTTTTATCGTTCGTAGGGTACTTTGACGGATCTATTCTATCAAGAGGTGATCTACGTTGTCGGATCAGAGCATTCAAACCTATAGCAGAATTTTCCGCGAAGAGGTTGTAATATGGAAAACAGTAATTAAATGGAAGCCGATCAGAATTGTTGAATCTCTAGTGATACATAGCTTTTTCATTCGAATGTATTATGATGTTTTAGATCTATTTCTTATTGAATTCAATCCTTCCTGTAAGTGCCTTTTCATTTAATGAAATTTCTTTTCCCTAAAAAAAAAAAAAGACAAATGTTTAGCAGCCACTCAGGAGAGCAAAAGAACAAGAAAAAAAAGGAAGAGAGTACTAATTCAGATGTCACCTTGAGTGTAAGGTGCAATATCGAATGAAGCACAGAGATTGAATACATGCGCCCTATTGAGGCGCAGGAATTTGAACTCTACGCCTAATTCGGGCGTAGCGTTTCGAGTTCTACGAACAAATTAGGCGCCGGTGAAAACAAACAAACAAAAAAAATTGAAGTTAACTAAGGGGGGGGGGGACCTACTATCATAGAGAATTTCAGTTGCTGAAAATTTCTAGCTCTCTATTGTAGGTATCTGTAACATCATGAATTTTCTACTAAAATAAACAAATAGAAATAATTAAAACTCGAGCCAAAATTTCGACAGAGTTTCTTTTGTAAATAGACTTCCCAAGTTATCGAATTTCTAAAACCTGCTTAAACAGAAAACTAAAACAAAATCCAACAACACAGCGGAAAATTCTAATCAAATTCAAGGCACTACCGCCACACTCACTCATACGAGTGAGTGTAAGGTTGTTCAACTGAAACTAATAATAACAATAATCTCAAATATAGTCTAGGTGATCTATTGATTACATTTTATAAACTAAAATAAACAGCTACTAATTCTTGCATACATCTGATCTGAAAGCGTTCCTCACTGACCATGATTTATAAATAAACTTCAATCTGTAAAAAGGTGAGATTATGCAACGTCAGCAAAGTTGGTAACTCACATCTAGTACGTAAAGATCATTCTAAATTCAATTCAAATATAAACTAACAATCATTCATATAGAGCAAGCATTCATCTCCTATTTAACCCTAAACCTACTTCATTAACTTCTATAGTTACAAGTCACCTAGAACAGAGATATAAATATTATTGAGTCTCTAGGGCATTTCACGAAGTTGAAAACAGTAAACATAAAGACATCAATCTTAGCTATAATAAACCTTTGTTAATGCTTCTCTTAATACTCTTCTCTAATACTTTTAAAGAGTCCTTCCTGCTTTCGATCTCTAGATAGCTTTTATCAGTAGTCTTATTTTATTGAGTTGTAACTAGCCTTGTAGCTCTTCCCATATAGGAGCTGTAACTAGCCTTTCCGTTCTTCCCATATAGTGGTCTATAACTAGCCTTTCGACTCTTCCCATATAGGGGTCTGTAACTAGCATTTCTGCTATTCCCAAGTAAGGGATTGTAACTAGCAATTCTGCTCTTCCCATGTAGGGGGCTGTAACTAGCATTTCTTCTCTTCCCATATAGGGGCTTTAACTAGCCTTGCGGCTCTTCCCGTATTGGGGGTCTATAACTAGCCTTTCGGCTCTTCCTAATAAGGGGCTAAACTAGCCTTTCGACTCTTCCCAATAAGGAATCTGTAACTAGCTTTTTGACTCTTCCCATATAAGGATCTGTAAGTTATAGGGACGTCTCCCATAACACATTTTATCTGTCATCTTTCACTTAGCGTTATTAATAGATTAAATAATTTTAGCTCATAAACTTATCAAAAATGAACTCATATCAATCATGCTCAACTTAGGAGTTCAACACACGTCTTGCTTCATAACTCAATTTCTATTTTATAAGGTCTTTAGGTCTCTTTAAGGAAACTTAACTCTTAATTTCATTCATATGTTGTGAAGAGTGACTAAGTTACTCTAGAGGGGGGTGAATAGAGTGACTCCAATTTCTGGTATTTTTATGACTTGAGAACAATGTAGAGAACAACGTTGTGGACGTTGTTCCTATGCAAAAAACTGAATACACAGTATACGACTGAATGTAAATAACACAAGGTTTTTTTCACGTGAAAAACCTCCTAGGCTCAATAGGAGTAAAAACCACGACCCAATTACTTGGAATTTTGTCATACTACTTCTCTTATAACTAGAGCCAAAACAGGATACAGTACAATACCTTAATAAACACCACACACCATTACTGATGTGTTGCCAATCCCTCCAAGTCACACACTGACCTAAGGGAAACTCTATGCTTGTTACTAAGCTAGAGCTATTACAGATTTCCAGATTGTTTGTCCTAAAACACGCTTCAATACTAAGCAAAATAAGACCATAGAAAAACCTATTATGCAATGACCAATCTAAGCAAGACTCAAAGTGACCAGGACAGGAAACAGGGTTCAAGGTTGAACTTGTGAGCACTGGACGTATCTGGTTGGACGATTTCAATACTTTGCACAAATGGTTCTGATCTCAATAATGCACGCAAAGCTTAACCTACCACTAACCCTATCAGGTGCCTTATATAGGCAGGCCTCGAAGCTCAGTCCATCTAGGTTAAAATATCTTCAGAATATAAAAGATAAGATTTACCAAAAAGATAGGATAGAGTATAAGTAAAGATCAAAGATCTTTCATTAACTCAATATATGTGATAAAAACCGTCCAAATACTTTAACAGAAAATCTTGGCCAACTAGCAAGTGATTTATCAGAATATAATCTCTAAAAGATAATTAAAAATATTTCAAAAGATAATTCACTTACCTAAACAAAATAGACTTGGCAATTAAGTAAAATACTTTTCCAAAATAAAATCATTTCAAAATATAATACTTTTCTGTTTAAAACACGATTTTGCAATATTCATTTCTTCAAAATAATTCATATTTCTTCAGTAGAATATATTTGTGTGAAAATCTAGAAAGATAAAACACAAATATTCATAGAAATAATAAATATGATATCATGCAAACTCGTCCAGATATATAGCTAGAAGGACAGAGTCCAACTCGTTGTACCCCTTTGGTTCCTTCAAGCCTCAATGCTGGTCATAGAGAACAAGGTTCATAAGACTGCTCCCCTGTACTCATAGACACATGCACCCAATCCTACAAGCTAGGAGTGACCACAAGCCAAACTGTTCGTGAACTGTTCGGGCTCGACTCGGTAGAAGCTCGACTCGAGCTCGGTTCGATTAGTAAACGAACCAAACTCAAACTTTTAAGTTTAGGCTCGTTTAATAAACGAATCAAACCCAAGCTTCATGGTGTTCGGCTCGAAAGCTCGTGAGCCTCAAACAAGCACGCATATTCTACATTTTTTCTAATTTCTTGAATAATTTAAAATAACTAATGTTTGTTTTTCCTAATAATTTTCTTAAAATATCTATTTTGTTTGTCATTTAAATATTTCAAATTTTATTTTCGTAAAATTAATAAGCATTTTCATTGAGTGAGCAAACTTTGTTAGCCATAAACAATTAGGATAATGAACTATAAATTATTTTCATATCATTTGGAGATTTCATATCATGGAATATTAGAGATGTTCTACATTTATTGAAAGATTAAAGAAGAATTGACAAATTCGATAAAAGTTCGAGTTCGAGTTCGGTAATTTTTAATCAAGCCAAGCTTGAGCTCAATTTTTATGGCTCGGACCGAGTTTGAGTTCGCAAATTTTAAAACGAGCCAAACCCAAGCTTGGCAGTGTTCGGCTCAGCTCGGCTCGTGGCCAGCCCTACCTACAACCTTGTTCCCTTGTCATGATCAACTTAGACTCTTGCTAACTAGTCAAGCATATTACATGACAAATGCACTTAACTACATTACATAGTTTTCATGTCTTGTGAGGATCGAAGCATCTTCATGAGCAATCATGTTTTTAGCATTACAACTTCTTGCATCCTTTAGTAAACCTGCCATCATTGTTAGTTCACACAAAGATAAAGACACTATGTTTGTTATCATCAAAATCAGGAACCCAACAAATTCCCCATTTTTGATGATGACAAAATAGTGTGCTTATCTGAGCTAGATACCAATCAAAAGAATTACAAACTAACTCAGGCGCTTACCTTATGTTACCATTGTTGTGAACCAACCAGAAAAATCAGGATAAGTAGAAACCAAGGTAACTCACGAGACTCGTTTGTAATGATAAGTTCAAAAGCAAGTTAGCTGTTATTTAACAACTTATCGTACAATGTTATATTGATTAAGTCATGTAAATGTAATGCACATGCACGCACAAAGATTCAATGTGTGTGATGACTTAGACATACAAAGCCATTAGAAGTATTTGCCATTGATTGTGCGTCGGAAGAAAAGGTCGTATCGACTAGTCCTTATGGCTGATGACTTTGAAGCTGGTGCCTTAGGGTGTCCGTGGTGACAAGCTAACCATTATGAACAATATTGAGAAGGTCAAGAGGATGTCCCATATTAGTTACCTCATCTTTCTATATGATATTTTTTTTTTTGCAAGAATGTCGAATGAAGTATCAAGTTTGTTGAAAATTTGAAATACTTAGCGTTCATTCTTTTCAACTGGTAATTGATAACTAATAATTGAGAAAAATTGGGCAAAATTAGTGAAAACTGGGAAGTCTAACTGCTGGCTAGGAGAAACTGGTGAAAATTGGGAGAAACTGAAAATTTTGTATATTTAATTATTTTCTTAATAATAATAATAATAATAATAATAATAATAATAATAATAATAATAATAATAATAATAATAATAATAATAATAATAATAATAATAATAATAATAATAATACACTATTCAAAAAATAATAATAAAAATATTATTGTTAGAGTAAGTCTTGTGTGAGACCAACTCGCAATAAAATGGGGTCACTATTTAGAAATTCATGGGTCACTTTTTATGAACGGTGACCCTTTTTTCACTTAATTGTAACCCCTGTCTCACCGAAACTTACAAAAAGATCGTCTTACAAAAGTTATTATTATTATTATTATTATTATTATTATTATTATTATTATTATTATTATTATTATTATTATTATTATTATTATTATTATTATTATTATTATTATTATTATTATTACAAGGACTATTATTCATGTTTAAATACAAAGTGAATGCATATATATATTTTTATATTTTGATTAAATATATTGTATATTTAATTATTATATTTAATATGTCAAAATATTAAACTGGGTTAAACTGGGCAAAAACTAGTTAAAAAGAACTTTTTTTTTAAATAGGTAAGAAGATAATGAAGCATTAGGTTCCCATCTCAGGAGGGCCTAATGTTCTACAACCAAAGAAACAAGCTCCAAAACATAGAAAAATGCGGTGCCAAAAATCCGAAGAGAACCGAGGAGCAAATCGACTCGGGCACAAAACGCCTCTCCCCAGGCTACGGGGTAGCGAACCGCGAGGGAGTAGAAATTGCTCCTAATAAACAATTGTGGACCACCGCAACAAGAAACTAGATCTTGGAGCTCAAAAAACCTACAGACTTAGTTCTGGAGTGAAAGCAGGAACAATAGGAAGGTGTCTTTGACTAAAAAGATGGAGGATCCGAAAGGCGCCCATAAAAGGCAGGGTAAGAATTGGAGAACTCCAAATTTTGTTTCAACCAAACACCACCTCCAAACCACCCACAAATCACTGTACAAAACAACGATCCAACTAACTAAGCTAGCTATGAATCTAATAAGGAAAATGCAAAGTGCCTAAGTTACTCTAGAGAGGGGTGAATAGATTAACTCCAATTTCTCGCGTTTTATGACTTAACAACAAGGTAGGGAACACCGTAATGGACGTTGTTCCTACGCAGTGAACTAAACAGGGAAGGTAAAAGACTGAATGTAAATAACACAAGGCTTTTTCCACGTGGAAAACCTCCTAGGCTCAATAGGAGTAAAAACCACGACCCAGTTACTTGGGATTTTGTCACACTACTTCTCTTATAACCAGAGCCAAATACAAGATACGTTACTGTACCCTAACACCACCACACACCGTCACTGATGCGTTGCCAATCTCTCCAAGTCACACACTGACCTGAGAGAAACTCTACGCTTGTTACTAAGCTAGAGCTATTACAAATAACCAGATTGTTTGTCCTATTACACGCTTCAATACTAAGCAAAATAAGACCACAGAAAACCTATTATGCAATGACCAATCTAAGCAAGACTCAAACTGACCAGGACAGGGAACAGGGTTCAAGGTTGTTCTTGTGAGCACAGGACGTATCTGGTTTGGACGACTTAGCGCTTTGCACAAGTGATTCTGATCTCAATAATGCACGCAAAGCTTAACCCTACAACTGAGTCTATCAGGCACCTTATATAGGCAAGCCAAAGAGTTCAGTCCAATTAGGTTAAATCTTTTCAGAATATAAAAGATAAGATTTGTCAAAAAGATAGGATAGAGTTTAAGTAAAGATCAAAGGTCTTTCCTTAACCCAACCTATGTGATAAAACCGTCCAAATACTTAAACAGAAATTCTTGGCCAACTAGCAAGTGATTTATCAGAATATAATCTCTAAAAGATAATTAGAAATATTCTAGAAGATAATTTACTTACTCTAAACAGTATAAACTTGGCTATTAAGTAAACTAACTTTTCCAAGAAAAAATCTTTTCAAAATAAAATACTTTTATGTTTAAAACACGATTTTGCAATATTCATTTTTCCTAAATAAATTATATTTCTTCAAAAGAATATTTGTGTGAAGATCTAAAAAGATGATACACAAAATATTCATAGAAACAATAAATACGATATTATTGCAAACTCGTCCAGATACACAACTAGAAGGAACAGGGTCCAACTCGTTGTTCCCTTTTGGTTCCTTCAAGCTGTAGTGTTGGTCATAGAGAACAGAGTTCACAAGAATACTCCCCTGTACTCATAAACGCATGCACTCAGCCCTATAACCTTGTTCCCTTGTCATGATCAATTTAGACTCTTGCTAACTAGTCAAGCATAGTACATAAAGACTAATGACAAATGCACTTAACTACATTACATTGACTTCATGTCTTGTTAGGATCCAAGCATCTTCATGAGCAATCATGCTTTGAGCATTATAACTTCTTGCATCCTTGAGTAAACCTGCCATCATAGTTAGTTCACACAAAGATAAGGACATTATGTTTGTTATCATCAAAACCAGTAACCCAACAAATTCCCCATTTTTGATGATGACAAACTAGTGTGCTTATCTAAACCAGATACCAATTAAATTAAGTCCAGAATTAACTCAAGCGCTTACCTTAACTTACTATTGCTGTGAACCAACCAGAAGAACCAGGGTAAGTAGGACCAGGGTTCACAGCTTCAACTTCAAGAACTTCAGCGTAACATTATCATCCATCACATTGAGACTTTTGCAGAGAGAAACTTTGCAATCAGAGTTGCAACTTCAAGACTTCAGAGAATCAGAGTAGGCAGAGGAAACACAATTTCAAACCAGAAACCATTAGAGCAGAAATCAACAAAAATTTGTGTACTACCCATCCATAGTGAATAGGTTGACAAGGTACGAGAATTAAACTAGACTAAACCTAAACATGATCATATCAAACCTAATCATAAACACACCACTTTTTCCCCTTTTGACATCATCAAAAAGTGTCATTGACATTTGTTAAACATGCAAATAGTGATAAGTTAGGCTAGATTTTTGCAAGTAAGTCACAACCATCACCTCTATGGTTTAAGTGTATGCAAACAAATGCAAGAATTAGTAGCTCAAACTTAAAAATCTATTGATATAGGCCATCCGAAAAATAGTCAAATCATATAAACCAAAAGAACCAAATTTTATATATTGCACAATCACAAAAGGAAGACATTGTTACAGAGGAAACAACATCTAGAGAGAAAAGAAGAAAAATAAAAGAAAAGACAAGAGAATAAGGCTTTAAACAACAGGGGGAGGAACAGGGTCTAAAGGGTTGGGTTTTTCAGAAGGTGCGTCTTGAGTCTCAACCTCAAACCCATATCTCAGCATTTTGACGAGCTCATCATGTCTTCTCTGATGAGTCTGATCAGCCTTGGTCACAGCATAAGTCAGGTCAGCAACTTTCTGAGCCAGGTCTGCCTGCTTGGAGGTCACAGAATTGAGCTTGGCCTCAACCAGTTGCAGTGTAGTAAACAGTGCAGCTCTGCTGATGCTGGCTCCTTCCATGGAAACAGCCTCTGGGCCCTGTTCCCCCTCAGAACCAGGCTCCTCCTCTTCCTTCTCCTCCTTCTGATCTTCATCAAACTTGAAGCCAGTTTGCTTCAGATACTGCTTGCCCACTTCATTCACAGTTGTAGGTGATGTCCCAGCAGAGAGAGGCACACCAAAGTGCTTAAAGGCCAGGGTGAGGGCATACCCATAAGGCAGAGAGTGAGTGATTTTGCACTTAGGACATACCCGATATGATGAACCATAATAGCAAGGAGATTCACCCTTTCTCTCCTCTCAACCAGATCCATAAGGCTCATATTATAGGTTGAGTAGTACTCCCTAACTTCCTCTCGAGGGACCAGGGTCCTAAACAAAAGTGCAAAGTGCAACTTGTGCATAGGAACAAGGTCCACAACCTTGATCCTTGAGGCCACATCCACCTCCATGTCTATAGGATTAAGACCTTCATACTCATGCCAAACACCACCCCTAGCCCATTCAGCAAATCCTTCACAAGGGATCCCCAAGATTTTCCCCAAGTCAGAAGCATTAAATTTAATAGGGACCCCAGACACCTCACTTCTAACCACCCCATTCTTCACATAGCAATTTAAATACAATTGCTTAAATTCAGCATAATGAAATGTGGTCCTGGTGGTTAAGTAGGTACCCCACCCCTGAGACAGGACATTGGAAACAAATTCCCCAACCCCATTGTCTTTCATACAGTCAAGACATCATAGCTTGCCAGTGATGCACTTTCTAGAGAGGATCAGTGTTGTCCTGGCATCAATTGCAAAAGGGTCCTGTTTCTTTTTCTTGCCCTTAGAGGCAGCAGTAGAGGTTGAGGGAGGGGAGACCAGGGTTTTCTTCTTCTTGGCTGGTCTAGAAGAAGGATCAGCAGTCTATGGCTGAGGTGCGGCAGAGGGAGCGTCCAAGACCCGTTCAGCAATAGTCTTTCTTTTCTTGGATAGTGGTGGTGTGGGAGTGACTGTTGCTGAAACAGGGTCCTTGGTGGATGGACTCTGTTTCTTTGAAGACCCAGCAGTGGTCTTCTTGGACTTCTTAGGAACAGCGGTGGGAACAAGGGGTTTCACGGTTGTTCATTGTTTCCCCTGAGCAATAGCGCTCTTGTTTCAAGCTTCTCTCCTCCCTCACTCTCCTTTTTCTCTCCCTCAGACTCTCCATTTGATTTCCCAGCACACTCTTTCTTTTTCTTTCCCTTCTCACCCGCCTCATTGACATACTTAGCACCAATCGCAGCTCCTCATCCAAAAGAGCGTCTACTTCATGAGCTAGCTCAGACACGCTAACTCTTTTGGATGTACTCTTCTTGGTTTTCTTCTTGGCAGAAGAAGCTGAGGCTCCTGCCTTTTCCTGTGTAGTGCCTTCTTTCACCAAAGGTTCAGTGGGAGGCTCTAGTGAAGAAGGGGGGTAGATGGTTGAGCTGGTTTAGAAGAACCAGGTCTCTTGCTTGCTGACGATTTGACAAGCATGGCAGGGGTTGTGACAGGGGTGGAGGATTTGATGGGAGTGGTGGAAGGTGTTGTTTCAACTGTTAGTTTCTCAGCAAGAGACTTCTTGGATGCTGATGATCTGGTTCCACTCACCATTTTATAGCTAGGATTAGGATTTTGAAGAACCGAAAAAGAAACGAGAATTAGGGATTGATTCTTGAATTAACGGGAAGAAAATTCAAAACCTTGAAGAGAAGAGAAGGAATTCTGAGAGAGAAAGAAATAATGGGAAGATTTTTGTGAGCGACAGAGAGAGAATTAACGAGAAGAATTTGAGAGAGAGAGAATTTAGGGAGCTGATTTGAGTTGTGATGATGAAGAACAACGGTCTAGCCCCTATTTATAGGGAAATAATCCCAACCGCCTCTAATTATTAGGAAATCAGACGCAGTTAAATGCGTCTGAATTTGCCCATTGGGAACAATATAGCTTGAGGCAGAGTGGCTGAGGGAACAGGGTCCATGTATTGGTCTTTAAGGTTCATAAAACAACAGTTTTGAGGACAATAAGGGACATATCAATAGACCAAAGTGAGTCCTTTAGTTCAGGTCATACAATTATGCATTTTACTGCACGCAAGCTGGTATAGACATACAAAGGCTTTAAAAAGACACACAAATCACATATATACACACATAAAATATGTAGACACACTCTAGCCAATCATCGAGGGAATAGGGTGCACATACAACTAAGTAATCTTGATCATGCCTATTTCTAGTCTAAGTTTCTCATACATTTCTCTGCTTAATGGTTTAGTAAAGAGATTTGTCAATTGATCTTCCGTCTTGCAAAAATTCAAATTTAATGAATCCTTTCTCTGCATTGTCTCTCAGAAAGTGAGTTCTAATGTCAATGTGCTTTGTTCTTGAATTTTGCACTGGATTTTTGGAAATATTTATAGCACTTGTGTTGTCACACAAGATTGGCATACAACCTGCATCAATTCCAAAATCCTTTAATTGTTGTCTTACCCACAACAATTGTGCACAACATGAAGCTGCTGCCACATACTCAGCTTCAGCAGTAGACATGGGCACAAAATTTTGCTTTTTGGAGGCCCAAGAGATCAAGCAAGGCCCTAGGAAAGTTGCCATGCATGATGTGCTCTTCATGTCTACAAGGTATCCTGCATAATCAGCGTCAGCATAGCCAATTAAATCAATGACAACACCTCTAGGGTACCAAAGATATAAGTCTTCAGTTCCCTTGAGTACCTTAGGATACGTTTGACTTGTGTAAGATGTGACTCTTTGGGGTTTGCTTGAAACCTTGCTTACAAGCCAACACTATACATGATATCAGGTCTACTAGCAGTTAGGTACAATAAAAAACCAATCATACCTCTATACATTGTTTGATCAACACTATTACTTGCTTCATCCAAGTCAAGCTTGACATTGGTGGCAACAGGTATATCATAGACTTTGGCATCTCTCATCCCATATTTCTTGATCAACTCTCTAGCATATTTTTGTTGATGAATCATTGTTCCTTCAGAAGTTTGTTTGATTTTTAAGCCTAAAAAGAAAATAAGCTCACCCATCATACTCATTTCAAATTCACTCATCATCAACTCAGAAAATTCCCTACACAAAGATTGATTAGTGCACGAAAAATTATATCATCAATATAGATTTGTACAACTAACAAACTTTCCCCCTTTACTCGTAAGAACAGGGTTGTATCAACTTGTCCCCTTTGATAACCATTGTCCATTAAACTTTGACAGACGTTCATACCAAGCTCTAGGAGCTTGTTTCAAGCCATACAATGCTTTGTCAAGTTTATAGACATGGTCAGGGGACTCATTGCTTTCAAACCCAGGGGGTTGCTTCACATAGAATTCCTCTTTCAAGTACCCATTCAGAAAGACACTTTTGACATACATCTGTTGCAATTTAAAGTCCATATGAGCTGCAAACACTATTATCATGCGTATTGCCTCAGTTCTAGCAACAGGGGAAAATATCTCATCATAGTCAATCCCCTCTTGCTGGTTGTATCCTTGAACAACCAATCTAACCTTGTTTCTAACCACAGTACCTGTCTCATCCAGTTTGTTCCTGAACACCCATTTAGTCCCAATGATGGTCCTATTATCAGGCCTAGGAACAAGGTGCCAGACCTTGTTCGTTTCAAACTGGTTGAGTTCCTCCTACATTGCAGTTATCCAATCAGCATCTTGCAAAGCTTCATTAATATTATGTGCTTCAATATAGGATAAGAAAGTAGAAAAAGCCATAAAGTTCTGTACAGAAGCTCTCGTTTGAATCCCTTTGTTTATATCACTAATGATTTGATTCATGGTATGAGAGCTCTGATGTTTTCAAGAACGTGGCTGGAAGCCAGAACCTTCTGGATCATCTCTTTGTGGAGAGGGAACAGGGTCTTCACTTGGACTTTCATTTCAATCAGCTCCTTCCTCTATGGGTGTTGTTCCCATATCAGGAGTATTTGTTCCCCTTGAGTCCATTGTGTGGACTCTTGGAGGTGTAGACCATGTTTCTTCCTCCACAGCATTACCTGTTTCTTATGAGGCTTCTTCTTCTTCTTCTTCCATTTCTGGTGCAAGGTCAATTGGTAAGTCTTCTTTATCCTGCAACAATGACTCAAAACTTGCATTAGATTCATCAAACACAACATGGACACTTTCCTCAACTTTCTAAGTTCTCTTGTTGAGGATCCTGTACGCTATGCTCTGAGGAGCACAGCATACAAAGACAGCCTCATCACTCCTAGCATCAAATTTTTCCAGGTTAGTCTTTCCGTTGTTATGTACATAGCACTTACAACCAAAAGCTCTAAAGTGGGAAATGTTTGGCTTTCTTCCTCTGAGTAATTTATAGGGTGTCTTTTTTAAAATGGGCCTTAGCATGGCACGATTTATGATATAGCAAGCTGTGATGACAGCTTCTCCCCACATGTTCCTAGAAAGATCACTAGCTAGCAACAAGGTTCTAGCTATGTCTTCCAAGGTCCTGTTCTTCCTTTCAACTACCCCGTTCTATTGAGTAGTCCTTAGGGCAGAGAAGTTGTGATCAATGCCATGTTGAGCACAGTATTTTATAAATTTGTCATTTTCAAACTCTATGCCATGATCAGACCTTAGAGATAGTATATCAGATTCAAGATGTTTCCGCATTCTGTTAGCAAAGATTTCAAACACATCAAAAGTTTCATCTTTAGAAACAAGCAAAAGGATCCATGTGAATCTTGAATAGTCATCCACAATAACAAAAAACATCATTTCTTCCTCCACGAGTTTGAACTCTCATAGGAACACAAAGATCCATGTGTAGAAGCTCAAGAGGTCGTGAAATACTTACCATGTTCTTTGTCTTAAAGGAAGACTTTACCTGTTTACCTCTAGCACAAGCACCACATAACTCATCACTTTTGAATTTGATTTTAGGTAAACCAATGACAAGGTTCTATGATGCTAGCTTGTTCAAAGTATTGAGACTTACATGTCCAAACCGTCTATGTCACAATGAGGCATCAATTTCAATAGCACTGAGACATGTTAGAGAGTTACTGGAAAGCTTATTTACATCCACTTAGTAAACATTCTTGTGCCGCTTTCCCTCTAGCACCACATTATTTGTCTTGTGACTCGCAACTATGCAACTGTTTGCGGTGAATAGGACATTGTTCCCTTTATCACATAGTTGTGAGACACTCAACAAATTATGCTTCAAACCATCAACCAAGTAGACTTCATCTATGGAATGTGATAGTGACTTACCAACCTTACCTATACCAACCACTTCACATGTTTGGTCGTCACCAAAAGTCACACTTCCACCTTCATAGGTTGTGAGTGAAAGGAATACAGATTTTTCTCCTGTCACTTGCGTTGAGCAGCCACTGTCCACATACCATGGCTTGCTCTCTTTCACTTTAGCCTGCAATGAGAGTCACTTATTAGCTTTAGGAACCCACACTTGCTTGGGCTCCTTTTTCTCAGAATTATTTTTGACTCTGTCTTTTCTCATCCAAACTTGTTTTACATGTTGCTTATCCTTGGCAACAGGCCTAGTTCTCTCCTGGCATTCGTACTTGTAGTGACCACCTTGTCCACAATGCCAGCAATGTCTGTTATATTTCAATCCAACATATTTGGTGTTTGGAGTCCAATCATCCTTGTTAGCTTTTCTTCCTAGACCATTTTTAAACCTTGTGATGATCATTTAGCCATTTTAAGGCTTGAGATGAGCTAGTTCATTTGTTAAGACGAACTAGTTCTTCTTGAACCTTATCCAACTTGCATTTATAGTCCTTAGTTTTTTCGAGTTCCTTTTCCAAGTTAATCCTAAGAATTTCACATTCAGATTTTAACTCGTCTAGGCCAGTTTCATCACACACATATATAGGTTCTAATGCCTCAGTGATTTTCTTAGATAAATCAGTGTCAAGAGATAAACATTTACTTTCAAGGATGGACCTTGTACCCTCCATTTTGCATATTGTTTCTTTGAGATCTTTATTTTCCTTTTTCAAGATTTTTAACATTTTCTCGTAATTGATTTTGGTCTCTAACAGTTCACTTACATCTTCCTTTGAATCATTGTAAGCATGCAAAATGTTATCTTTTTCATGTTTAGCTCTTCATACTGATCCATTATAGAAAGTACCATCTTAAGCAATTTACCTCTAGACCAATAAGCAACTTGACTTTTAATTTCAAGAATACCTACCTCTGTTTCTTCATCTTTAGAAGAGATATCTGTTCTGGCCATGGTGCATAGATCCTCCACTTCATTCTCTAGGTTATCCTCCTCGTTGTCTGACCAACCAGCCAGCATGCTCACATATCTTGCTTCTGTTTTGGTGAACCTTTCTGGCTTTCTAAAGGAGGATGGACGTTGTTCTGTCTACATGTTCTCAGTTGGCTCAGGACACTCGTTCTTGAAGTGACCAAGTCTTGAGCACTTGTGACATCTGATCTTAGACTTGTCGAAGTTTCCACCTTTTTCTGAATTTGACGCAGCTTGAGTGAAACTTCCTCTATTACCATAGAAGCGAGCAAACTTCCTGGAAACAAGGCTTATCTCATCTTCGTTTAGATCTAGGTCATCTTCAGCAATCTCATCCACTTGGAAGGCAATCTCCTTTTCTCTCTTGGTCTCATTAGATTTAACTTGCGACTCATGAGTCATTAAGTTACTAATTAATTCTTCAACATTCATGATGGTCAAATCCCTTGCCTCTTGAATAGCTGTCACTTTAGGTGTCCATGTAGTGTTTACTGGTAGACTCTTTAACAACTTTCTAACAACATCTTCTTCATCAAAGGGTTTGTTAAGGGATTTGAATTGATTTAGGATATTACTGAATCGAGCATACATGTCTTTGATAGTCTCTATTGGTTCCATGTTAAACAATTCATATTGCCTAAACAACATATCTATTTTGGATTGCTTTACCTGTGAGGTGCCTTCATACGCAATCTACAAGGTTTTCCAGATGCTTTGAGCAGTGTCACGTCCTTAAATACGATTGTATTCCTTAGCATCAACTCCACAGTGTAGGAGTTTGACAGCTCTAGCATTTTTCTCTATCTGCTTCATGTCAATGTTGGTCCATTTTTCTGGAGGTTTGATGCTTGTCTTACCTTCTGCATCCACTTGCTCTATAACTAGATCTCCCTTCTGAGTTATTTGCCATAACTCATAGTCTTCAGCCTTGATAAAATTTCCATTCTTTTCTTCCACCAGGAGTAAAACTCTCCATTAAACACTGGTGGACGGTTAATGGTTTGTCCTTCCCTAATCTCACTAGGTGCACTCATTTTTGCGGAAAAACTCAAGGTGTTAACATTTTAATGAGCAACCTTGCTCTGATACCAACTGAAGAGTGCCTAAGTTACTCTAGAGGGGGGAGGGAGTGAATAGAGTGACTCCAATTTCTCGCGTTTTATGACTTGAGAACAAGGTAGGTAAAAATGTTATGGACGTTGTTTTTACACAGTGAACTAAACAGAAAGTAAAAGACTGAATGTAAATAACACAAGGCTTTTTTCACGTGGAAAACCTCCCAGGCTCAATAGGAGTAAAAACCACGACCCAGTTACTTGGGATTTTGTCACACTACTTCTCTTATAACCAAAGGCAAAAACAGGATATGTTATTGTACCCTAACACCACCACACACCGTCATTCATGCGTTGTCAATCTCTCCAAGTCACACACTGACCTGAGAGAAACTCTACGCTTGTTACTAAGCTAGAGCTATTATAAATAACCAGATTGTTTGTCCTATAACACGCTTCAATACTAAGCAAAATAAGACCACAGAAAACCTATTATGCAATGACCAATCTAGGCAAGACTCAAACTGACCAGAACAGGGAACAGGGTTCAAGGTCGTTCTTGTGAGCACAGGACGTAGCTGGTTTGGATGACTTAGCGCTTTGCACAAATGATTCTGCTCTCAATAATGCACACAAAGCTTAACCCTACAATTAAGCCTATCAGGCACCTTATACAGGCAAGCCAAAGAGCTCAGTCCAATTAGGTTAAATTTCTTCAGAATATAAAAGATAAGATTTGTCAAAAAGATAGGATAGAGTTTAAGTAAAGATCAAAGATCTTTCCTTAACCCAACCTATGTGATAAAATCGTCCAGATACTTAAACAGAAATTATTGGCCAACTAGCAAGTGATTTATCAGAATATAATCTCTAAAAGATAATTAGAAATATTCTAGAAGATAATTTACTTACTCTAAACAATATAAACTTGGCCATTAAGTAAACTAACTTTTCCAAGATAAAATCTTTTCAAAATAAAATACTTTTCTGTTTAAAACATGATTTTGCAATATTCATTTTTCCAAAATAAATTATATTTCTTCAGAAGAATATTTGTGTGAAGATCTAAAAAGATAATACACAAAATATTCATAGAAACAATAAATACGATACTATTGCAAACTCGTCCAGATACACAACTAGAAGGAATAGGGTCCAACTCGTTGTTTCCATTTGGCTCCTTCAAGTTGTATTGCTGGTCATAGAGAACAGGGTTCACAAGAATGCTCCCCTGTACTCATAGACGCATGCACTCAATCCTACAACCTTGTTCCCTTATCATGATCAATTTAGACTCTTGCTAACTAGTCAAGCATAGTACATAAAGACTAATGACAAATGCACTTAAATACATTACATTGTCTTCATGTCTTGTTTGGATCCAAGCATCTTCATGAGCAATCATGCTTTGAGCATTATAACTTCTTGTATCCTTGAGTAAACCTGTCATCATAGTTAGTTCACGCAAAGATAAGGACATTATGTTTGCTATCATCAAAACCAGGAACCCAACAGAAAAGTACATGTATGGAAAAAGCAAAAATTAAGCCAACAGGACAGCTACACATCCTCGGGCCATGGAAGTGTCATCACAAGTGACAGTAGAAATTCTTCTTTACTGCTTGGACTCATCAAGATCAAGAAAATCAGCCAACTTCATCTTGCCAAAATATAGAGATAAAGATTTAAAACCCATGCCGCAAATCAGGACCTATAAAAGATCTAAGCAAGTCAAATTAAACTGGGTAAGTGCAACCCAACAACAAACACCCAAAGAAGAGTGAGAATCAAAAATAAACGAGCATGACTGGTGGTACTAGCATCAGAACTGAGAGGAGATTGAAGGAAAACAAGGGTTAGCTTTCTCACTCTATCACCCTCAAAGGAGTGAGAAAAACCCGATCTAAAAGCGGAGCGATGGTACGCCAGATCGAACGGCAATGAGACAGATATGTGGGTTGTGGGTGAGCTTGAGTGAGACGGCGATGAAGAAAGGCGGTGGTGAAAGACCGGATAAGATCGAAGGGCTATGCGGCGGCGTGCGATATTTTCTGTGTAGTAATGGGGGCATGGGGCAAAACGCAAAAGTTGTCTTAGGGTTTCTAGAGAGAAGGAAACCCACTCTGAGCTACCACGTTAATAAGTAGAGTTAAAAAGAACATGCTCTGAGGAGACCCTTGTTCCTAAAGCATGAATATCGCTAATTCCATAAATTTATTTAGAGGAAAATATCATTGTAAGAGAGTAAAGGGGAACAATATTTATTCTATTAATGGTTAGGAATCTGTCTAGTTGTGTGATTTATTGTGTGTGTTTAGTTTTTTGGACAGCTACAAGGTTTTAGTGGTGACATGGGTATTTTCGACCAGGTTTTCACTTTGAATTTGTCACCCCTATTGGATAAATGAAACTCCTAACATACTTTCTTTTAAAATTAAAAAATACTGAGAAAAAAGAACTTGATGGCCAGGTAGGGGTTAGGTGTTGAATACTTATTATTCATGGACAAATACTTATTGGTGTGTACAATTGTTGTTACTAACTCTTTGGAACTGATTTAGTTTGACATTAATATATATCTGTTCAGATGAAAACACCCAACTTTAGGTACATATTTATATAATTTGAAATTGTTATAACCATTTACATAAGTACAGTCTGAATATGTAAATTCTAAGTTATAGTAGTTTTTTTTCCGTGCATGAAATTATATGTAATTCTATATAATAAGATTTAAGTTGAACATGCATTTAGAATAAGTTGTAGTTGTTTATTTATTTATTTTTTTGTACATGCAATTACGTGTAATTTTAATAGTAAAATTTAAGTCTAACATGTCTTCAGGAATAAAATTGAAGTTGAGATTATGCTACTCATCAGAAGAAATGAGGACTATCATCACCAAAAATAGAGGCACCAGTGAAGTCTTATCAGCCATGTTGAAAAACTAAATAAAGGCTTTAAGATGATTAACTTCCTATAAAACAATGAGAGGTTAATGGAGAAGTGAGGACATTTTTAAGAACTTTGTCATCTTATATACTTGGGTAATTGAAATTAGTTTGGTAAGATACCATCGTTTGGCTCAAGTATTTACTACATCAAATCAATTTAGTTAACCTTTCTTATTTTGACAAAAAAAAAATAGAAATGAAGTTGATTTATTTTGTTGTATCACATTGAACACGGATGATACATGAGCCTTCCGATAGGTATGGTAACATATATCACATGATTCACGTATTAACATCTTTAAATAGATTACGATTTTGCTTCTTTCCCTCTAGATTCATTAATTAAGCACTCTTTTCTAGCACCAAGAAAAAGTAAGAAAATCAAGACCTATTATACTGTACTCCAGATGCTTTTTTTGAGGGTAAATAGCAGGGTGTGGGACTATTCATAATTAATAAGATCAAACTCCGCCAGGCCTATAATACCTTGCGGAAAGTCAATACAGATATTTTGTTTCCTTATATGTATCATCCTATGTCCCAATCATATCTTGTGTCGTTCGTGATTTTGTCATGAATCCCAATTTAATAATAAATAAAATTTAAAATCTGATGTGTCGAATGTACAAGGGAGTGAGATATAAGATGGCACACAAATTGGGACAAAAAGTCCTTTGTGGCGAAAAGTTGGGTCATGTTTATTAAGTATATAGACTTGAATGACTTAGTCTCTGTGTGATTCACCTTAATTTTACTTAAATTCAGTTCAGTTCAGTTCAGTCCAGTCCAGTTCAGTTCAATCCAGTTTAGTTCAGTTCATGTTTAACTTTATCACTCATATAACTTTTGATTCCGAAATAATTTTACGATGATAACTACGTCATTGGAAAGATCTCAAAGCATACTTTCAAATGAGTTCAATTATAATATATATATATATATATATATATATATATATATATATATATATATATATATATAAAGGCATTTTCTGACAGCATTGAAAGCGTCCACCTAAGCGAACCATTGTAATAAAATTTTAATATAAATATCCAAATCATTAAAACTCACCCACCTGCCTCTATTTACTCGAGTGTTCTTCAGTATTCATCTTGTATTCTAAATTCAATTCAACAACTCACCCCCAAAAAAATTCCCAACCAGAAAATAAAGTTTCTTCCTTCTCTCTCTTAGGTTCACCTTTCCCTCAATCTTGTTAATCTTCTCCACTCTCTCTCCCTTCTCTCTTTACCCCGCCGTTCACTCTCTCTCTCTCTCTCTCTCTCTCTCTCTCTCTCTCTCTCTCTCTCTCTCTCTCTCTCTCTCTCACTTTCTCTCTTTCGATCTGAAAGTACAATTCGTGCGTCGTTTTCTCGTCTCGCCAGTACAATTCGTGCCATATACAATTGGTCGTTTGGTAGCTAGATTCCATTTTCTCAATTGTTCTTCGATCTGAAAGTATTTTGTATATTTGTTGGGTTTTCTAAGTTACTTGTTCAAAAATGAAAAAATCCTAATTTTTTATGATTATGTTACTGATACAAATGATTCAAGTCGGTATGTGGAGGATACCGAGATTAGTGTAGAGTTGGTGTCCCTTCACGAAAGCGTTTGAAAGCATAGAAAGACTTTGAAACTATTACATCATAGATCAGGTAACATATGGGATGAGTTAATTAATAGTTAATTGAATTTGATGATAAGAGTTTAAATTAGATAAGATGTCCTATAAAGTCATAGTAATCTTATTATATGACATTCATAATATTAAATGGATTATATAAATATTTATCCATATATTACTAATAGTTTTTCATAAGTGACATACAATTTGATTTTTCGATGAGATTAATATTCACATTATATTAGTTTTCTTATATAATCACAGTTCGTGCAACGCACGGGCATACTCACGGGCATCCACCTAGTATTGATTATGTTTGGACGAATTCTAAATGGTTAACGGTCAAATTTAAAAAATCAATTCAGTTCAGTTCAAATCAGCTTTATCTAGGTGAATCAAACGGAGCCTTATACTGACTTTGACTATGAAATAAATTGGATTCACTCCAACTAAGCTAGATGTGTTCATTGGGAATCATATCATAAAACATGTTTTATGCCCTGTTCTCTTTACCTTATTTTTACTGAACTTATCTGCAAAATAATGAACTAAACTGAAATTTAATGAAAGCATTCGTTAAAAAAGAAAGAAAAACAAAAGCAAAGAAAAAAGAAAATCGTAAATTTCATTAAGGTATATTGATTATTGAGATTTAGCGAAATTAGAGTAGTTATACCCACGTTTAACTAAATACACTGAGTTATACTCCGACAAGATTCCGGCCACTATTTGATCGTTGACAAAAGTCAAACTAATTTCTAGACGTAAACACCCCCTCATTAAAAGTTTCTAAAAATAATAATTTTTCACTTTTTCTTTTTTTATTTTATGTTTTACTTTAAGAGAAGTACACCACAACATAGAACTTAGAAGCCAAATTATAGCTACAAGTTTGAAAGTGAAGTACAAATTGGAACAACCATTACTAATAAGAACACAAATTTAAATCCATGTTGTAAAATCTTTTTTTTTTTGTTTTTTGGCATAAGTAAAATATCTGTTAATTGGTAATCAAATAAAAATTGGGAGAAATCTCTACATGGGTCACAACTCACAAGAGAGAAAAAAACCCACACTTTCATAATTCTCAGAAATACTCCCTCCTTTTCAAATTGAGCTTCCTGTTGGACTTTTTGAGTCAAACTTTACAAAATTTGACTTGTGATTTGTCAAAGAAATACGAAGATTTACAATACCAAAATAGTATTCTTAGATTCATTTTTAATTGTACTTTCACAATATCAACTTTTTATAATTTTGATATTAATATAATTATAGTTATTGATGGTCAAAGTGTTGTCTCATAGACCGCGTAAAAAGAAACAAGAAGCTCAATTTGGAACGGAGGGAGTAACATTTCACACTCATTAAGTAAATTCCATAATTTTTTTTTAAAAAAACTCACTTTACTGAATTTCCTACTCTATTAATATTACCAACAGAATTACTCAATCCAAGATGGACTCCAAAATTAGTTGAACAAATCAAAACATATATTTATACTTTATATTTTATATTAAAATTTTATTACAATGGCTTGCTTAGGTGGACGCCTCCAATGCTGTTAGAAAATGCCTCTAATATATAGATATTATGATTATGATTATGATTGTCCAAATTCCTATATTTTACTTTTGGGTTGAACAACAATTACTAAGGTTATTACTTTTAACAATTTATCAAATATGCATGATTTTATTACTAATATTTATAAATATGCAATATTAAAGCGATAAATAGGCATTCATTCATTCAAATTTAATACAAGTCCTTTGCTCGAACGCGCCATGCATAGTACATATCACATAAACAAAAATCGTTAGTAATAGAATTAATTTGACCCTCAGTTTAGATTACCTGAATGCTCAATGAACTACTAAGTTGCTTGAATTATTATTCTTGATGAAATAAATGAAGGTTTAATATGATTTAGGATAGGAGTTAGGACTAGTCTATCTCAAGAATGAGTAGAAAGTAGAGTATTAGTGGCTCTCATAAAGCTCTCAAACTCTCAAGGGAGGCCAAAGAGATAGCTTCTATGGAAGAAATAGGTTGTACTAGCGTTAGGGTACGGAATATAATGGACCTGACAAAGCGCCGAGCGTGAAACAAGGCCAAGCGGCTTAGACACTAGCCTGGGCCTGGCGGCTCAACCGCTAGCGGCGAAGCCTCTAGTGTAGAAGCTTAGCCGCTAGGCCTAGTGGCACAACCTCTACACTTAACGGTACGCTAGGATTCTAGTAGCAGAGACATAATGAGACCAACACAGATTTGTTTTAGCTATTCATTGATAGAGAATTGTCACAACAAAACACTTTGTCACGCTTATACTAGTACACTTGTACGTACTGTGGATGCTAAGCCATTAAGGTTTCTAGCAGGGTATGTCGACACTATCAAATTGATTGAACATTAAGGAATTCTTGATATAGTATCTTATGGATCAGCTTTATGTGATAAGTATGGTGAGATAGTTGGCGTCTTCATAGGTTTCTATGGAGCATTAAATATTCACTAAATTTGTCTGAGGTACTCAGATTTTTGGTGAATTTCCTTGATCACTCGAAAGTTAGTGAGGTAATTTGTTTCTTGATTATATATTCATAAAGTATATTATTTTTAAGGTTTAATTTTGGAATGCTAATATATAAATTGTTAATGCAGGATTGTAATGATTTGATACATCATGAAGTTGAAAGATCGATACCCAGATAGCCAAGCATAAAGAAGAAGAAAATGAGATCGAGTTCTCTACAAAGTATCATTTTGCATTTTGTTGATTAGCAGTGGATTGAAACATCTTTGTTGAGATTTTGATCGTGAATTGTTGTATTTTTTGAACATTTTGTGCGTACTTTTGTTTAACTTAGTTAGTCTTGTTGTATTGATCTCGTTCAGGAAAACTATCTAAAAAGTACTATCTTCAGGCACGTAGACCACCGTCATCTATCTTCTTCCAATTTCATTCTTCAACAGTTTTTCTTTTCTTATTCAATAATCGCAAATGTAGGGACAAGGTGCTGGATATATAGAGGCACATGGGCAGTATTGGGGAAAAATGTTGTTATGGGTAGTCCGCCGGTGGACGATATTGAAAAATCTTTTCTGCATCCCTCAAATGTGGACCCGTGGCCGTGGGGGGACGGTTTTTCTCTATAAAAAAATACAGCCAACAACTATTAGCTCAAAGCCCAAGCTCTTATCATAAATTGGGTTACATAGTTAGTGAGCCTGATGACTTTCTCCTCACAGAAAAAATCCAAATTTTGAGCCCACTACAAGTTATAACAACCCAACTACAAACTTCTCAACTACCCTTTTACCTTCATCTCCTCCCATCTCCAGCCCAACCCCTCTATGTCAGCCTACCCCAAAAAAGAACCCACAAACAAATAACACCCCTACTTGTATTACTTCGTTTCCGGAACGTTTGACTCTAAAAAGGAAAAAGCCTTTTGTTGGGTGAGGATGACATGAGTAATCACGAGAGCAAAACACACATAGTTAAAAAAAATAAAAATATATATTTATGAGCCTTTAAGTGAAAAAGGAAAAGCACCAATGGAGGAATCTGCCGAGAGGAAATTTAATATTAAATACAGAAAAAAAAGAGAGGAATGAAACCAGTTGTTGCCTCAGACAAAAATTTTAATCTTCGTCTAAAAGAGGGGCCAATGGACGAATTACTAGCACAATTTGACGCGAAATTCAATCAGGCTGGGTGGCGGGCCAAACCTTGCCCCCAACTGTAACGCCCCGAGATAATCAAGTGTCTGCTTATACTAATTAATCAGAATTAGGCTGGGAAAACTAGATTAAAGAGATTGGCTATTCCTTTGGGTATCAATTATCATATCTGAAAACTGATTCAATAAGGCTGGGGGAAGATTTATATGACTAAGGCCCTGTTCTTTTCAACGGAATGGTGCGAGACGGTGAGGAACGGAATGGAACGGAACAGAACGGATTGGAACGGAACAGAATGGCGCGGTGCGGATAATTCAAAAATATGTGAGACAAAATGAAGTACAGAATGCGGCGCGGAATGAAACGGAACGGAACGGAATGCAGCATGGAATCGACGAAAAGAACAGGGCCTCAGTGTCTCTCTCTCCTCCATTATCCATGGCGCGATGTGCTCTCTCTCTTCCAACATTGCAGATCGAGGTTAGAGAAAGATGGAGGGATGAAGTTTCGAGTAGAGAGGGATAAGTGTAGTCGATCAACACGAGCAATCAAATAAATGACATCAACGAGTTAGCACGGTATAAATTATTACTTATTTACCAGTGAACCACTACCTTTATTTTGAGTAAAATAAAAAAGAAAAGGAAAAAAAATTAACATTGAAAATCGCAGCAATCTCCCCTTTTACATGTGAGTTGAAATCATCTCTAACTCCCTTTTAATCATGATTTCATGGTTCAATTTGCAATGACATTCCAAATCTATATTCTTGTCTAAACTCAATTAATTGAGGCCAAGAGCTTGTCTTCTTCAAGAGTCGTGTTATGAATTATTTTTATTTTTTTCTTTATTTATGAACACTTGAAATCCAATTTTCCTTTTTATTACCATTAACGAAATTATTGAGTAATTGCTGTTTTTTTGGGTGAGTAATTCGTATCAAAACTACTCGTTTAGTCATGAAATAAAAAAAATTGTGGACCAAATTGGAGATATTGAGACCCTTCTTATCAGTAATTCAGTATCACCCACAAAGATAGCAGGGGAATTCCCGGGAATTTCCTACTGCCACTCCCAACGGAATTCATGGAGCTCACCCTTGTCTCTCTCCACCACCCCACTTTCATCTACAAATCATACCCATCTCCCTCTTCAAGTATGCTCTCTCTTCTCTCTCTCTGTTTTTGTGCCCTTTTAATGGACTGATAAATTAAATTTGTGTGACTAGCAAAAAAAATAAAAAAGATAAATTAAATTTGTGATAATTTTGGCAGGGAGGATAATACCCACAAGCAGAAACTTACCAGTATTTAGTTGTAGTTGTTCATCTTCATCTCCTAATGATTCTATTGCTGTCCAACCTACCAAGACTTTATCTTTGACTGATGAAGGGAGAAGGGCATTGCTGAGTTCTTTTCTTATAGCAGGTTCTATTTCTTTCTTTAGAAATTTGTGCCTGAGTTTGGTGTTTACTTTATTGTATTTCTTGTAATTTCTTGTAATTTCTTTTGTTTAGTTGCATTTGGCAAATATATGCTTCTGAGAGGTACGCATATTATGGTGTATGTTGGAGAAAGTCATTTATACTTAATTACCTATATAGAGTCGGTGGGAAAGAAAATATTGGCAGTAAAATTGGAATAATCTGATGCATAATTAATTGTTAAACTTTGTAAGGATTGAAACAAGTTGGAATTAGTTTTTGAATGGAATTATACAATGACTTTTGAAGAGATAAGGATGTCTTGTAAGTTGTATTATTACAATGATCAAAAATCAATTTTTTTTTGTTGAATCAGCTACTCCCCTCTTTATCATATGAACTTTGCTACAATTCTGTATTGGGTCCTTGTCCAATTGTTAGTCTATCTATATGTTTTGTCATTTTGGGCTCACTTGAAGAGTCCAAGTGTATGTGCTCCTGTCTGAGTGCTGAGTATCCAACAAATGAAATGGGTAAAGTTGTACAACATCACTGGAGAAATGATTAGATGAATGATAATTTCATATGTTTGGAAGGGATTAAGTGATGGAAGTTTAAGAAAATCACAATAACTTCTTGCATGCATTTTTGCACGGTCTAAATAGTGGTCCTGACATTCTTTTTGTAACGAGTAGGGCCTGCATAGTTGTTTCCCAAGTAGTATCGAGATTTTTCACGTCAATGTCACCATCTACGTTGCCTATGCACTCCTCCATTTCATTGATCACTCAATGTTGCATGAATTTGTACAATTAAGCTGCTAAAGTGATGCTCAGAGTCAAAGTGGAGAATTAGAAAGTTGTGGAAATGAAATTCAGCTAACATTTAGGCGCTACATGTGAAGAGGAAAACGAGTTAGTTGATCAACTTCTTGTTCAGTGTCCTTCACTACCCTCTCTCTGGTAGCCTTGGATAGAAGGATGAAAAAGGAAGGTGTTGCCAAAGTACTGAAGCTGAGTCCTATGTAGTTTGGTGCATGAATGCAGGAAAGGAGCTAATAGATTTTTAAAAGCCTTCAAGTTATCTCTCTGTACCTTTTTAGAAACGAGAGAGGATTTCTATAACCATTTGTTCTAAGAGCTTTTGTTGATTGGATAACTTTCCTTTCCAATATGAGTATGTCTGCTGGTACAATTGTACTACATGCACAAGTTTCACCATGTTAAGCATCTCTGGTACTAGGTTTAGGGAGTATGTTTTCCTCTCCCTTCTCTGGTTTGTTGTGCATCGTTTGCTTGATGTTGTAGTCTACTAAATCTGCTGCTGATAAATTTTTTTTAATGATGAACCACCCACTGCACTTTCAATGACACAGCTGCTAAGTTGTCTATCCCTGATGTGGCCGAGGCTGTCAGCACAAGTCGAAGAGCTGTAACCTTTCTACTTTATCTTTTCAGGCATAATATTATCAATACTTGGTACATGTTATTTTTCATTGAGGTTGAGCAAAGTTTTATTCCATGTTTTTACAGCTTAGAGCGGCAAGGATACCCGAGACCGACTTCGTGACCCTCCCCAATGGTCTAAAGTTAGTAAATTGATCTGATCTCCATTACTGATTAATCTTTCGTGTTCCTCCTACTTCTCACATTCTGGATATTTCCTAATCTAATACTGTCTTCTATTCACAAAATTTCATCTGTAATAAATAAATGACTACTTAGAGAAGATTGATTTGATCATGGAGAAAGTCTTATAGACAAAGCATGAATCTAAGTTTCTTTGTCGTGGTAGAAGATTGTAAGTTGCCATGGGCCTTCTCTTCGCTTCACATGCAGTGAGGATCACACTTGTTAATGTATATACAACTTAATCCAATTAGTTTATTTTTCCCTCCTCTGCCTTACTTAAGTACTTATGGTCATACTGTTCAGATATTATGACTTGAAAGTCGGAGGTGGAGCAGAAGCTGTAAAAGGATCTCGTGTTGCAGTACGGTTGTGACTCAGTTAATTTTCACAGTTAATTATAGTTATTTCCTGCTTGATGCCTATGTTTTTTGTAGATAGGCTTGTTTATGGTTAGCCTCAGGAAATAGGTAGTCATCAAGCTTTTTTCATTTACCATAATATATGTTGCTGCATCTTAAAATTTACAACAAAGTAGAAGCATAGTAGATCCTTGCATTAGTGGGTTTGAGAGGTAAAGATGGATGGAATCTTGCCCCTATAAGAATGTGCCCTGTCAGAGTGGTTGGTTAAGAAAGACTACATTTTGAAATTGGCAAAAATCTATAGTTTCAACTTGGCTATGATTGATTCTGAAAGATTGGAGATTGCAATCTTCAAACTACCAGCATAAGTGTTTGTAATCTTGTGTTCCCTTCTTCTCGTTGTCCATCACTTGAAGAATCATTGAAGGGAAAAGATAGTGAGCGTATATATATAAACTTTGGACAAACACATGTGACATCTGTTATTATGTAGTATTGGCCTTAGATGTCTGACGATTACCTATCTTGCTTGATTTATGAGCAACTATCTGTTACTACTTACTAGTGGATCATTGATCTCGAAATATGCCTCTCATTGGTGTTCTTCTTGCAATATATCTTTTCTGAATTGATATATGTCAGTTCTTCTGTACTAGCGAAAGTAATAGTTTCTCATACTTTGGCCAAAAATACGAAAAAGTGCAGTTTTTCATACTCATTCAAAGTAATCAACTTGATGATGCGAAGATCCTTGTAGGTGCATTATGTTGCTAAATGGAAGGGCGTCACTTTTATGACAAGTAGGCAAGGAATGGGAGTTACTGGTGGAACAGTAAGAACAAGGCCTTGCTGATTATATGTATTTCTCACATGAAGAATGAATGGAAGAAATTTGATGAATAGCTACTCAAGACATCCCATTGTAGCAGCATGCTTTCCTACATAATTTTATTTTCATTGCTTAACTTAAGTGGCATAATCATTTGGTGGATTGTTACTACCTTAAAATAAACTGCTTCCTTGTATAGGACAGACTTAAGCCTGCTTAGTGAGCACTGTTGAGTTTGCATCTTAAGCATGCACTCGGAAAGGGAGGACACAGAAAAATATGGACTCTATGAATAGTGATAATTTACCGAAAGTTTTCTGGAAATAACATGAGTAATAGAGAGAAACATCCAGATCTAGTGCAAACCATTCTTGTAAGGGTGCATTAGCAATGTAAATGCCACGTCGCATAGTTTAACACCTATGGCCTTGAAACGTATTGATGATAGTTTATATTAGACCCTTTTCTATCCCTTTGAAGCATTGAGATAGTTTATCGTCCACTTTTCTTGAGACTTGATTCTCATATGACATTCGTCTTTACTAATTACTCGTTTGAGCTGTGCAATGAGTTTACTTTGATTACCTAGAAAGCCACCAGCTTTTGGTAATGAACTATATTATCACAGATGTTCAGATGTTGTTTTAAATGGAAGAAAATGGTTTCAAACTATCATCCAACCCTATTAATACCTTGGTTCATGCTCTTCTTGTAACTTCAGCACCAAATACTAATGTTTCCTTCAAAAGTATTTTTTGACTACTTCAGTCCTGTATCTCTTGTCATTATCTCAAGCTTTCAGCTGCCTTCCTGTTTTCTTGGTTAATATGTGTTTTCACATGCTTGCAGCCTTATGGCTTTGATGTTGGCCAGTCAGAGCGAGGCACAGTCCTTAAGGGATTAGATCTTGGTGTTCAAGGCATGCGGGTAGGAGGCCAGGTGAGAACACTTGTCATCTTTTTGTCTATCATTATTTGTTTCGTACCACCAGTATGATTTCTACTGGAAATGGAAACATTTCCATCTTCTGCCCTTTATGATACTGTAAAAGCCTAAAGTTGTAAACATAAAACATTCAGCACTCTCTGTATGCAGTTGGTCGTGGGGTAAAGAGGTAGGGAGTATACGGCCGCATGGGTTTGACGTAAACATGCAATGGTTTATGTTTCATTGATCAACTTTATCCAGGAAATGACGAACACTGAAAGCAAAAGATTTAATTTCCGAAATTTTGATGGAAGAAAGTTGACCCCAGTGTGTTTTGTGAACATGAAATATAATGTTTTGATTGTTAGCTGCAGAGAATTTCTCCAAATAGTTTGCATACATCTTTGGTTTAATTTTAAGTGACATGCTTTACAAAGAAGCAATTTCTTGCTTGTCATCTGATGGTAACTATGATTTCCAGAGGTTGTTGATAGTTCCTCCTGAGCTAGCATATGGAAAAAAAGGAGTTCAAGAAATCCCTCCAAATGCAACCATCGAGGTAATCTAACACACTCTAGAGAAGTTCTCACTTTATATAATACAAAACAAGAAAATGAGAGGCTTTGTTATATTTTTACCTTCCTTTTCTCTTTCTCCTTTCTAATGAAGTGTGTGAAGATGATTATCCTTTTTAATTTTATTGCTTCACCTTAGAATTATGAAGCTTCTGTGTTTGACTGTTGTATCAAAGTTGAACTTTGGTTGGTTTTAACATCGCCACATACATCAGTCAGGAACTCAGGATGACCATAACTGCATGGGTTATTACTTATTGGTGTGCTGGAGATCTTATCCTTTTTTCCTCTTCCTGACTCTGTCTTTCTGGTAAAAATGTGCAAGCTGAATTTATTTTTGCTCTAAAACACTGATGTTATATCAAATGATTATCAAAGTTTTCTGATACATAAAGAATTCCCCAAGTCCAAACAGTGTAATGGTATTGAAATATAAGCAGTCTTCTAGGATCTCCCAGAGCATTACTGTTTTATGCCTTTGGAACTCTGATGAATGCTGATAAGTTCAGGTGCATGCCTCAGCCCTCAGACATATCATGGCTGGCTATTGCTTATTATTGTTGTGATTTTTCTTTATACGCGCAGAATGTGAATTACCATTGTGTAGGTGGGTGTCAGTGTCGCAAACTTTTAAATTTTGCAGGCTGGCTTGTTACAGTCTCTGTGCCGAGTGAAAATAAACCACATTAACAAAAAGTCAAACTCCAAATTTCTGCAGGCTAAGCAATTCAACTTCAATTTACTCCATATTCTGCAAAGGCACTGAATAAATCATCAAAATTTAGAGACACTATCCCTTAAACATATTTCTCAAGCTACTTGGCCAGGATTTTATGAGCTGAATCATCTCTATTGACTTAATTCCAAGCAGGGGTCAAAACCTTCCTTTCTTATTGTTCTTGTTGCTTCTGGTACTGGATTGAAGTCTATTTGAGATATTCAACATAGTTCAACCAAACAAGAGTACTTGGAAAAGTTGCTTAACTTTTTTTCGAATCACATAAGCATCAATCGTCATACTATCCAGCACCTGGTGATTCACTAGGAATTTTCTGCCTGAAACAAACTCTTTTCCTGCTAAACAATAACTTCGTAGTATTTGAGTGAAACAGCATTCAAAATCCTGTGCTTCTCCTTTTTCCTCAAGTTCCTTTAGTTATTCTTAATGACATTTTTCTCCTTGCGTTGCAATGGAACTCATAATCTCTTTTGCTATCATGTGCAGATGGATGTGGAACTTTTGTCAATCAAACAAAGTCCATTTGGGTATGCCAATCTGTCAAACAATCTTGTTCTATGCTGAATGGCTGATAAGGTTATCTTCGTAATTGTTCTTGTTTGTTGTTCCAACTGCAGGTCTTCAGTAAAGGTTGTGGAAGGATGAGATGGTCCTATTTTCTTAAGTGGAATTTATATATTGTGGGGATGAGAAAAGTGAAGCTTCATGCTTTACCCTTTTTTTGTGGACAAAGAATCTCCTCTGTTTAGTCCATCCCTATTAAATTGTACTTGGATAACATGAAAATATATCAATAGGTAAGTAATGGTCTTGAGTCTTGACATTGTACTGCCTTCAACATTTTGTCTAATCTTGTTCTACTTATTTTCAATCTGTGTTCACTTGTCCATGTTAATAGACAGATATCTGAATATCACATCCGAGTGAGGCAAATATACACAAACTTACTGTTACAATTGCAAAAGGGTGTTTGAAGCCAGGCATCTTATATAATTTTTCATTAAGTTTCTTTGGTTATGGACAATTTACTGCAGATTACATTTGCCACTACTAATTATCACCATTGCAATTTTCTGTAGCTTGATAGAATTCTGTATGAAAATTCTTCATCTGCGACCAAAATTCTTCCATTTTTTATGACTGTTTCTAGTAGCATGAATGAGATATGAGAATCACTGTCTTTCTGATGCCACAAGCAGATAATGCTGTATCTGACTACAAATGTCTACTTCAGCCATATAATGTCTGTGCAGATGTGTATTTCAAATGTTGCAAGTGTTCAAACTTCAAAGTATTGGGAGTGCTGTAACTTGCTGCTTTCATCTGTGGCTAATAACCATTGCATGGTGATAAAGCTTCAAATATTTTGCTGAATACAACATGAAAGGAAAAGGAAAAGTTACATCTGTGGAGTAGTCTATTGTGAGTTCTACTTTTACTTATGCTATGACGGAATTCTATCCTTCTGAACTCCTAACTTCCATAAATTGAAAAGGATTCTCTGCATTACCCTCTTTTTGACTGTTGCTTGAACTACTTATTCCTTTCTAGAACCTAGTATATATTCAACCCTTCCATCTTAATACTACAAGCTTCTCTTCACTTTGTTCTACCAACATGGTAAGCAATAACACTCGCATGACTTCCTCTTTTCTCCACAGCTTTGTTCTCTTCTCTCTCTCTTCTTTGAACTCTGTCCCAGAAGATCTGTCCAAACTGTGGCTCTGTTAGAGATTCCGTATACTTTAAGCACAAACCCAAATTGCGGTGATTGTAGCTATTTTTGTACTTTGCGATCTGAGATCTTGGAAACTCTTGCCATGCCCTTCGTGGCAGTTCTTACCTCATCACTAGAATATGGCTTTCATCCAGTGTATGGTGGTGCAGCCCTCACCATGGCTACCAGGAACATTGTGACTCGAGATAGAATTGAGTGAAGATTCATGGTTGTATCAAACACTTCCTTTCAAAATTTTCTCATCCAACACCATTTCCCCTTGAGCTGCTCTCCTCGTATATTCATCTTTTTTCTCACCTGCACTGCTTCTAGCCTCTGCCACAACTACTTGGACTGTTCAGGCCAGTTTATGAAGGGCGGGCATTGCAGTGTGAAAATGGGGTTGATCCATGTTGCACCTTTGTTGCTAGAGGTATGCCTTCAGCATAGAAGACAAGGCTTCAGAATTCAGTCTGCAGAGCATTTAGAAGTGTCCTTCACCTGGATCCCAAAAAGCCCACGATTAAGGGGAAGAGGGGTTGGAGAGTGAGTGGAAGCCTCCATGGGAGCCTATTTGTGCAGCTCAACAGGATTCTTCAAGTGCTTCCAAATGTACAGCTCTTGATAAAAATGGCACTTCTCGTTGTTTGTGCCGCGGGGGCTATCATGGGGATGCTATTCTAGGAACTTGCTCTAGGAATGAGACAGGATTTCCGAAACAGAGATGTTTTCCTTTCTGTGTTGCTGCACTAACTTCTGTGTTTGTGGTCAGAAAATGTTGCAGGGCCAATAGAGACCAAGGAAAGGGAGGACATGTTAAAGGCCAAAAATGAAGGGAACTTGGCTCACATCTTTCCCTGAAAAAAGACGAAAACGACAAAAGCTTTCCCAAGAGACAGGATTTTAGGTAGTGGTGCCATTGGCGAAGTGTATGGTGGCGAGCTTCAAGAAAGGACTGTTGTTGCTGTCAACTTAACAATAGTGGGGAGCACCAAAGTATAGAGCAGCTAATGAATGAGGTTGGGTTACTCTCTCAGGTAAATTACAAGACCTGTGTCAAAATTCTGGGTTGTTGTAAAGTAGGCGAACAGCCATTGTGTATCTGCGTAGATGCCAAACGATAGACTGGAAAATACGGGTTAGGATTGCCCTACAGACAGCTGAAGCATTGGCTTATCTGCACTCTGCTTCTTACAATGGCATATAGTGAACATGGAGTTGTGAAGTCAACAGATATACTCTTTGATGCCAAAGTAGCGGACTTGGATATTTCGAGGTTGGCTCATCCTGGACCTGGCCATGCGTCAATCCGTGCACAAGGAACATTGGGATACTTGACCCAGAATATTACAGGAGCAACCTTTGTTCAGATAAAAGCGGTGTTTACAGTTTTGGGGTTGTTTTGCTTGAGCTGCTAACCTTCCAGAAGCAATAGAGTTCTCCAGAGAGTCTATCATGTAAACTTGGCTATTTGAGAGAGCCAAAGGGTTAAAAGTGGGAACCTGCTGGAGATTGTAGATCAACGTTTGCTAGGCTCAAAACCCTCATGTAAGATCGTAAGCAGTGTGTTCTTAAAGCCTGCGCCTTGCTTGTTAGAAGGACAAAGAGGTGGATAGGCCTGATGTGAAGAATGTGGTCTGACTGTCCCAAGAGCTTGATTGCATATCGGAAAGTACGAATCACTGTGAATCTCTTGGCTGCGAATTGCGATGCATTTTGTGTGTTTCGTGATATATCGGTTGCTGAATCAGGAGAATATACATGTTGTGGATGACACGGAAAGAGAAAAGATGTATCTTCTTGTGCAGTTATTACTTTTCTGAAAGGTATGGAAGTAAAACTTCGAAGATCCTATGATTTTGCTTTGTGCTGAAAGTTTGAAATGCTTCAAAAGAGACTATTGCAAGTTGTTACTCTTGTTAGGTTCTTAGATATAAACTTATGATATGGCGTAAAAGTGTACTATTTCGGGAAATGGATTAGCAATGCATATGATTTGGACTTTGAACATCCGGATGTGTTGCATTTGCTAGGCGCTGGCTTAGAGCAGTATTTGACATAGTATCCATTCAACATTAAAGATTATCTTTACTTATCATCATAAGAGATGAGCATAAGCTCGAAACACCTGTAAGAGTCAAAACTCGAAATACATTGACCTTGAGACATCGTTAGAGAGCCAAAGCCCAATATAGTATGTTTAACATAATATGCTATAGTTAAAATTCATTTTTATTTTTTAATAAACATCAAATTTTATCAATGTTAGTTGAACTCGACAATCAAAGGCAAACCAAAATAAGCAGGAAAAAAAACAATGAGCAAAAGAAAATACCATTGGGAAGAAAACACAAAGCCTTCTCACAGGTGTCAAGTGGTGTTCATCAATGTTCTCAATTATCATACTTGCCAACTTGTGAAAATACAGGAATAACGATTCATCAACGGACTTTTTTTTACCAAAGATCACCATCTTGTGAAGAAAAAACATCCCTCCATCCTCAGTTTTTCTCTCTTTCGGTAAAAGAAATCCGTCACATCTCCAAATGATGTCATACAAGAATAGAATACAATTGGTTAACAGAAATCTATCCATTGTTAATTTGTTACAGTTCCTAAAACAAAATTTGTGGTTTGATATTTACAGCTTCTGCAGCAAGTCCTTTTGACACTCCCTTGATATACTTGATATACCGCAGCAGAGCGATTAGCTCACCTTCGATAACGGTACCTCTTGAAGTTGAAATATACATGTAGGATCCCTCGTTCAAAGGTGCACTTGTAACCTTTCTTATGCGAATACTCCCATTCCTTGTTCACAATTTTGAATGCCTGCAAGACAGATGAGGTTAAATCAAATATACCCTAACAGCTTAAACTTACAAAACTTAAAATCATCCGCGGAAAAAGATTCAGATTACATACAATGTCCTCATAAGGTGGTCCAGCATGGAACCTAATAATACATGTCTCGGCACTGTCCCCATCTTTCTCAATGACGTATGTTGGAGCTTTGGTTTTATCAACGAGATCTGGGTAGAAAATATTGAACTTGTAGCCTTGAACAATCTTGGGAGGAGGATTATCATGGTCATAATGTGTCTGGTTGTACTTGTTCCACTCGTATCCAGTATGAACACGGTTGAAATACTTCGGCTTTCTAGGACGATATTTGTCATGCCACCAATAGACCTGCAACAGCCACAATACAGTTTGAGTTTCTGCTCATGCTAATACTAAACAGGTAATCCTTGGTACAACAATGAAAGGAATAGGAGAAGCATAGCCAAGGAATGGATAACATACCTGGGAATCCAGGTTTATTTCAGCACCAGAGCCAAATACGGCATCACCTTCCTCCATACCTCCCATGATTTTAACGGCCCTACGCTCAAAGTCATCCTCTGGTTGTGCAGGTTTTGAAGCCATTGCCTCTTTCATCCTCTTTTGCTGTTCTATCAAAACAGCCAAACGTTTCTTCTCCTGCAAATACAGCTAAATCGGTTAAGTATGCAAAAGCAAACTTTCCAGGAAAAAATAGAGAAATTAAGCCAGTCAAATTACCAATATCGCCCTATCCTCGTCAGGGTCAATGGCTTCATCGGTTTCTTCACCGTGCAATAGCTGCGGAGAAAATGAACCTTCTTCTGCTTCCGACTCCGAATCTTCCTTATTGTTGATTGTGATGGGTTCTGGAGAAAATGCTCTAGGAACTAGACATATAATATGATTCAGTAAGATGGAACAAAAGATTGCAAAAGTTTGAAGGAAAATAGCACATGCGTGAACTAACTCAGTACCTTCAGTTTCATGCTCAATTTCTTCCTCCTCGGACTTCTCCTCTTCAGATTTCACATTTTCACCTTGAAGAGGTTGTTCAAGACGATGTAAATGCCTCCTTAGTATCTTGGCGTGGATTTCCTTCAAACATGCCTGCACAATAACAGCAGTCAAGTTCCAACTCTGAATTTTTGTCATTCTACAAGTAGGCTGATAGGTTAAGCGTTTGCTTTCAAGATCAAAGATCTGGGTACACACCTTTGCCTTGTATATGTGAAGGCGCTTAAGAACAGCTTCCCAATACTCCACCACCTTGGCTTTTCCAGCACGCATATCTGACTCAATTTTGGCTTGTAGTTCTACCAAACCTTTGTACGTCCTTCCTTCCAAGTAATTTCTCACATCTGTTTCAATACTGGCATGCAGGCCTCGCTCTTCAGCAAGTAACTCAGCAGGAGGTTGCTCCCCGCGCACTCTAGCTCGATCAATTGCATCCTTTCTCCGGGCTTCACCCAGCTCCCACTCGCAGACCACCATGAGTGCCTGTCAAACCATATTACCACAACAGATATGGTTAAGTGAATAGTTCAAATTTGTTTGTTCTTTACAGTCTGGCATATTGAGAATTAACTGATTCCTCACTAAGGAATTCATAAATAACAAAGAACAACACTCATAATTGACTTCATTCTTTCAATATCTGCTCAAAAAATAAAGCCCAAAGTCCACTTTTAACTGGTAGATGACTACATGAGGCAGAATTCATCAACCTACTTCATATATTATGTCCACAATGATGTACATGATTGCATTCTTAATATAAGATCACAAAACAATAGCCGTAAGTCACCAGTTGTCGCTTATCTTCTAGCATGAGCTCAACCAATAAAAAGCGAAGCATGAGGTATCTACAGGACCTAAGAAAGAGTTGGAGAAAACCGTAACAACGAAGAGGGTTGGCATATTTCCCTTTCAAGGAACAAGTCATGTGGCATCAAAGGATGGGGAGTTGGTTCGTGTTCGTGTTTGTGATAAATTTTAAGTTGTGTTCTTGGACTAAAGACTAGAAGACACAAAACTCATCTGTTTTATCAAGAAAGTAGAAGTGGTTGGCACCAAGTGTAGATGGCAGTAATAATTGCATGACTTGGACAGAAGCCAATTGCAATGGAATGGTCTCTACACGATCATTAAGAAGCTTAATATCATATAAATACCACCTATGGTTTCTGGCTTAAAGTGCAAAGGATACATTTCACAAGAACTGTTTCTATAGAGAAACTACTATCCTTACCAACATGTGAGATTCTTGCCACAAGTGGTGGAAGATATTGGTAGAATTAAAAAATCAACATATGGAAATAGCTGGAAAAACAGCAACCAAATTTTTAGGATAATTGAAGATATTAACAGATCACTCATTATTATGGTGATATTAAAGTGTATGAAGTGAACAGAAATATCAACTATAGTCGCATATGTTACTCTGCTTTTGATTCCATTGAAAGTCTGGGACAATGTGAATCAATAGTTTGGGACAATGTGAATCAATAGTTTGGGCCAATGTGAATCAATAGTTTGGGATACTGACTAATTTGGCAGCAGAGATGTCTCAAATCTGGTGGCAAGGCAAGCAACTTTCTCGGAATTCAATGCAGTAATCTATGTGGAGCTTCAATAGAGAGATAACTACAAGTTCATGAATAATAATCTAGAGCCAGTACAATCAAAAGAAGAAAGGGGACGGTTGAATAAGGAAAAGCAAGGTTCCATTGCGGTCATATATCAAAAACAAGATAATTGTCTCTGTATGACTGCATCTATTATATTAGTGAGTGAGATGTGGTAGTGGAGGTGTAAGATGGAGAAAGGGAGCCTTAGGCGAGAATTCAATTCATTCCCAAGAAGGGGTAGGGAGAAGAGAAAGCAAACTCCAACTAACCAATTCTCTTACATATGCTTCTCAATTTTAATGACATGATAATTCCCAATCCTAGGAGTTCACAGCCAAATTGGCCACAAGAGAGACAATGCGAAATTTCAAGCACACGTTCACACGTGAAGCTTAAACACATACATTATTACATGTATGCAATAGGGAACCGACATGAAGAAACCATCCATCACACATACTGCTGGCACCAATAGAAACTTTGAAAGCAGTGCTAAACTAAATACCCAAAACTTCCGCTTCTATTTATTGAATACACACACAGGAAGTTTATTTCAATAGATACCGTTTTCGATCAGAAGTAGTTTATTATAGAAAAAAATTATATTAATAGTGGAAACAAGGTTACAAAGTAGTCCTCAGAGGAAAAAGCTAGTTACAAACATCGCCAATTCCGTAGGAAATCCATGATGGACAACCCTTAAGAAGCACCAGCTGCTTTGGCCCATAACGACACTTTAATTAAACTACACTCTGACAAGATATTGAAAGATGTCTGCTATATCTATAGTAAACCTTTAACATTTGCAGAAAATGTTAACCATACAGGCATCAATAATCATGCAGTGCACAGGAATACACAATACCTCCCAATATTCTACATGAGTTGATGTAGCTCTGTCTAAGTCAATATGCAGCTTTATGTCGCCGTGAAGTTCCTCCATTTCCTTAACTGTTAAGCCCTGCACCAAATAAAGCACATAATTCATTGTTAATAAAAATTCGATAAACCTTTTCAAGAGAGGAGGGAACACGGGAGACACCTCCCCCCCCCCCCCCAAAAAAAAAAATAAATAAATAAAAGGAATTCAAGCAAAGAGTCAAAGGGGGCAAAAAAATATTATAAAATAAAACACAAAAGGACAGTTAAGCATTAAGTTCATTGTCTACGCTTAAATCGCCATGATTCTGAATTTCTGTTGTTCGAGGAAGTACGAACACTTCCACTTCCGTCAAAACTCAGAGCTCTCTACACAAGCACAAAATTATGCGTTGCAAAACATGCTTTATCTCCTTTAGCAAAATAGGGGGCTCACTCTACTGGTTTCATATGGGAAACAAGAACAAACTGTCTCTACCACAAGAAAGAGGGAAAGAACGTGGTATTTAGCACAATTCATATGAATTGTACAGAGGTATCATGATCCTAAAGGAGACTAGTGTATCTCTAGACTTTATGGAGCAAGACCAGCAAAGTAGAGACCTCATGCAAGTCAAGTACAGACTACTTGTCAAGGAAGAAGGTTTCAAGGGGAGACGATGAACTGACTTTGATTGTCTTCTAAATGAGAAAGGAGATGCAATATCAAAATGGAAGAGCTTCAAGATTCTGAAGAGAATTGGAGCTAACATTGACTCATGATTAGTAACGAACTTAAGCTAGGGGTAAAGAAAACAAGCAGAATTAAGGTTATTGATGTATTTGATATTCCCATAGGGGTTTTGGAAAGCTTGGGAAATTGAGAACTATCTTCTAAATGTAATCATTAAGTCCAAGAAAATATGGAGTATAACAAATATATAAGATTACCCAGATCCTAGTTTATTGGACAAGACAGGGCTGCTAACTATAGAGAATTAGAGCCAATAAATAATAAAGGTACATGCTGCAATTGTTAAAAGTTCTACTGAAGGGAACGTTGAATCGAGATTCTCAAAGAGAACCTATTCAGCTCCAAGAGATCAGCTGAAAAAAGTACATCTATGAAGAGAACTGCCCGAAATATGAGGAAACCGAAAGAGAGCTATCGTTCAGTAGTGTGCAAAGGGTGATCATAATGGAAGATTGCAGAGAAGAAGGGTAAAGGGTAGATTATCTGCATACTTCAAGAACTCCATGATACGTCTATGGGAGTGGTGGAATCTGGAAGAAGTGACCTGGGTTAGTTCCTACAACAAAGGGACATGGGAGATTGTACAGAAAGATTTTGGAGAATAAGGGTAAAGTATTTGCATATATTGAAGCAATCCATGAAATGTCAGGGTGGTGAAATTTAGGAGAACCCAAGGAGGTGATCTGGGATGCTGGAATCAGGATAGATTCTCATAGGTGAACAGGTCCTATTACTCGGTTCTAAGTAATTTCCTTCCATCCCTCTTCAAGGATAAATTCACAAAAGACAAATGCAAAAGCAGATTTATCATTGTGTGTTACTGGCAGATGACACTGTGTTAAAAGATTCACAAGGGCCGGATAAAAAATGTGCATAAAGTACAACAAACGAAAAGGATTCTGGCGAAACCAATGTTTTGAAAACAGGACCGGGCATCGAACCGAATGGCCGAGGGGTTCGATGGTTCAACCGACCTCAAAAACCGAATGACGTCATAATTAATTTTAAAATTTTTAAAAATACACAAAAATCAGAAAAAATAGGAAAAAAGTTAGAAAAAATCAAACTAATTTTAAAAGTTTACATTATATATGTTACTCCTACTTCAACATTTATTAGGAAAGTTCCTTAAATGACCCTAACAAAAGAATTGAAGTTTCTTAAATACAAGTACCATCCAAAACAAAAGAGCAAAGTTGCTTAAGAACATGAAGCTAACAAAGCTGAAAAGCAAAAAGGGTGAAAAACTATATAAATAAATAAATAAAAAAAGGGTGAATAAAACCGAAAGAGAGGACAAAATGAGAAAAAGGGGTGAATAATATAACACCACCGTCACCTCTCAACCTTCAAAACATCCCTCACTCACAACTTTCTCTCTCCTCTCTCTCTCCTCTTTTCATTCATTCAGTTACCCACATCTCACAAATTACTTGCAGACTTCAACCATCACTTTCACACACACACGCACCCCTATTCGTTTCTGTCTCTCTCCTCCAGATCCATAATTTTCGAACACCTTGTTCAGCGGAGCATGTCGCATGTCGCCTGTCGCCGGTCATCGAGCCGTCACCGTTCAGTTTTCCAGTTAGAGAAAGAAGGTGAGTGAGTGAGAGAGATTGAACTGGGGGCAGGAGGAAAAAAATGGAAAAAGAACTAATTTTGTAAAGGAAAAAAATGGAAAAAGCATTAATTTTGAAAAGGAAAAAAAACGTTCCAAACCGGCGGTTCACCGGTTTTCCACCGGTTCACGGTTAACCGCCCGGGTTTGACCGGTTTTGACCAGAGCGGTTCTTTTGAGCCATTTGAACCGGCCGACCTACCGGTTCCCGGTTAAACCGGGCAGTCCGGTCCGGTTTTAACAACATTGGGCGAAACTATAAGCATGACAGAAGCATTTAGGATGTCCGACAACAATGGATACATACAAACTAAGATACCTAGGACAAGAAAGTAAACTTAAAAACACCTAATTGATTCCAGGCAGTCAAATCATAAAGCATGGTGGATATAGACAGTTTTGATTAGGCAAGTTTAAAAAGTGCTTGAGAGTAATCACAAAAAAGAAAGGAGTAAAAGCTTAGGTTCTTCTTGTTCTAAAACATACAGCATGATTTTCATCTATGTTTTTCTGCATTCCAATTTACAGAGAAAGAATGTTCAAAGTACGAAATTTCCCGAGAATATGTAAATTCCATTGAACAGTTTTACAACTTTTGAATAAGCTTGTGCATCTACATTGAGATTTGGAAAACAAATCCATTTATATTAATTTTGATTTCAGTGAATCTAAGTACTCATGATGACACTGTTCAAAACCGTTGAAATCCAATACTCTAGAAGTCCTGCTCAGATGTACCAAGAGTCCAAGACCTCTTAAATTTCTTGCTCACAGTGACAAGGGTTCTTATGACATTGATTCCCCCTGTCCACCACTTTACCTTCTCAAATAGAAAACTTGTAAAAATGGATTTCTAGGTTTACTTCCTAATTTGGCACTAAAACTAAGAGCTCATTTGTTTAGTCGATCATAATCTTTGTGTGGTTCTCTACCAAGATGTATAAGCATACATATTTTTCTATGCAGGCATGCCACACAGAAGCTGAGTTTAAGAATATGGGGCAATATATGTACTAATGCAAATCACCAAGGGATCCATTTCAGTGTTTTAACCAAGGAAAATTTGCGGTATGCACCTACTAAGTTTAACCATATGTGGTGACACCTATCATAACAAAATTTGTACTTTTACACCAAATGTTGGACACACCAAATGAGTTTTTCCAACCAATTTTTTATTCAAGTGGACCAATTTACCCCTCACATGTTTTTCACATGCCTCCTTATTCTTCAGTCCTCCTTTTTCATTTTTTATCCCCAACTTATTAGGTGTATTCAAGCAAATAAACTTATCATGGTATGTGTTTCATCAAAATCAGTGAGTTAACCTTTGCTCCTATTGACATTAGGGTAGGGTATCTCAACTTTTCAATAATTTCGCAATAGGTCATTGAACATGACAAACTTCAGTGAAATTCATGTTTTCAGTAATTGAACATGTGACATTCCTAGTTGGTCACAAACAAAACAACAACTTCTCATAATGAAACACCATATATTTTGGTATTGAGAACAAACGAACATAACAAATTTAGTATCCTCTTTTTCCTATAAATTTTTCATTCAGTTTTGTCTTCATAGGCCACAAA
This sequence comes from Tetragonia tetragonoides, assembly GCA_038025085.1. NCBI lineage: Eukaryota > Viridiplantae > Streptophyta > Magnoliopsida > Caryophyllales > Aizoaceae > Tetragonia > Tetragonia tetragonoides. The sequence goes on from CM076139.1 coordinate 11,357,984, forward strand.
ACAAAATCATCATTGACAAAAAAAACATGTATGATGTATCCCACCCAGGATTTCAAAAAAGATACTTCTCATACTATTACCAAATCATTAAGGTACCATGCTAGATATGGCCGTATGGGGTACCTCATTCAAATATTTCCAGAAGTCATTCAGATTTCAGCAAGTTTGTCTGTGAATGAACACCACTGTTTTTAATAACCATACCAAAATACATAAATAATTTTTTTAGATAAAAAGAAAGTATGTATTAATCAAGTATCAAAAATAAAGCAAAGGAGGACAAGTGGTCCTCCAAGAAGAGTCTAGTTACAAATTAGTCCAGCTGGATCCCAGTAATAGAATAGCTCCAAAATGCCCATGTAACTCTAGCCCATAACGACGCTAGGTAAGTGACTCCATCCCATACCAAATCAACTGATATGGTCACACCATAAAAGACCCAAAATAATAGCAAAGACTGCATTACGCCAAAGTAATCTCCTCTCCTTTCCCCTCCCTAACCCCACTTGGAAGAACTCCAGCACACTAGAAGGACACACTCTTATCTCTCCTAAAACACCAAATAGCCGCCCCCTTAGGTGCAACAAGCAAAATCACATATGCAAAGCCGTCTCGTTGCTCGCCCGAGAAAGAGCACAAACATCAGGCAACAAACATATCCCCAGCCTCCTCCTCTGACGGAGATCATTTGTATTCACTCTATCTAACGCCAAGGTCCACACAAAAGCCCGCACTTTGAAAGACACCTTAGCTTTCCAAAAAAACTCTGCCACCTGAAACCGAGGGAAATGCGTATTGGCATTTTCTGTGGGGAAGAAAAGGGAAGGGGTCATTTTGACACTGGTATTAGCTAATTCAATTTCCATCAATCCATCTCTTTATTTTTTTTCCTAGCCTGTTCAACAATCTAAGGAGCACAGGCACACCCCCAAGTCCCCAACACTCGCAGGGCGCAAAAAGTCACATTGCTCCTAATTCCTAAAAATACTAGAATACACGCACACAACAGTATACGAACATATATACCCAGTTTAGCTACTGCCATAATAGAAACAGCAAGGCCTCTGATTTACTTTCTGGCGCCACAAGAGAAACCAGAATTTCAGCCCATATGAAGCAAATGCATACTTTCTTCCTATGAAATAGACATAGAATTTCACTTGCACCTACTGATCTAACTGCCTCACTTTGTGTTCTGTTATGCCCTGCTAGACTTCAATGACATTATTTGTTATTTGAACACTATTTCTAAGTCCATCATATCTTCCATTCATGTAGTTCTTATAAATGATTCAAACAAAACCCACAAAAGCAAATAACCTCTAAACCAATCATTCACAACAACAAAAAGACACAAACATACATGATAATTCATTTAAAGAGAAGCGAAAACTCAACATTCAAGTGCTATATCTAAGTTCATCACAGCTTCCCCTCATGTGGTTATCAACTTATCTTAATCATATTAACTAAACCCATAAAACCAAATAAGCTATAATTATAAACCAACCATTCACAGCAACAACAACAACAACAACAACAACAACAACAACAACAAACCAACATGAAAAGATTGTAACTCAAAGTTCAAAGTACTATTTCTAAGTTTATTATAGCTTCCGTTCATGTGGTTATATCTAAATCATTCAAACTAAATCCATAAACACAGCTAAACTATAAACCAACCATTCACAACAACAACAACAAAACACAAACTAGCATAAAAATTCATTAACTAAAAAAATTAAAACTTCACTAACCTTGAAGACCATATAAGGCTCATCCAATTCGACATCGAATTCACCACTCTCATCAAGATACTTAGTAAGAACGTCAATAGGTTTAGTTCTCCCTTCAAGCAACCTAATCCTTGACCTAACTTTACTCTGATCAAAATGAAACTCCTCTTCTTTCTTCTCAAAATCATCAGCTTCAGCTCTAGCTCTTTCTCTCTGCAACAACATCATCTCCTCCTCTCGTTGCGCTTTCTCAATCGCCCGTTCCTCTCGCCGTTTCTTCACCTTCTCAATCTCCGCCATCCGTTCCCTCTGCCGCTTCTTCTCCGCCCTCACTGTAAACTCGTCCAACGGCACGCCTTGCGACACGTCCTTCTCAATCTTCTTCTTCCACACAAACTTCTCGTTCAAGTTCGCGTCTCCGAACGGGTTCGAATCGTTCGAATAACCTGAAACTGTCTGTGTTTTCAGCTTCTTAGCTACTTTTGTTGCTTTTTTTTGCGCCTTTTTGGCTAAATACTCCTTAATTTCTTCTTCCGTTGGCATGTTTTTCTTCGATTTTTTCCTTTTGGAGCTCTTTCTCTCTCCTGAATCGGAATCGCTGGCGGTGGAGTAGTCGGAACCGGAATATTCCGGCGATCTCCGGCGAGAGCTACGATGGCGAGAGCGGTGGCGGTCGGGAGATGAGTCGGATACGGACACCGCGTCGGAATCGTCGGAGGACAACGATTGATGACGGCGTTTTTGGGAACGGGAGCGATTTGAGGAAGAGGATTTCTCTCTCCTGGTGGTGCTGTGTTCATGTTTCCCCATTGTTTGGGGTTTAGGGTTAGGGTTTGGAGAGAGAGAGGGGGAGAGTGGTGGTGGTGATGGTCGCAGTGGGAGGTGGTGGTGGAGTGAGCGAGGGATGAGGGAAGAAGGATATTTATTTTATTTTTTTATTTTTTTATTTTTATTTTTTAAAAAGGCAAGATAAGAGGTAACCTGAAGGTTAACCTAAAGTGTCCCTTATCAATAAATTGGTAAGGGACTGATTAAAAAGAGTTGGCCAAGTGTGTAAAGAGAAGCAAGAATGCCCAATATGGGCCAAATAGTCAGCTACGGCATTTGCTTCCCGGAAACAGTGAAGGACCTCCACCCTATCAAAAAAACGCAGATCCTTTTTTGTATCAATGATGATATTCTCTATCTCCCAGGGAATATGTTATTATGCCCGAAGTGATTTGATGACCGCAAGGTTATCCCCCTCAATAGTGATGTTCTTGAACCCTTTTGCACGCGCCAACTTAACCCCTTCACGTAGGCCCATTGCTTCTGCCATTAGAATAGAGCCCGTTCCACAAGCACGCGCACCCATCCAAAGCGCTTCACTCTTTTCATCCTTTAAAACAAAACCTGCAGCCGCTTCTAGGCCATTTATTTTAGACCCATCAAAATTAGCTTAATGTAGTCTATACGAGGAGAAGACCATGAGATATTTTCTTGAGGTCCCTTTTTAACAATTTTTTTTATGAAAGGCTCCACTAATATCAAAATCAAATTGTTTATCAGATAATGCTTTCCATTCGTTGTAACTAACTTTAACAGAGACATCTATTTGCATCGGAGTAGTCGATAGGTTATCAAACTATAACATCTATTTATTTTTGAATAATATTTATATTGGTAAAATATTTATTGGTTTTGGATTTAGCATTTGAAAGAAAAAAAAAATTCAGATTTTTAATTTAAATAAAATAAAAATTAGCTTTTAAGTGATTTAGTAGACTTCAAATTGTGGTTTGGTTAAAAATTAAGGACAATTTGGCCAAAACCCCCAAGAAGTTTACACATTTTGATAAGAACACCCAGAAAACATGAAGTTTGTCAAGTACCCCCAAATTAAATTAGAAAGCTGTTGTTTTCCCCCCAACCTTTACTTTTCGGGCACTTGAAAAAATTTTAACCCCCTTTTACCCTCATGTGCAGAGCACGTGTGACTTAATGAGAATTCACTCTATATTTTTTCTTTTTTATTACCCCCAACCCACCCCTCTAATTAAGTCTCTATTAACCCCCCCCCCCATATCTCCTGATTTAAACCCCCCCACCCATTATTCTCTCCATTAAAGTTCTTCAAGTCAGAAAATAAAAGCTCCAGTTGAAAGGTACTTTGCTCTCTTCCTTGTCTCGTTATTCTTTCTTTTCATTTTTTCTCTCTCTTCTCTTCTCTTTTCTTTGTTTCTGTAATTGAAATCCCCACCCCATATCTCTATTGAAAGAGCATACTAGTACGAAATTAGGGTTTATGTAATTGAAATCCCCCACCCTATATCTCTATTAAAAACGCAGAGTAGTACGAAATTAGGGTTTCTGTAATTGAATCCAAAATTGTACCCTCATTGCCCCTTAGTGTTGCTTAATTTTAACTTTTCTGTATTCTGTACATAGGTTGAACCATATCGAGTTCAAATTCAACCCCTTCTTGGCTGCCTCGGTGCAAGTGTAAAAAACAGCAGCTTTGGTGAAATCTAAGACTGTCAAAAATCCTGGTAGGCGATTCATGGCATGTCCAGTGTATGATGCTCAGACAAAAAAGCGAGGTTGTACATTTTTTGAGTGGTATGATGAGGAGATGACAGAGTGGCAAAGGGAGTTGATATTGGAATTGATGGAGGAGAAGAAAGATTTGAAAACTGAAATAGCTGGATTGAGGGCTGAAAATGTGTGGTTAAAAGCTGAAAAGGACAAATTGAAGGTGAAGGCTAATGGTTGGGCTACTGAGGTGAAGAAGTGTAAAAGAAAAATGAAGATAATGAAGACACAATTGGGAAGCTTGTTTATGATTATTGTTGCTTTTGTGGTAGTGTTTATCTTTTTTTTTATGTATTTGGTAAAAGAAAGTTGTGATGACTACTGTAGGAGTGTGTAGTAGTAGTATGAAGTATGGAATGTATCTTTTAGATTGTTTAGAATGGAAAGATTTGTATCTTTTGGATGATTTACAATGCAATGAAATGTATCTTTTGGATGGTAAAAGAATGGAATGAAATGTGTGTTTTGGATGGTAAAAAATGCTGTGAGACATTGATTTTGTTATGATACTCAATAATGTTGTGATGAAACAAATAATTAACAAGAAACCATAACAAATATGAAATCACATAAATAGCATCAAAAAGTGGAATTATATTGTTTTCCAAGTACTACTGTCATAGTAGTTGTCCAAAAATGAACAGAGCTAAACTAATGCTTTGTTGCTTGTCATAGATATTGTCCAAAATCAACAAAGCTAAACAAATAACTAAGCTACCTAAGTAATACTTGTTCATTAACTAGCCAGATTACAGATTATAATCCCCCCAAAAAACAGTGTTTCCCCTTAGATGAGTTGCAACTTCCTTAAGCCCTCCATGGTGGCCTTTCTGATATGCCTAACCAAAATGTTGCTGCAGAGGTTGGTGTTGTACTGCTCCCACCAGGTCTTCTAGGTCTTGGTCTTCTAGGTGCAGTTGTTGAAGGAGGCCTTCTAGGTGCAGTTGTTGAAGGAAGCCTTGTAGGTGCAGTGGTTGAAGGAGGAGGTCTGGTTGTAGGTGTGGTGTGTGCATTGGTTGCAGGTGTGTCATGTGCATTGGTTGCAACATCAGCACTTGTACTCCCTCCACCCAGGTTGGTTGCACTTGTACTCCCTCCCTCGAAGTTGGTTGCACTTGTACTCCCTCCCTCGAAGTTGGTTGCACTTGTAGTCCCTCCACCCAAGTTGCTTGCACTGGTACTCCCTCCACCCAAGTTGCTTCCAGTTGTACTGCCTCCACCCAAGTTGCTTCCAGCATTTGTACTCCCTCCACCCAAGTTGCTTCCAGCACTTGTACTGCCTCCACCCAGATCTGGTTGTGATTGATGATCTGGTTGCTGGCTTTGTGATGTTGGGAAGTCAGTCATATCAGCATCCACAAAATCATACTCTTCAGGTATAGGACCCTGCAAATTCAAATCAGCATCCACAATGTTTTAGTATATGATAGCATATACACAATCATGGAAAGTGATAGAAAGTAGTAGAAGGATATACATACAGCTTTTCTTGCTCTCCTTGGATTGGTGGATGGGGTTCTTCTGTAAGCACCAGCAGGTGTTCTTGGTCTTCCACCCTTAGATTTAGGTCCCTCTGGTGGTGGCTTTGGATCATTGCCACATGTCCTCACATTGTGCCCAAACTCACCACATCTTTTGCATTTGTTTCCTTTGTAAGGTCTCTTTCCCTCTGCTGCCTCACCAGGCTCAAGTTTTCTCTTTTTGGTAGAAGGTCTCCCTGGCATCTTCCTAATAACATGTGGCAATGGTTGAACTTCACTTGTTTGTTCCCAATACTTCATGCTTGGCATGGCATGTAACTGAAAACTATAGGCTTTGAGGAACCTTTCCTTGCTGTAGGCTTCATCAATGAAACTTATGGGACTCATCCTGTTATATGCTATGCATCTGTATGCATGTGGACAGGGTATCCCAGACAATTGCCACTTAAAGCAAGTACATGTCCTCTCCTTCAGATTAACCACCACTCCATCCCCTCTATGGTTGACCTCAAATTCATCAACACCAGCAGGTAAAACACTGCAATTTCTAGACTCTTTCTCAACCCACTCTAGCCTTTTCAACACATTAGGCATCACTTTTCCCTGATATTTGATTCCTCCCTCCCTCTTTGAATAATGCCTTTGCATAACATATTTTCTGATCCACTCCATTTGGGTAAGAATGGATTTATCTCTGGCTTCTCTCAGGACATTGTTAAAAGACTCACAAATATTGTTCAATAAAAGGTCAGATTTTGGGAAAGTAGAAAATGCATGTCTTGACCAACTTTGGGGTGGGATTTTGTTCAGATAATTGAATGCATCTTTGGACATCAACTTAATACCCTAATCAAGAAATAGCAAGTATAAATATAAATCACTCCATTCAAACAACATATTGACATAAAAGAAAAAGCAGGCCAATTGAGTTCAAAAAAGATTGAAATTCTAGTATACCTTGGTTGTTGCTCTGGCAGCACACCAAAATGCCTCTTTGAAAGCCATACCAGGATAGTTCAGTTTAAAATTTGCCCAAATATGCCTCACACAGAACCTGATAAATGCATCCTTAGCAAGTAGATCAAATGCATCCAATAGCCCCTGCACAACATGACAATAAACAACACATGTTAGAGCTTATATTTGATAAAAAAACATCCTAAACTAAAACTTAATAATAGGCAAAACTTTTACCTTTTGTCTATCAGACATAAAGGTCCAATGATTGTCTTCCACAGAACCTATATCCTTGAGAAGCAGATACAAAAACCATGTCCAAGTGTCCTTGGTCTCCACCTCCACAACTGCCCAAGCAATGGGATATATGTTGTTATTGGCATCAATCCCAACTGCCACAAGAATCTGCCCTGTGTATACCCCTTTCAGATGACAGCCATCTACCCCAATGATAGGCCTACAACCTGCCTTAAACCCCTGCTTGCAAGCTTCCAAACACACATACATCCTTTCAAATACATTCAAAGGCCTATCTACTTGGACAACTGCAGTGCTACCTTTATTGTACTTGCATATGGCAGCTACATAATCATATACCCTCTTGTATTGTTCTTTACAAGCCCCATAAATAGCAAACTTAGCCCTCTGCCTTGCATTCCAGCAAAGATAATACCCAGCAAACAACCCTAAATCATTTTCAACTTCAGCTTTGAATGCTTTCAACTTCCATGTAGGATTTGCTCTCCACTTCTCCAGATATCTCTCTGCTAAGTACTCAGCAGTTAACTTGGTTGTCATAGTACTCCTTTCACATTGATGCTCCAACCTCATACTTATCAACTTAAAAGTCTCCTCGTAGCTGAGTTTAACTGCGTGAATCTTGAAATTGCAAGCAAACTCTTCTCTATTGCATTTACAACCCCTTTTCTTTCCTTTAACCAATGGGCATGGACACCTTCTCAAACAATATGTACTAACCCTATTCTTGTCATTGTGCATGTAAAAGTAGTCATAGCCATTTTGAAGAGAATGAATCCTTAGTGCCTTCCTTAATACATCATTGGTAGGGAACTTTAGATCTTTCTTGAACTGAATTGGCCTACTAAAATCTGCCCTAGGATTAAACACTGGATCAGTGTCTACCTCTTCATCACTACCCACCAAACTCTCTAACTCAGAATCCCCATGCTCAGCTTCTTCAGCAAAAGGACCAGGCCCTTCATCATCAGAGTCATCAGAATTGTGCACTCTAAACTCATAATGTTGAATTGATTCTTCAGCAGCATCCCCAAGGCTATCAGCTACTTGGTTTAATATCTCCCTACCCTCTATATTAGCAAACACATCTGTTGCTGCCTCATTGAACTCCCCATCTGCATACTCAAAGTCAGAGTCATCATCATCATCATCATCATCATTAAAGTCAGAGTCATCAGATCTGCAATCCTCTACCACAAAACCCTTTTCCCTCACCTCAGTTGTCACATGTTCTTTGCTCTTCCCCTTATTCCCATCATTTCCCCTAACCTCAGTTGTAACCTTTTCTTTTCCCTTCCCCTTGGATGCTTGTTTATCACCTTTGGATGCTTTGCCTTTTCCACTGTGAGGCTTATTTTTGGGTGGCTGTGGGTTAGGGTTATGGCTTGGCTGACCAGAGTTGAGGAGAGTCACTTTGTGCTGGGATGTTTTCAACTGAGTCTATCACAATAGATAAGGGGATTTCAGATCTGGTTTGGACACTAGATGAGGTGGAGAGAATCAAATCAGGTGGTTGGGTGGGGTCAATTAAATGCTGACTTGGGTCTTGTGATGACAGGGCACTTATTGAGTGGTTTTGATTTAAATACACATTAAACTCTTTCCCAGCAGTACCATTACCATCACCACTACTGCCATTACCATCACCACCATTAATATCACCATTTCCACCATTAACATCACCATTCCCACCAATTTCACCATCATTATCATCATTCTCATCTTCAATATTACCATCACAATCATCATTTTCATCTTCCACATCATCATCACAGTCATCATCTTCTTCATCCCCATCAAAAATAAACTCCCTATGAACCACATAAACATCTACCATTCCATGCTTATCTACACTTCTTATCAATTCCTTAATGTCTTCTACATCATTCTCAATCAATTTCCTGTTTCTTCCCAAACTCTTTCCAGGTTTTGTGTTGAACCACATCTCAAAATGAACCACATAGTTCAATGTGTCCCTACACTGACTCACCAAGTCACTATGGCAAAGCTCAGTTTCAGCACTCAAAAAAATTCCACCACCATCATAAAACAACTTCCCCCCTTAGAGCATTTCCAACTTCCCCCATAGTGATATCGAAGAAGAATTTTATGAAGGTTAATAACACGACAAACTGATATTCTTCGTGGCATATTCATCCTGAATAAAAATTAGGGGCATGCATTATATAATTACAGTTCAATTAAACTAATACTATTAATTAATCAAAAGGACAGACCACAAAGTTTCATCTAACATTATAAAATCAGGGTGTAGAATTAAACAACAATCGAAGACTTAAACAACAATAAACAACCATAAAGTGCCATTTTTTAAGGTTTTTGAGCTTTCATTTTCGCAATAAACTATGAATTTACCTAATTAAACACAATCCTAAACATACACAAACAGAAAGTACCATTTTTAAGTTTGGGGAAGCTTTTTTTTACCTTTATTTTTCGCGTTGAAAGCTTCGTCTAGCTGTAAGATTCTCCTCCTACTTGCACAATGTGGTCCCTTCAAGCTTTGTGTTGTTGTTTCAGCACAGAGAATACGGTGACATCAGGAGAGAGAAGATGGTAAGAGAGAAGGTGATGAGAGTAAAGTTAAACGGCGAAAAAAAATTGAGAAGGTGAGACAGTGTCAGAGAAGAGGAGATAGATGGGTAAGTAATTAGGAGGGAAAATGGAAAATAATTTAATGTGGTAGAGGAGATGGGTAATTAAATGGTTGGGGGGAAGTAATTGTAAAAGGGTCGGTTGGGAGTAAAAAAAAGAAAAAATAAAGAGTCAATTTTCATTAAGTCACACGTGCTCTGCACATGAGGGTAAAAGGGGGTTAAAATTTTTTCAAGTGCCCGGAAAGTAAAGGTTGGGGGGAAAACCAAGGCTTTCTAATTTAATTTGGGGTACTTGACAAACTTCATGTTTTCTGGGTGTTCTTATCAAAATGTGTAAACTTCTTGGGGGTTTTGGCCAAATTGTCCAAAAATTAAAGACTGACTTAACTTTGTAGAGTTTTGCCTGACGTTTCTTCCCCTCTCTAGTCTTTATGCCTCTTAAAAAGAAAATTGAGTCCCTTCCCTTTCATTCTCTGTATCACGTTCAAAAAGAAAAAAAGAAGAAATGCCCTCAAATCCTCACAAACACCTAAGCCTCTCACACGATCTCCCTCTCACTCTCTCACTTTGTTCTGCTGCTCCGCGTCGTGCACTTGCTCCGGTGAGCCTTGCCAACGCCTTTTCTCTCTTCTGTTAGTGGGTTGTGTGTGAGCCTAGCCTTGCTCCGTCTCTATTTTAATTCGGTGCTCCTGTTGCTGTTAATTCAGACCACCGTGAGGTGGGTTTTTGCCACCAGACCTGGCTGTCCATGGAGTCACAGCCACCCAATTCTCCCTCCTTGCTGGTTTGTGTTGCTAGAAACCTTAAACCCTTATTTGATTGTTCAATTTCTGATTTTTAGTGTTTTATATGTTAAATTCTGATTTGTTGATTTGTATGCTTAAAGTTAGATAATTGGGTTCAACTGAATTAAGGGGTTTGGATGCTTGATTATTTTGGACCATCTGATTGAAAGGTAACCAACTTTTTATTCGATTGGACATGATGTTCTTTTTCTTTTCTATGTGGAAATCATGATTAATATGTGAATTGATTTGTGCTTTGTTCTGAAATTTTAATTATTAAGTTCTTGAGTTTGAATTATTTGTGGATTATTTGGTGAATGAAATCCTGTATCGCACTTTCATGCTTCAATTCGATTGTTTTATGTTTAGATTATGAAGATGGTCAAAACATGAAAGTTGTAGCTCTCGTTGTAAGGTTTCCACAGGTTTTTGAATCACCTCGATACGATGTGTAACGAGTGAGATATGGCCAAAATACAGAACTGCTGTAATAATCACCCGAAAACAGAGATTTTAACCCTTTAAATTCTTGAACCCAAATTGATGCTTGGACTACATGGCTTTTGTGAAAACTTTTGTAAGTGTATAGTTGCCTATGATCTTGGATATGTATTAGTTATATTAATGTGGGATATAATCATGTGTTCTTGGCTAGCTGGAATAGTGCTTGGTGGTTGGACAATGAAGTGACTTCATTGTTGTGAAGATATACAGTAGTATTATTAGAGTGCTTATTGTATAGGATTATTAGAAGTAACCTCAAACCCTAGACCCTTGTTTGTTAAATTTTGTTTTATGGGTTTTATTTATGGAGATATGAATTGGGTATTGTATATAAATTCTAATTTGATAATATATGTATGCTCAGTAATTTGATTGAAGGAATTGGATGCTTAATTAACATGGATTGTCAGTTTTGATGTAATTTTCATCTCTATTGGTCAGAGATGATGATTATTTTATTTTATGTGAATTGAATGGATTGGAGCATGTCTTTTAGTTAAAATTGATGATTATAGTGACGCGGGTAGGTCATGTATGTTTACAAGTGAATTTTCATTATGAGTTATATGGCCTGTTTCAGTAATGTTTATTTGCTAATTGGACATAACACTGACTATTATAATGGAGGACACCAACAACAGCTAGTCTGGTATGGAACTAGTTGACAGAATTTGTATGAAGGGAAAAGATTCATGGATGTGTGGTAGTAGTGAACATGGTGGAATTTTTGTAATATCTATGAATGTATGTTCGTGTTTACACTCATTCTGGCTACTTTAATATTGTTGGAATTTATGTTAAAGATGCTGGAATTATAACGTGATCGACTTGCTTGGTTAGTATAGAGAATTATTTGACTTGTGCTTGTAAGCTAGTTTTGGTGAATATTGATATATGTGTTATAGTCTTGATATGGATACCTTTATGAGAATTGTTGGAAAGACCCTTTGAGGTTGTTTGGTATAATCTGTATGAGAATTGAAATTGACTGATGGCTAGTATGCCTTTGATTGGTTATTGAAATGAGATGGATTGGTGTTATGGCATTGTATTGGATTTGTGATGACTCATTGGTGTGAACACTTGAAATCTTTTAAACTATTAATACGTAAACTTGAACAATTGAGGGCAAGATAGCTTTTGGGTAGGATCCCCCCGAAGGTGATGAACATGGGCAACTTATGAGAGCAGATTTGTGGAGCAGGTCTTCCACAAACCCTCTTATGAGATTATTTAATTACTCATGAACTTGGGGTAATCCTTTTGATTATGGATATTTTGGTTACTCATGAACTTGGGGTAACTGTCTTCTCCTAGCCATGAACCACTATGGCAGACTGCGGTCTTGAAAACCCCATAGGGTTAGGAGGGTGTGCACACTAGGGACTTGGCCATTTGATTTGATTTGTGATCAGCGTTGCGCTGAAAGTTGAGATCGTCTGATCTCGTCGTTCTCTTCCCTCTATATTAAAAAAAGGTAAAATGATGGACTAAAACTCTTAAAGCTATTGGAATTTATAAATTTGTAATTTAAATGTGATGGGTGTATCTTTCTGCATAAAAGATGGGTCTGATTGATTTGTTCCATGAAGTAATAAGGTGAACCTGTATATATTACTTGGCTTGAGATTTGGAGTGACAGGCTTGCGTGATTATAATGTCGTAAGACCTATATCTGTTTAGATATATTAATTGAGCATGCCTCTTGTTTTAGTTTGATTATTTTATAAATGTTATTGTTTTTATTATCTCGGTAGAATACTTGGTTACTCAGCTTTGCTGATTGGTTGTTTTTCTTTTTATGTGTATGTGTTGTCCATTTACTTATGGTGGGCCTATGATGAACCTTTGCGGGTTAACTGCAACTGTGGGAGTAGATTGAAGAATGCTTTACAGGTTGTTTGTTGTGAAGATCTCGTTTGCTAGATGGACCAGTTGATTCAAAGATGTCAAGAAGTTTGATCATTGTTGTCGTTTATTGTCAGTTGTCGTAATTAGTAAATCGTTATAGTTTATTTGGTTGATTGGGATTTGTAAGGTTTGCCTTGCACTCATTCTTGAGTGAGTGTGGCAGTGATGCTCCGGATTTAGTTAGAAGTCTTCCGCTGTAGATTTGGTTTGGTTGTATTTTCTGTTTAAGCAGGTTTTTAAATGGTCGATAACTTGGGATGTCTATTTACAAAGGAAACTATGCCCGATTTTCGGCTCGAGTTTATCCATTTTTGTTTATTCATAATTTAGAAAATCCGGGGTGTTACACAAACTGTATCTTGTTGCGGGCAAACCAGAAAAGCCACCAGGTCATGATTAGCACAATCATTTCCTCTTCTAAGAATTTTTTCCTGAATAAATTAAGGCATTCAACGTAGGACATATCCTGGTTAACATCTAAATCAATCTTAACCCCACACAGAATCTCAACTTCCCGTAATGTTTGGTGAAAGACCAGCCAGTCAAAGAAAAGATGAAACTTGTCTTCACAATGATAATTGCAGAAAACGCATTCCTGAGGAATAAAGATTTACTCTGCTGAAGTCGTTGTTTTGTAGGAAGTCCGTCGAGACATAGCTTCCAGACAAAATTTTTTTATCTTTGGAGGAATATTAATGTTCCAAATCCAGCTAAAATCACAAGGCTTCTTGTACTTATCTTGTAATCCTTACGCTATCCAAGTTGCAGACTTACAGGAAAACTTCCCATTACTAGAGAAACCCCAATAAAATTTATTTGGGACTTCGTTATATGGGATAGGTATACCCAGGATAGCCTGAATTGTGTCTAGTGGTACAATCCTGGTGAGAAATGGGATGTCCCATCCTCCTTGACTAGAAAAGAAAAACTTTACAGGAATTGATAGATCAAAAAGAGGATCATCAGACGTGTCATCATGAAACATTTCAATAAGCGGAACTTGGGAGAACCAGATATCTGTCCAAAACTTTATTGTTTCACCATCTCCAACTTGCCAACGGATACCCTTTTTAAAAAGCTCCCGTAATTCTAAGAGATGGGACCATTGCCAAGAGCTTTTGCTTCCCTTTTGAACATCTAAGATGTGGGCATCCTTTAGATATTTACTTTTGATCATTCGAACCCATTTACTTTGCGGCTCCTTGAGTATTTTCCAACTTAGCTTTATTTGCATTGCTTTATTGACAACATCCGCTTTTCTCAGGCCTAGTCCTCCTAGTTTTTTTGGTCGACATACTTTGTCCCAACCTATTAAATTTGCTGATTTGTTGTCTGGTGTTTTATTCCAAAGGAAATTTCTACTAATTTTATCCAGAGACTATAAAGTTGATGATGGGAGAGAGAAGCTTTACATTGTGAAAACTGGAGTAGCTAATAAATTAGCTTGAATTAAAATTGTCCTACCAGCTTGAGACATAGAGTTTACTTTCCATTTTGTAAGATGGCTTTGTGTACGTTCCACCACATCCTTGAAAGTATTGGCATTGACTCTATCACTAATAATAGGGCACCTAAATATTTGTCTAAACAAGATGAGTGGCTCATGAGAAGAATTCCTTTAAAGGTATCAATCATATTTCTACTGATTTTTTAGTACATTGAAAAGCGGATTTACTAAAATTAATCTTTTGACCCGACATTTGACAGTAATGATCAAGTATATGTTTAATTGTATGACAACTCTGATTAGAAGCTTCTGCAAAAATCATTGTGTCGTCAGCAAATGTCAGAAACGACAATTTTTCTGCTTCATGACATATTTTAATACCAATACTTTTTTTCGAAACATTACTTCCTCCCTGTAACCTGCGAGCAAGCACCTCCGCACAGAGAATAAAAATATAAGGAGATAACGGGTCTCCTTGTCGTATCCCTCTTGAAGGGAGAAATGTCGATCCAGGAGCATTGTTCACAAGGGCAGAGAAAGAGACTGAAGTAATGCATTCTTTTATCCAACCAATCCATTTATCGTTGAAACCAAATTTTTGAAAGACTTTAAAAATAAAATTCCAATCTAATCTATCATAAGCTTTTTCCATATCCAGTTTTATACCAAGCCAACCACTCTTTCCTTTTTTATTCCGGAATGAGTGAAAAACCTCATGAGCAAGCAGAATATTATCCTGGATACATCGGTCTGCTACAAAAGCACCTTGTAAGTGAATTAGCTTAGGCAACACTGTCTTTAATCTTTCCATCAAAATTTTTGAAATGATCTTATACAGAGATGTACGAAGGCTTATTGGCCTAAAATGATTTGCTGCCAAGGGGTTATCTATTTTAGGTATTAAGGAAATGAAAGTTTGATTTATTTCTTTTAGTATTTTTCCTGAGAAAAAGAAAGCTTAACTGCTCTAATAACCAAAGGTCCAATAATATTCCAATACGACTAGTAAAAAACAGCTGGGAAACCATCTGGTCCCGGAGATTTATTAGGGGCTAAAAGAAAAACTGCGTTTTTTATCTCCTCAGAAACTTCTATCGTAAGTTCGATATTTTCATCGCTACTTATTTCCGCATGAATATCCTGAAGGTCCAAGTCTGAGGGAGTAACACAATTGTTATCCTTAACAAATCTCAATTTAAACTCCTTACTTATTTTCTTCACGAATACAGTTGGGATCCGTAAAGTGTATCCCATCCTTGCTCTGAAAATCAATGATTTTCTTTCTGTTTTTGCGAATAGTGGCTTTTGTCTGAAAATAAGCTGTGTTTCTATCACCTAATAAAAGATTTTTTTCTCGAGCTCGTTGAAACCAATAGGTCCGGTTGAATATGATAATACTTGCCTTTTTCCGCAAAAGATTTTCTTTAGATTTGATCAACCTTTCATTTAAGGGAGTACTACATAGCTTGCTTTGAATACTGATGATCTGTCCTTCAACTTCTTTTAATTGACGATTTATATTACCAAACTTGAGTTTAGCCCATTTCTTTGAGAGCTTTTTCAAGTTTTTAGTTTTTTGTGTTACTTGATAAAGTTGAGAGCCATTGTACTTTGTAGACCAGGCTTTTCTAACTGATGATTCGTAATCCTTGTGCTTAATCCATGCTAATTCGAATTTAAAGGGAGGGGGGTTGAAAGAAATTTGAGATTGTAAATGCAAAATAATCGGACAATGGTCTGAGCTGCTAAAATCATGATGAGAGATGTGCATTAATGGGAAAAGAGTTAACAAGTTAGGAGGTACTAAAACTCTATCAAGCCTTTCTAAGACGTTGTTTACACCAGACTTTTTCTTTCTCCAGGTGAAAGAACCGCCGACGAAAGGCAGGTCTATAACATTTGCATTATACTTAAAGTTCATCAATCTGTCAAATCTTGCTTGGGAGGGGGAAAGAACCCCAAGCTTGTCATTAGAAGAAGCAATATCATTAAAATCTCATATCAAAACATAAGGAATAGTCAGGGAGTTGCAATAACTAAGAAGATCTGCCCAAAATTGTCTTTTATGAGCAGCTTGAGGGGGGGCATAACAAAATATAACAACTAAAGGGGGTGAGTTCACATAATCTTTCATAAGAATAACAATAAAACACACTTCTTTATAAATAATAGATATATCAAGTTGCTGAGATTGCCAAATTGATGCGCTGTAGCAACAGATGGGTCAAATTGAACTTTGGTTTAAGCTAGTGCCATCAAGTGAACATGATGGAGTTTGCAAAACAATTTAACTTCTTCACCAACATCTTTTCTTCCCGCCCCCCTTACATTCCAAAAAGCTACTTTATCCATAAAACTAAATATTTAGAGTGCATCAAAAGGCTAAAAAAACCTCCTGAGATTAATTATTTGGGATAAAGTCTTTCCTTCCAAATATCTGACCTATCTTGGGGATTAGCAAGGCTACCCGTAAAATAGTCAGCCCGAAGGAAACAGTAGTAAACCTCATCTTTCACAAAGTTCCAATCATTTTGAATTTTAAAAATTAAAGCCTTGAAATCAACACTTTTGCATAACATTTTGCTCAAGAGACTACTACCATCAAAGGCATTCATATTGGCAGTAACTTGAGGAAAGTCCTCCACAACAAAACATACTGGCTGAGAAGCAGATAGAAACGCAAACTTAGCATTACTAATACAAGACTCAACTTCATCAACAGGAGAGTTGGCATTGTACAAAGAAGTAGACTTAGCATCATTTATCCTTGTAGTTTCTAAAATAGAAACATCCTCCATTGGAACAGCCTTAAACTTACGAGGGGACATTAAACGGAAGCAGGGATCAACATATAGACTTAACAGAAAAATGTGAGAAATGACAAGGGAGGGAGAGGGATAAGGTGCAGGCATAATCCTGCAAAGCATCAACCAAAAATAGCCGTCAAGTGGGCCAAACGATATTCTAAATAGCAAAGTGTAACAAACACTGTGCATCAAGGGATTTGACCATAGAACATACCCAAAGAAAAAAGGCAGGTATATAATCATAGTACTTACGTCTCCTTCTGAGAGGAGATCATCGGATGAATAGTATCTCGCCACCAAGGGTGTGGTGAGAACATAACAGGCATTAAAAGTCCTCAAAGAGAGAGGACAATAAACTGTATAAGGGCAAGAAGAGATAGGAGATATACCTGCCAAGAGCCAAGTAAGGGACACAAACCATTTCCCCCCAAAACATGGTAGAAATCCAGATTGAGAGAGAGACAAATCCCATGAAGGGATCAATAAAAACTTCCAGTGGAGTTGGTAGATTGCGGCGACCATAAGCAACCACGCAGACCAATGATTCTTATTGAGAGAAGCACGACATTCGAGAGGAGAGTAACAACACCCAGAAAAAAAGATCAAGAATGGACATTATAGATGTGGGTGCGAGGATTTGGGGCTTAAACGAAATTCTAGGGTTCATACGATTTTTCCCCAATTCTAAAACAAATCGCAAAATGGGTTTAAATTGCTGGAATTTTAGACATAAACAAATGGGAAAATTATGAATTGGCTTGATTTGATTTGGGGAGCTAATTGTAACTGTAAATCGAAGGCTTGGTTTGTTGATTATTACCCAGCAATCAGAAGAAATAAAGAAAGATGGGAGAAGAAGCTCTAAGAGTTTGCTTCGTTTTTTCCCTTTCAGATTTAGGAATGGAAGATTAATTGTCTGAATATAGCATAAGCACAAGAATTTCAAGCTGTTGACTAGGAGAAATAGTGAATTTGGTGGCTGATTTGGCTGATTTGGTGGTGATTGAAGGCTAGAGTTCTTAAGAGGCTTGGGGGGCTTGAGAGGTTTTCTACTTTTCTCTCTCATCGTGGATTGTACAAGTATTGTGGGAAGAAGGATATATTGAATTACTTTGTTTGGAAATTTTGTCCAAAAAAAAAGAAAAAGATTTTTTTGCTTGGAAGCTTTTTTTTTTAGGGGAAAAGAGCAGTCTATTCATTCATTGACAAAGTGTCCATCAGTACATAAGCCGATAAGTTACTCGGATTACAACCAATCCAACACTGCTCTTCTCCATACGGACTAACTCTAGCGAGGTGGTGGGCTACTGAGTTCCCATCTCGTCGCACATGACTCCAATTAATAGAAACAAAAGAAAGACACAACAAAGAAATACCTTCTAACACTAGACCAAACTCACAAAAAGACGAAAAGCCATGCTTCATATAAGAGATCAAGGTGATGTTGTCAGACTCAAGTATTACTCTTTGATAGCCTAACCGAGATGCAACTTGCGGAGCAAAAAGTCCTGCCCTGCACTCTACAATGAAAGGAGACCACGCAGCAGCAACACGCTTCACTGATGCAAAACGAACTGAGCCATTCTTGTCCCTGCCAACCACTTCAAGGCCAATCCACCCCTTGTCTGACCGTGCGGCATCGACGTTCACCTTTAGCACATCTCCTGTGGGAGCTTTCCATACGGCACCACCACATCGAGTCGTTGTTCCGCTGATAACCACGCTATGTCTGATTGACAGCGCATTATACTCCGCTAACCATCACACAGCTATGTCTAGTACCATCGGGCCTGGGGTTATTTTGCCTTGAAATACTAGTTCATTTCTTGCATACCATATACTCCAGGCAATTGTGTATGCAATAGAACTCTTGTCTTTTCCTAAGGCATCACTGCATAAAACAATAAGCTCCCTTGGGTCTCCAGGTGTACCAAACTTCAAAACATCATTACACCCACTGGCCTCCCAAATTGGCCTTACCTTTGAACAAGTTATTAAAGCATGAGCGGGTGTTTCCACCTCCTCTTTGCATATGTAATACCCCGCATATTTATAATATTTATAATATGTAATAATGTGATTATTTGATTTTGAAATATGGATTTTTGGAGAAAAAAATATTTATTAATATTTATTTCCTTATTATTTGGTGTTGGAAAAGGAAAAGACAATTTCCCTTGTGATAGTTTCCTTAATTGTATTGTTTTTGTCGGATTAGGATTCTAACTTGGTCAATGATTCTAGACCTTTATAAATATCCCTTGACACCATTAAATCTGATTCTTTTCATCTTCATTCGTGTCCTAGTGAGTCCATAAAGTTCACTCACGTTTTCTCTCTCACAAGCCTCATAAAAACCCTAAAAACTAGGGGTGAGCGTAACCGGGTACCCACCGGATATTGGACTACCTGGAATTGGAATTGGATCCACCGGTTCCAAATTCTTAGGAATTGGAATTGGAATTGGAATTGGTTGCACCGGTTCCTAATTCTTAGGAATTAGAATTGGATCCACCGGATACCCAACCGGTTCCTGAGTACCCAAGTTTATCTCAAAATCTAAATTTAATATTGTATAGAACCATCTATGTTGAGCTAGGATTGAATGAAGTTGGTTGTGGGCTCTTTAAATCCTTAAGGCATGAGACAAGCAAATCATCAGCAATGTCCATGGTGCATTTTTTGTGAGTTACTACTGTATTTTCATGTCAATGAGATGCATATTCCCCCTCCCAGTGTTTAGATTTCTAAAATCTGTCAGTGAGGACTGCAACAGAAGCATAGTCACCCATAAATGACTAGAACCTAGGGTGCTTCAATTAAGAAAACTGTTGTATCAGTATGAACGGGCCTTTGTCCAACAAAATCAAGTGAAAATTACAGTTGATATCGGGTGCCCAACCGGTTCCGGTTTCCAAAAATCAAGAATTGGAATTGGAATTTGTTATTACCGATTCCTGATTTTGGGAACCGAAAATGGAATTGATTGACCGGTTCCAGTTTCGGAACCACCAGTTTCAGTTCCAATACTGGGTACCCAGATTTTCTGCTCACCCCTACTAAAAACTGTCCAGCACACACTGTTGGATTGAAAAATCCGTTTCTCCTGTTCTACTTATCGTGTGTACTTTAATTTTGGATATGTATGAGAACCAGATGTCTAGAACCAGACTGCAAAGTTTCATAATTTTTAGAGATCGTTTGATACCCCAAATTATTTTTCTCTTGAGGCAGCGCAGTGCTAATGCGAGATTCAGATCCGCCTACTTTGTTCTATGATAACTCAAAACCTACACATGAGTTTTACAAACCCTTCGGTATAATTGAACATTAGTATGTCCTCAGCCTGTATGCCAATTTTTAGATGATATGGACTTCGTTTGATGCTCTGTTCGAGAATTTGTTTTAGATTGCGCATGCTGATTTCAGATTTCAGATTTGAGTTTGTTTGGTTTGGAGCTTAGGAATCAAGGTAATTCTATGTCTACAATTTTACTCAACCCCATGAAAAGTTTGAGTATGTGCTAAGTGGTATATTTGACTATGCTTGGATGGACTATATTAAATTTGATTTGTATGGTCATGGATTTATTATTTGAGATTGTTTTATGATGATTTAATTTATAGTGGATTAATTATTTGGAAAGATTATGTATGATGGATTACTTATATATGTGAAGTAAGTTTATGAGAAACATGGATTGGTTGAATATTGTAATATTGGCTTATTATCGATAAATTGATATTGATATTGGACTTTATATGGTGAGTAATGGATAGAACCTTGTGATTGGTTCATGTGGAATATGAGTATATTGAAATTGGATTATTATTGAAATTTTGTGATATAACTGGTGTGAATTATTGTTGTTGGTATGATCACGATTATTAAAACTATGTTGAGGATTAAGAGACCTTTTGGTAAGATCCCCTAAAGGTTAGACATAGATATGGTGGATACTTGTATATCTTGCGGGACTGCGGTTTACGTAAGCTCTATACTATTTTGACTCTTAGGGCATCGATCTCATGAGTTTGGTTATATTGGTTGTCCAAATTGGACGAGTACAGACGTATTAGTGGTACTCTATTGTTGTCCTTTTAAGCCGTGGAGGTTTTAGAAGGGGGTGTGCACACATAGACTTTTGCTGATCAGTTGGTGGAAATATTTATGGTATGGAAAGGTTGAAATCCCTTCTCCATTGGTGGAATTTTGTCTTGTCGTTCTTCCCTCTAAACAAGATGGCTTAATGAATAATGAATAAATATATGATTGGTGTGCGTGTGCTTGGTTTGATGCTATGTGTGTATGAAATGAATTTAAACAAAATATTTTGGAAAATCCAGGTAAGGGTTTGCAAATGAATTTTACGGGGTAGAGTAGAGTTACCAGCTTTTGCTGATTTTCTTCTTTGTTTTCCCTTGTTTCTCTTCTTATATATTTTACAGGTCAGTTTGATGAATAGGCGTTGGAGTGAGGATGCTAGATGGAAGAATTGATAGATTTTGTCTCGAACGTTATTTATGTTGTTTTAGTTGGTTTATAATTTGGGAGTTATTATTGTTATTATTGATTATGTTTTAAGTTGGACTTTGTTTAGTTTAAGTTGAAAATTAATTATTGTTATTAATGTTGGTATTATTTAGTTTAGTTTTGGTTGGGCCTTGCATTTAATTTATTAAATGCGGCTTAGCACCTTGGGATTTCCGTTTATTTTCCGCTGCAATGTATTTATAAAAAAAAATTAGCCGGAAATTTCGGGGTGTTACAGCATAACTCACAGATTTCCTGGTTGATCAGATGGCGGTACAAGAGCAAGCTCCGCGTAGGAAGAATTCTCGTTCCCCATTTCCAAAGAAAATGTTTCACTTTTGGTGGCACTGTCGCATCCCAAATTTTTAGCCCAGCACTGGTTGAAATCATCTAAATTGATTATTTTTCCCATTATATAGGCAGTTTTTACAGAATACTCCCCATTTTTAGAGAACGCCCATATAAGGAGATCCTTAGGAAGTCGTTCGCTCAATTGCAGGGCTTTGATTAAATTCCTGTCTCGCGACTCAAAGAGATGTTCAACCTCGTCCATGTTCCAGCAACAGCGGGAGCTATCAATCAACTCTGACACCAATTTATCTTCCATGACTTGTGGACTGGGTGTTGTGACAAAACGTCCATCCTCCCCAACCAGCCATGGTTCACCCCAGATTTTAATGTCATAGCCATTACCAACCCGCCATATCAACCCCTCCTTTAAAAGAGACTTCGACCCCCATAAACTCTTCCACACATAGCTACTCAAAGGACCAAGTGACGACTCGAGAACATTTGTTTTTGGGTAGTACTTACCCTTCAAAACCTTCCCCACCAGGGAGGTCTCTCCGTGGAGCAAACGCCAAACCTGCTTAACCAAAAGGGATTCATTGAAGACTCCTAGATCACGAAAACCCATGCCACCAAGGAATTTGGGAGCACACAGAAGGTCCCAGCTTTTCCAGTGTAATTTTCTCTCATTTTCTCGTTGACCCCACCAAAAATTCGAACATAAAGAGCGGATCTGCTGCAATATTACATTTGGGATTTTGTAAATACCCCTAAGGTAGGTTGGAATAGCTTGAACTACTGATTTTAAGAGTACTTCCTTCCCAGCACGAGAAAGGAATTTTTCTTTCCATCCCTGTAATTTTTTCCACACCCTATCTTTTATAGAAGCAATAACCTCCTTCTTTGATCGACCAACAATAGTGGGCAGACCCAAATATTTCCCATGTTTTTCAACCACTTGCATATGTAACAAGGCACCCAATTCCTCCTTTGTTGTTGTGGCGACACCTCTACTGAAAGACACCTTCGACTTGTCATAATTAATTTTCTGTCCAGATGCTACTTCGTATTTGCCTAGGACACTGGCAATTTCGGAGCATTCTCTTCGATTGGCTCTTATAAAGAGTAAGTTGTCGTCCGCAAAAAACAAATGAGTAACTGATGGGCCTCGCCTACTTGCGTTGACTCCATGAATAAGCTTCTGTGACGTTGCCAAATTTAGCAATCCCGAAAAAGCTTCCGCCACTAGAATGAAGAGGTATGGAGAGATGGAATCCCCTTGACGAAGCCCTCGAGATGGAGTCACATTACCACAAGGCCTGCCATTAATAAGAAAAGAGTAGGAGACAGAGGAAATACACGCCAAAACTAGCTCAATCCAGCTACTAGCAAAACCCATCTTTTTTAAACATTTCTCCAGAAAAACTCATTCAACTCGATCGTAAGCTTATAAAGCTAATAAAGCTCGTTTGTGAGCACCTAATATAAAAAGGGAGTTTGCGTGGAAGCACCTTCTTTAACAAAACCGTCAGGAAGTCACACCATTTTGAATTTTTCGATTACTTAATCACCCAAAACTAATTTGAAGAGACTAAAATACCCCCGGTATCCCTCTTTTTTTTCAAACTCACTTTAAGTGTGAGACTTAAATGTCCTTCTCTATCCTTTTGATACATCTCTAAACTCTGATATCTCTCCTCTTATTCTAACATATCTAAAAAGGGTGTTTCTCACTTGCTCATGGTTTCGACAGAGATAGATAATTTAGATTGATTGTTCTGGTGATGATTAACTATGGGCTATGTATATAGTTGAGCTTCTTGTATCGTATAGCTTTTTTGGACTTAAATTGGTGGCGCCATGACTATCTGTATGACGGAGAAAGTCAAATACAGGGTTATAATATTTTGATCACTCAGTTCTCAACCTAGCAAAAATTTCCATCTTATAGCAGAAGCTTCTCAAACCTGGGAAATACTTATTTGCAAATAACTTTCAAGCAAATTTTGAGATCCATCCATTATAAACTTACAAACCAAAATTGGATTATTCTCTCTCTCCTCCCATATTTTACCATTTCCATCCCAACATAAATCCAAAAGATTTTAAGATACCTTGACTTCAATTAAATGAGGGCTTCTCCTTTAGAAGATCAAAGCCCACAATTTCGATCACCAACAATTCTTAATCCATCAAAATTAGAGCTGTCAAATAGGTCAGGTCGTGTCGTGTTCGTGTTCGTGTCAAGGTTAAACTTGTCGAGAATGTCTTGACCCAAACCTAACTCATTTATTAATCGTGTCGAAAATCCTTGACCTGCACCTGACCTGTTTAATAATCGTGTTACCTGTTTAATGACCTGTTAACCCATTTATCTTTACTTATATTTTAAACTAATTGAAATATGAGAAAAAACATAAAATTTACCTAAATTAAAAGTTCTAACCAAATATAGTGTACATTCAATAGCCTAAAAGTATTAAAATGCTCAAGATATGTGAGATTCTATTACATTATTTACTTGTTACAAATTATTTGAACTTAAATTTGACAATTCTAATTAAACGGGTCGTAAGCAGGTTGCTTTCGTGATGGAAATCTCAACCTTAACCTAACCTATTTAACTAAACGTGTTACTCGTGTCAACCCAATTAATTAAACGGGTCGAAACCTCTTAACACTAACCCGCTACATTCGTGTCCGGTTCGTGTCGTGTTGTCGTGTCGTGTCAGCTTTTGACAACTCTAATCAAAATCACTCCTTACAAAACCACGATTACCAGCAAGAACTAAGCATTTGATGGGATCAATCTGACTATTTCTGTGACAATTGAAATGAGAAATTGACAAAGAGAACGTTGTATTTGCTAATAACGTCAACAAAAACGGAAAAACTCCAAAATTGATGATGAAAATGGGTTCGATTGTAGAAACTGAAAAGGGGTATTTAATTAGAGTTGAAAATGAACAGATCATGATAGTTTCATGGAGAATTGAATTTCTTGTTTTGGTGTTTGCATTTTATTTATTTTTTCGGGTGTGTGGTTTTTGTTTCTATTTTTAATTTTTTGACAGAAATGTTTTTGGGCATTTTTGGAGAAGGTTTGATTTTGTGAAGATTAGATTTATAGTTCTAATGTATGCTGGAATGGACAATCATAATCAATGAGTTGAGGTTGATGGTGAATTAATGGAGGCTGGAAGGGAAGAAGAGAGAACAGATAATTAATGGAGGTAGGGGAGAAGAGAGAGTGAGAGGAGGGTATTTAGTCTCTTCAAGTTAATTTGGGTGGTTAAGTGACCGAAAAATTCAAAATGGTGTGACCTCCCTGACGGTTTTGCTATAAATGGTGCTTCCACGCAAATGTTTTTAAATAAGGTGCTTCCAAACGAGCCATACAGTTTATAAGGTGCTTCCAAGCAAAAAATTTTAAAAAAAAACCCCGTTAAATTTAAGTTTTTGTTGAGAGGGAGAGGGTGTTAAACATTAAGGGGTCATTTGGTTGGGGGTAATGATTAAGAGGGTAAATGGAGCAAATTAAAGTGTAAAATAGTAAGGTGAAGTGGTGATGATGGTAATGACTAATGATTAAGGGGGTAATGGAGATCATGAAAAGAAAATCATTATCCTATGGGGAGATGAGTTTCTATTATCTCCTAAATGGGGGTACTCATTACCTTCTTTTTCACAATATCTAACCCCCACTACCTCACATACCTCCCATTTTAGCCTAAAATTTCATCACATTACCCCCTTAATCATTATCCCCCAATCATTTTAAGGGGATAGTAGAGCAAATTAAGGTATAAAATAGTAAGTTAAAGTAGTAATGAGGGTAATGACTAAGGAGATAATGGAGAAAATGAAAGATAATGGGGGAAAACCATTACCCTAGGGGGAGGTGGGTTTCCATTATCCCCCAATTGGGGATAATTATTACCCTCCTTACAAAATCTAACCCCCACTACCTTACATATATCCCATTTTAGCCTAAAAATTCATTCTATTACCCCCTTAATTATTACCCCAATCCAAACATCCCCTAACATGTTAAGAGGTGGGGACTGGGGAGTAATGGGGTAATGTGCAATAGGCGTGACTTTAAGTGAGGGTATAATGATGGGCAAAGAACGGTAACACCAATGGAAGAAGCTGGGGGAGAAGAAAGGGGTCATGGCACTCATGGGCATAGCGTTTTAGATAGGTATGACAGTGGGGCGGGTACAGTGGGTTTCACCCTGTATCCTCCCCAGTTGGGGCGGGAACGAAAGAGCTTCGGTGGCAATGGTTTTGAAAAAGAAAAAACATCGCGGGGATGAAACGGGGATGATTTGTGTTGCTCTCCACTTGGACACCCAACTCATACTCACTTAAAAATTAAAAAGTGTAAAATATTAAATATAAAATGTATTTTTTGTTCAATTTCTTTAAATGTATCTTAGTTTTACTGTTTGTAATAATGACACAATTTGCACGTTTATTGGGTTTGTTTGTTAGATAAAAGGAAAAGTTGATACCAATAATTCAAAGATTCACTGTCCCACAATAATAATCCCAATTTGCAACCTATACAATAATAATCACAAGTGGTTATTTTTTCAAAATATTGAACCATTGCTTGACGTTGTTTAACCCAGTCAGCCTTTAGCATATATTGGACTTTATATTTAACCAGAGACAAAAAATCTTTGGGGATCACGACGCATTATCTTAAGTATCTCATCGTTAGAGTTCGAAGTTACCATTGTAAGAATAATTTCAAGGTTTTGGCAGATTTAATTGAATAATTTTGGAGGATTTTGTTATAGGGTACGACTCAACTATATTTGGGGGGTTTTCAAAAGTTGGGGAAAGAGAGATAAAGGGATCGAGTTAATTGGGGATGGGAAAGTTAAATGGGATTTAATACAGTTCAATACGCGCTACATGCTAATGGGGTTAGACGACGTCAGATAATGGTCCAATATTGTGACAAAAATAACCACTTGTGATTATTTTGTATGCGTTACAATTTGGGATTATTTTTGTGGGACATGTGAAATTTTGAATTCTTGGCATCAAATTTTCCTAAATATAATGTAATTGTTTTATGCGAATATCATGTGGATTCAAGGTGGGTACCAGGTAGGTTTAGGGCAGGTATTAGGTGGGTATGGATACCTTCTGGATAATTGGGGCGGGTGTGGTTCCCATCTCATACCCAGTGGGGTGGAAATGGTTTTGGAAGTCTTACCTAGGGCTGTTCATAAATATGCGAACCTGAGCATCCGATCCGAAAACCCGAATATCCGAACTGAAATTATCCGAAAAAGCGGATATCCGAAATTTCGGATACGGGTTCGGATACCTTTTTCCAAAATTTTCGGATATTCGGATATCCGAAAATATCCGAAAAACTCAAAATTATCCGAAATATCCGAAAATTATCCGAAACTATCCGAATATCCGAAACTATCCGAAATATTTGGCTTACATTTTCAAAATATTAGGCACAAAATAGGATAAAAATAAAAAATTTAAATTTTTTTCGGATAACGGATATCCAACTGTCCGAATCCGAAATTTTGGGTATCCGAAAATCGGATATCCGAAATTTCGGATACGGGTTCGGATAACAAAATTTGGTATCCGAAATTTCGGATATCCGATTTTCGGATACCCGAAATTTCGGATACCCGCAAATGAACACCCCTAATCTTACCCATGGTGAGAATGGGGTGGGTGACGAATTGACCATAGCCAGGTGGGTATGAGTATGGGTATGGATATACCTATATCCACACCGTCCCGCCTCATTTCATCCCTGGTTTTAGATATAATGGGGTGTTTCTGGTAAAAAAAAAAAATATAATGGGATGTTTCTGGTAGAAAATATAATTTATAATAGGGTGTTTCTCACAAAAATTTAAATTTAATGGGAGATTTTTGACGAAATTTCCTATTGGTTTAAGAAAGAACACAATTTTTTTTTTTTTGTCTAAAGTAGTTTATGTGTAGCTTATCACTCTGATAATTTTCTATTCTGAAATAAATTCACGATGATAATTATGTTATTGAAATTTTCAAATGAGTCCAATATCGAATATATTTGGACGAGTTTTAAATGGTTAAAAGTCAATTTAAAAAAAATCAATTCAGTTCAGTTTAGTTAAGTTCAACTTTTTCAAGTTGAACAAAACGTAGTCTTACTTTTCTTTTTTTTTTGATACGAGGAATCCTCAGCCACTACTCTTCGAGTGTGCACCGGATAATCCCCGAGTGTATGCAATAGCCTGCAAACCACACACACCAGGCAAGCCAACAAGATAAATCTTGTAGACAGGCTCAGCAAAGAGGCCTAGTGGGAATTTAACCCATGACCTTTGTCATGAAATATCAACCCCAGGACCAACTCCACTACCCCTTTCAGGGCAGAACGTAGTCTTACTAGTTATTACCTATTTTGCTCATTAAAAAGAGGGTGCAAGTGAATGGCGAACGAGGCACCCCCCGCTACATGATGTTCGGACTCTCGTGTTCAACAGCGAACATATCAGACTAACTGAACAACCAGCGCAAGCACTGGCCCTGTCAACGTGGCACCAATAAGGGGCTAGTATAGTTCCTAGAAGCCAGCAAACACAAGGCATGGGGAGAATGGGGATTCGAACCCATGACCTTTCCTTACCAAACTATTTGGGAGTAAGCTTAGAACCACTAGACCACCACCCTCACTACCTAATAAAAGTTTTTTTTGGTCATAAATACAAGTTGTTATGGCTTAATAATTTGCCCAACAGTCCAATACTACACATTGACCAAACCTCACTGAGGCTCTCTTGTCTTCATCTTATTCCTGAAGTATATGTAACTTTCTGTTTACTAAGATAAGGCCATGTTTTCTTCAACTTCTCCTTTAAGTATTCAGTAAAATTCAGTTCAATTCAGTAAAATTCAGTTCAATTCAGTAAAACTCAGCAGTTCAGTAAAATTCAGCAGTTCAGAAAAATTCAGTACACTTTGGTAAACCAAAGCACAAAATTACTTTTTGTAATTGTAGATTCAGTAAAAATAAGTTCAATTCAGAAAAATTCAGTACAGTTCAGTAAATTTCAGTTTAGTTCAGTATTGTGCAGATGAGTTCAGGAAAAAAAAGGCGAAGAGAACAGGCCCTAAGTCTAGTTCAGTACAAAGAAGTTCAGTTCGGAATACTTCAGTTCAGATCGCTAAATCTTAATATGACGTGAGATAGGAACATCTTAATAATGATGAAGACATTGACATTAGAGCTCTGATGGTAAAAGGGGTGCGATGAGAGAGCAATTGGAGAATGACTTACATACGTGATTAATGACGGTGAGTGGGCGAGAAGTAGGGAAATATTAAAACTATGGAATTAAGTTTAGTTATTCTTTAATTAAGGACTCTAGTATTTTTCATAGTCTAGATTTATATCGTTTCCATATTCAATTCAGTCTCTTAGTATAACATGTATTAGGATATATTCAATTCAGTCTCCTAGTATAAAATGTATTAGGATTCTATATCTTTGTCAAACTCTTGTGTTATAAATAGTTTTTCTATTCATCAATAAAATTGAGAAAAAACCGTTTACAATCATAAATTTAACATGGTATCAAAGCCAGTTCGTTTCTGAGAACCTAATCACAAACTTCCGCTTCGCCGGTGGCGGACACTTTTTTATCCGCCAGCGAAAAACCTCAATCAAAAAAAAAATTCAATATATGTTTCCAAAAACCTTTCAAACTCTTTCTCACCAACAATGGAAATCCCTTTTTTCAGATTACCATACAACTACGATTACCCCTATCCTACGGCATCGTATTATGACCATTATCCCAACCATCCATCATCATCATCAAAATCATCTAAGCCAAAGAAAGTGAAATCAATCCCAATCAACTATGTCAATTCCAACTCTGACGAGTAACAGTCCAAGTCAGCTACAAACATCCAGAAAAACGAGAACTTGTATGAAGCGGTTTTCGAAAAATAGCGGAGCTACTGCCTATTTTACAGCAGTAGATAATAAATATAAAAAAAAAAAAAAAATGTGTTCATGTGATGTACAAGATCACTTTCATAATGATAATGAATATTTTCGACGACCATGGATGGCGGCCAATTAAAGTATTGGAGGTAGCTACAAGAAGTTGACTTCTCCCTACTTGATGATATGTGAAGATTCGACGAATAGATTGAGTACTCACCGACTAATAAATTGTGAAGACTCGACGTGTAGATCGAGGACTCACCAAAGATAAGGACACTACGTATTGAATAATTGTTCCAATCGTAGCGTTCGTGATGATCCTTTACAACAACAATTCTCCTATATTGCATCCAAGTTGAGCATTCGAAAATCTCATGCTCCAACTTGAGGGGGAGTATTAAGACATGGAATTAAGTTTAGTTATTCCTTAACTAAGGACTCTAGTATTTTCCATACTCTAGATTTATATTGTTTTCATATTCAATTCAGTCTCCTAGCAGTATAACATGTATTAGGATATATTCAATTCAGTCTCCTAGTATTACATGTATTAGGATTTTATATCTCTGTCAAACTCTTGTGTTATAAATAGCTTTGCTATTCATCAATAAAGTTGAGAAAAAACCGTTTACAATCATAAATTTAACTGGAAAATAGGATGTTTGGGATATCAGAGTATTTTTAATTTATCTTGTCAATGACACATCATGATTCCGGTGATGTTTTGGTCGGAAAATAAGGTTGATGGTTAATTACACGACTTGTTAAGTCGTGCGCTCAATTTACTACAATCGAAACATAGAGGATCAAATTGCACAAAGGTCATAAGCTGTGTGGGAAATTTGCCCACTTTCGCGCTTTATTATCAGTACCCCCACTATTATTTTTCTACTCACAAATGTAACATTTTTTTTTTTTTGCCTCATATATGAGGCTAGGTCATCTGAAATCTGATGTAGAATAGAAATGGATAGTGTTTTGTTTCTACAAGAAAAAGAAGTTGTCTTAAGTTCTTAATGCAATCAGGAATTCCTTACATCTAGATGAGCATGCAAACGAGTTGATCAAACAGATTCTGAAACCAATTATTTCAGATTTTGATCAGGATAATCATCGGTTGACTTTTGGATTTAAATCATTTTCGAATTTGGGTTGAAGTTTGTTATAACACGAAAAAATGGGTCGAATTTTCCGAAAAATAACACAAATATTTTTCATATATTGGGCATCGCACGAGAATGTTGTTAGTTTGCTGCTAGTTTTTCTTGATCACCTAGTTTGTTACTAGTTAGTTAAAAGATAAGTGAGGAAAACCAACAAAGGGAAAAATGAGAGGGAAAATGAAAGGAGAAATGAGAAAAATGAAAGGACAAGAAAGAAGAAACGAAAAAAAAAGGACGGAATACCTCAAATAAGTATCGAACCTATGACCTCCAGAAACTATGGTATGAATCCAACAAGTTAGAGTTGAAAAAGACTGATACAACTTGCTAAACAATCATCATATTGATATTGAAAAACCTAAAGGATTTTCTACGCTCAAAATAACTATACACCCAAAGAACCACCCTTAATCGAACCCAAACCCGATAATCCAGTCAGAGGAATTGTCAAACACGATTGACTAAACTCGGGCCGACCAAAAAATGACCGCAAAAATTGATTATACAAGTTCACCACTTTAGAGCCGAAAATTTTCGTCCAACCCAAACTTGAACCCGACCCAACCCAATTGATACAGGCCAATAACAAAACGCGCGGCCTCATTACGAGACGGGCCATTAAAAGAATTTAAAAACAAGAATACACAACGTGCCATCTGTTTCTCCATCTTCTTCCTCTCTCATCTCCCACATCTCTGACATCAAAAATGGCAGCTCATAATTTGTTATTTGAACAAACGGTAAACCATACAAAGAGAACACGTTTTCTACAAATCTCTGTCAACATGAACACTAATTTCTTTTTTCCAGGGTCTCTCGGAAGTGCATCAACAACGATCAGTGGTCCATCAATCATTCTTCCTCAACTCAATAGATACTCAAACAAACCAAACATATCAGTTAAAATTTCAGGATGAGCCCAAATTATGGTGGGGGAAGAAATTCTCGTAGGCGAACGTTGAGGCATCAATGGTTATTGTTCGTGGAAAATCGAGGTCTCATTAATGGGAGAACCATACAATTCAGGTGGAGCAGAGACCCAGATCGACTTTGTTTGAGCGTTGTTCTTCATCCACCTGAGTTGCCACCTGCAGCGGTAATAACGCCATAATGTAACATAACGTAAAATATTATAAAGCATAATAATTACGTGAGGTAAGTCACATCAGTCAAAAATTGGGTGAAATTGGAGATAGACATACAAACACAACAACAATTAAAGATCCCTAATTAAACACTTTGTCGGTTGTCTTGCGCACTTCATTTGATTAATAACAAATCAGATAATATGACACTAAAGCCCATGTAGTTGTTATTCCGGCAATAATTTTTTGATGATGTCTCGGCATCGCCACAACTTCCAAAATCACCTCGTTTAGGTTGAGAACAACGGTCAAATGAAAACAATATGATACTCACACATCATCAATTGCTTCATCAACGAATGTTAGCGGGAGTTCAACTAACAACTACCTTCGTAGAAATCACCGACAAAGAGTATTTCCAAACTTGCTAAAAAACAGCAATAAAGTAACAATTTCCAATCATAATTTGTTAAAAATGTTGGAGAAGAAATCCAGAATTTGAATTTAATCTTCAATTACAAAGTCCGAATGACAAAACAAGTGTTTGTGATATTCTAAGAAATCGAAACTCTAATTCTCTCTAATTATCAAAGAAAGTAATAAGATGGGATGAATGAAATGAGTTTCTAATGATACTTTATAGGTTTCAAAGAGTAGTAGTCAAAGACAAGAAAGAAAAAGAGAAAGAGAAGAAGACCCTTTAAATTCAACTCTCATCGGTGGGTTGCCGCGATGGGGAAATACTGTGCACGTTTTTATAAAGGTAAGAAAGTAAGGAATTAGGACTCCTCATCTTGAGAAGAAACCTAATCCGAGTATTCATTCATGACTGGAGACCCCTTGAATTCGGAAGAGCGCCCAAAAGTCCAGGCCAGGCAACCGAATTCATTTAAAACCCCAATAAATAGGGCATCCCACAAAGGGCAAGGGTAAGGAGCCCAAATCCAAAGGGCCCCAACCATGAACTATTAATCACCTTACAAGTACAACCTAAAAAGAAATAACAAAACAAAAAACAAAAGATTACAACACAAACACGTGGCCATCCCAAAATAAATACAAGATAACATTACAAAAGGCCACGTGTAAGCAAAAGCAAAAGCAAAAGCTGTTCCATGGGCGGTGGGCGATGGCTGATGTAGTCGGTCATTCAACCGCATGGCCTCAAGGTCCGCCACCGACACGAAGTCCGACGATGACAATTTCAAGACTTCAATCAATCCTCCACCATAGCAAATTATTGAAGAAATAGGCAGACAGAAAGCGGTGGGCGCATACCAACTACCAAGAAGTCGCAGAATTCCAATTGGGAAGGTGGCAAGGGTTATTAGTCTCTTTCTCCTTCCCCGTGAAAGAGATGACCCGATCTGAAAGGATGAGGCGGTGATATGGCGGTGATTAATGAACAAGGGTGGGTAGGTAGGTTCTCTCTCTCTTTTATCGCTTGAAGAAGAGAGCATCAGTTCAAGCAAAGATCATGGTGGTGGCTGATGAAATGGCAAAAAGAAGCTTGTTGTGATGATCGGTGGTGAGCGGTGGTATAGAGCAATGATGGTGAGCGAGAAGGAGCGGTGGAGTACTATTGGGACTGCTAAGGAACAAGTTTCTAGAGAGAAGAGAGACTCTCTCTCTCTAGAAACGGGCTATTCAAATATATCTGGCCTCTTTCTATACGCCGCAAGAAAGGTTTTTTTTTGGGACAAGTATTGTTAACTTATTTTAGGGGTGAGTATTGTACAACTGGGTATCGACCAGCTAATACACTATTGAGAATTACAATTAAAGTCATCGGTTCCTAAATTATGAGAATTGGAATTGGAATTGGTTGATATCAGTTCCTAGTTCTAGAAATTGTAGTTGAATCCGCGTCGAGTAACCACATGTTCCTAGTAACCAGTTCCACATCAAAATCAATTTTCATTATTTTCATAATTAAATAATTGTATATTTTAATAATAAAAATTTTATTTTTAATATGAAACCAATAAATATTAATCCCAAAAATATAACAAATTAAAATCAAATATTACGACCCAACACTTATTATCGTGAATAAAAATTTAAATGACGAATACAATCATTAAATCAATTGATATTAAAATTACAATCATTAAGTTACTAAAATATATACAATTTTTAAATCACTAATAAGACTAGAAAATCACCATCTTTAGTTTCTGGTAATGAAAGAATCATGTAATTTTTTTTCTTTTTTAATTGGGTTTCGAAACGTCAGGAATCGAAATTAAAATTGGTTGGCACCGACTCCTGTTTTTGGGAATTGGAATTGGATTCGACAGACCAGTTTCGATTCCAGAACCACAAGTTCCAAATCGATTTCAATACTAGGTATCTGGTATTTCTGCTCAACCCTAATTATTAGTTAAGCCATCTTTTGAATCAAATCAGAATTTATATATATAAGAAAATGATGAAACATTAGATTTCCTTTCAGGAGGGCCCAATGTACTATAACAAAAAGAGATCTAAAAACATGCGGTGAACAATCCTCGAAATTAGAAACTGAGAAGCAAATCTAAACGCCTCACCTAAGGCTACATAGTAGCCAATTACGGGGGAGTAGATACGCCCATAAAAGAAAAGATTGGATCATCGCTATAGAAACACCACTCTCAGCTCTCACAGAGCTCAAAAACAATTTACAACAAACTAAAGATGAATGTGGATGACCCAAATAAGGGAAGAAATCGCACAAGTTCGAAAAGTGGTGGATTCGGCAAGCGCCCAACAAAGGGCATGGTAAGAAACCAAATTGATGGCATCCTTATTCCATGTAGGGATATCCAGAGTTAGCTAAGAGCATCCTTATCCCATGTAAGGATGACAATGAGACGGTTAAAAGTAGATAACGCCCTCCCCCCCACCCGCCTTAGGTGGAGTGGAGATGGAAGAGGTTAAGTGAGTGGTGGGGTAGGGATTTGACCTTTTTTTTTTTTTTTTTTGAAAAGGCAAGATAACCAGGTAACCGGGAAGGTCAACCTAACGTGTCCCGCGCCAATAAATTGGCAAGGGACTGGTCAAAAGGGGATGACCAAGTAGAAAAATTACTACAGTTGTGGCCGTGGTTCGCCAAGTAGTCTGCTACTTTGTTTGCTTCCCTGTAGCAGTGGAGGACTTCTACCCTGTCGAAGTGATGGAGATCTTTCTTTGTGTCCACTATGACATTCTCAATTTCCCATGGAATGTGCCACTCTGCTCTAATCGTTGATTACCGCCAGGTTATCTCCTTCAATGGTTATGTTCTTGTGACCCTTAGAACGGGCTGCTCTAACCCCTTCCCTTAGCCCAATTGCTTCTGCCATGAGATTTGAGCTGGTCCCGCAATTCGTAGCCCCCAACAGAACCGGATCCCCCAAAGTATCTCTTAGTACAAACCCTGCAGCTGCCTTGTCATTTTTAATCATGGAGCCATCAAAATTTAACTTGATATAGTCTTGCCTAGGTTTAATCTATTGTATGTTTGGTCGCGGTTCTTTGGAGATTTTATTTCTTGGAAATACACCCTTTGTGTTAAATTCTAAATCCTTAGTGGCTAAATTGTGCCATTCTTGAAAACTAATTTTAGCAGGTACTGCTATTTGTAAGGGGTTTTTTACCAGATCATTAAAAATTACTTTGTTCCTTGCAAACCAAAACATCCACCATGTCATTATAAGTAGAACAAAATTAGCTTCCGGAAGTTGCTTTCTCAATAAATTGAGACATTCAGTGAATGATAATTGTTGGTCTTGGGGTAACATAATTTGGACATTACAAAGTCTCTCAACTTCAATAAGAGTCTGGATGAAAGTGGGCCACTCGAAGAAAAGATGGAATTTATCTTCACTATGATAATTACAAAAAACACACTCTTGAGGCGTAAAGATATGACTTTGTTGTAATCGTTGCTTAGTAGGCAAGCCATCAAGACACAACTTCCATAGAAAAATCTTGACTTTTGGAGGTAAATTAATATTCCATATCCAACTAAAGTCACATTTTTCCTTTACATGACTCTCCAGTCCCTATGCTATCCACGTAGCTGATTTGCAAGAAAAAATACCGTTGCTAGAGTAGCCCCAGTACCATTTATCCGGGACTTCGTTATAGGGAATAGGAATACCTTGAATGGCTTGGATAGTGTCCCTAGAGACAACTCTAGTCAGAAGATTAACATCCCAGCCACCAGTGTTGTGGATAAAGGTGCTTACAGGGACAGAAAGATCGAAACGAGGGTCATCCGATTGTTCATCAAAGAACATTTCTTATAGGGGAATCGGAGAGACCCATGCATCCGTCCAAAATTTTATGTCATGTTCACCACCTACCTGCCATCTAATACCTTTCTTAAACAGACCTCGAACTTTTAGTAGATTCGTCCATTGCCATGAACTATTTTTCTTTTGCTTATATTCAAAAATATGAGTACCTTGGAGATATTTTTTCTCAATTAGTCTAACCCATCTGCTTTCTGGTTCTTTTAATATCTTCCAAATAAGCTTCATCTGCACAGCCTTATTAATAGCTCCTGCCTTCTTAAGACCCAATCCTCCTAAATTCTTTGGTTGACAGATTTTATGCCAACCAATAAGATTGGGAGACTTACTATCCGGAGCCTTGTTCCATAAAAAATTACGGTTAATTCTATCAAGCTTATCCAACGTAGAAGAAGGTAAAGAAAAGCTTTGCATAGTAAAAATTGGTGTAGCTGCCAAATTGGCTTGAATAAGTACAGCTCTTCCCGCTTGCGAGGGAGCATTCGCTTTCCATTTAGTTAGATTTTGCTGCGTACGGTCCACAATATCTTTAAAAGTGTCCCCGTTAACACGTTCATTAATAATCGGACAGCCTAGGTATTTGTCTAAACAAGCAGAATGAGTATTGAGTAAAATACCTTTGAAGGCCTCAATTGATGTTCTATTTATATTCTTTGTACATTGAAAGGCTGATTTTTGAAACTTAATTTTCATGTCTTGACATCTTATAGTATTGGTCCAGAATATTTTTAATAGTATGACAACTTTGATTTGTAGCCTCTGCAAAGATCATAGTGTCATCCGCAAAAGTGAGAAAGGTTAACTTTTCCGTCCCACGACAAATTTTAACACCAATACTTTTGGTTGAGGAATCACATTCCCTTTGTAGCCTATGTACTAAAACTTCAGCACAAAGGAGAAAGATATACGGAGATAAAGGATCTCCCAGATGAATTTCCCTGGAAGGTACAAAGGTGTGACCTTGAGAGTTATTAACTAGTACTGAAAAGGAAACAGTGGAAAGACATTCTTTTATCCAGTTTATCCATTTTTCAGAGAAACCAAACTTCCTAAAAACTTGTAGAATAAAATTCCAATCTAGTCTGTCATATGCTTTTTCCATATCCAACTTAATACCAAGCCAACCATTTTTACCTTTCTTGGTCCGGAAAGAGTGAAAGACTTCATGAGCTAGTAAAATGTTGTCTTGAATAAAACGGTCAGCCACAAAGGCTCCTTGTAGAGGGTGTATAAGTTTTCCTAACACCGTTTTCAATCTTGTCGTCATAATTTTAGAAATAATCTTGTAGATAGTAGAGCATAAGCTAATCGGTCTAAATGGTTAGCTGCCTCAGGATTATCTATTTTAGGGATTAGCGCAATAAAAGTCTGATTAATTTCCTTTAACATCTTTCCTGAAAAGAAAAATGCTTTAATTGCTCTAGTTACTGAGGGACATATTATGTGCCAATAAGTTTGGAAAAAAATTGCTGAAAAGCCATCCGAACCCGGAGATTTATTAGGAGCTAGCAAAAATACTACTTCCTTAATCTCATCATTGGTGACCTCACTAGTAAGAAATTCGTTGTCGTCACTAGTTATTTCTTGATGAATGTCTTGTAAATCAAATTCCAAATTTATTATACAGTCATTATCCTTGATGAGTCTACTCTTGAAATCTTTGGTAATTTCTCTACGAATGTCTGTTGAATCGTGGTAGTGGATGCCATCAGTGCTAAAGTACTTGTTTATTTTTTTCCGACTTTTTCTAATGGTTGCCTTTGTTTGGAAATAAGTTGTATTCCTGTCTCCTAGAGCTAAATTCTTTTCTCTAGCTCGTTGAGACCAATAAGTTCGATTGAAATTGATTAGTTTAGCCTTCTTGCGTATTAAATTATCTTGAGCAGTTATTAAGCCACTCTTTGTTGGCAAAGTAATGAGCTTTTTCTGGACACTAATTATTTGGCCCTCTACTTCTTTAAGTTGCCGAGTGATATTTCCGAACTTGAGTTTTGCCCTATTCTTAGAGAGCTTTTTCAAGTTCTTCAATTTCTGTACAAACTGAAACATTTGTGATCCTTCATATCTGGATAACCAAGCCTTGCTAATTAAGGAATCATAATCTTTATGATTAACCCAAGCCAATTCAAATATAAAAGGGAGAGGGTGAAAGATACTTGATTGGATAAATTCAGTATTGTAGGGCAGTGATCAGATGAGTTGAAATCATGATGAGAAGTATGCATCATTGGATAGATATTAAGACACGAAGGAGAGATAAGCACCCTATCTAGTCTTTCTAATACATTATCAAGTCCTACTTTTTTTTTCCTCCAAGTAAAGTTTCGACCACAAAAAGGTATTTCTACCAAGTTAGCATTAAATTTAAAAGAGGATAGTCTGTCAAAACGAGCTAAAGTAGGTACTGAGCCTCCAAGTTTGTCTGAAGCAGAACTAATTTCATTTAAGTCACCCATAATAACAAAGGGTATTGTGATGGAATTGACATATACAAAGAGATCATTCCAAAATTGTTGCTTATGAGCTGAGTTTGCTGGGGCATAACCAAAAATGACAACTAGGGAAGGAGATTCAATGAAATCTTTAACAAGAACTGCAATAAAGCGAACATCTTTATGTAATATATTAATTTCTACAAACTGGTGCTGCCATAATAACCATATACCACCAGAGAAACCAGTACATGGGATGAAATCAAATTGAGAAAAGCCAAACTGATGCACAAGAGCTTGGGAGGGTTCAAACTGCACCTTGGTTTCAGCTAGGGCAACCAAGTTGACTTGATGAAGTTTACAAAATAGTTTTACCTCTTCACCACTATCCTTTTTCCCCACCCCTCTAATATTCCAAAAAGCAATTTTATTCATTGAAAATACTATTTAGATAGCATCAGAATGCTTAGAAAAGACTACATATTAATTCTTAGCTCTCTTCAGGGAGCTAGAGGCTGTATCCACATTAGCAGTACCCCAGATCCTTCTCTTAGGAGCTTCTGGCTGAGCAGAACCAGAGGAGACGTCAACAACAGCCCCCTCCACATCTAGATGAGTGATTTGCTTAATTAAAGAATTGTTGGACTGCATAGAATGGAATGAGTCCTCAGGGGTAACATCATCATAAGCCTCACCAAACAGGTCACCATCCTCCTCAAGCCCATCCATGAGCAACCTTTACTCAGCATTGGCTCTCACAAAGGAGAGAGCCAAGCTGTCATCAAGCTGCTCTAATGGCTCAAGTTGAGCAGTATCAGAAGGGAAAACAGCTTGCAAAGGAGTGACAAGCAGACCAGAGGTCTTGGGAAGACTGAGCTGACCAGTGGAGGGGTGGGGGCTAAACTGACCCAAAGCAGCAGAGGATCTAGGGACCGAGATAGGCAGCATGCTCATGTCATCATTAGAGAGGGGCTCTAGATCAATCACAGGGACAACAGCAGCAGAATCATCATCTTGCAAAGAAGGGGGCCTAATCATGAGGCCTTTGCCTCTACCAACCACCTTACCAGTAGAATTCATACAAAAACCAGGAGTGCCAACATGGTTTTTAAAAACAATGGTACTCACATTCTTGCCATCTTTCATAACAGCAAAACTACCACTAGCCTCACCTTTGTTATACTCATTGATGTGCTTAAGAGATTCATTAGAATGAGCAAACTTTGGGATAAATCTTTTTGGGGTAACTTTGGAAGCAGACTTAGTTTTAGTGGAAACAGGATTCCGCTCATTAGATTTAGCCAAAGCTTTAGCTGCCATAGCTTCACTGAGAGTTTGCTCAATCAATTGTTGGTGCTCAGGGGAGTGGTAGATGGTCACTTCACTAACTCTATAAGCCTCAGAATTTAAAGGGCATTGGACAAGTTTGTGGCCAGTGGAACCACAACAGATACAGCCTTCTGAGAAGCTCTTATACCAAACTGAGTACCAGTGTGTACCAGCCCTTCTAGGAATTTTTGCAAAGGATTTAAGAGGCTTAGTGATATCAGCATTCACACAGATTCTAGCAAATCTCAGACCTTTTTTAGCAGCTGTGAAATTCTCATATTTCACAAAGGTTCCTAAATCATTAATATGGAGAAAGGCCATAACAGCTTCAAGACTTAAAAGTTCCACTGGGTATCTGGGAATTCTAATCCAGAAGTCAACATGGGTGATCTTTTTGGTTACAGGGTTAAAATCAACTTCCAGGAGATAAGCACAAGAAGTTGGTTAGCCACATGGTATGGTCTATCCAGACAGCAAGCTTGTCTTGAGAATTGGCAAAATTAAACATGTACCAGCCACTACCAAGGTCATGGTATTGAACAGGTTCTTTCACAAGCTTCCAGTCATTTTGGGTCTTGGTTTTAATAGCTTGATAATCCACCCCTTGACCCAACATAGTACCTAGTAAACTAATCCCATTAAATTTGGCCATGTCAGCAACAACTTGGGGTAGGTTTTCCATCACAAAATTCTCTGGCAGTGAGGCAGACAAGAAATCAAATTTAGAGTTTTTAAAGCAGGATTCAGCATCAATAGAGACAGTTTCATCACAATTTAGCTTAATAGTTTCAGAAGCAATGTTCATAGGGTTCTCCCGATAGGAAGAACCCTCCATCACTACAGATCTAAAACTTTTGGCAGCCATGAAATTAAAACACAAGTACTGACAAAGCAAACTGAGAAAGAAACTAGAGAGAAGAAGAGGGAAAGGTGCAGTAAAATACCTTCCTTGAGCTTGCTTTTTATAGCAGAAAAATGGACTTAGATATTTCTGGGCTTCCAGGATGAGAGGCAGACTTACCAAGGAATGATAAGACCAGCCCACACACCAGTTAGGTTGAGCAGCTAGAAAACCACGGCTATCCCCCCAGCAGAGGGTAAGGGAGATTGCTTGAACAGTTGAAACATTAAATGCTCCAGCCGTCGAAGAAGTGACTTTATAATTAAAAAAAATAAGAAAACCCAAGTAGTACCAAGGATGGTACCAGAGGCATACAAACACAAATCCAGGAAACCAGGAAAGCCAAGAACACCAGTAACCAGTGATGTCACCAAATTTGGGGAAAAGAGATTTTCCCAAAACTCCGAACAGACTGAGAAGAGCAAACCAGGGCCACCTTCTAATACCATTAGACGAAAACCAGCTGAAAGAGAGAGAAAATCCCTTGATGAAGAGAGAGATATCCAGAAAAAAGGGGAAGCTTAGGTAGTAGATCTGAATAGTCAAATTAAGATAGAAGATAATCTTGAACAGATCTTCTAGGAACCTGAAATTGCTTTGTTGGACACAAATATGCCCACTACTGCTCATAAAACAACCCCACTTTGAAGAAATTTGTGGTGGAAAACGATCTGAAGGGCTCCATCTATGATTTCTAGGAATTAAAGCAAAAACCCCAAAAAATAATAAAAGATTTCTGAGAAAGTGATGGTGCTTAATTTGCTGAAATATGAAGTAGTCAATAGCTGTAAAGAGGTTAATTTCATGATTTTGGTTGAGTTGATCTGAAATTTTAAGAAGGATTGAGTGGCTGAGAGGAATATCAGGAGGTTTTTGCTGGGGTTTCTAGAAATTGCTTTTTCTCTCACTTTCTCTCTCTTCATTATTGCTTCATCTCCTAATAAGGATTTACCTGTGATTGTGATTGTAGGGATTTGACTTTGAATCCGCCTGATTCCCACACAACAAAATACATTGAAATCCCAAACGTTGTTAAAATTTTCTTTGGACTTTCCTCCTTTTTTAATGTTTCTCCATCATAATAAACTTGTGATGAACCTATATACGTTTTAGTAATAGTTCTTTACAGCTTGCTGTTTATTTTTGGGAAAAATTTGTATCTAATAATTGGATTTTAGGTGGGTTGATGCATACCAGTTGGTTGGTGGATACCTACTTGGGGGCGGAGTGTATTTTGATATGCCTATCTGTGGTGGGGTGGGGTAGGGATGAGTGGAGCATATCCTTGATGGATGTGGGCGTGGATAAGGCAATTCTGCCTCCGCCCTGCCGCATTGTCATATCTAATCCCATGGCTTAGAACATTTTGGGTTTCTTTCGTTTCCATGGGATAAATGATGTTTCTTGGGGTTTGTTTATTTAAGCATGAGTGTTTTTTTTTTTTTTGGTTTGGCAAAGAGGAGCTTCCTTCTTCTTTGGGCGTGGCTAAAGGGCACCTCCTAACGCACGGCCTCGGGTATTCCACGAAGTAATTTGTGTATGTGCTCCCCAGGAGATTTGAACCCATGACCCAGTGTACAAGTTGCAACTTGTTTACCAGTAAGCCAACACCTTTTGGGTAGCATGAATGCTTATTTAACTATGTATATCAACACAAGATATGTGGACGTAACATTTAAATTTGAGCTAAATGAATATTGATTAAATAGGAACTAAATAAGTATGGAAACATATATCAGAAGGGCAAGTGTCGGTGGTACATCTTGAGCCCAAATACTACCTGAATGCACATTTTATTTTGGTACTATCATATGGTCACAACATTAAACCATATTTATTCGCTTATTAGTACTTTAAAGTTAAAAAGAAGCCATAATAGTATTAACGGAATGAGATCATGGGCAGATAATAATGATACTCAAAATTCCAAATATTATCAAAATAATATTAGATTTAAAAAGGAAAAAGGTCCGCATCAAAATGCGATTTTGTACCACAAATAAAAATCATCCATTCACAATAAAAGAATAACTGTATGCTCAGTGCACTGTATGGCTAATTCATAGCATACTAGGACATAAATGACACCAAAACTGGTAACCAACATCATTAAAAAAATATATATTTTTATTAGCTTATGTTAGCCTTTGAAGATTAGTCATCTATCTAGCCTCTAATTAATGACCCTTATTAAAATATAAGTCATTATACTTTTTACATGAATAATCATACTAGAATTTTGATCGTATAAAATTCAACTAGCTATTGTGACCCGGCCAAAAATTTTTATAAGATCGTCTTTTTGTAAGTTTTAGTGAGACGGGGGTCAATTTTCAATAAAACAATTATGGTTACTGGTAGACTTAGGCACTGTTCTTTTCGTTGTCACCGTGCTGCATATCGTTCCGTTCCGCATTCTGTACTTCATTTTGTCTCACATTATCTTCCATTTTCCACGTCTTTCCGTTCCGTTCTGCGCCGTTCCGTTCCGTTCTGCGCCGTTCTGTACCGTTCCATTTCTCACTGTCCTATGTACCATTTCGTTGAAAAGAACAGGGCCTTACTGCTTACTATACTCTTTCATTTCTAAATAGTAACTCCATCATTCTGTGAGTTAGTTGATCTGACACAAAATTTACTAGTAGTTTAAATATAGGGAGTACTTCTACTTTCATTACATAAAAGAATCAA
The DNA here is from genome assembly GCA_038025085.1 of Tetragonia tetragonoides. Taxonomy (NCBI): domain Eukaryota; kingdom Viridiplantae; phylum Streptophyta; class Magnoliopsida; order Caryophyllales; family Aizoaceae; genus Tetragonia; species Tetragonia tetragonoides. The sequence continues at coordinate 11,401,755 of CM076139.1, forward strand.
AATAGATGTAAAAGTAATTCAACCCATGTCTCATACACAAGTTAATCAAAAATCAGTATCAATGGACAATGGTGGTGTTAGGTTGTTAGTTTGTTACACACAGAAAAATGAAAAATGAGAGGCGTAACAGAAAAGTGAGAGAGTGAAATAAAGATGGCGCGTGAGAAAATGATTCTAAAGCCTATAGGAGTGAGAGAGTACTATAGCTCTTTTTCTTCCATCAACCTTCCCTAAAAAACTCCCGCGTACATGCAAATCCACACAATTTCATTTCACCACACTCTCTCTCTCACTCTCTCTCCTCTCTCTCTTCCCAAATTCAGACATTATTAATTTCTTCTCTCACAATTACAAACCCCCCCCCCCCTTTTTTTGGAAATTCTTCGCATTTAAGGAAACAAATCAACCCCAAAAACCAAAAACATCTTAAAAAACGCCATTCTTGCTTCTTTTTTTTACCCTCTTCATTTCCAATTCTCTGAGCGAGTGTTGTTTTTCACTTTTTGTGTGAGTGGGATTTAATTTCTGGGTTTTCTTTTTTGTTTTAAGAGAATATTAAGATCATTAATGGCGATGGCAACAACAACAACAACAACGACAACAACAATGGGGGCACCAGCGTCACTATATGTGGGAGATTTGCACCCTGATGTAACCGATGGTGAATTGTTTGATGTCTTTAGTACTGAGTATAAGTCTCTTACCTCTGTTCGTGTTTGCCGTGATTCTTCTACTGGTCATTCTCTTTGTTATGGCTACGTCAATTTTATCTCTCCTCAAGAAGGTATATCTCTAACCCACATTCTCTGTTTTTCTTTTATTTATTTGTTTTATTTTGTGTTTGATCGTATTTTACCTGATTGTGATATGGGTTCTTGAATTTTCGATTAAATAGTGATGGGTTATTGTGGGGTTGGAGTTTTAGGGTTGTGATTGTCTTTAATTTCGCGTTTGCATGGAATATTTATTCTGATTATGTGATGTTTCAGTGTAATATGAGTTGTTGATTTTGGGGTTAATTAATCATGGGTTACACTGATCTTACCAAATTTAGGGTTGTGATTGTCTTTAATTTGCATTTACTATGTTGTGAAGTGGATAATTTAATGTTTTTCTTGTGATTATTTAATGTTTGAATGTACTATGTTGTGAAGTGGATGGTATGCTGAGCGTTAATGCTGTTTTCTTTGCTAATTCGTTGTTTCTTGATGTTCACCCTTATATTTTTTGGCCTGGGTAGCAATAAATGATCATGATCTTGATTGGGTTATATATTGAGTTTTGGATCAGAATTTGATCAATCTTGGGTTGTTCTTTTTGTTGGTGTGGTATTTGATTTATTAGTGTCTTTCTTGTTGTAAAGTGCGTTTTTCTGTGGATTATATATATCGTGAGCCTGGGTAATGATCTATTGATGGTAAATGTTTGATGGGTTTTCTTGGTTTGGTCCTTCTAATTTTCTTTTTCATGGTGTTCCCATTTTCTTGAATGCCCAAATGCTGATCAGAGCTTCTTGATTTTGGTGGGGTTGGCCTGGATTTGTTTTGTTCTTGGATTGGGTTTCTTTAACTGGGTTTGTTTGATTTATTGCTCATGGTTTTACTCATTTCTGTTGTTTCACTGTTTGTTTGGTGGTGGATAGGCTGATAGAATGCAATGTTTGAAGAGTTGTCAGTTTGCTTGTCGTAGTTTGGCACCTTCCTTGAAGAGTTTTTACTTCAATTGTCGATTGTTTTGATATCAAAGTTTCTGATTTGTGTGGGTTATTAATATTGGATAGCAATTCATGCTATGGAGACGAAGAATCATACTGAATTGAAGGGAAAAGCAATAAGGGTGATGTGGTCACATCGTGATCCAGATGCTAGAAGAAGTGGAGTTGGAAATGTCTTTGTTAAGGTACATTTATGTTAGAATTTAGATTTAGCTTTCAAGATTGTCTGGTGTAATTTGGTGCTAGTTTCTGATTGGATTTTCGATGTGCATTTTTTTGTGCTATTGGCAGAATCTTGATGATTCCATTGATAGCTCAAAGTTGCAAGAAGTTTTTGAGAAATTTGGCGACATATCTTCCTGTAAAGTTGCTACATCTCCGGATGGAAAGAGCAAAGGATATGGTTTTGTCCAATTTGTTTCTGAGGATTCTGCAAATGCTGCTATTGAGAAACTGAACGGGACAAATGTTGAGGGCAAGCAAATGTATGCTACTGGCTACTTTACTTTCTCAATTACATAGTTTTTTATGATTTAATTATCTGAATTCATTTGTTCTGATGTTGTGGCAGTTTTTGCCTCTGCAAATGGTATTAAAAAATTCCGTCTGTCTTCTATGGGCTCGTTACTTAATTGTTTACCAAATTAACTGTTGCAGATATGTTGGTAAGTTTGTGAAAAAGACTGACCGGGCTTTACCTGGCCCTGATGTTAAATATACAAATTTGTACATGAAGAATTTGGACCCAGATGTGAATGAAGAAGTTCTGCGGGAGAAGTTTTCTGAGTTTGGCAAAATTGTCAGCCTAGCAATTGCAAAATACGAGAATGGGGCCTCAAAAGGTTTTGGATTTGTGAACTTTGAGAACCCAGACGATGCGAGACAGGCACTGGAAGCTATGAATGGGTCACAGCTTGGTAGGCATCTTCCCCTTCCCATATTCCTGTAGTTGATGTTGGATTGCTGTAGTGGTAACTTCTGCTGATGCTCCTTTAAATTTCCTGTGGCCTCTGCTTCTTTGCATCGTATAGGTTCGAAGACTCTTTATGTGTCAAGGGCACAAAAGAAGGTAGAGCGTGAACAAATATTGCGCCGTCAGTTTGAGGAGAAAAGGATGGAGCAAATGATGAAATATATGGTATGACTTTTAGGCATCAGCTTTCCTAATGGTTAAACTTGTTCTTTGAGTTGATATTCCAGTTCCGAGCTCTGGGATTCACTTCATTCTTCCTATTTAGGGTTCAAATGTTTACATCAAGAACATTAGTGACGATATGACTGATGATGAGCTGCGAGAACTTTTCAGCCAGTGCGGCAGTATTACTTCAGCAAAATTGATGCGCGATGACAAAGGAATAAGCAAGGGATTTGGATTTGTATGCTTCTCCACTCCGGAGGAGGCCAGCAAAGCTGTGAATACTTTTCATGGTTAGTTGTTCATGTGCTTTTAATAGACAATAGAAAACTGTACTGAAATATTAGTGGATAACATCCTAGGAAGATGAGATATCCTCATCAGAGAGATTATTTAAGAGAATCCCAACTTCCTTGCATCTCTATAAGGGAGACTTCCTTAAAGCCCCTGCAGCACACGAGCCCTTAGTGAGGCTAAAGAACAACGGATCCTTAAGAGAGGTAGCTGGAAGAGAAACAGCCTTGAGAATACTGACATTCCTCTACTACCAATTGCACTGCAAAATGGCCTTACTAGTACAGTGTTACAAGCTCTTTCTCTTTTTATGTCCATGAAAACCTACATACCACATTCTCACATGATCCTGAGTCCTATCTGGACACATCCACACCTCTCCAAACATGCCAACAGCCTCCTTCTTTGATATCGAGCTGCAGAGTGATAGAACAAATGCACCACATTCTCACAGATTTGCCAAACCAGGTTTTCATTTGTTAATAATTCTAAAGTTACTTTGTTGCTTAACAGGCTGTTGTTTGCTTAATCTTCTGATACAGTTATTTTCCTGAAAATTCCAAAATAGTCTCTTGTTCATGACTTCTTTTGAGTTGCTTATTCCTTGGACGTCCTTTGTATATTTCAGGGTACATGTTCTACAAGAAGCCTCTATATGTGGCTATTGCTCAAAGAAAGGAAGACAGACAAGCTCAGTTGCAGCTTCAGTATGCGCAGCGCATGGCCGGACTTCCTGGTCCATCTAGTGCAGTGATTCCAGGAGGATATCCTCAATTTTACTACACTTCTCCTGGTGTTGTATCACAATTACCACCTCGACAAGGGATGATGTATCAAACTCTTGGAGTGAGGCCAGTATGGAGGGGTAATGGCTTTGCACCTGCAAGCCATCCTCCTTTTCAACCATCACCAGTTACTACGGTAAGTGACCTAGCATCCATTTGATGTCATGCAGTCAATTAGGCAGATCGAGTCAAATATTGTGTCTTTCTTTCTTTCTTTCTTTATTATTACTTTTTATTTTTATTTTTATTCCATCTGGCATTGTCATTTTATTCTTGTTGAACCTCTTTCCTTTCAAGGGATTAAGGGCCTCAATACTAAGCCTACTAAGATTGTGGGAAGACCTGCTTCTTCATTGTGAACTGATCTGTATTCATATTTACAAATTGATGTTTTTATAGCTCCCTAATAACGGAAAGCCAAGGAAACAAAACCGGGCTAGGTTTAGTGGGAAGACGCTTCTGCAAAATGGAGTTCAAACTCAACCTGTTGTCTCACTCAAAGACTCAACCAATCAGCAGGTTCGCCACTGTTTTCTGTGCTTAGAGACTTTGCAGTTGCGATCTTCTTTCTAAATTTTGTCATTTTCTTTATTAACTCTGTGATGTTTACTAAATTAGTGGTCCTTAAAGCTTGAACAAACTTGCTTTGCATGGTGTGCATTTTTTAACATGACTTTAATTTTCTCAATTGCTGCCTTCTTGACAATTAAATTCTACCACTGCCAAATCTACATGTTATTAGATAAGAAAATGGTCCCTTACTCCCTTTTACTTTTCTAGTGACTTGGCATTGGGGTGGCTTGCTGTTCATTGCACATTAATGACTTATGCAGCAAAGATAGTACTTGAAGAATGTGTCCTCTAAAGGGAGAAATGTATAGATATTTTAATGGGTCAGTCTTTTGCATATGGAGGATATGATTGTGCTTGTGACAGTGAGAAAACGTCAGCTGTCATTTTCTCTAGATATGTTGAACATGGATCTTATGAGACTACTTGACTAACACTAGCTTCCAATTTTGCTTGATCAATATGTTTCCATCTGAGTAATTAGTACTAAGAGATTATTTGTATTTGGTCATTTCCTCTCTATCACTTTGTTCATGTACATCAGAAACCTGTTCCCAATCAAAATGTTCTTCACAGAATGAATTATCCATTTTGCCATCTAGACTTATTGCAGCTACTGTTCAAAAATAATCTTAGATTGTTAGTCAGTTTGTTGTGATGTGATTATCGGATTAATATCTGAATATATATTGCCTTTTCTTTTGATTATGGCAGACATGGCAACTCTCCAATAACAGTGGCCATCTGCATGGAAGTATATATGTTAAATAATATTATTTTTCAATGGAAACAGAGGTTTTTGTGTGGGAAATTTCAAAAGGCTGACTTAAACTGTTCTGTTCTGCTGTATGATAACTGATAACAGTAATTTATGAGTCCATTTTCCAAGGTTAGCTTATGAAGGCTTGTCATCTTCTAAGTTTAATGTTGTCCTCCCTTCCGTCATTAAGTTAGAAGCTGTATGTAATTTACCTTCCAAATAGAGCCCAACTTTTGCTGGATTGTTGGTTGCTAATCACAAGCCCTCAATTATTTCACACATGATGAAAATCTTTTATGGTCATTGTCCCGCACATTCCAATCTCTAAATGCTGTCAGCTTGTGCAACTTATTTTGGAAGGTGTAATGATTTGTAGCTTGTCTAATATTCATCGATTTTGTCATGCATGACTATTTTTCTTGTGGCCATGATTCTATTTTCAGAACTAGGGATGATGCATCAACATCATATTAAAATTGGTGAAAATTGTGTTTTGATTTTAAAGAACATACTTTTTATTTCTGGCTCATCCTTAAGTTGTCTACTTTGCGTTTGTAGTAGTATTTCACTCCTCCATTCCTCAATAAAAGGCTCCTTTCTTCACAACAAGACCTTACGCAAATGAGAGATCTAATGTTGGATGGGGGAAACAGTTTTCTCTCACAAAAGTTCATCTGTTCATGTGTATTTGGAAGATCCACAAACAGAAGGTTGTTTGAGCTGCAATTTTCTGAAAATTAGTGCAGACAAATTGGGACTCTTATCATGGTTTGTGCTAATTTGTAATGCCTATACTGTTATAATATCTGCTTAGTAACGGAGTTGGTTCCCATTGTAGTCTATCTTTATGTTGTATGTAATGCTATGAATATTTGTGGTCATGGGATCAACTGCATTTTCATGGTATGAGTTCAGCCTTTTAATAATCTTTCAACTGTTTCTTGCAGAGGAATGGGCCGGTTAAGATTGTGGCTAACGTTAACGTGAAGGTAAACAGAACATCTGGAGTCCCATCACCAGGTGTTTCAGATACTGTCATAACTGTGCATGAAGGATCAGAGAATCTCAGTACCATGCTTACTGCTGCTGGCCCCCAGCAGCAGAAGCAGATACTTGGCGAGCGGCTTTATCCACTTATCCACAGCCACAAGGTGGTTTATATTCCTCTTCTGAACTTCTTGCTTAGATGCACTCAAATAACTCTCCAAATCGCCGCTAAAACATTGTATCATGCTTTAAAGATCTGTTCATTGATGCACATGCAACATGTTATATATACTGGCCTTGATAACTATCCAATTTGTTTGAATTTGCAGCCCGAGCTTGCAGCAAAGATTACAGGCATGCTTTTGGAGATGGACAACTCTGAGCTACTTCTGCTGTTGGAGTCACCAGAATCGTTGGCAGCCAAGGTGGAAGAAGCTCTGCAAGTGCTCAAGCTTTCAAGGACAAAGATCTCAAATCAAGATAACATTCATTCTGGGTTCCTCACTGCTGAGGTTGCAGTCAACTGAAGATACTAAGTAAACCTGCTTTTTGAGCCATAGTTAAGCTCTCACTAGAGCAAGAATTTTCAGAGATACATACACTACTTGTCCTATTATTCAGCTCCAACTGAATTTTTCGAGTAACTTTTTGAGAAGTCTTTTGTATTGCTTATAGGGATTGGATTGGATTGGATTGGATTGCTTAATTGAGTGTTGAACATATTCCAATTGGTTTTTGATGCTACGAAAATGTAGTGCATAGTGCATACCACAGTTTCTTGTTTCTTCTGCTCATCTTTGTCTTGGTTGTTTCTTGTGCTGGATTGGACTATATTGAGCCGGATCATAATATAATAGATTTGCTTAACATGGGAGCATTTCTAAATTTTAAAAAAAAAAACAAAAAACTACAACAATATTTAGAGCTTGTTTATAATTTATATAATAATAAATATTAGAGGCTTATTTAGGACTATAACTATATTATTTGTCAAATTTAATCGAAATATATTACAAGTGTTTTAAGTGTGAACTGGTTACATGTTGTCTGAAGGTGTTGTCGATATAAGATGTATTTGAAATATATATTATTGAAGAAGAACCTCACTTTTTTTTTTTTTTTTTTTTGAGGGGGAAGAAGAACCTCACTTAATATTGTACTAATGTTAACTTTCTTTTTTTTGAGAGGGGAATAGGAAATTTTTATTAATAGAAAAGTCATACGGCATCTACAATCAAAATAACCCTTGAAAATACTAAATCAACAATAACAACACAATTTTTGCTAACAAGACAATTGACAAGGACACCTCGGTGCGACTCCCAACATGCATAGTAACCATGTGCTTCCTTTGATGTATCTTCATCTTTGACGGAAGTGGAAATCTTCACCGCAAGCAGATCAATCACTTGCCTACAAAACTCTGTTTGATACCATCGGTTGTATGTATATCCGGTTCCCAAATTCATATTGAATCTAAAAAATAGATTTCGCACCATAGGCGAAAAGAGAATCCTACGGAAAGGAAGAAATGAAAAGACCAATGAACTCCACAAAGGGAGAGAAATTTATTCCACCTAAAGCGAAAAAGAGCAGAAATTAGAGTCAAACTAGATGAAGAACATCAAATACAGGCCGGGAATGACCTAAATCAGTCCTCCCGGCCTGAAACTATAGTGAAAGATGAAAAGAGGCAAAAGCGAAAAGTCATGGTTTTAAGAGGAGAGAAAACAATGGTGGTAGTACTAGTCACGTACTAATGTTAACTTTCAATTACATTTTAACATAATAATGTGTAATTATTAGATTTATTTTGATATACAAGTATATTAATATAAACTGGTATTACTTATAAGAATGAATCAGCCTAGTGTTGGGGAAAGAAGAATTAAGCTCAGTATTCCATTGGACTGAAACTTACAGTACATGACTTTACAGTGTCGAATAACATGAAACAAAATTTACAGCTATCAACAACAATTATTGTTACAAAATCGACCTTGCAACTATCAAAAAAGAATACAAGATCAACCCCAACCACCAACCGCTTCGGAACCCGCCATTTTTTGACACTCCAATTAATTCGTTTCATTTTTTTTGCTTTTGCTTTTGTGGAAGCAATCCACCATAATTTCTAACTCGACTACCATTAATCTAATCCTACATCACTCTGACAATATTGATACATGAATAATTTACATTCCCAGGGATGCTTCAGGATTCAAATCGGTGGCTTGAAGCATGCGCACTGAATTCTGGCTCAAACCAGATCAGAATACTGCAGCATGGTAGAAATACGACGACAACTTGATCGAAAGATGATATGACAGTGCCTTTGATGATCAACGATAAATACCAATTGCCAAGACGGAGACTGAAGAATTCGTCATGATACTACCTACATGATCAGGAAACCTATAGATAGCAAAAACTGTGCAATAAGAGCTTTGAAGAGCGAACTTTTTTCCGAGCTGCTAACACTAAGTTGCCCAGCATTTATGAACTCATCCTTGCCAAAGGTGACTGAGACATTTACAGACAACGAACCTGAAAAAATGAAATTAAAATTGTAAGAGAAGAAACGAGTCAGACTTTTCATGATCAGGAAGCAAGTAACCAAGTAAAATCTCAAAAAGAATCAGTTTCAGTGCAACTCACAGTCATAGTTAGCCCATCCTATCCTCTGACGAGCTAAATCATATACAAAGATCTTGTCCTTCAGAACAAGGTCTGCAGTAACCCAATGTTATCATAACCGAAAGTTTAGTAACAGTTCATGCTATCTAAAGGAAACAGTAGTGGTACTACGTAATCATAAAATGGGATATAGAAAGGCCCAAAGAACACACATAATATCAGTAATTGATTCAGACTTCCTGACAGTAAATGTGCTCCGAAAAAAGACAAGCTTCAAATGATTAGAATTTGAAACAGCCACCAGAACATTCAAACATGTACATCGCATGCCGAATTTTTTTAACAGAAAAGGCCAGAAAAATGTAGAAATAGACCATATCCGTGGCAGTATGGACCCAAGCTTGTACTTTAAAAGCAGGAAAAAGGGCAATGGTAGTAAATATAGACGCTAAGCCCAGATATTGCACTACTATGAGTAAATAGGCAAATCTACCTATTTACATAAGTTTTCTTTACGAAATTTAGAGCATTTAACAAATTTTAGTGTACCAGAAATTTTGGCACTTGAAAGGCGCTCATTGCTCAGCCCAAGGACTTGCAGCGTGTATAGATTATGTGATGTCTTATGCAAACTTCTGCCCTTTTGGTGTTTGTATGCTGGCAAATGGTGATGCATCTCCGTGGAAAATTTTATGGGATACCCTTTAACAATCCAATCAATATTTCCAATTTTTGTTCCACATCTAACAAGTTATGCCTACTGCTTTCACCAGGCAATCACAGACTGGACCATACGACATTTCTACAAAGTTGCTTTACTGGGGAGGGTTTGAAACTTTGAACAAATAGAAATGAGTAATTGAGGACTAACCTCCCAAAATTGTTACTCCTTGATCTTGAACTTTCTGAAAACCCATGCACCACAATGCAGCGCCATCCTGTTGCAGCAAAGATTGCACTGGTTCAGCATCAGAGATAACAGATATTTATTAAATAGAAGAGAGGCTGAAGGACTCACGACAAAGCCCATATGTACAAGATATTCTTCCGGTCTCAATAACATCGATGCACCACCCGCAAAGTTCAAGCTCACAGGCGGAAATAAATCACTTACACTGAAAACGGAAATGAACTCCATTCAATATCTAAATTATCAATACAATTATTGAATGACTTTCCCACCATAGAAACTAAAACGATATAAGAAAACATCAATAACACAGACCTCGTTGAGACCAAGTAACATTGGTTTCCTTTAAAAAGAATAGGTTTTGCAGATTGTGACACTGCAGCACTCACCTGCACATAAGAAGACATTAGAAGACCCAGAATTAAGGAGCACTCATAAATATCTAAACAGCGAGTTGGGGAAGGGAAGGTCTACTTCAATTTTCAAAGATATCAAGAAATAGCCCCATTTCTAAAACGCTAGCACATCCCATAATCAATCATCTATTGGCATTGTCTGACAAAAGATAAAAGATAAAACAAGAGAGGGAGGGGGGGGGGGGTCTGGCATCACAAATAGATCTAAACACCTTCATCTATACTGACTGATGTGGTTCATATTCTGACTATGTGGTTGGCAAGGCAATACCTTACTGAGGCTATGATCAGCCGAAACCCTATGCAATAAATGTAAGTTATAAAATGCAAAGAAGAATCTTCTCAAAGAGAAGCATTAGGCATATGGAACTGGCAACAAGAAATCAGGTTACTAATGAAGCTTTTTCTATTGTTCAATCATCAATCAAGAGGAAGGTCATTTTACAAGAGCTCCATTTACAAATGTAGCAGCAAAGAACAAACAAGATGTCATGAAGCACATCAGACTAGTATTTCAGAAGTCCAAGCTTCAGCCAATATTGAGCAACCAGGGAAAACAATCCCTGGATAGAAAATTCTGTCACGTGTAAGTTGTAACACAGCCTGCTTCTGAAAATTAAAGGGCCTTCTGTGGCAAAACAAGAGATATTGTCCAAATGTTGTGAATTGTGATAGACAGAATCAGAGCTCACCGCACTGACAAACGGATCATAAGCTTCTTCAACCAAATATGCTAATGTTGTTCCAGAGTCCACTATTGTTCCCCCATTGTTTGAAGTCGCAAACACTGCCTGATCAATCGGCAAAGGATGCCCATTAATTGCAATGCTCTGCAGGTTCAAGTTATAATGAGGCCTGAAAAGTTTCAGATTCAAAGTAGTCAAACTTCTGAAGGGTGGATTTATTGGAGTTAGAATTAAAGAAAGTATAAATTAATTATGATGCAAAGGATCAAGTAGCAAGAAAGCTGAGGATAAACATCTGCAATTCAAAACTAAATCGTCTGCAAACCTACCTTTATTAAAAAGAAGGTACAAAGAAAAGTTGGCCCAATGACTATCTGTATGAAAATCTGATTATGCTTATAGAGACCATATAACCTTCATTGGGCCTCCAAAAGGAAATTCATTTCCACAAGAGAAACTGTGATAAGAAAGAGCCACAGGAAGCTACTATCTAGGACAAATCTTAAGAGTACTAAGCGATCTGATATGTGATAAGTAATACTCTGTCAAATGATGAAAATACTTAATATTGCCCTGATTCCATGGAGAAAGAAAGGACAGCGGGATAAAAGTGCTGGTCTAATGTTTCAAATGTGTTTTTAATGAGAAGGGTATTATTATCATAAAGATGTTCAAAATCATCACCAAGATGAGCAAGGAACTGCAGTAGAAATAATGAGACACTCCTTTCATGTGATTTAATTGGCAGTAAAGTATGGATGAATTTGAGTCAGTTGGAAATAAGAGTCTTCATCAACATCACATCATGATGCCCCATTGTAGAAGCCCAAGTCCACCAGCATGCCTTATGAGCATATCTCTAGATTCCCTACATCGTATTCTTCCTTCAGAAGTTAGAAGCGTTACAATATAGGATTTGGTATTCAATTGGGTGACTATTGTAAACGTCGTAGAGTTGTTTAGGAACTTATATATTTTCATATCATTTTACGAGTAGGATTTGTTTTAGGTACTTATTTATAGGGCCCTAGTGTAATGTTTTTTTCAATAGTGTATCATAAATTATGTGGGAAGAACCACCACCACAGTGACATCCATCCAGAGTCTATTCAGCATAAATTTGGTTTATTACTCCTCAGAGGATCAGACCATGATCAAGGTGATTTACACTATTGATAGTGTTCTTCACCAATCACCAACAATTGGAACAAGCTATTGCCTATTCGGTCAGAAAAGGAAAGAGTTAGGGGAAATGGTGACCAGGATGAGACAGATGAAGAATCGGGAAAGACTATAAATCATATCTAACTTTTCAGAAAGACCATAAAGCTGTCCTGAAATCCACAGGAGAATAAGAAGGAAGGGCTATCCATATCTAGGTTTATTCAGTTCAGATATGGAATACTGAGAATGGATTGTTAACATTCTTAGCAGTACAGAAGCGCAGAGGAGACTGGAAGAAGCAGTACTCTGTGCAAATCACGAAAACTGGAAGAAGCAGGGAAGGATAGAATTATCGTTTGTTTTTTTTTTTTGGGTGCATAGGATAGAAATATCGTAGGAGCTTCACTGGCCCATTAAAGTGAAGGATCTATAATTGTCATTACTGAGTAACATAACATGACATCTATGGTGATTTAGAAAGGCTTCACCCAGAGTAAATTGCTACAATATTTTGAGGCAGCAGCTCAGACGGCTCCCTACCATTTTCTCTAGTTATTTTCCTTCGGAACCATTATCTTAGTGCCTAAAAGAACAGTTCTTTGAATTATCAGAGTAAGTGTCTGTGTCACCCTTCTAAAGTTTTCCAGCTAAAGCAAATAAGCAATAAGAAGGCCAAACTCTCACACAAACTCGCGGCTCACAGTAGCAGAAAGTCAACAAAGACATGAGATACAACTGATAGCATATCAATGGAGTTCATTACATAACGACAAATAACTAATTGATCTCTTTCCAGAATTACATGTTAGAGACATAAAACAAGAGTTAGATGACCTAGTGTGCCTGACCTACCATTAACTATCTTATAAGGAAAAGCGTGAAACAGATCAGGACAAGGTAGAAAACAGAAATAGAGGAAGTTTCCAGTACAGAAAAGAGACATACTGTGATGGCACAAGCGGTGTGTAGACAATTCTTGGGTCCAAAATCTCCCCAAGGACCAAAATGCCCCCACCATTTCCCTCTCCTTTCAAACAGTGGGAAAAAGCCCTTGGCGTTATGCCTCTGGAAGATAGCTGCGACACAACAGACAAGCCTTGCTGACCAAAACCAAAGATTCCATCGATAGCACGATCTGTCTTCGTCAAATCCCCAGATTGATAAGTGCTGCACCTGTACGGCCACACAAAAAACATAGAGTTGAGATATCGGTGAAAAAAGGACTCAAGGAAGACTGCTTAATTGCTTAAATCAGTGAAGGTTTGCCAATTTTAAGAGATAAATTTATAAGATTATGTGAAGTTAAGACATGCTTTGTCAAAGTAAGTCCAGAATTAAGCAAAACCGGCTAACTTTACCCACATCCCCTATCTTCATAAATATTTCCCCAAACAAAGCTAATGACACAGACTACTATCAAAAATTCAGAATATAGTAGAACGGGAAAAGCATGCTCACCCAAAAATTACTGAAGCGGATGAGTTAGCAATCATAGAGTTCCCTAGGATCATATCAAAGTGAAACATATCAGATACATAAAATCCGGATGTTCCACTCCCATCGCCGTATTGAAATGAGTAACCACACTGATTAGTCTCCGGTGAGCACTGAGAAGATGTCGTCTGAACGAGGGACGCACACAAAGGATCCGAACATGAAACTTGGTTGGCAGTTGTTGAGCCAGTGGTATCAAAGAAATTTAGCTCAACCTATCAATACAAACTAATCACTATCAATTAACACCAAACAAGCTTTGGCAATACGTAAGTAGTGAGTAGAATCATTACCCCAAGACCACTAGTTCGTGGACAGTCACTACAGGAATTGCAAGTAACCCACAATATGTCGCTTCCCGTGTCAATCTGCACATTGTATTCCCTAGGCGGTGTCCCCAGTCTCACTCTAGTAAAATACAGCCTGACTTGTCCCAACAGGAGAAGAAACAAGACCCAAAAATTACATCAATCCAACACACTCATCGATAAAAATATACAATGCTAAATGCAGAATCAGATCAAAACCATAGAAAATAATGAATACACCAAAAACATGAGTCTATTTTCACATAATGAATCCAAAGAAAGCACCATCCAAGTGCTCAGACATACTTAGCAACGGTCAAATAATCAATAATTGTATACTTCTACAAACTAGAGACCATGAAACCCGTCCCATCAATGCTTCCACCAAATGGGAACAAAAAGACCCCACAATTCAAGCTCCAATATTAACATCACAAAAACTAACAACTACTGCAAGAAAATTTCACTATACTAACTAACTATAAACAAATAAAATAAGAAACCTCATATAAGTGAAAGCAAACTAATTAATTAACTAACTGTAAATGCACAAAACCAAGAAAACCCACCAAATTACACCCCAAAATTAAAGCTTGGAACCACATAATGACATAACAAACCAAGAAAACAGCGGGAAAAAAGAAATCAAAGACTAGTATAATTACCCAACTAAATAGGGATCAGAGGTACCCTCAACAGAAAAATCCACAACCCCACCACTCCCACCACCACCGCCACCGTCTAGCAAGATTCGGGCGTGGCGAGCCCGGTCTCGAGCCCGAAGAACCTCCATCTCCACCTTCTGGTTCGCCGGAAAAGCCCTTTCCAAACGCAGTACACTCGCCGGAAACCCACCGTGCACCGGCGACAACACGGCGGCGATTATTAATAAAAACACCACTGGCGGTGGTATATTTAGCATCTCCGGCGAACTGGGTCACCCGGAAAAATATTAAATTCTCTGTCCTAAGATAGTACAAAGACAATGAATTTGAGAGGGGATTGTATTGTTATTTTTATTGTTTGTTTGTTCTTGTTTTTGTTTTTGTTTTTGTTTTTGTGTTTGTGTTTGTGTTTGTGTTTGTGTTTTGAAGTTTCAGTGGCGGAAATCAAGGCCACTTCTTTTCTTCATCACTTCGTAATTTGTTTTTCTGGATTTTCTCTCTCTAAGTATGCAAAGCAGGATTGTGGGCTCTTCTGTCTGTCTGTGTTTTGCTGTTCTGGTGTTTTTGATTAATTAAAGCGGATGTGTGTACGTTGGAACTTTGTGGGGTCAAAGATAGTCAATTTAGTAAAAGTTTGAAATGACGAAAATGGGCTTGGTTGTTTAAGGAAATGGGTTTTCAAAGTGATGGGTAAAATTGGGATTTTATTTGTTTTTGATGAACACAAAATATGGTGACGTGAGTTTTGGATTAGAAAGATGATGAAATGAAATGAAGGGAATGAGAAATGTGTTTCGTGGGATGTTTTTCTTTTTTGTCTAGTACACACTTCTTTCTTGACCAGAAGAAAACTTCATTGGTAGTGATTTACTACTAATTAGTGAATGGTGATAGAGTGTAAGTTTTAATAAGTTGGATTCACACACCATTCTTTTTGGTTTGGGTGCAAGTGGGGTGCAGGACTGACTGAGCTCCCTGCTTATAGTTTTTTAAAAATGGATAAGGGTTTTATCAACAGGAGGGCTCGATATTAGGTCTAGGGCTCGGAATCAGGGGGTAGATCCACCGAATCAGCTTTCACTGATTCAAAAACTTATTTAAAGGTGTAGGGTGTAGACGCAATATAACTTGATAAAGTCAAGATTGAATCAAGAAAGTTTATATTCAGTATAAGTTGGGTTTGGATTGTGATAAATCCATAATTTAGGGTTTGTTTGATTCACCTTAATTTTATTTAAATTCAGTTCAGTTCAGTCCAGTTCAGTTCATGCGTAACTTTAGCACTCATATAACTTTTTATTCCGAAATAATTTCATGATGATAATTATGTCATCGGAAAGATCTCAAAACATACTTTCAAATGAGTCCAATATTGACTATGTCTGGACAAATTTTAAATGGTTAACGGTCAAGTTTAAAAAATCAATTCAGTTCAGTTCAGTTCAATTCAGTTCATATAAATTTTATACAGATGAATCAAACGGAGCCAGTAGTTCTTTTTTTTTAGTATTTTAGGGTCTTGGTTAGAAAACTTTTGTTCAAATCCCAAAATAATAGATTTGGTTTTCAATCTTTAACAAGTCTACTTTGATAGCGTGACAATGATGCAAATTGCTTTTATATAAATGCAAATACATAGATCTTCTCCAATTATGAACAAAGTTTAGGTAAAACATCCACATCCATTTTATGGCCACATAACTTAATGTGAATTGTGATGCGATATATGCTAAATAATACTCCACTCTACTTCCAATTATGAACAATTTGCTGATTTTCTTGCATTGATTACATTGCGGTGCATTATATTGTACTAAGGGCCCGTTTGGCCTAGCTCCCACAAATTCAATTTCTCCTTCCAAATTTGTTCTTGTTCACCCCTTTTTATCCACTTTTCCTCTATTTTCAACTTTTAAGAAGTCAAAATAATGCTAGAAGTGGAAGGAGAAGGAAAAGCTACAATTTGTAACTTCTCCTTCTAGTCCAATTGAAGCTTTATTTCAGCTTCTTAAAAGTTGGAAATAGAGGGGAGAGTGGATAAAAAGGGGGTGAGCTAGAATAAATTTGGGAGGAAAAGAAGAAGTTAATAAAAGGTAGGCCAAACGGGCACTAAATCCATTGATTACAACAGAACATTATATTGTACCACAAGTCATATTCTTTAAGCCTATATTTAAGTTTGAGATGTCGAGTATGTTTTATGTGCCTTTGCACCTTATAAGTTTATCTGCGTATCTTCATCAGTGGAGTAGCATAAGGGCAATATGATACCATATGCAAAAATTATTCACTACTTTACTTCATTAATCTCTGCCCATAACAAACTTTTCATAAAGTTTAACACACAAATAATTGATTTAGCGTAGTCAATAATTGTTTGCAACAATGACTACTAACGGGATGAGCAAAAATGTTGGGTACCCGATATTAGACTTGAAAGTAGAAATCAGCTAAAATGGATTCAATTTTAGATCTCAAAATCAAGAATCAATGTGAATCACATCTAATTTCGAATCTTATATTTATGGACCAAGAACCGACTGGACACCTAGTCTAAATCGGTTTCAGATATGACGACTTTAATGACAAACTAATTTGCTTTAAGAGCAAAATTATCTTATTTTTAATTATACCCCTTATTTTTCACTCTCATTACATTAGTCTACGATTAGGAAGTGCGAATAACCCAACTAATACACATAGGGTGTGTTAGTTTTCATTTTTTTTTAAATTGAGGTTCAATTCAGTTTAGTGATTATCAATTCAATAATAATCTATTTTTTCTCTCACATATTACTATTTAATTCAGTGGAGTTCAATTCAGTTCATTGAAAGAAAAAAAAAATACACTTATAGGCTTTCAATAGTTTTACTTACACTTTTCCCGTGCGTGTGATGTATGTCCCGTGTTCACCATAATGTGTATGTCAGTATGTGTGTATATATATTTGTAAAACCTACGTTTACAGTAGATAATCATGTTCACTTTTAATAAAGTATGAATTTGTAAGTTATACTCCAGGAATTAATACATGTACAACTATGCATGTTAGTACTTCTTATTTTGGTTCATCTTTGTCCAAAAACCAACTTTTCATAATGACAAACACACTTAATATCAATAATTTAGCCTAGTCATCATAATGGCCATTTAAGACAGTACACCTTCATCTCCATGGACCACCGGTCATATTTGTTGAGCCTATGTATGATTTTTGATGTCGAGTGTGTCCTGTGTTTTGTGGCTTCTCTCTGTTTTTATTCTAAACAAGTTTATGTGCCCTTTTATGCAATTCATAGAGTAGTACAAGGGCGATTTTGTATCAAAAATCATTTGCTATGGTATTTATTCAACATATTATTTCTATTTCATTAATTTAATTACTCAAAATCATTTGCTATAAGAAGAAAATCATCTTAGTTCAGTTCAGTGGTGTTGAATTAAGTTCAGTTCAATTTAATTCTAGTTCAGTTAAGCGCTAAAGAACACACTCACAGCTTATGGTTCGCGTAGATAGATATGAGACAACTGCACGAACCACGAGTCATAGTCTTTGAGCCAATGTTTGAGCGTGATGTATGTCGATTGTGTCTTAAGTACCACTGTGTCTTCTTTATCTTGATTCTAAGTTTATGTGCATTTTTTCGCTGGACTAGTATAAGGGTGATGTGGAGGACTTCAAGATGACAAGATCCAACACCAACCAAGAGGGGTCAATCAAGTATTCAAGTTCCTTGAAGTGGTGTGTCTATCTATGGACCGGGTACGTGTTTCTTTGGCTTTTCATATTACATAAAGTGGTGTGTCCACTTGATTCGGGTACGTGCCTCTTTTACTCGTTCATCATATCACCCATGTATAAACGCATGTCGTAGTTAGTGTATGCATTTTGGATCATCACTCATCATGATACATTTTATTCATTTTGTCTTATTTATCTTTTCGTACATACGTGTTCTCTTTCACG
Source organism: Tetragonia tetragonoides (assembly GCA_038025085.1). Taxonomy (NCBI): domain Eukaryota; kingdom Viridiplantae; phylum Streptophyta; class Magnoliopsida; order Caryophyllales; family Aizoaceae; genus Tetragonia; species Tetragonia tetragonoides. The sequence continues at coordinate 11,420,248 of CM076139.1, forward strand.
GAGCGTCTATCGTGACTTTCTTATATACTCCTCTCCTACATTCCCTCCAATATCTCACAAAATTAAAAATAAAAAAGAAAAAAAATAAACATAAATTATGTCTTTGTGAGGTATTGGAAAAGACATTATTTATATTATTTTTTTTCTTTTTTATTTTTGTCTTTATAAGGTATTGGAAGAGACGTGGGAGAGAAGTGTAGGAGAGGATCTCATCTCGTCTATCTGACATAAGTTATTATCAAACATTTGAGAGAACAACTTTTATATTCGGGCAACTGCCCATGGTGCGCGTGACTGCGTGGCACACTTCAATCTTATGATATTTAATCTTGTGAATTTTATACACAGTTGAGTAGCATGTCTTGTGTGGACTTAGTCCACCGTGAACCCAAAAATACTAGTAAAAATATTTAGAGACATAAAGGGTATATTTAAAAAGATTTAGTCCACTAGTCCACCATGAAATAAGTCTGCACAAGTTTTTGTATTTGTTCCTTCTGTTTTTTCGTTATTTAGCTCTTTAGGTTACAATCTTGGGCCCAAAGTGAGTTTTTCTGATCTTGGACCTAGAGTGACGTTTTCTGAAATTGGGCCTCGGCAGTTGAATGCCTTTACAACCTACAAGTGGCCCATTCCCTGAGCCCCTCCTCAAACCAGTTGGATCAACACCCAACACACTATATTAGACTAAAAATGTCAATTCCTCCTTCCGTCCCTAGTTAATCTTTACATTGGACTTTTCACGGTCTTCAAGACACTACTTTGACAATGAATATTTATGATTTCATAATTCTAGAACTTATAATAAGATGATATTTTGAAAATATTATTTAAAATGAATCTAGTAATACTATTTTCACATTGTAAAACTTTGTAACTTTTCACAAATAAGTGGTCAAAGTTCAGAAACTTTGACTTTAAAAAGTCCAATGTAAAGATAAACATGGGACAGAGAGAGTAGTAGCTAATTACTCTAGTCGTCATTACTAATTACTTTAGTTATTACTCCAAAATGAGTAATAACTCTACTTACTCTAGTTAATAATTTAGTCAAATCACACAATTTATTATTTAAACTTTGAAATATAACAATTTTTGTTTGGAGTGATTTTACTATGAAAATTATTGGTCATTCTCATAATGAAACGTTGGATGACCAAAAATAATATTACACCAAATTTTCAGAATTACTTTTAAATGATAAGATTATTTTAAATTCCATGCGGTTGACTTTTTAAGTACATACGCTATCCTTGACATCCCTCCCCAAAAAAGAAAATAAAATTATTCTTCTTTAACTAGAAGGTGATAAATTAATGGGCAGCACGTCGTCATGGGTAGTGCTCTTCCACTAATAATAAAAACTGGATACTTAAGCCATTTAACCAGACATATGATCAAGTATATGACTTCTCATCAATAGCAATCTTAACTAAGGTCACAGATCAGGAGAGAGAAAGAGAGAGCGAGAGTGATCATGGGGAAGTTAATGGTGATTGTCGTGGCTCTATCAATGTTCATAATGGGAAGCAAAGCAGGAATGGATGAAGAAAGAAGCGTGATTCATGTGGTTGGTAAAGTTATGTGCCAAGACTGCTTAGGAACTTGGAATGATTGGGCTCAAGGCAAACGTCCTATTAAGGGTAATTATTGTCTTTTCCCTCTTTCTTTCTCTCTAATTTCCTTCTCCATCTTATAGAATTTTTTGTAAAAATACAAATCTCTTTAGCCGATAAGCTGGTCCGTCATGAAATTAGTAAGAGAAATCCAAACCCAACCTATTCTTGATCCGATTCTAATGGTTTGTATAAAAATTCATTCCTATCATTTTTTATGTATTTTGATACTGATACAAAATCGACGTGACAAATAACCCGAACTCGACTTATCGGACCAACCTACATAGTGACTAGTCTCATTAATATCATCAACACAATGGGAGAGAAGAGTTGTCTATCAGTCTATATCCAGTGGCAACCCTAGCCTTGTGGGTATGGGTGCCACTGCAACCATTTTTTTTAAATTGCCCTTAGTTTATACGTAAAAATTCCTATTTTATGTAAATTTCCTTTGTTTTTCCCCTATTTGCACCCATTTTTCACTAACCCCTTTAATTTTGCACCCAATTTCTAAATTTTCTGGGTCTGCTAACGTCACTTCTATATCCATATACTTTAAAATGTGTCCGAAGAAAACATTTTGTAAGACAATTTTGATTATGAATTGATTGATTACTAGGTTATTAGTTTTGATTTAACCTAAATTTGATTTATGATCCTTGAACAATCAACAGGTAGCAAGGTATGCATAACATGTTTGGATGAGAGAAAAAGAATGGTATACTATAGAAGCGATACCACAGATGAAGATGGTGTATACAACATTGTTGTAAACAAAATTGTTTACAATAAGGAATTAAATCCCAAGAATTGTATTGTGAGATTGGTATCTTCACCAGATCCCACTTGCCACATAGCTACCAATTTTGCCCATGGAAAGGACGGTGTTAAGCTAAGGCAACCTTCAGTTGTGTATAGGGACATTATCAAGTATTTTCTTGGTTCCTTTTATTATACCACCCCTGAATGTGATGAGCCTGATATGAACAACCAAGGCTCATACTGATTCAAATGTAACTAAATGTTTTTTTTTTTGGTGTGGACCACGGGTTTACCCGGAAGCGTATGGATCAAATATAACTAATGTTTTTTTGTCATGATTTGATTTATTTTGTGATTCTATTGTAGAAACTTGGTTGTATCTTGTATATGTATTGTAAGTTTTTGACTAGTATTTTGCAATGCATACTTGTTTGCTTCAGTTGCTTGTCATGAAGCCGAATGCTTTCATTTAAAAGCTATTTATGGTTGTGGTTCTCTACGGAGAACTTGTTCCAGAAAAAAAAAATTGGCATAGAAAATGGTATTGTTATGACTCTTATGAGAACGTCCATATATAATTATCATGTGGATAATGTTGCAATAATGGTACTAAAGAGTTACAGGGGTAATTCATAATCATTCTATAGTTTATTGTGATGGAATATTAGCGTATGTTCAATTGCAGAAATGAAAAGGTCTCACTTGAACAACTTGTTGTAGTGGACAATTCACTGTCCTAAAAGATAATTTTATCTGACCCAGATACAATCTATATATTGGCGGCCGTCTTCCATATTGCACAACTCTAGTCACGATATGCACTTACAATCAGTGGCAAATATAGTATGGGGCACCGGGGTTCGAGCAACCAGTTTTTTCGGAAAATTTTGCTAAAATACCTTTTTTTTAGGATTTTTTTTGAAAATTATTATTAAAAATATCCTAATAATTTAGTTTTGGCACCCATATTATTAGTTTGCTAGATCCGTCACTGCTTACAATGATCGGATCGAGTAACCAAATTCGTCTTGCTCAACGAAATCTATAATCTGAAATTACATTAGATTAGAGTAGTAGAATGAAGATAGAAAGAGAGGAACTTTTTTGTGTCTAAAATCAGTTCAAAAAAAAAGAAGGAAGAAATAAAACAAATCCGCCGTGTCACCGTGTCAAGTCACGAACCTGACTAAGCCACGTATCATGCTCATGAACCGCCGACTCAAATTTCCCAGAATGACCCACTCGACTCTCTCTCTCTCTCTCTCTCTCGTCATTAGTTCATTACTCATCATCAAGCTCAGCCAGCCATGGCGATTCACGCCATGAAAACCGCCATGAGCACAAAATCGGTTGTGAAAATATCCACGCCAATTTCCATATACCTCCATCAAATTAGCGTTTCGACGGCGACTTGGTTTTCATCATCATCATCATCTCCGTCACCGGAGGATTATGATTATCCGTCAACAGAGGCTAAGAAGGTGAAGAAGAATCAATTGAATGACCGGCTATCGGCGGTAATTGATGTCGTCAATGATCGCAAACTCCCCCCTGAACTCCGTGGCCAACGCAACAACGTCAGGTTAGGTTTAATTTCTCTCTCCCGGCCTTTGATATTTTCTCAGATTAAATATATATGATTGTTTTCAGATGAACTTTGTGTTTCGGAGATCAATTATATGTGTTACTTAGCAAAATTTGTCGCTGGAATTAAATTTGAAAGGTTGTGTTAGTACGATTGTCATGGTGATTGCTTGAATTGAGTATCCTAAAAAAGTGTTGATTATTAGATAAACATGTTTTTGCATATTTACTGCACGTCCGTTTTCAAGAAAGTTAGGGCAAATTCTAAGCTTTGCCGACATTGTTTGTATTGGTGCCAAACTGCCAATGCCTGAGAGTTGAACCTCAAGTACGCCTCGAGTGCGCTTCGGTGCGCCTCATCAAACTCCCCTCCCCTTGGGCTATAAAAGTGCCCAGCAAAGGCGCACCTTTTTTAAAACACTGCGCGCAATGGTAGTTGAAGAGGGTATATAAGGGGAGTAGATGACGGTTTTGCGGGATCCTGAAATGGCAAGGATCTGATGTTTTGCATATAGTGAATATGCTTGAGTTTCATTCTATTAGTATTCGGAGCTTGTACTTCCTGCTTTTCTATTGCACTGTTTTGGAGCTTTGGGTTCTCTGATCCCATGTGGTCAATTTATATTCAGGACCCAATTTATATATGGCGTTTCACCAAAATTCGGGTTTATAATTGTATAAGATTCTTCTTTTTTGAGCAGCTGTTGCTTCACAGAAACATACTTGTATATTTTTCTTTATCCTGAATTTCCGATGGACTGATAAAGATCTAGGTGAGATAGAAAGGAGGTGTGGGGAGCATGAATGTGGTTCTTTGCATCACATTGGAACATGTCTAATGCAAGTATGCAACAATGCAGCACTAAAAGCAAATAGTGTGAAATAAGCCCTTCAGTTTCATGTACTGAATCTTCTTCATGATTTAACTTTTAGCTTTTAGCTATATAGAAACTCCAGTTTGTCTTGACATGCTGGATGCCGTGCTGAATTGAGGGGTTGATAGATGTTTTGTGCTCTGGTGTTAGCGAGGAAAGAGGGAGCATCATTTAAGAGCAGGGTATGGATTTTGGACATGGTCCATTTCTCTTCAGATGCCAATGTTGGAGTTTGTTTTCCAACTCTTGGTATTTTCTTGATAGTTGTTCCTTCAATACCTAGCCTCAATTTCCCTCTTTCCTCATTTTCCTTTATCCATTCTCATTTGATAGTCAAAGATGCCCCTACGGTGAAAGCTTTTGCAATGGTTTTGGGTACGATTAATATGCTAGGGTTGCAACATTACCATTCTGCATTTTATTGTCATCGTAATTTCGGACAAGATTGTGTCAAAAATTGTTTCTGGAATGTTTAGCGAGTACTGGTACTACAATAGTTCGAAACTTCCAAGTTTGGTGTGTTGGTTTCTGGTGCATTTGGTAAGAAGGGAAATCAAGAGTTTTCTTGTGGGTGTTGCTTCCAGTTGATTGCCTAAGAAACAGGTGGTCTGCTTCGCATAGTTCTTGTGGGTGAGGGTGTTATGGGCATTCCCTTACAGTACGGAGATCCCACGGAACTGAGCTAGTATTTAACCTTCAGGTCTCCTTTCTCTTAGGTTGAATCTAAGGTTCAGTAGTCAATACACTTTCTTCTAATTTGGAAAAAAGAAATAATCTAATTCCTCCTCCAACCTGTGTCCTTTTATCTAACTGATTGTATTACATATGTAGCACTGGTACCTTGGTTGATCTTCTGAAATATATTATATGATTGATACACATGCATGGTGATGGTCCATACTCCATATTAATTTGCTTTGTTTGTCCACTCCAGATCGGAGACTGATATAATCAATGTTGTTGAGCAAAGAATATGGCAGTCCATGGAAGAAGGTCATTTTGAGAAGCTACCAGGAAAGGGAAAACCTTTGAATCTTAGTACCAATCCCCATGCAGACCCTGCTGAGGACACATTGTATCGCATTCTTTCCAAGAATGGATGTGCACCGGAGTGGGTGGAACTCAACAAACAGATAAGGACTGAAGCTGCTGAATGGCGAACAGCATTAAAGAAAGCATGGGCATACAAGATAAATGGAAATAATGCGAAATGGGTTGAGTGCTCAGAGGCTCTGAAAGTTCAAATGAAGGCAATCAATAATAAGGTGAATTCTTTTTCTAGGATAAACTGTTTTCATGTATTTTCTCTCAAAGCTGTTTCTATCCATGTTTTGTTTCCGTGGCATGACTAGCCATTTGTTTGTGGAGTACAGGTCTTCCGCTACAATCTGGTTGTACCTTTTGGTCGCCAGATGATTGGAATCAAGTGGGAGAAGGAATTGGATCGCTTGAATGAACGATGATGCCTATTCACCAGCCTCAATTCCTTGAGTGATGTTCAGGGAATCAAGGTGGTTGATTTTGTCATTTAATGTGACAAATGTCTCAACTGGAAAGGCTTATTACTTTTGATTACCTTAGTAATGTTTTGCTCCACTTATTCCTTCTCAGGTACCTCACCATAGTATATTAGTAGGAATGTAATTGTATATTATAGATTTTGATATCCTTGCGTTATTATAGATTTGAATCACCTCTTTCTTTCTCCTCACCTGCTCTCCCCCCCCCCCCCCCGCCCCCCCGACGTGTGTATTTCTGTCATATGCCTATTGGTACCTCAATTTTACTCCTAGTAGGAATGTAACTGTATGAGTTTAAATTGGATCATGGGCATCGTCTTACTGTAGCCCAAATCCAAATCAAGAAATTTTGGTTTCTACTCTCAGTCAAGGTGTTTGCTCAGATGGAGCAGTAATTCGGCTGTGGAAGTTCCACTCCAATTACCGTAGACTGCCATGGAATTGGCGTTTAGACAGCTAGGTGCGCTTCACCTACTCCGTCCTTGGATTATCCTTTGAGGGCTAAGAAGGTGATGAATAACCACCTGAACATTCTGTTTTTGGTGGTGATTGTTGTCATTGATCGGAAGTTACCCCCTGAGCTCTGACTTCCGTGACCAAGCACAATGTCAGGTTTCTCTCTCCTCCCCTGTGTTATTTTAATATTATCTCAGATATATTGTGTTTGTTTTCTGGTAAATTTAGTTTGTTGCAAATGAACTGTATCTGTAGGAAAATGAGTACTAGAAAGAGAAATGGGTTGTCAGTTTGTCACTAGAATGTTGAAATGCGACTTAGATTGTTGATACAATTGCCATGGATATTGCTAGAAACTGAGTAGCATTTCCAATGTTAATCATTGTATTTTCATGTTGCTCATTTTTGTTTAGTGTTGCTTGTTGGATGTAAACCCGTTTCTAAGAGAGTCAATATTGGGCAAAATATTCAGCTTTGGATTCTAATGGACTGCTAAACTAGATGTCTCATTGAAGTGTTATTTGCTGTCAAAGTGGCTCTTGGCTGGTCAATGTATGCACCTACAACCGAGAGTAAATGACAGTGTTAGTTGCAGGGCTAGAATCTCCCTCCCTTTAGGAAAAAATAGAAGAAAAAAAAAGACAGAAGAGAAAGCTACCTCGTAAGTGTCGTGGAAGCATTGGGGGCAATGGTATGGTATCTCTTACAGTTGCTCAATGAAAAATGGGGTTGGAGAATTTAATGACTCCAAGGATTCAATTTCCTGAGACTGATATAATCATTGGAATGTAATGTTAAATTCATTGCTGATCTATGTCCCATTTCAGTTTCGCCGCGCTTTTATAAATTTGTTAAATTTCTTCTGGACATTATTTATAGAAACACACATTTGTCTCATTATTCAATATCATGGATTCATTGGTTCATTTTGTTTTAAATTGAATCAAATCAGCTTGGGATAAGATTTTGGTTCTATAGTTGGTTCTTTGGTTGGTTAGGCTATATGCTGTTATATGTTCCTTTTCATTTTCTTTCTGCTGTCAAAAGCTATCTTTGTTTATATTAGTTATTTGAAGTTCTTATGAATTGAACTGAAAGAGACAACATATTTAATGAGGAATTGAGATGAATGAGTTGTGGAGTATATATTTACATTGCCGATCGCTTATGGGTTGAATTATTGTTTTATCTTAATTTGCTGAACTTTATGCATACCACATAAACTGCTCCTTATATGCGTGTTATATATTGCTAGAGATGAACTATGTACTTTGTTTTTTTTAGGCTAGAGAAGCCCTGCAGACAGGTATGACAATGTCTGTTCCTGTTGCTACAGCTACTCCTGTACTACTGGTTCTTGCGTCCGGAAAATACCTTGAACTGTCATGACCGAGTGAGAAGAGTCCTGTAATGGTATGTGCTCATTTACGCTTATATATTTTTTTTCTTTTTTAACGTTGATTATATTCTCATAAATCTTCCTCTTGAATGTCATTGACCTCCAATGAAGTTTATTTACCTTTTAAACCATTGGCGTCTGGTATTTCTAATATTTAGAGATGTCTTGTGGTTGAGAGTTGATTGAGCTTCGAACCCCCTTCTCAGTTATCCTTGTGTTAGGTACCTTACTTTTTTACTGTATATATATATGTAGTACTACACTGTTGTTTCATGGTTGATGTTTGGTTAGATTGATGACTTTCACAGAACTAGATAGTTGTGTATTGTGGGCCTCCAAAAATTTTGGAATTTTTTTTCTATTTGGAAATTCGGGACTGCAAATATCACACACCTCTCTCTCTCTGTTAACAGCAATGCCTATGAATCAATATAATCTCTTGCTATCATGTGCACAGGTGACATGGACTAGAGATTATTATAGCAATTTGATTCACAAGGAGCAAGAAGCAAAACGATTGAATCAGTAAGTGGAAGAAACGGTAACAGTGGTGGAAGAAGCAGCGAAAAATAAGCGTGATGGTAAATCTTTTTCATGGAGTAGTAAGGAAGGAAGGGCTCGTCCACGGGAGGAGGACATGACAAGTATAAGAGGGTGCCAAAGGAGAGTGAATGTTTTCACCTCAAGAGGAGTCGTGTTTTACTTAAAACATAGGTTATTCTGTTCGTAACTTGATTTGTGAACTTGACTTCTCAAAGTTTCGAACCGTAAAGTCATTGACATTGTATACTTTGTTGATTCAATTCCAGTTTGTTATTAGAGTACTTTTTTCCTGGTTCATTATCTAGGACCGGTATGATTCTGCCCTTTTGGTGCAAGGTATACATGATGATAATCTTTCCAAAAAAAGAATAGAAGTGATGAAACATTTGGGAAGGTTTAACTATGTTCTGCTGCTACTTTTAGAACATGTTAGGGTCAGTTGCAAATTACAGGTCATATAAAGAACTCAATACAGTCCTGTTGTATAGTGTCGAGCAACGTAATTAACACCATGCAAATTCTGCTACTATAACGAAGTTATCTTTTGCCGCTATATTAGAAATTCCACTAAAGTATTAAAGTTATAGGAAAGTTGATTGAAATAATTTTTTTAGGCAAAAACTTATATGAGATGGTTGCACTATGGGATGAGTGTTACATTTTGGACCAAAAATGTTAATTTTTAGACATTTTGAATCTAAATAAAATTGTTACGTTTTTGGATATAAGGTATTACTTTTCAAACGAAAACGGTTACAATTTGAGTGAAAACTGTTAGTTTTAACTATAATGGATTAAAACTGTTATTTTCAATCATAACGAGACTGTCTTACACAAGATTTACTGGATATTTTGTTATCTAATCTGGTGATCAAAATCATAACGAGACTGTCTTACACAAGACTTACTATACGTATTATTTTACTTATTTCAAATTTTCAGGTATCCGAACTTTCCGACATTTTCCAAAATTGATTTCCAAACCCGTATCCGAAATTTCGGACACCTGCTTTTCGGATATCCGGAGTTTCGGATACTGAAACTTTCGGATATTTTCGGATCGAATTCTCTGATTTTCTGTACTCTAATCGGATTCGGATTTTTTTGAACAATCCTAGTTGTGGGCATTGCCTGCTATAATTTGGTATTTTAGTTCCTGGAGTAGGATTTTTTTAGAAGTTTTCTATTGAGGCCCTGTTCCCTTCTACGGAATGGTGCGGGACGGTGAGGAACGGAACGAAACGAAAGAGATTGGAACAAAACAGAACGGAACAGAATGCAGCATAGAAACGACGAAAAGAACAGGGCCTCAAAGTTTGTTGGTGACAATGGGGAGTATGTGCAATTGCAATTTTGAGAGAACGGATCTATTACACTTTTATGCTTCCCGTTTGCAGCTCTCCTATATGTAATTACGTCCTATGAGACATAGTATCATAGGAAGTTATTAACCTAAGAGGGGTTATGTAATATAAGTGGAACTTTCTGTACTTCTCACACTAACACATTTACTCATAAAAACTAAAAAGCTCATTCTTATGTAAATAAATGAGGATCATTATGTTATTTTACAATTCTTCCAAGGAACTTCCTAAGAAATCCAATTTAACAATAATCAAATAATACGATTTTCTTGAAATTTCAATTTATCTATGCAACTTTAAATTTTATAGATTTAATGAAAAGTTTACTCACATGAACCAAACAAGGGCTAAATGTTACTTCCTTCTTGTTCTTTTCTTTTTTTTTGATCGAATGTACCTACCTTCTCTAATATGTTCCATTGATATTAGTTACTTATTAGCATGGGGTCTTTGTTTAATTCTTTTTAATTAACCATTTCCTTTGTCCTTTCCAAGAGGTCTTTCCCTACTAGTAGTTTACTTGTGGCAAGTCGTTTCCTCATCCTTTTTTACTTATTTCTCTTTATAAGCTAACCAATTTAGGCAAACATGCATACACATGAATTCTTGCCTAAATTGGCTGTTAATATTCTTTAGTTTGAGTGGGAGTCAATGCAAGTACAACCTAGAATTATTAGAATTGGTAAACTAGCTATTAGTGATGTTCTATTGGTTTCTAATTAACTCTATCTAGCTACTTTTTATTTGTTAAATCTTTTACCATTTAAGGAAAGAAGTACTGTAGTAAACTACTGATGTTCTTGGTTTCATTTTTGTGACTAAAGCATCATATATATATATATATATATATATATAGTTTCTTCTCGCTCCTTAGCTTTCATATCATCATCTCTTTGCTTTGCCTTTACTCTGATCATCTCTAAACTCGATCACATTCAATTTCATTCATTGTGATCACTACTTTCTGGATATAGAACCTCCAACAAACATCAACCCTAGCTACTAATTTTGCCAGGAATCTTCTAGGTATTGTTAGTTTTATCTCGTAATTTTAATTATAATCGCTCGTTAATTAGCTAAATACGAATAAGCAAGAAAAGATCCTAGAAATTGTTAAAGAAAGTTCAAATTCCAAGCTAACAAAGCATTCTTTTTTTTTTTTTTCTACTCTCTGAAACAACGAATAACGTTGAACAATTCATGCATGATATGCGTCATACATAAATACATAATTGTCCAAGAGTATGAGAAAATGTTATGCCTCATGAGGGTTAATATAAGCTAGTGTGTGGTTGATAATAATAATGCATAATTTAATCAATTTATACTAATTAATTACGTGTTTTGATTCCTTTTTATCGATGATGATTTTATAAAAACAGTTCAAAGTAGTGTCCTGTTTAATTAGTAGTTGTACACAACATCTTAATTATGACAAAAAAAACACGGATTAAGATGTTAAAACATGCATGTTAGCTAAACGGTAAATTATTTATTTGGGGGAAAGCTAATATGTGTGCATATATATGCATATACTAAGCTCTATACTTTACGTACGGTATGACAACGTTATTAATTTACTTTCCTCTATTTTGTTTTTGTGAAAGCAGATCAGAAGAAAATGTCTCAAAAACTGCTCACATTATCTTGCGTGGTCTTTATCACCGTCGTCGCCATTTTGATGATATTGATCCCTGGCTCATCTGCCAACATTTTGAGGCTAGAGAGAATGATTCCTTCGCACAACAAGACGGATATGGAGGCATACTACTTAGCCAAGGATCGTTTTCGCCATGCAAGAATGCTGAGTGACAATGGCGATGGAGCAGTACACTTCAGTGTTGAGGGCTCTTATGACCCCTTTGTAGCTGGGTAATTACACCATTTTTTTTTACTTTTAAATTTTTTTATATTCTTTACATTATTGGAGAAATATATATTTGATGTACTAATTGAAAGTTACTCCTAATTTATACTAAAAAGTTGTCGTCATACATAAATTGATTTGTTAATGAACTACTTGATTGTTGAGATCCGGTGCATTAGCGGTGCTATGGTCGCATCCAACTAATTGTTTGTTAGGCTTAGGTAATGGAATTTGCTTGTTATGTAATTTAGTGATGAACCAACTCAAAAAAAAAAAAAAAAAAAAATTCTCTACATTGTTCGTATGACATCTCTTATCAAATGTTTTCGGCCTCTATTCGCACTGGGCAAGAATAGATGCTCCCTAGCCTACATCTTGAAAACATGGGTTTTTGTGAAAATGGGCTGCAATTTGTCAATCAAACAGGTTGACCTCTGTTTTGAAAATGGGCTGGGTATACTCTAGATAGTACAACTATACAACCGATTAACCGAGTGTATCCAAAAATTTATTGATCGAGGCGTAATGTAAGAGTTGTCAAAAGTTGACCTGATCTTACACGTTTTTCTAGAATAATTACACAATTTTCTTGATCAAAACTCATTTTATAACCCCGAAAAATAAATTAAAATTGAATTTAACCCGAAATGACTCAACCCATAATTGACCCGTTCTAAATCCGAAATATCTAACCCGGAATATTTTAAGTCAACCCATTTAATAAGTTTGGGGGTAAGTCTTAACCATTTCAAATTATTTTTTGATTCAAAAAAAGTATGAAGATCCTCAAAACAAAAGTACTATTGCCTTGTAGTTTTTATTTAGAAGTAGAATTTTAATTATGTAAAGTCAAAGTGTCGGTTTGAAGGTCGAAAAAAAATAGTAATATGGAAAAAAGAAAAAGCAAGCAAGGGAGTACTTTGTAATTCTCACTCTTCCAAGTTCCAAACTTCCAACAGACCACTGTACGTACGTAGGAAGCTAATAAAATTCCGTTAAATTTTGAAAACTCAGTTTTGGCACCACCCCTGTTTTTCTTATGCTTCGCCGCTGTCACCACCACCACCACTGGGTGGCTGGTTCGGTCACAAGCAATCCCACGAATCTCTTGTCTCTTTTTCCTCTATTTGCTCCCAAATTCCTCCAAAACAAACATAATCTTCCAATTTCCCAAAATTCGATGATTTTGATTTTGGGGTCCAATTTCTACTACACTTGATGGTCCTAGTTCTAGTTCTTTCCACAACTGCAATACGATTTTGTTTACTTCACATTACGGAAGAAATCAGGTATTCTATAGTGTACTGTTTTGTTTTGTTTTGTTTTGTTTCCAACTTGCACGCCAACTGTTCGACGAAATGTCCTTTCTTTTTTAGCTTTGTATGAATTGCTTAATTGTGTTTTACCCAGTTAGCATATTTGCATTATACCTTTTATATCATGGAAATCCCCATATGCGATTGTGAAATAAGGGGTTTTGATACTTGGGGGTGAAAATGGTGGGAGATTGAATATGCGTGGTGGGTCGGAGTTTATGCTAATGAAGTGTAGAGAGTTACAATGGGGGTGGGGGGTGGGGGAATAATCGGGAGAGAGAGAGAAAAAGAGAGGAGGGAAAGAGGTTAGGTTTGAGAGGTGAAGAAATGTAAAATGGGTGACTAATCTCTTTTGAGGGGAGAGAGAGGGAGAGAGACTGAGAGAGAGTTGAGGGAAGATGATGGGATGAGGTTAGGTATGAGTGGTTAGTGGAGGAATTGTAATTGCTGATGGGTTTATTTGTAGGGGGCTTTCGTTTTGCTCAGTTGGTGTAGTTTTTAATCAACTTTATAAGGGTATCCTTTGGATTTTTAAAAATATTGTGGGCAACCTTTGTAAGAGCTAATTTGGTAGAGAGGAAATGAGAGGAAAAGAAATGAAGGGAAAAGAAATCTGATACCTTGGTGGCATTCAAGGGCCGTGTCAACAAGAAGCTTATACGCTGAGCAACACTGCAGGCGCATAGTGAAGTTGCGATGTCTGAGTTGTGGGTTTGACCAGGTTGCGAGTTACTCAGTGGGGAGAGTGTCAACAAGAGGGTCGAGACCAGGGAGCAACTAGTGCCTTGAGTAATCGAACAACTAGAATGCGGAACTCCCTGGTGGGTTGTGAAGTAAAACTGTAATCCGCTATTGGTAACTAGTTCCTTAAAGTGTAGAATTATTTTTTCTTTGACCACTGTTGTATATGTTTGAGCATCTATATCATATTTTCTTTGGGTGAACTAGGAGCAAATAGGCTTTTTTGTGGTGTATTCTAGTTCCCTCTGCATTATTAGTATTATTATTATATTTGGTCAGCAATGTATTTCTCTTCATGAATGTGTTGGGGTGATGTATTTTTTCGCCTTTTGTTTCCTGTGCCTTTCAGGATGTATTATACTAAGGTCAGACTTGGCACACCACCAAGGGAATTCAATGTCGTGATTGACACAGGAAGCGATCCACTATGGGTTGCTTGCAGTTCGTGCAGTACATGTCCACAAACTACTCTCCTTCCAGTAATGTTTCTTCTCACTAATTTATTGAAAATGACACTTGATTCATAGTTTGTTTTGTACATGCCATATGTAATAAATGTTTAGACGTGATGTTTTTGTTTATGACTGTATTGTGAGGTAGATGTAAGAACTCTTTTTTTTATAAGTAAGAGAAGATTATCAAAACTGTAACGGTATTACAAGGTGGGAGGACAAGGAGTCCTCAAAATTGTAGCTATGGAATAAAGACAACATCTCTCTTATTACTTATCTCTCCATAGAGCTAAAAGTGGTATCAGAGCCCTCTTGGTCCTTTTGGCCAATCTTCTTATTTGAAAAAGAGAAAGAAGAAAAAAATCGTCAGGTGCCTGTTTTCGCAGGAGAAAATTGTACTGTCTGGGGGTAGCAAATTGAAGGTTTATTACTTTCCCAAGATCTTTTGGGAGGCCGTGCAGTAAAAGTATAAACCATACCAAGAAGGCAAACAACTTTTTGATGATCAATAGAAAACACGAACAAATTACATAGGGTATAAATCAACAGAAAATTCAAAGTTGGTCAGATTCACAGATAGTTGGAAAGAGAGCTCTTGGGTATCTTCACGGAAAAATTGTCTAGACATTGCGTATAAATCAACAGAAAATTCAAATTTGGTCAGATTAACAGATAGTGAATGGGACAATTATTGATGATATGAAAAGTGCTGCAGGTTAGGCATTCACTAGTGGTAGAGGAGCACTTTCTTGGTAATCACCTAAGCAAGAAATTGCTGTTTAATGAGCTACTGAGGCAGAATACATGTCAGCATAAACAAACAGAATAGACTAACAGACATCATTACTAAGGTGCTCCCTAAACAAAGTTTAAAGTGCTCCAGGTGCAAACTTGGAGTTTCATAATTATGCTCAATGAGTGTGAAATTGACAGCCAACTCAATAACTGCTATTTGGTGTCATCACTAGTCTTAGTCTTTTAAACTTATAAGCTCTTCACATGCCATATGTTTGTAAATGTCTACAAGTTTTGTTTTGTTTATTACTTACTGTGTGATTGATGTAAAGACTCCTAAGGGAGAAACAAGTCAATCTTGTTTAGAGCCTTAAGTTGGCAGCAATAGAACAAAGCCACCAATATATTTCTCTCCTTGGTCCTTGCATATCTCTCTATAAAGCTAACATCTTTTTTCTTTTATCTTTTGTGTTGACAGGCTAACCTCAGTTTCTTTGATACCAGTGACTCAACAACTGCCCACCTCATCTCATGTACCAACTCCTTGTGTCCAGCATCCTCTCGATGCCGACACAAGAGTAATGAGTGCGGTTACACAATTCAGTATGCCAATCAAAGTGAGACGTCTGGGTCTTACATTTCTGATCTCATTTACCTTGATATGGTACCTGAGCATTCTATGATCGCTAATTCATCTGCTTCCATTGTTTTTGGGTAAAGTATTCTTTTTCCATTCTACTGCATTTGTGATTGTAGTCTATGTTAGCCTTGTTTGATTGATATTAATAAATAAGAAAGGCATTGTTAAAGATAATTGTTTCTAGCTTTCAGCATGTTTAATTCATTTCTAAACTTACTTGGAGAAAGCATGCTATGTTGCTCGGACTCGGCTAAGTGTCGGAGTATCCAGTACTCATACCCATGTCGGACTCGGCCATTTTATGAAAAATTTGCATGTTTTATGCTGAAAATGGAGTGTCCAGTGTCCATACCCATGTCGGAGTGTCCAGTGTCCGACACGGGTACTTGAGGAGAAATGAATAGTCCGAGCAACATAGAAAGCATGTCTTAATTTTAAATTATCTGATAATTGACCATTTCAAATAGAGAAGCATCAGTAATAATTGTTTTACCCATGAGTTTTCTTTCAAGATTGAAGTAGTGTGTCAGCTTGTATCTCTAGCTAAACTCTATGTTTTATTGTTGTGGATACAGGTGCAGCACTTCCAAATCTGGGGAATTGGCTGATTCATATTTTGCTGTGGATGGGATATTCGGTTTTGGGAAGCAGCAATCGTCTGTCGTATATCAATTGGCTGTTAGGGGTACAATACCATGGGCATTCTCCCACTGTTTAAAAGATGGTGGGGGTATCTTGGTCCTTGGTGAGGTTATGGACCCTAGTATCGTCTATACACCGTTTGTCCTATCACAGTATGTTCTCTTTATTGTACTAGAATATTAAATCTTTTCATCATGTGACATTCATATTACGTATCAGTTAACACTTTTATTATGCTTAGCTCCTACATAATAACTATTGCGGCTCTTCCGTATCACAGCTTTCTCTTATATGATATTAGTAACGATCATGAGATCTCTACCTATTTTCTTCACAAATTTCAAAATAACAAGTAATCTGCCAATTTTTTCTTAATTTTAATCTTTTTAGTTAAGATAGGCCCATAGACAATTTAGCTTTTGAATTGAAGATGTTTATTTTCTCAGATAAGAATTTTTTTTTATTAAGTCTGAAAATGAAACAATTACAAATAAGAGGACAAGGAGTCCTCAAAAAAAGGAACTAAGTTACAGACTGCCACAATGACATAACACGTCCTTTAGAGGCATCCCCCTAAAGGCTCCTGAGGACTTGGCCCATAAGGAAGCCAAGTACATCACCTAGAGAGGATTGAAAATGGTTTATTGTTAGCTTTCTTCCTACTTGATCTTTGTGTCATAGTTGATTCATACTTTCTTTAATTTTGAGTATGATCAATCTTTCCTTCAGAATTTGAATACTCTGAATCTGAAAATTTCAGGCCTCATTACAATGTGAACCTACTGAGCATTGCAGTCAACGGTAGCCAATTGCCCATTGATCAAGCAGTATTTTCCACTTCTCACGGAGGTGAAACCTTTTTTGATTTGGGAACAACATACGCATATTTGCCTGCAGAGGCTTTTGATATGTTTGTCAGTGCGGTGAGTGCTGCTTCTGTGTGTCACAACATTCAGACTTCGTATTTCCTGTTTTCCGCTAAGAGTGCATAGTCATTGGCGGGGCTGCATTACATTTGACGCCTATTCCCGTGTAGGCATTTTTTCCCTTTGGCCGTTTGGTTTTAAAGTGCACATTGAGTCCGACATAATTCATAATATGTTCTTCGTTCTTTGTTACTACATGACTAATATGGAGCTCCAATATTATGACCATGCTTCTTAAGTAATAGTTGAACAACAAAAAAGAGCAAGTGACAGACTCTTTGTCGCTGATTCTCTGTTATTAAATGCTTCCGTCTTAAAAGATGCTTGTTTGCACTATGTCACTTGGAATTTCTTGCAAAAGCTTTGCGGTTGATCATAGCCTTAGTGAGGTTTTGCTTGCTAACCAAATAGTCATATATGAGCCATCTTAGTGTATACTTATTTGTTATGCCAGTAAAGAATTATTTTATGATTGGTGACAGAAAGGTTAACAAAAGCTGCCCCCTCCCGTTTTATCATTTTTGTCAAATTTTTTGAAGTACTGTATTCAAGCCTCTGGTGTTGAGCATATAAAAGAGCTCCAATAGCCTTTTAATTTTTGTTTTCTTGTCATCTTATCTGGTGTGCAGGTAAATGCTACAGTTTCACAATATGTGAAACCTATTTTATCTGAAGAAAAGCCATGTTACTTGGTCACGGATTCATTTTTTTCTTGTGATTCTTTTAATTTGTGATACTTAATATGACAACATACAGTTTTGAATGGACTTCATTTGTGTTTTCAGTTTAAGTGATGTATTCCCTCCTATGAGTCTAAACTTTGAGGGTGATGCATCGATGGTATTCAGACCAGAAGAATACCTTACACATAGGGGCGTTCTCGTGGGTCCTTTAGCCTTTATTTGCTGGAATTGATATTTATTCCATTTAATTATATACTGAAGTAGTGCATTTTGTGCTACATACAACAGGATGGTGCTGAATTATGGTGTATGGGTTTTCAAAAACTTGAACGACAAAGAGTAACAGTTCTGGGAGGTTAGTCCTAAATTGCAAAATGTTAAAATGTTCATTTGAAACCTCCCTAATGAAGAACTTAATCTGTTGTCTGGTGAAGCAATGACAATAAGGTGTTAAAAATTGGAGGATAAACACCATAAGGCATCATATAATTTATCCATGCAAGTCCCTAGGCCGAACAATTAGCCTTAGGGCTATTTCACAAAATAGTTTCCTTCAAATCCTTAGGATACTTTGTTACCTCCTTGGCTAAAACATCAACCAATTGGTTTTATCCTTGTTGTAGTTGTATTGACTGACGATCGGGGTTAAGGGCACAAGATCACAAGTACAGTACAATGAGGTGAACTTTCACAGTAAAAAAGAAACGAAAACAAAAAGGAATACGCTAAACTTCCTGGCAAGCATAAACATATTGATCTGTCGTTGTCCTACTAATAAAATAGGTACAGAAACTACATATGCGTAGGGAATCTACTCCCCCCGCCCCCGGGTTCCGCGTGCAGCGCACATATTCTGTGTAAAACTCTTAATAGGTGAAGGAGTAAACAAAACTGTAAAAATACTGAATCAAATAATACTTGACAAGTCATAGGAACACTTAACTGTTTCAGCAAAAAGAGATGTTCTAGACCTCTTTTTTTTTTTTTTCCTTCCAATATTGAAGTCATTTCATTTGATAAGCGGATAGCAAAAATTCAAAACATCATATAAGGTCCTTTACAAAACAAACATCATACAAGGTCCTTTACAAAACAAACATCATATAAGGTGATAATACCCATATGACACATCTATAAGATATGACTAACTCATAAGGATAAGCTACGAATGTCAATGAAATGCGAGACACTTATAGAACCAAGGCTTGATAAACTGAATACATAACATCACCTGTAGCCTGTAGGTCAAACATACACCTATGACAACACAAGTAGGATGAAGCATAATGCACACTTATTCATTGAGCCACACCCAGAGAGACTTGGTGTATGAAAACTCTACCCATCAATGGCTACTTTCCTTGCATGAAAACTCTGAACTGGTACCTACTTAATCATCCCCTAATGCGATCAATGTTCTCCTGGCGCTTAGAAACAGTAACAGTACTTGATATTTACTCCTATATTGTGTTTATCTGGTTTGAGGTCCACAGCTCCACATTTCCTTCCTCCAGTTGTAGCCAACAAGGAAGCTATTAACCAGCCCCATTATGAACCAATGAAACTCAAATTTATACAGACTTCTACTGCTTTCAAAGCCCTTTCCTTCCAAATGTAGTAATACTCCTTACTACTGCTTTCAAAGCCCTTTCCTTCCAAATGTAGTAATACTCCTTACTGCACACCAGGATAACCCACATTTAGTTTATTTTTTTTACACAATTCTCATCATTTACATATCTGCTTGCCTCCTTGTCATGCTGCTCTTTTTTCTGGGTCATGATGATCTAGACCATTATTATATGCCATCTTAAGTCTTTTGGTATTCTAGAAAGAGATTATGGGAAGGAGGTTGAAAATTCACGGTATACCCCACAAAGGAAACTCGAAACATAAAAGCTAGTCGGTGGCGGGTTCATCTCACAAACATACTACTTATAAGAATTCAGAATTAACATAAAAAGCTACATTAAGTATCGAAATTTACCACTTCAACCACCTTAGCAAGTTCAATTGTTAAAGCCAATGCCCTCCCATAATGGACTTCAAGTTCCTTTAAAACACCAAGCACTTCCCTAAAACAATTACCCTGACTTGCCCTCATCACCAACCAGCTAGTTATTATAAAATACAGGGTCATCAATAAGAAAATATCATGCTTTGAGATTGGATCCTTCCATATCCATCAGCTGCTGAATTACTCTGCTAATTCATCCCAAAGTACAAGACCAAAATAAGTCATTGCTCCCGTAGTGGGTATTTTGTGGTCTTCCAAGCCTACACTTTGTTCTCTATAGAACGAAATTGGCATTGCCAACACCATAACGAGGTGGGAAAAACGTAGGCAAAACCAATGTTGACCTGTCTCGTATCTTCGGCAGTGCCAGAGTAATCTTCATTGATTGCCTCGGGAAAAATATTTTGTAAAAGGATTAACCAGAAAAATAAAAAAGAGTAGCCTAAAGAAAGAGGCCGAATGGGCCACTGGCAAATTGAGGTTATGCTGTATTCCAGTCTACTGAATTTACCTTTTAGTCTTTTGCCAACTCCTGATTTATCAGGTTCTTGGCAGCGTGTTGGAGACCAATCTCATCAAATTTGCAATTGCTTTCCAAGGTCTTTACAAGTAGCAACCAGCAAACACAATAACCAACCAAAGTAGTGAGGAGAGGAGGGGCAGAGTGATAGCAATTAACAAAAGCAATAACTTTAAGCTAATGAAAACTGCAGAGACTACAACAATAACTCAATGCGATCCTCCTTTAGAGCTAAAGCAACCCTTTTTTTTTTCTTGAATCGTCTATCCGCTCCAATCCCTCTTAGATCACAAAAGCATAATAGTTGATATATGCGTCATGTGCAAGATGGCCATAGACAGCAACTTTCAATCTTACCATATAACAGAGGCATCAATTTCTAGCTGTAACCACAATGGGAAAATCACAGTTTCTATTTTCATACTTGGCAGAAGCAGCAGCATCCCATTCTACAATTAAGTGGGCCATAAGACCAAAGAGTGTGTAGTTGGATTGGAGATTATCAAGCATTGGTTTCTCTTCATCTATGAATAGAAAATGAACGTCAAAATGAGATGATCGGCAGGAAATGAAAGAGGAGAAAGAAGTCTGGTGTTGTTCATATGAATAATTACAAGAGATCCTGGCTTTTTGTAAGGGTTATAGATAAATAGATTTAAAACCTCCCGGGTGAGGAACTTTAGCGCAATGTCATACTGTCAATCTTTGATCACATGGTGTCTGGTGAAGTTTGGTGAGCATAACTTGTTACGTTTGGAGTAAAAACACCACAAGGCCTGGAGTTTACATAATACGTCATATAATTTATACACGCAAGTCTTTGATCTGAATATTGAATGCTTTTCAAATGCCACACATTCTGTTCACTAACATATTGATGCTCAACACGTTGTAAATTACAGTAAATAGGTAGCACTCTTTCTTTTAGATAACATGAACTTTTACTGAACTGTCACTCTTGATAGCACTGGGTTACTGCAGAGTTCGCGCTGAAGGATAAGATTATTGTCTATGATCTAGCTCGTGGAAGGATAGGATGGGCTAACTATAATTGTAAGTTGCATGAAAGCTGATCCATTGTGATACCACTCAGTTACCTACTTCTTTGGAAGTTCGACTCATCTTCTCTTGATTTTTCATTTCAAATTTCAGGTTCCTCGCCTGTAAATGTCTCAGTCACGTTGCCCACTACTAGGCAACACAACTTAAGTAGCTCAAATAGGAATTTGCTCCTTGAGGCTATCTTTGCACAAATTTTGTTATTTATAGGCCTCCTGATGCACTCTGCAGTTCACAACGAGCCATGACACCCCAGTTGTATTTTTTTTGGGTTTCTTGTATTTTCATTGTATTTGTTCACAATATTCTCAAATTGAGTTTTCGTTTTTCAATATCATAATCTGTGATTTACATTTGAGGTAGCTGTTATAATTTCAGTTTCCGTTTTCATCCATATATACCAATAATAATGACTTGAGTGGTAGGTACTAGGTAGACAGGTAGTGGCCTTGGTTTGGGATACATCAAGTGATATTAGAGCTCTAGGTGGGTATATTCTTATTAACAAGCCCAAGCACATTTACACAGTTATCCAAGCATAACTTCTGTTCTTGAATTCTTTTTGAATTATCTGCATAAAGAGGAGAAATTGAGAAATTACAAATCAATCTCCAACATTGGAGCTGCAGGAGGCCATTAAAACATGAACATATCATCAATCTTCTTTTCAAAAAGAAGTTGTGCAGATGTCAACTAATGGGTGGGAAACAGCAAACAGAACACACAAATCTCAACCTGTATGATCTGAATCATCTTCAAACCAGAAAAATGGAGACAAAGAGATTTGAACTCAGGACCCAATGTACATAAGGAGTAACACAATTCAATTTCAACCAAGGAACCACCCTCTTTTTCATGTTTAGTGTTTGCAAGTTTTTTTATTTAACTTAATTTTTCATTATTATTTGGGCCCTACGCAGGCTGGGGTCCTAGGCGGTCGCCCCTCTGGCTACCCCCTTGGGCCGGCTGGGGGGGGGGGGGAGGGAAGGGGAAGTACTTGCAAATTAAAGCTGGATTTGAGTCCAGAGGTATCCTTGATGAGCAGAAGCAGGTCAAGCAGATATAGGGGTACACTTGGGATCGGGTACCTCGCGCAAAAATTTGCAAGATTTTTCTCTTTGTTGGAAACAAACAACCGTGATTTTCCAGTAATATAAATGATTTTAAAACATGTATTTGTAATTTAGCAGGTTTTATGTGAGACCAATTCATAGAAAATATGGAGTTATTATTCAGTAATGTATGAGTCACTTATTATGAGCTGTGACCCTTATTCCATTAAAAAGTAACCCTCGTCTTACCAAAAGTTATGATAAAACCGTCTTAAACAAGCTTTTGTGTTTGTAATTTTAGTGAATTAATAAGTTTATTTGTAATACTAATGATTATATACGTACTGTATATTTTGATTTAATATTAAATATTTGGATTGTAGTATTTTATTTTAAGTTTGTTATATTTTTAGAAATTAATATTATGATTTATAGATTTCATATCTATCTATATACTTACTTTCTACTAAAATAATAACCGGCTGACATCATCTTTGTCCACGTGTCATTTTCTCATAAAAAATTTCCGGACAAAACCTATTTTTGACATCAGCAATGATTTAACTTTTTGTTTTAAAGAAAAAATTCAAATCTTCCTAAAACTATGGAATGAGAAGCTGAGACCATTTACCTTTCTCTTCCATAACAAAACGTGGGCTTTGTTTTTATTAGTTAGCTAAAAATTGGGAAGGTTGTGCCTCCTATTTTGATGGAGCCATATATGAGTTGTTATTTCCCTTGACCTTTTTATTCGTTAATTGGGGATATATTAGATATCAGAAACTTTTCACTCTTTTTTTATTTTTCATGAATGTTGATTAGTTTTATTTTTTCTTTTATCAGCCCGTACTTTTATTTTCTCTGTTTCTTTGTTACGTTTGTGTCATTTCTGTTGACAATTTCACTACTATATGTAAATTGCATTTTGTTTCGATCGGTAGTCCAAACTGTAGTTGACAATTTCACTACTATATGTAAATTGCATTTTGTTTCGATTGGTAGTGCAGATTGTAGATTAATGGTCATTGAATTTTATTTTTATTTTTTTGCAGGTCTTCTGTGTAGAAATCGAAGAATAATGAGAGATAGTAAGAATTTGGTGATTATTTGTACCCAAAAAAAGTCTATACATAAGGTTAAAGTTTCCAATGTTGTCAAAGAAGATTTGGCCAGAGAGAAGGGAACCGCGATGACGCTGGAGGAGGATGGCTGAGTAGGAAAGTTCACGGACAATGGGTCTACTATAGTATAGTTTACAAAGGTAGGAAGGAGATCAGAGAGACAATAAGAAGTATTAAATATGCAGGTGAAAGCTTGGGTTTTGATTTGTTTGATTTTTTTTTTTTTTTTTTTTTTATTGAACTGCTTTGAGTTTTTGACAGTATTTTTATATTGAAAAGTACACAGATTGAGAGATTGGGTTGTATGAGATTTCCTCCATGGTTGCAATGTCTTCTTGATCTAATTTCATCTTCTTGAATTTGTTTATCTTTACCTTAACCAGCCAAACATTTGCCTCTCAATGTCTTTGTTGCTGTATGTTGTGGAGTGGTGAAAAGGGTGCATAGTCTCTACTCGGTAAACTCTAAACAATAAAATATTTCAATGTTCAAAGTTTTCATTTTGTCTAAACATGAAAATTAAGAAAATGAAGCTACTATAAAATATTATTTTACTACTTTTATTTATTTCCCAAATATTTATATTTCTTTTAAATATCTATTATTTTGTTCTTTTCACAAATATCATTTACTTTCAATTTAGTTCAATTATGTACAGTAAATTTCATTTGTTTAATTCTACAACTTGTTGTTTCTATCACAATATTATATTGATTTACTCATTACATTCAATTTTAAGAATCACTTTTAACATTTAGGGTCAAATTTAACTTTTAATTTTTGGTGCAAAAAATATAACTTTTAATTTGCTAATGTGTAAGTTGAGTTGCAATATAAAGTTCACATGGTTATTTTTGATTAGAGTCAGAATTTAAAAATAAGATAATATTTTCATAGCTTTGAATAACATATAGGTCAATTGATCACATTTAAATGTCAAAGTTCACATCAAAAACAACATGATTATTGATTTTATATTGAGTGTTGAGTTTATTTTGATTTTATTCAGTTTAAAAGAATCGGGATTTAATGATTAAAAAAAAAGAAAAAGAACAAGGCTTAACTATATGTTTCAAAAAAATACCGTGCATCGCACGAGTATTAAACTAGTTATTGAATATGATGGTAACGTTTTCCAATGGTTCTTAGCTACACCTACGTGTAGTGTAGCTAACCTGTCCAAACTCATTCACATTAATTTTATTTTTTATTTTTTATTTTTTTCATAATGTAGTTCAATTCATTATTGGAAATGAAGCTTGATATGCTTCATGAAGCTTGGTATGCTTCAAAGTAAAGTCCCACAAAAGCCTTGTTCATAAAATCCATTGTCCCACATTGGTAGAGAAGAGAAGATTCTGTAACCGTTACAAAATAACTACCCATTATTACCTCCCTAAAAATTCGCCCCACATTAATTGTTTTCGGTTACATATTTCTTCTCTTTATATACTTTGTTTCTTGATTTTTTTTGGGCACACTGAAAACATACACTCTCAAATCCTCTCTTCTTCTCTAGTCATGGCAGTAGATCAGTTTGCTCTCAAAACCATTGCATCGCAGTACACCGGAGCTTTGGTTGTCGTGTATCCCTGGAGGTCGGTTGCCTGAAATTCCCTTGTGTACGTGTGGGGGGCAAATTCGATTTTAGGGCAGTGATTCGTCACGCCACGACTTTCTTTCGAGATAAGTTTATTCCTTCATTAGCCTTGTTTCTAACATTCTAAAGTCAAATTTTTAATTTTTTATGGCTGGTGATGGAATTATGTTTGCTATTAATTTGAAGCGATTTTTTAGTATTGATCGGTGACAATTTGTTTGAATAAAACCCTCCCTCTATGTAAAATATTCAATTGTATGTGGTTCACTCGTACTGATGGCTATGAATAGTAGTATATCTCTATTATACATGAAAGTGATAAAAGTAGAGATAAGTTGCTTGATCCTCTTACTAGTGTACATGTTGGGTGTCATAAGTCTTTATACTGGAAATAATTGGTTTTGGGACCTTAAATTCAATTGATTTATGTACATTGGTTACTATTGTTTGAGTAATTTAATGTGAATAAAAGACTTAGTCTTGATCTAATGAGATTACATGAAGTATTGTTTGAACTTTATGGTTCTTAGTCAATTTGGCTATTGTGTTATTTCCACCGCAGTACGTAATATTGATATGTATGCAAGCTATATCTATGATTAGGACAGTGCCTCATGTATTGAATATGCGTTTTCAATAAACTTAATACAAAGGGTTATATTGGATATGCCTAATGTATTGGATGGTATCCGCAATATTGGATATCAGTTGTATTGGATATGCATTAGGACAGTGTCATGATATGCGTTTTTCCTTGTGACATTAAAGAGGCATTATGCCACTGTCATTAATCATATCATTATACTCCAAAGTGTCAATACAAATTAAATTCACAAGGGTAAATTGTACCCGTCGACGAGACTCACATCATAGAAGTCTTGCCCACCTGACCCATCGAGTGTCAACTCGACGAGTGTGGTGGGCGGTTTGGCGCCCGACCCTGAGCATTGGACTGATTCCGTGCCACAATCTCCAGTGGCACATTGAAATTTTCCGTCTGGACCCGTGGAACAGAGAGTCCGGGCCCATATCCGTCCCGACCACGAGGGAGGAATAGTGAAGGAAGAAGTGGCGAAAGGGAGGAGAGAGAAACCGGTAACAGAGGCTGGAAGTGGGGGTGGTTCCAGCCCCTGTCAATGTGCCTGGCCAGATAGGGTAGGGGCATAAGTTATAAATGGTGAATGTGGTGCACTTGACACCTGACACTGCATGGATTAGCAGTACTACGTAAAATACAAATTTGGAGGGAAGCATTGTAGAATTGAAGTTTCTGGACCAAATGCCTAGCTATTGTTAGCTAAATAAAAAAAAATTGGAACAACTTATCTCATAATTAATTTGGAACATCAGGAGGAATCGAGCGAGGTGCTATGGTAGTATTCCACTGCCCTAAGTCGGATTTCTCTCTTCAGTAGTGCGGCAGGTTTCTGGGTTCCGATAATTGACCCCAGGGTTAACACTTCCTACACTAGTTTCGGCGCACTACTCCTATGAGCGGAGTACAAACTATCTCTATGAAGAAGTGAACAACTAAGAAACAGAGAGAGAGTATATCACTCTTTTGCTTAACAAAAAGAGGGTGCAAGTGAATGGCGACCGAGGCACCCCCTGCTACGTCATGTTCGGACTCTCGTGTTTAATAGCGAACATATCAGACTAGCTGAACAACCAGCGCAAGCACTGACCCCGTCAACGTAGCACCAACAAGAGGCTAGTATAGTTCCTAGAAGCCAGCAGACACAAGGCATGGGGGGAATGGGGATTCGAACCCATGACCTTGCCTTACCAAACCACTTGTGAGTAAGCTTGGAACCACTAGACCACCACCCTTGTTGGTGAGAGAGTATATCACTCAGTCGTGTATATATATATTATATATATATATATATATATATATATATATATATATATATATATATATATATATATATATATATATATATATATATAAAATATGAAGTCCTCCACCTAAAAGTCCAATTTTGCCTAAAATGGAGTAGTGATACTGATGCAGCGTCTGAAATTTCAATTGGCTTATTTGTTGCATGTTCTTGTAATGAGGCTAGTTAAGAACAATGACATTTCTTTAATAATATCTGTTTTGTCTATTTTCATAGACAAATTTGATGTCAGATTTGTGGTTGTTGTAAGGAAAGTTTAACAACTATAATCAACTAAGAAATTCATTACTGATAAGAACTTACAAGTTTGAGCTACTTAAATCATGACAGCAACTCAAATTACATGGCATGATTAGTTAAGTCATATATTTAACCCTTTTTTTTAAGATTAGAGTTGACATGGATTTTAGTATCTTGTACATAGAAATGATTTAGTCTCTGGTGAAGCAGAGAAGATTGATAAAAATGTGATACATGCATATAAAGCCACCTATCATATTGAAGAAATATGCCCTGTATTTTTTGGGGTATTAAAAAATAATGTTTGCGCTTTTCTTCAATAGAACAGTGAACAAATTCTCTGCTGGTCAGTTTTATATATGTTGACTTCTAAACACGAGATTATGTCTTTGTCTTTGGAAACTTAAATAGGCTGAACGTATCGATCTGCATTGCTACGTAATTCTGTAAGTCTAACTTCATCTTGCTGTAATTCTGTTTTGAAAGCTCAAGAATGAGTTATAAATACAGTTCTTGATAGAGTGTTATTAGTGATGTTTCATGTCCCACTGGTTTCTGTAGAATGTTGAAGTATGTATAAGGCCAATAAGGGGAGACATTTTTGTAGCCTTAGTATGAATATATTTAAGATATCGACTACTTTTTTATTACCATATGAAAATTTACAGATATCGAATCTGAATGGCACGCAGTTGTTTACAGATGGTGTTTAGTTTCCTCTTGCGGCTGTTTTCTGCATTTTCTGTAGGTAATTATTAGCCACTCTCCCCTCCAAAATCTACATATGAGAAAGGTACGTATTACTTTCTATCAAAAAAGAAGAGATATTAGACGTTGTTATATGCTTGTAGGGCTAAGAAATGTTCACTTACTGTATCTTGTCCCATCCAGTTATCCAATTTTGATTTACAAACCATGATCTTGTCTAATGGCGCTTACATACATAATCTTTCAAGTTTCAACCGCGTTTTGATTAATGTACAATTAAGAAATTGGTAGTGTCAGCTTCCTAGATAACTAGATCAATATTCCATGAGTTCAAATATACTCCCTTAAAAATTGAAGTAAATACCAATAATTTGGTGTTGCTAAATTAGAATGCTAATAGTAGATTATCAAAAAAAAAAGAATGTTAATAGTAACTTTGCTTTTCCTTGGCTATTTTGTGCTGAGTAGAGCTATTTGATGTATTGATGGATGAACTTGGGTGTGACTCGTGACTGTGTGAGTCGCAGGAGCTGTGTCAGTGTCACTGTGAATAAGGGATTTTTATACACTCATTTTTGGTATTTTATTAATAGCATAGAGATAATTTCATTAGTGTTTTTTTTTTTTTAATTTTAATTTTAAATTTTATCATTCAACATAATTATTGTATTTGTAAATTTTCACTAGCTAGCGGGACCAGGCGAACTAAAACAATATATGTTCATTATTATATGCACGTTTTGATGACCTATGAGCGGGGAGAATATTAAGTTATGTTTATGCATTCATGTAAATGTAAAAAACAACCTGTGATCTTTTTTTCACGTTCAACCAAGAAAACATAATTCAAACATTATTACTACGGAACACTGTTACATCATACAACAACCAAGTTTAAGCATTGAATTGACAGCAACAATGCTGGACACACAAATTTCAGGATTTCCTAGCAGTATAAATACAGAATATTAGACGCAAAATGCAGCGCCAGTATTATGGTTGCCGTCATAATTTGGTACAACAGTGCAAAATGTTGGCATCCCTGTAGTGACCAAGTCTTTGAGGGAAATGCTAAGCTTACACATAGTGTATATTATATACACTACTAGTAATGATGCCCGTACAATGCACGGGTTAATTTTTATATGTTTTCATTCTTTTCTTTGTTAATTTATTTTTCAATATCATGTTTTATTTACGGGAACTAAACTGAATTGAATTGATTTTTAGATTTGGACTTAGGCTCTGTTTGATTCACCTTAATTTTACTTAAATTCAGTTCAGTTCAGTTCAGTCCAGTTCAGTTCAGTTCAGTTCAGTTCAGATGTAACTTTATAACTCATATATAACTTTATTCCGAAGTAATTTCATGATGATAATTATGTCATCGGAAAGATCTCAAAGCATACTTTCAAATGAGTTCAATATTGACTATGTTTGAACGAATTTTAAATGGTTAACGGTCAAGTTTAAAAAATCAATTCAGTTCAGTTCAGTTCAGTTTTATCCAGGTGAATCAAACGGAGCATCAGATGCTTCAACTCTTCTTCTTTCAATCTATTTTGTTTCTTTTTGATTTAGATAATTTTGTACATGTGGAAACTTATGTTTATGAATGAGTATATACTCGTATATATAAACACTACCATTTTCATATGTAATGTCTTCAAACCTAGACCTGCAAGCACAATGTATTATTTGTGATTACAAAGTACTATAATCAAAATGGGTCTTTATATTACGTGTTCTTTGTAGTTGTTGAAAAATCTTTTCACTTATCCAAAATTCTATTTCTATATTCAATTTTTAATATGTTCGCTTAGATGGCATGCCTCAAAACTCTTTAAAAAGCCAACTTTATATATAGACATGATTGATTTTACCTTGAAATTTCTTTTTTTAATTTCTATAATGATACCTGTAAATCAGTAGCAATGTAATGTATGTAACATCTAGTATTATGGCCCGACTTGTGTATATTTCCTGGTCTATCAGTGTATGATTTAAAGTAGATATACTACATGAATCTTATATCACACCTTTCAAAAAAAACTTATGTAATACTCCCTATAGGATTTTATGGAAGGTCAATATCATTTTTGATCTTAATAATAAAGTTTACTAATTAATTGAAGTTGTAGTGTAAATAGGTTGTGTCACGGTGATACCTTTTAGTAGTGAAGAAAACATGAGGGGAGATTTTGAACAAAAAGAATAAAAAAAACATATATCAAAGCTAAGAAAATCCCTTTCTAAAAAAAAACTAAGAAAATCCGTTTGCTACTATAAACGTAAAGTAATTACAGTAGATGGAAGTCGACTATATTTGTTTTTTTGACTAATATGTTCAGACAAAATCTTTATGTTTCGTTCCTACTTCTCTTATGGTCAATATATAAGAAAGTTTTAATGCATTAACTATAAATGATTTCTTAGATATTTTAATTTTTAATTATTTAATATTAACGCTGTTGCTTGGATGACATATTTTAAATGATATATTATAAATTTTATTTTATTTTTTCACTTAGATGACGCTCCCTATGCAAATTTCCAATGCATATATAAGATATATGACAAACGGGTTTTGTTTTAAAGTGCGTTCCGCGTTCTTTCCATTGGTGTAAAATTTTCGAATATTTGAAGCGTGAAATAAAACTTATATGTCGCTTAACATTTCGTGATCTCGAATGATTTACTGCTATAACTCTTATATTCTCTCTTTCCCAACTTCTATTTATGGTCTATTATTGTTATTATATTCTATTTTAAAATTTAAATTTTAAAAGGCTCGCTTAGGTGGCATACTTTATTTTTTTTAATCAAATAAAACATCCTACAAATGAGTCTCATTTTAAAGGATATTTCATCATCTTTCCAATGGTGTAAGAAATTTAATTTTTTAAGGTGTGGAAATAAAGTTATATGCTAGTTAAAATCTAATAGTCTACTCTTTAGTCTACTATTTAACGATTTAGGAAAGTACAACTTTAGTAAATATTCTATACCAAATTATATATTTCTATTTTATATTTATTTTAAAATTTTATTACAATGGCTCGCTTAGGTGGGCGCCTCCAATGCTGTCAGAAAATGCCTCTAATATATAGATATTATGATTATGATTGTGTTCTGAGTCTATCTCTCTCCTCTACCCCACACCCACAATATTCCCATGAAATCCAAAGGGGTTCATGGGGGAGGAGAGAGAGTTTTTATTCTCCCTACATTAATAAGGATTTGAACCCCTGGCCACTGGGTTATAAGGGCGGGGCTCTTACCAATTGAGCTCCCACCTCATCCATACACTACTCTAGGTAGTTCTATGTATTCTACTAGTAATAATGCCCGTGCGATACACATGTTGATAATATTGTATCTTCGTTTTTACTCCGTGAAATAGAGTGATTTTTCATATTTTGTAGAGCTTATTTGATGGATTCCTTCCTTCGACCTTTTTAACAATTTTCTAAAGCTAATTACTCGTATATGCATGTATCACGTCTCATTGCTCTTGAGGTATATACCATCTATATATAGAAGACATGTATAATTTTTTATTACATATTACTATAGTAATCCAAATGAGTCTTATTTTAAAGTATATTTCACACTTTTTATAATGGTGTAACAATTTTGAATTTTAGAAGTTTGAATCAAAAGTTATGTGTTGTTTAAAGTTCAACTATATCTACGTTTTAGTGAAAGTTAAACTCTTAGTCTTTTCACTTATTCAAAATTTTACTTTTTAATATGTTTGCTTAGGTGTTATGTTTCAAAACTCTTGAAAAATGCTACATATAAAGAAGAAATTGTACTGTATATGACACCTCATGTTAGTCAATGTATACTCTCACCTATGAATGGCAACCGAGCACCAATGTTATTAAAACCAGTTTGGCCGGTCGAACCGGTTCAACCGGAAACCGGACACCAGTCCGATCTGATTAACGGAAATAAACCGCTTGATTCTGAACCGGTCAAACCCGTCAAGAATCGGTCAAACCCGCGGGTAACCGGTAAAAAACCGTAGCGGTCAAACCGGTTTATAAATTTGGACTGGGCGCTCCAACTATTTTCAACTGGGCTGCCGACCAAAAGAAAAAAAAAGACTGGGCCATATTTAATTACCCTTGAGCTCCTAGCTGGGCCACATATGTACAGCCTATGAGCAAAGTTAAAGTCTGTTCCCTGTTCCCACATGCCTTTTTATTTACCTAAGATAATGCCAATCTAAGCTATGTGGTCGATGTGGGACTTTCTTTCACTTCTCCACACTCAGCATGCATTTTTTGTTTGATTGTTTCTATGGCTCTCACATGTACTATATTATTGCCTTTGAATTTTCTAGTGCTCTTATTTAACCTTATTTATAAATGTAAAATGTAAAATATTTATAAAAAAAAAATTATATTTTAAAATTTTCCCTTATTTCTTATATACAATATATATAATTATTATTTTTAATTATGACGTCACCCAGTTTTTGAGTCCGGTTGAACCGGTCGAACCAGTTGAACCATCGAACCAGTTGAGCCGCCGGTTCGATGTCCGGTCCGGTTTTCAAAACATTGCCGAGCACTACATCTATTATTATTATTATTATTATTATTATTATATAAGTGGATGTTGTTACTTGCTAGATTTCGCCAAGTAAGCAAAATTGCCACGTAAGCTTATGATTCAATATTCATGCATGGAACTAATTAACATGAACAATAATCTTTTTGGCTTCTAATTCGTTCTAATCTTTAGTGGACATTCATTGTATTGGATTAAATGATTAAGATGCATTAATGCACTATTGCTCTATAGTTATACGTGATATCCAAATACATGTATGTTTTTAATTAGATTAAATGTATTCAAACATTGTATATGCACTCTTTTAAATTAGTCACCCTTTCTCTTTAGATACTCTTGCCCTCCCTTCATATATATATATATATATATATATATATATATATATATATATTTCTCACAACGAAATTGTACACATTCTATTTATTTATTTTAAGTTTCATCAGCATCATATTCTCCCTCCAAGTGGTTCAATGACTACCAGACTATGTTCGTTTCTTCAATGTAAGATTTAGAAATTTACGGGAAAGGATATACATTGCTCTCTATTGGGAAGAAAAAACACTAAGTATGATTTGTTATCATTTTTCATTTAAAGAAACAACATACATATACTTATCAAATTCACCATCCAATTTAAATAGTAAGTACAAAAACTTTTATGAGGCGGGCTCATGCAGGGAAAATAATATATCTAGACAAAAAACGATACTAGCGTACATGAAAAATGATACCTCTAGACAAAAAGCGATACTAACATACATGAAAAATGATACCTCCAGACAAAAAATAATACCTCATGCATAAGACCGCCTCATAAGTGAATTTTTTGTTTAAATAGTATATCAACTATTGGGAGATTGTAACACAAATATTTCAAATAAATCGTGCAACACACGGGAATGTATATATAAGTGGATATGCACACTTGCTTGATGGACATGTGGGCGTCCACATAAGCAAAGCATATCCATATAGCTTTACAAATAATCATAATATAAAATGCATGAATCTACACTAATGCATGAATCTACATTAATGCATGCATGGATTTACATTAATATGAAATACATTTCCTTAATTTTGTATAATTATACATGCATATAGTAATAATAATAAATATTTTTCTATTAATATACCTTTTTTTTTGGCAGATGCATGCAAGCTTTAACAATAAAGGTCACTATATTCGAGTCAAAGTATACATAGTTACTATTTCAATTTTTGCATTATTTGTTCTAACGTTAATATATATATATATATATATATATATATATATATATATATATATATATATATATATATATATATATATATATATATATATATATATATATATATATATATATATATATATATATATATATATATATATATATATATATATATATATGGTAGAAATGATAAGTGTGTTAGCTTTTAATGATAGGTATACATAGTTGTTAACTAATTAAACATAATTCCATTGCATTTATTTGATACTTAGGATGTGTTGTTTTTCACTTATTTTCACACTGATTGAGTAAAGTCCAACCACTGATTCCCACTGATTCGGTAAGGCCCTTCCACTGATTCAGTAAGGTCCTACCACTGATTCTGTTAATAGTAATGTGGAGCCTGCCACTGATTTTCATTGATTGAGTAAGGTCGTGCCACTGATTTTCACTGATTCAGTATGTTTTTTTCATTGATTTCCACTGATTGGGTAAGGTTTTCCCACTAATTTTCACTGATTGGGTAAGGTCTAATAAGTAAAAAATAACACGTACACCCTTAGGCTATATGATTTTTTTGACTGGATATTTGGAGTAAACTGCAGCAAAAAGTATTAGTAGTGGTGCTGATCTTTTGGACTAGATATTTAGACACTAGATATTGGGATAAATTGCAATAAAAATAATAAAGGTTTGGCTGTACAAACTAGGTCCATATCATGATTAATAATAAAGATAATGTATATTTTGGTATTCTACTCTACAATTGATGCAATGTTAAAGGTTTTTACGATATCAATTAAACGAGAGGTTCATATCAAAAGATTTTTGTATCAAACCGTGCATCGCACGGGAATGTAACTAGTTTCTTTAATAATGTAAAAGTAATGCACTACCTTGGACATGCCAATATTATAGTTGGCCTTACGACGAATTGGGGACATTCTTGTGATTTATTGCATTTATCCTCACGTTTAACATCTGTTTTGTATCCAACATTATTTTATTTTGTTAATTTTGTTGGAGAGTTTATGTTCCACAAACAAAACTTAGAAGATTTTGAGCATGCATATAATGGATAGATTTTGCCTTATTGGCTATTATTTAATGATATGATTATAGATTAAAAAAAAATAGTATTCCTTTATAGATTAAAAAAAGAGAGTAGTATTTCTTTACACAAAAACTTATACACGTAAGACGGTATTTTCGTAATTTTTAGTAAGACGGGGTCACTTTTAAATAAAATAAGCACCATTATTCACCAAAGTGACTTCTATATTTGTAAAAAATGACCCTAATTTTTTGTGAGTTGGTATCACGACTTACTAATTCCTTTAAAAACAAAGGTGCTAAAGGTAGTATTCCTTTCATCTTTGTTAAAAGAAGAAACCCATTTAGGTATCCCGTTCAAGCGTTCACTGTCATTTAGTCGCCAAACCCAACTCCTTTATATTTGAAGCTCTGAAGCCAGGAAACTGAACCGTTAAGAATGAAGCACCCGCCCTCCAAAATATCTCTTCAATGGCTGACTCCCAAGCCATCTCTCTCCAAAGACAGCTCTGAAGACGTTGCATTGCTTTAACTGTGATAAAGGCCATGGTTGATCAAGCTTTGGGTGTTTTCAAACGAATGGAGTGAAATATTTGGGTGCCATCCAGGTATAAAGTCTTGTATATTTCCATATTCTTAATTGTTATGCTGAAGCAATGCAGTGGGGAAATGCTGGGTCTTTGTTTAACTATTTTAAGAGTTAAAGACACTGGGTGTTAGGTAATGGCCAAGCCCAATTTAGAGACTTATGATATTTTGATTAAGATATCATGTCAAAGGAGGCATTTTTTGGAAGGGGAAAAAGCTTTTGGATTGGATGTGGAGTAATGGGATTTGTTCAGATATTTATAGTTATGGAAGTTTGATTAGTGTGCTTGTAAAATGTAGTAAATTATGGGATGCATTACAGGTGTTTGATGAAATGACTGAGAGAGGTGTGATGTCTGATGTCTGATATGGCGTGCTACATGGGTATCTTGAATGTGGTAATGTTTAGGAAGCTAACGACCTTTGGGGTAAGTTTGTGAGAGATTTGTGTGTTTATCCTAATGTGGTTACCTATAATGTTATGATTAATCTATTGATCAACTGTGAGCATATTGATAAGAGTTTGGAGTTGATGGACTGTGTAAGTGTGGGAATGTCCATGAGGCTTCAAAGGTCTACGCATCCATGATTGAGAGTGAGATTTTACCTGATAATCTTACATGTAATGCACTGCTTAATGGGTACTACAAAGGTGGGAGGTTACCTATAATGATTGTGGACGTCTTTGCATAAACATTATTGATTACTGGATTGTGTGACAAAGAAATATTGGATGAGCGGTTAGTCTCCTAAATCAGATCTCTAGCCGTGGACATGGTTTAAATTCTTATGTTTTTAATGCCCTAATTAATGGTTATATTCGAGCATAAAAAATTGAGGGGCTATTTGAATTTTCAAGGAAATGGGCAACAAAGGTTGCTTGATACCTTGATCATTGCTTTATGCAAGGTAGAAAGATTCGAAGATGCATGTGCATTACCAAAAGAAATGCTGGAAAAAGGTCTTAAGCCAGATGTTATTTCATACAGTTTGGTAATCGATGGTCTTGGTCAAAGGTGAAAGATTAATATGGCAATTTAATTGTGGCAATAGGTTTTAGAAAAAGGCCTGAAGCCTGAGGTGACCATGCACAATTTCATTATCCATGGATTGCTTTGCCGGCAGAGTAGCAGATTCTACAGGTATTCTCAAATATGAGGCACCACGATTGCATGCCAAATCTTGTTACCCACAAGACTCTCATGGAGGGATTCAATAAAGCTGGACATTGTGAAATGGCATCAGCAATTTGAGCTTCCATTCTTAAGAATGGTCTTCGTGGAGATATCATCTCATGTAATATTATTTTGCATGGACTTTTATCACAATAGAATAGCAGATTCTGAGGGGGTCTTACATCATGCCATTTGTACAGGAGTGACCCCTAACATGGAACAATTTTGTGAGAGCTGTGATTAGTGATAGGCTTCCGTTTTGTTAACTGCTTATTTGCACAAGTGGAGTGTTACGACTTGCTACTTCATTTATGAGCTGTGACAAACTTGCTGCCTACAATTTGTGCTAAGTCTGTGTTATACTCCGCAACCTTGAGTTGGTTCAAATGTTGCACTTGAAGGAGATCTCAATACAACAGTCAAGGATGCTCAGACCAGATTTATGGAATTGTTTGGCATTGAAATACTCTCCCAGGTAAGCCTAAGTGTCCTAGTAATATGTATGCCTTCAGTTTTGGAAATAGCATCTCTTTTGGTTCTGATTTAATTTAATTAATTTTTTTAAATTGAGAAGGGGGCCGATTACACACAGTCACATTAATTTATAATTTATTTAGGACTCCTCATTGACAGATTCCGAGACAAAAATCACAATATTTTATATTTATCAATGGATTCGGCTTTGAAGTTTGAGCACTTTTCTTAATCTATAAGTTTTGATATTTATCGAAGTTGAAAGAAGAAATAGATTGCATCCTTTGCAGAAGCATCTTCTATTTTGTACTTAATTGTACTGATTCGAAGACGTTAAAGAAGAAATAGGCGTCCCCATTTCTCATGTGAATATACCTGTGCAAAATCTTTTGTTAAGTTGAGATATTTGTGGCAATTGCATGTCAAAGTTGAGATCTTGACAAATATGAGCATATTGCTATTTCAGAGGCTCATTACATCAAATCGCTTGTTTGTTCTGTTGAAGTGGAAAATGGTACAAATAGTTCTTTGTTAAGGTCTTAAGGAATCTAAGACTATTAGTTGCAGCCTGAACCCAGAAAAGCAAACATCTAGTCGAATTCTATGGATCAGTCAAGCTTTGTAACTAACACTAATTCTAGACAGATCACAGAAGTAGCCAATCAATTTGTCTTTCGCGTAATTTGATATTTTTGTAGATCTCTGGATACTTTTAGGAAATTGGTTGAGTGGGGAGGGGGGGGGGGTTTGCCTTTATCATTAGGTGTCTAACAAATTGATTGTGTCACTTGTTATTCTTGCCCCAAATTTATAGTTATATAGATTCTGGAAATATCGTATCCTTTTTAAATAAGTAGGTAGTCAAGAAACAAGGAAGCCATATTTTAGGAATCTATTGCACAGTTACATATTAACTTTTAACAAGTGTCCAGTTTTGCACAATCCATGAATCAACTCAAACATCCATCCTGCATTGTGTGTGTGTGTGTGTGTGTGTGTGTGGGTGGGTGGGTGAAAATTAGTTTTTATTAGCTAAGTAAAGCATTACACCTAAGGGTGCCAATTGGATAAAGGAGCCACATAATACGTCCAGTCCCCAAATCAACAGCTAATTACAGCAGTCAAGCAAAAAGCATTACATTAACCTGTGAAGCAACCCTCTATCCTGAACATTCAGCTTCTTCTCATCAGCTAACATAAGCCTAGCTCTAATAACAAACTTAATATGCTGAATAATAAAGTCATCAAGAGACGCTAATTTATTAAAGCAAACACTATTTCTTTCTCTCCGTATCACATAGGTCACAGCAGCAAATGAAGCAGTATACATCTTCCTTTGAAACTTTGAGCATTTTCTTCTAGCAGTCCAATAAAGCAACCCCTGCAGGTTGGTTTCTGTAGACGTGCACTAAAATAACTAGTGATCTGTTACAGCTGAACAAGAGGTGGTGGATTGTTTCAGAACAGGTACCGCATAGCACACTTCAAATTTCTTATCTAAAAAAAAGAAAAGAATAGCCATCTGCAAATTTGATTTTGATTTTATTCAGCCTTGTGCATAATGTCCTATACAAACAGCAGTCTTAGTTGGGTCCCTAACCCCATATCTCTTTCGCTTTTTAGTATATTCCATTCACCCATCTCACCCAGAAGTTGTCCTGCTTATTTGACAAGGCCCAATTGTGCTTCTCGTTGAGTGCATGGTTTAAACAACTAACAGTTTTCAGGCCCAATTGGGCAGCATTTGCAGGCCCCGTATTTGGGACGGGGGAGAGGCAAGGAGGCTAGAGTACTTTGGAGATGTGCTTTTTTCACCATTTTTTGCTGTATTTGGTTGGAGCAAAATGCTAGGGTTTTCACGGATGTATCTAGGCCAGTTGACACTGACTGTGTTTGGGATAGGGTAGTTTATTTGGCCTCTCCCTGGGCCAAGGCGGCTGCGGCACTGCCGTTCAACGTCTTTGGGAAATTTGTAATTTTTAATTCTCACTGAGGACCCCTTGTCCTCTTGTATTGTAAATCTGTTTCTCTTTTAATAAAATTTTATCTTTATCTTAAAAAAAAACAACTGACAGTTTCAGAATTCAGGTCACCATTGTTCTTTGGCCTGCATACCAGATCCCAAGCAACAAGACCGTGTATCCTATCCTACCACTATCAGTAGGTCCCCAAATAAGTTGTCTACATTTCATTTCAATTTGCATTATAACACCAGTATGAAGGACAAAGATACTAGGCCGGTACATATGCAAAGAAATCAACACTTTTATTGATTGCAGTTTGCCTGCATATGACAGATGCTTCGAAGCCCAGCAATGGAGCCTTTTAGTGATTTTTTTCCACTAAGATTGCACATTCAGACTTGTTCCACTTAGTAGGAGTCATGGGAACACCCAAATATATGGAGGGAGAGAGCTGTTAGCGACTGCTGCTTGGTATATCTTGATCCGAGATTCAGCATTATTTGCTGTAAGGCCAGTAACACTAGCAAAGTAGGTAAATGTTATTTAAATACCTATTCCAGAGGTCCCAAGTTTGAGTCCCCTTAGGGCCACTGAAGGTTTTCCTGGTCATTAACTTCAGGGCCTATGGGAACCCTGAGGGGGTATCTCAGCTGGTAAGACCTCTGAGAAGTGTTCCAGAGGTCTCAGGTTCGAGTCCCCTCAAGGCACCAGAGGTTTTCCTGGTCGTTATTAGCTGAACTTATCTAACCAGTATGATAAACAAATTCTTAATGAAGCTATATGAGATACATAAAAGTATAAATGATGAAGAGAAATCGCGCTAGGAAGAACAAGAAATTTGGAGATGCATTTATATAAAGTATTGCAACGAGCATAAAGGAAAAATTCTGATGCAAACTTAGATGCTACAAGCCTACTACTTTAAGAATCAAACAAAGATTAGTGGATGCTATCCTGCTTGTGTTTTTTCCTAGGCCAATGGATGTATTTCATTTTCCATATTAAGTACTTTATTGCACGAGAATGCTTTATCTAAAGAAAACATTATTACATTACACGGGCATGACCTTATGAGTTAAGATTTTAGTTTGCTGGACCAAGTAGTTTAAGCCTTTAAGGAGCTATGGCCTATGATACAGTAAGGACTATGTTGTTTCTTTCCTTTCTTGTGTACTTTTAGCATAGCTATTTGTGAATTTGCTTAAGTTAATTTAGTGCTCCTTGCATTACAAACACCATAACTTTTTGTATCTTAGAGCATCAATGTTCTGTA
Organism: Tetragonia tetragonoides; assembly: GCA_038025085.1. NCBI lineage: Eukaryota > Viridiplantae > Streptophyta > Magnoliopsida > Caryophyllales > Aizoaceae > Tetragonia > Tetragonia tetragonoides. The sequence continues at coordinate 11,460,912 of CM076139.1, forward strand.
GCTTGGTAATTGAAGAAATGTTACCAAAACTGACAAAATGATGCAAAATTGAAGCTAGCATGATGTATCAAACCTAAAGATTGAGACAATATTTGGGTCTATTAAGTCATGTTATATTCATTGGATATGAGTTATAATATTATATGCATTGCTCTTGGGTCCATGCCCGTGAGAAATGTTTGTTACATAAATGACGGTTATGTTCACTTTCTTTCATCATCTTTGTTTCCATCACCATACTTTTCACTTTCAATGGATCAAGCATCAAACATGTGTCACAGACAAACGATCCATAGTTGATCCCTTTTTCCATTGTTAACTTCCAGAGTTCAGAACATTGGAGCAACAACAATAATTCCAGACTGTGAAGCAGCCAATCAGTTTTTGTCCTTTGCATAATTTTATATTCTTGTTAGATCTACTTTATAGGAAACTAATCGAGTGGCCAGATGGGAGGGGGGAAGGGGGGTTGCCTTTATTTAAGTATTCTGTGATCCAATCATCCAGTTTACTAGTTATATGGCTTCTGTTGACAGCATGTCCTTAGATAATTAGCTAATTTAGAAAGCCAAGAAGCCATATTATAATACTGAAGTGCAGCACAAATTTAACAAATCTAGGATATCTTTGAAGGTGCGTGCTTTCACTTGGACTATGATGATACTAGGCAGGTTTACTACTCCTGATATGTTGCAGCAGCCAGCAGAAGAGACCTGGTTAGGTTGTGTCACCAGACTTGTTCTCTGTCACCATGCTAATGAATGGGTGTGCACTTGTATTAAAACGGATTTTCTAGAAAATGCATTATTTCTAACTTGAATATCGGTCCTTTTTTTGCTGTCTGCTTGGCGGATGGATGTATTTCATTTTTCAACATCAAGCTGTCAAGTACTTGAGGTTTCTCAGCATAACCTTTTAGAGCATTCGGTTATGATTTTACTTATATGTACTATCTAGTTAAGGAGCTATGATACAGTAAGGTCAATTGGTCTTTCTTTCCTTTAGAATGTTTGTATAACATAACTTTGTATATCCTGAAGCATCAATCTGCTGTCTTAGGGTTTGGTGATTCAAGGAATATCACCAAAACTGACATAATGATGCGAAACTAAAGTTAGCGTGATGTATCAAACTTAAAGCATGGGGAATATATGGGTCTATTTATTCATGCTATATTCACTAAGAATTATCATGCTATACTCGTTGCTTTTGGGTTCATGAGAAGAAACCTTACATAAGTGATAGTAATATTCGGTTCTTCTATGATTCTTACTTTTCATGGAATTGGATCAGTCGTCTTTTTTTTAACTTGTGTCAAAGACAAACAATCCATAGTTAATCCAATTTTAGGTTGTTAACTTTCATGTTCCAGAATAATTTAGCGGCAAAACTAATTCCAGACTAAAGCAGTCAATCAGTTTTGTCATTCGCTTAATATGATTTCTTGTACACCTCCTTTTACATTACCATTACAGGTGAGGAAACTGATTCTTGAGGGGGGGGGGGGGGGTGGAGTTGCTTTACTTGGGTGTGTTATGAACCAATTGTAACCTGTGAATCGTACCCACCCAGTTTGGTGCTTATATGGCATCCTGATTCCCGACATTGTATTGTATCCTTCTTACAAATTAGCTAGTTTTGATCAGTAAGGAAGCCATATTTTAGTACTGATGTGCAGCACTGTTAACTAGTCTCTTGTAGTTATTCAACTGGATTTCTAGAAAATCTAATTTTCTGACTTGAATATCAATCCTTGCTGTGTTGTTTACCGCGGATGGATGTATTTTAACATGAAGTTGCAAGTACTTCAGGTTTCACAAGCATGACCTTTTTGGTATTGATTTTACTTATCTGTACAAACTAGTTTAAGGAGCTATCATACAGTATGGACAATATATCATTCTTAGTATGGAAATGTATATCTTGAAGCATTAATCTTGTCTTAGGGATTGGTCGTTGAAGGAATTTCACCAAACCTGACATAAGAATGCAAAATCGAAGCTAGCATGATGTATCAAACCTAGAGAATGAGAGATTATTTGGGTCTATTAAATCATGCAATATTCTCTAGTTACGAGTTACCATATTATATTCGTTGCTTTTGGGTTGGTGAGAAACGTTACATAGACGATGTTCACTCTTTTTCTTATCTTTGTTTCCGTCACCATAGTTTCACTTTCTGACAACATTTTCTGCTCGTAGATGAATTAACTGAGCAGTGCAACCCAAATCACATTGAGAACAACTACTTTTCGCCAGTCTGGTGATGAAGAAATAAATGAACCAGCAATCCCAGTGGGCGCCAGGTCTATGAATGCAAGGTATATGTTCCTCCTGGTTTGGACGCATCATTTTCTTTGGTAACATTGTTAATCTTCTTCATTTCCTCTTTGGTCGTGGGCCTCATGGTTTATTTATTGGTAGCCGTTGCTGCAGGCTCTGGAAGAACAGGCCTTCATTTCGCCCCTTCTCGGCTTCGCCTTTAAAATCTGCCAACTGCTTTTCCCTCTCTGTAATCTATTTCCAAAGGTTCCTCAAATGCTTGCATTCTGCTCTCTATATTCTCCAATATCTGCGTGTCATAAGATGAAGAAGTATTAAGGTGATCAGCATGAACTGGTTTTCATCAGGATCTTTAAGCGCATTTTCACCAATGGCGTCAATTTCAGCATTGGCTTCCTCAGCAAACTGAGTCTGATAAGCTGACCCGCTAATCAAACTAGTCAGTGAGCCGGAACTTTTGTGGTTGAAGCATTGCTATTTTGGCCAGTAACTCTTGCTTGGGTAGGTCCCCTTGAGGCAGGGGCATGTTCGAGTCTGAATCATCATAAGACCTTTGCACAGACAGAGTGCTGAGCTTCATTGAGTTCCTCCTATCAAAGCTTGGGTACATGGAATTTCTGGTGGTGTTGAAGGAGTCCTGGATGACTTTCAATCATCTGACATGGGTAGTGCGGCTACTGTCATTGGGAATTCACTCAAATAGGTGGTGTCCTACGGACTACGCTACTCTCACCAGTGGAAACAGCTGTCAGCAGGATACTGATCAGTGAGAGTTTATCTCAATTCTAGTGGAGTTGATTGTGATGATCAATTATAGCCAATGACAGCAGAGCTTGCTGATCCTAATCTCATCTCTAATGACTCAATCAATCATCAGACCTTTGGTACTCTACTCTCCTGTTAAAATCTTCTCGCTCCTCCACCAACTCCGTTTTTATGATACAGAACACGTTGCAAGATTTTTCAAAGCCAAGAGGCCAGTGGAATAGTAGTAAGAGCTGTTGAGGAACTGGGGAAATAAGAAGAAGATGAACGACACAGTGAGTTGTCCAGCGGCCATCCCACTTTAGCTAGGGTTCTTCTTGCAATTATCTCTCAAGGTTCTATCAATTGAAGCATCAACTGGTAACTCATCTCACACTTGAAATTGCACTTCATTACGCTCTTACCTAAATACCTAGTACTCATCGGGAATAGTAGTGGAATAGTAAAATTACAAGATTTTTCTTACCTAGTACTCCTCGGGAACTTGTTGGATATATTGAATGGGTTCTTGGCCGAAAATCTCATGGTAATTTTGGCCCTATTAACAAACTTTATAATATTTTTATATGGCAACAACAGTCAATGAGGTCATCAAAAGTTGTTTATCTTTTCTCAGTCTTGCATTTACACCTCTGTGTTATCTCTATGGATGATTTATAATTGAACGATTGTAGTGGGCTAGTGGCATACGCATACCAAATTCAAGTGAAGAAACTGATAATAAAATATTTGTTCCATTAGTCTTGTTGACAAGCCACCTTGCATTTTCACCAACTTCCACAATGTGGGCATAGGCTTAATCTAGTGCTGTTCTATTCTAGAATTGATACAGTATGCATTTTGATGGAAAGTTATTTTCAAATAATTGAATGCTAAAGTTAGGAACAGTTCTAATTGCTTCTCAGTTACATATATACAGGGTGCTCTTAGTGCCTCTGGAATGTGGTCATATTCTCTTGCTTTTGCTCACTCTCGTGGCCTTACCTCTGCCAGTTATTTTCAGTTTCTTAACACGCTGTCATCTTCCAACTGTAGTTTGGGATCTTTCCCAATCTCATCTCACAAAAGACATATAGTTCATCCTGGTTCCACTGTAGGAAATTGCGAGGAACAACTGCAAAGCTGAACGACTTTCGGGGGTGTGATTCATGCTTTTTGTTCCTTCTAGGATTTGGTTGATGTTCAAATGGTGTGTGTCAACACTCCTATTCGTTTCAATGTTCAATTATATTTGAGAATGCAGGCTTACAGTGGGAACATGGTTCAGGATGTGTATGAAAATATCAGACAGCAGTTTTTTTCTCTGCTCTTAATGGCTGTTTTTGATTTTTGCTTGTCTAATGCCTCTGTATGACTTTTGGTTGGTCATTGCAGGAATTACTTCAGCTTGGAGAGGGATTTGGATATGTGTGGATTACTGGACTGTAGAAGTTCAGATCTTTGGATTGGCCTATGCATCAGCAAACCAGAACTCTTTGTTCTGGATCAAGTATCCTCCAAGCACATACCTGAACGCCTAGAAGGCTTTGTTTGATTGTGCAGAACCTTTTGGCAGTTAAATATTTTAAAATAGAACATTTCGATGAAAATCAGCTTTTTCTTTATAGTGTTAAAAAAATGGATTTGAAAAAAAAATTATTATTCCATTTCTTACGGATTTCTTAACATAACCCTTTTGCAGAGGGCTACCTCAAAACCTCATGTTTTTGAACATGAAAATTAGTAACTTTTTTGCATTACATTGATTTTGAAATAACTAGAATTTCACATTCAATACTTCTGGATGAGCTTTATACCTAACAATTGGACTCTAAAGTTGCACAAAACTGCTTCATTCTATTTCCTTCCTTGATGGTAGAGCTCCTGATTTCTGATTGAAGAATGTTGACAAAGTACCATGGTTCTCTGAAGGGCTCTTTTTTTAGTTAAGAAAAAAAATTCCGATGATAGTAGGAGTGATTAATTACAAAGGAAAGAGGACAAGGCGTCCTAAAAAGCAAAGTAAGTAAACTATGTATCCCTCCAATGGCGTTGGGTGTCACTTTACAAATGAAGGGCTAAGATTGAGTTCTCATGGTTCAAGTTTGCAGATCTAGGTTAAGAGATTGAATGAGTCTCTCTCATTCTAGCTTCCCTTTGTATCAGTTCCTAAGTTTAATTTGCTTGGAAGTGTTTAGAATTTTCAGTTTAGAAGATTCTTATTAGATGATTTGAGACAATTAGTACCGTTCCACTATTAATGACCAAGTTAAACTCAGCATTCATGCCTTGATTGAGCTTATATATATATATATATATATATATATATATATATATATATATATATATATATATATATATATAGTAGGGATCTGGTGAGATGGCAAGCCATGGTGAGATGGTGAGAAGTCGATCTCCGCCATCCAATTGCGCATATCTAATCAGGTTTATTAATGACATTTTGGTAAATAAGCAGAACTTTGTTTTTCCTTGCTTAACAAATTTTGTCGACCCTTCATACTACTGTAGCAAAAATTTTTGTGAAGCTTTCTCTCTCCTCCATAGCAATTACTTCATGAAGCTTTCTCTCTCCTCGCATAGCAACAACTTCACGAAAATTTTTCTCTCCATTGATTTTAAGAATCTCAATAACTCTCAATTGATTTGGAGGAATTTGTTCTAGTTTTTTTTCGCAATTACGAAACCCTAAGTTTCGCCCCAATGAAGTTATCCCTTTTCCATTAAAGCTCAACGAAGCTCTCTTCCAATGGAGCCAAGCTTTCTCTCGTGAAATTAGGTATATGTTCGATCTTACATCAATTGTGAATAATTAAATTCGTATTGTCTGATTTTTGATTTGATGATGTGATTTTTTATTTCAATTAAATTCTGATATGATTTCGTTTTTGCTCCAGTTTCTTTGATACAATTGCTGAATTTGATAGTATCAATCTTTGATTTTGTGTGAATGGGTAAAAAAGGGTCATTTTTGAGTGTATTGCTTCAATTTGCAAAGATTAATATTGAAAGAAAGGGTCACTTTTGCCCATGTATTATAGTCTTTTGCTGTTCATGAGTTTGTAATAAACTTTCAAGAGTCTTTAATTACCATGTTGTTATTGGCTATGATATTCTCATATTCATCTAACAGTTTGTTGTGTTATTTTACTTGTGAAGAATATTTTGTATAACTGTAACACAACTTACAGTCACTTTTATGAGAGTTTAGGGTCATTTTTATGAGAGTTTAGGCTCAATTTTAAGAGAAATTATGATGACTTTTAAAACTATAGGTTGAATTTTAGGTACTGCAATTAGTCAGGGGATGATACCTTAGCGAGTCAAAGAAGGTCCTCATAGCACAATTTTTGACAGTTTTGGTTTTCTACTTTGAAATAGTAATACATATACACAGCTTCTAGTTGCGTTTAACAATAGTAGAAGCGAGGTGTAGACAAAGTTGTGGGAGAGGATGTGTTGAGAGCATCGGGTGGTGGTTGGGTGGTTGATGGACTTTGTTACTTCGAATAATATGGTGGGTGAAGATGCTTATTGTAAAGTCAAAGATGTAACATGTAGGAAACTTATGTTTCTGGTTAAAAGAGGGGATGCTTATTACATTTGCACTGACTTACCGCTAGGCACTTGATGGGTCACTTGAAATGTATGTGTAAGGCATGTGATGGGTTTATGAGTAACTTTGATCAAGCTATTTCACCTGCTAGAATACTGGAAAATGGGCTAAAGTTATTATAATTGACATATTATGAAGGTCACTCTTTAGTTGAATATGGTCAATTTTAGGTTAAACAAGGGTCACTTTATAGTTAAACAAGGTCATTCAATTTTTCACAGAACACACTTTTTCGTCGACTTCCTAAAGCACAAGGGAAAAGATTTGTTGATGCACCTCTGAGGTTTGTTGGCACGAAACTTTTTATCTTTAGGGTCACTCGTAAGTGTTGTTGGGGTCACTCGTAAGGCTCTACGAGGTCATTTGTGTTTCTGACTTGTCAATGCTTGATCTTGTCTGTTGAGGAAAGTTGTCTAATGGTTTCACATTTTCTCACGCAAACTTTTTCCAAAGCCAAAAGACGTTTGACGCAAAAACATAGTCAGACTTTGTGCTCTACAAAAGTTTATTACAATGAAGCATCAATTCATTGGAGTTATGTTATCCTTTGGCAATGTGAAATTGCACTGAAGGAGGATTTTGCCAAGTTTCAAGCCGTCTATGAGAAATTCGGCATTGGAAGAGTTGAGCATTTGGAAGATATTTATCATTTTTTTTTATCATTGGAAGAGTTGAGATGAGCATCAGGTCAGTTTGTATGTCATTTTATTTTGATTTTTCAATAATTTAACCTAAATACGAGGAACATTCTTATGTCTTATTGGTATTGATATAGAAGCTTATTAGCTCAATTGGTAGAGCAATGTGCTTTGCACAATGAATGTAGGTTCGAGTCCTACATAGGCTACTACTTGACAATTTGGGTCACTTTTGGTCGTATGATGGCAATCCCATGGGCATGTATGTCTAACTGTTATAGTTTGTATGAAAATTCCCATGGACAAGCCTTGATCTTCCCATTAATTGCAGCTGAAAAGATGAACTACGAATTAGAGCACAACGAGCATTGTAATACAGTAGTGAGAATGAAAAAGACTGAACTTTGTTGATTATTCATTAATGAACATTTATACTTTGCTATGAACATCTAGTTCAAACCTTATGAACAAGTACATGTAAGCTTGTGAACAATATGTTATCACAAAATGAACAATCTGCTTCCAGGTTCCATGATCTTATCCCGCGTAGAAAAACAATAAACCAGATGGAGAAAATGATCACTTCTAACACAAAGATGGGTCACTTTTAAGACCATGCAAGGTCACTTATAGTTAAAGGATAGTGAAACACAATGCCAATACTCATACACAACACTCCATTGCAGAAGCAGTTAAATTACAAAACGCAGTTGTATTTGTCTAATTGTCTGTCATATGATCAAGTGTCTATGTACATTGCTAATTTAAAGGGTCACTTACAATGAACATAGGGGTCACTTAGAATGAACATAGGCACATATATCTGTAGAAGAAAATAAACATCAAAATGAAATATTGAGAGCAAAATGAGCAAAAAAGAACATGACCAAAATTAACATCATCAACTAAATATCAATCGCAAAACAGGAGATGTTAACTAGTACAAGTGTACAACATCAAAATCAAACTGCTTGATTAGTTAAAAGTCAATTTCTCACTAGATATGTCTAAAGTCAACATACTGTATAAACTTCATGTTGTGCCACAAAAAATGTGGTACAGTTCTTCATCAATCATCTCATCTTCATCTTCTGAGTTACATGATTACATCCCCTCTAATCATCATCTATTTGACAATCCCTAGAGTAATGCTACAAGTTTTTTTGACAACTAACGGTGTGCGAACTATGTGAAACTTAGGCAAAGATCTACACCTAGGAAATTATGATGGCATCAACTTCAAAACAGATACAAAAGAAATAAAAAATAGGAAAAAGAAAGGAAGAAAAGAAAAACAGCATACCAGATGCACCATGTCCCTCTGAAGTGTTTATGTCGAATTGCTTGGCAATAGTAAATCAAGCAGTTTATTTCGATTGATAGAACTTTGTAAACAAGGAAATGTTAGTTCTGTAGCAAATCAAAAACTAGCTCGAAATTTCAATCTCAAATCAGGAGATGTTAACTAGTACAACATCAAAACAGACTAAGATGAGTAGAAATTCAACAACAAAACAGAAAAGATGAGTAGAAAATTGTTGAAAACCTGAAATTCAACATAGACAACGAAAACAACTCTAGAAATCTATATAGACAACCGAAAAACCCTAGAAATCTAATGTAGACAAAAATTAAACATAAGAAATCGGAAAAAGTAAAAAATTCGATCAAACCATACCTAGAAATCAAAAATCTAAACAAAATTGCAACAATTTATGAGCTCAATCTCTTTCCTTCGAAATCAATCTCTCATTTGAAGCTCCTCTTCTCCCTCGTAGTCTCTTTCTTCTCTGTTCTCTCTCTGCGGGCTTGAAGAAGGAGGGAGAAAGTAAAAGAGTAAAAAACCACGGCTTATACGAGCAAAAAAAAAAAAAAGCTACGACTTATATTATTGAGTTTTATTACAATTTTGCCACCACCCAGTTTAATTCTCCTGTGTAATCTGGGCCATTAGATTAGAGCGATCAACGGATGAGATGACTTCTCACCTTCTCACCGTAGCTTTCCATCTCACCTGAACTCCAATATATATATATATATATATATATATATATATATATATATATATATATATATATATTTCCTATTTTTGCATAGTGAAGGAACATATTTCTATGTTAGAAATGAATATCAATTCACATATATACCACCACCATTTTTAACAAATACCACCACCAAATATAAGAGATTGCCAAAAATACCCTTAATTTAAATTACCTCTTGTTTCTCTCACCTCACCCCTTTTCTCTCCTAAGAACCCCAACCCATCTGACCTCCCTCTCTCACCTCACCCCCTCCCTCTCTCACCTCAGAACATCCCTCTCTCTCCTAACCTCACCGTCCACCATGCAACCCCCACCGCAGCCCCCCATCATACAAGAGCCAAACCCCACCACTGCAGCCCCTCCCACCGCAGCCCCCATCACCGCAGAACCGTCACCGTTCTTTTGCGACCTTCCAACGAGACCATGGCCCCGAAGAAGGTACGCCACCCCGGTCCACATGTTAAATTGTTTAAATTTTGTGAAAAGTTGTGGTATTTTTAGATCTGTGGTCGATCGTCGCTGGGAACGGTGATTTTTTTTGTTCGTTTTCCATTGAGGTTGCGCTGCGTTGTAGCGCATCGTGGAGCCTGCACTGCACCATAGCGCAGCGTTGTAGTTGCGCTGCCCCGCGGCGCAGTGCAGCTCATTGCTTAGATTTTAGTTCTTTTTTTTTTTTGAGAAAAATGTAGATTTCAGTTCTAATTATTGTTTGAGTGTTGCAAATTGCGAGTAATTAAAATGTGAATGCATTGATAAAATATTGGGTTAGTTTTGATGTGTCTTTTTGTGGTATCTATTATTGTTCTAAATATTTTTTGATCAAAAGAAAATTATTGTTCTAGTTGTTGATATGGGTTGGTTATTAGTATTATTGTTATTGATTTTGTTTTTGTTTTTGTTTTTGTGATTGTTATCATTATTGTTCTAGTGGTAGTCGTTTAAGTAGTGATAGATTATATAATTACCTTGGTAAACTTGAAGCCTTATTTTTATCATTAGAAGTGATGATTAATTAAAGAAATGAAAATTATCAAAAAAATTGGACAAGTTATGACGATAACTAAATAACATAATAAACGATAGAGTTATAATTGCGGTGATGTTGGTGTTGGACCTTAGACTGGTTATGATGGTCGGAGTGTCATGTTGGGCTCGGTTGTTGTGGTTTTTTAATTATTATTTTTTTTTGAGTGAAAATTATTATTATTATTATTATTATTATTATTATTATTATTGTGAAAATTACTAATAATTAATTATTTGTTTGAATTAAAAATTATTGTTATTATTAATGTTATTATTGTAGTGGTTTTTTAAGTAGTCACAGATTCTAGTAATCATATTCGTAAATTGAATGTATATTAATGACCATTGAAAGTGATAATTAATAAAGAAGTACATCAATAACGAATGTGATAAAAATTATTTGACAAGTTATAATAATAATTAAAAATATAAAAAATGACAAAGTCTCGATGCTGGCGATGTTGATACTGGACCTAAGGCGGGAAAGAAGCCCCGTAAGCAGCATTCTGATACCACTTCCACGCAGTATCATGGTACCCGATTATCGGGTCGACACGTGACGGCTTCTAATAGGAGGGCTAGTGCGGTAGAGGGGGACCACCCCATGGGTAAGACGCCTTCAGTTGAGAGAGAGTTGGATGACAGTGGTGCGCCGCAACCTCGGGAGGATATGGGGTCACTTCCATTTGGTTTATATCGACCACCTTATAGAAATCGTCGTCCCTTATCGCCGCCCGAGGCAATTGTTGGTGGCGAGTCGTCAGTTCCATTGACACTTCAGATGGAGGGTATGGATGTGACGCCGCCGCTTGGTAGGACTCAGCCTAGTATTAGGATTTTTCATTGCGGTGGTTCGTCTTCTAGGCAGCCCCGACTACCTTCGACATTGGAGGATGCAGCGGAGGAGGAGGATGCGGAGGAGGTTATCACGATTACTCGTCGACATACTGGGGAGTGGTTGACTACGACACCACAGGAGCGAGGGCCGATCGTTCCAGACTTGTTGTATGCCTATAGAGGACATGTGGCACGTGCACTTTGGGATGGTAATGATCGTGGCCCCTTGAGATGCAATGGTTATAGGTTAGGCAATTTTACTCCCCGCACAGTTGAGGGGAGGCGTTTAATGGAGAGTTCTAGCCTTGCACACTTGAGTGGTTGCATTCATGAGACATATGATGCCGGCCTCCTTTCAGCTTTTATAGAGAGATGGCATCCAGAGACGAACAGTTTTCACTTGCCTTTTGGAGAGATGACTATTACACTTCATGATGTACACTACCTTCTACGAGTTTCCGTTGATGGTCTTCCCTTGAGCTGGTCGAAGGACCAGAATTTGACCTATATAGATGACTTGGCTCAGATTTTAGGAGTGACAGCTGCTGATGTCACTCAATCCATGGTTAGGGGTGGTGGCAATTTACCTTGTGCGTGGGTGAAATCCTGCGCACAGTCCCCAGATTTGGCAGACGACCTCCGGGTTCGTGCTCTGTTGTTGATACTTGTTTCATCGACCCTCTTTTTGGATAAGAGCAACAGGAACCTTCAAGGCCGATATGTGTCCTTTTTGAAAGGATCAGTTCATGTGAGTCATTTTTCATGGGGATCGGCTACTCTAGCGTTACTCTATAGAGAGATGGGTGTAGCGTCACGGGCAGGAGCTGCTCATGTTGCAGGGTGCTTGACACTTTTGCAGGTATAAATATTATCGTCATTGTGTTTTATTTTTACGCACTTACATATCTATGTCTTACTCGTATTTGTATATGTTGTTTTAATTACAATCATGGATTTACGCGTACTTTCCAGCATTTAGTCCATCCTCGCAACGCTCCCTCCCAGACGACGAGCCAGCAGCATCTAGATGGGTCCCACCAATGATTGGGGTGCGGATTTCCAGAATCGTTTGTTAGCAACACGTGACAGACTTGATCGTATGACTTGTCATGAGGTAAGTAAAGATTACTTGGATTTACTAATCAATTGTTAATTGATATGCTCATCGAGTATGCTTTGTATAGGTGGTGTGGACCCCTTTTATTCCCGATCCTGCTACGACAGTGCCTGTGACACTCTACCGTGGTAGATTGAGATGTCTTCAGATTGTGGAGCCCTACATGCCTGATCGCGTGCTGCGACAGTTTGGGTATATACAGGGTGTGCCTTCACCTCCATTGTTGCCATTAGAGGAGTGTCGGGCCGAGAGAAGCAAGAAGTATCACTTGATCCATTTCTTTGATCCACGGTTATGGCTGTCGAGGGAGCAGCAACGTCTGAATTTGCGATAGCCGCCTTATAGGAGGGCGATAGCTCTGCCTTCTGATACAGAGACGGGGTATATGGAGTGGTATCGTACACGTACACATATGTATGTCATCAATCGAGGACCCGATCCACCACAACCCGCGCCATTGCCTGAGCATGCGGTAAAACATTTACTCGTAAAGAAATAACTGTATTTTATTTAATTTTATCATTTTCATGGACTATCCATTTTCTATTTTGCAGCGTCTTCTACTTATAGGGTGTCTCATGTACTGGCTGCATCCGGATAGGATACAGGATTATAATCTCAGTGAGTTTACTACCAACATTACGGAGACTGCCAGGCTTGTAGAGGATTTCATGCCACTCGTGCCTTCTCCACTGCCGCCTCATCGCCTTCGTCCACCGTCTCCTCCTCGACATCGTTCGTGTAGTCCATAGTTAGACGATCGTGCACCACATGAGGATGATACTCATGTACCATGATTTTTACTTTTAGAGGGTAGTACTTTTGTTAATCTTATTTTAAGTATTTAAGTATAGAACGTTTTGAGTTATCGGATTATTGTAATACTTATGATACATTGAACTTTAAATTTGTTTTTTTTCTTCCTGACTTCTTAGTGAGATTTAAATTATGAGTATTCTCTATTTTTTTATAGTTTATGAAAATACGAGTTGCATTTTAATGGAAAACTTAAGGCCATGAGACATAATTTTTCACCAACAAAAGTAAGAAAACTTAATGTAGCGTCATTGGAATAAATATAGAAATATTCGTTTCGTTGTAAGTTTTTACCAATAAAAACTTGTTTCTATTATTTGTTTTTGTAAAAGGGTGTGCAATGTTGATGGCTAGAGAGATATATATTGTATAGAGGAATTTAAAAGTTAAAATTAAATAAATGATAAAATTTTGTAGAAGGAAATAGAATGAGAGAAATACGAAGAGAGGGTTGTGCTACGCTCAAGCGCAACGCGAGGACTGCGCTACGCTCGAGCGCAACGCAGGGTCTGCGCTACGCTGTAGCGCAGCGCAACTACCACTACAAGAAAATCCATTTACAGCAACGAATCTTTTGCAACGACACAAAAAAGTTATTGCGATAAATATTTATGGCAACGACTAAAAATTATCGTCGCCAAAAGTTGTTGCGATTAATGTGAATTTTAAGTTCCCCCACCTAAAATTGGAGCGGGATAAGTTGAAATTTTAGGACTGATCATTCGCAACGACAATAGTCGTTGTAATATATAATCACTATATTTTGCAACGACAGAGGTTGTTGCGAATCACTATATTTTGCAAAGACAGAGGTAGTTTAGCATACATTTTTTGTTTTTCACTTGCTATTCTGTTCCCAAGAGGTTGGCTTCCGCTCCCACCCCTAACATGCTAAGGTGAGTTTAAATTTGCGTATTATCTTGAGACAATTATACAATCTTTACTAATTGGGAGAAGCCTGTTAGTTAGCTCAGCATACTAGTCTTGCTTGATATGAATGCAAGTCTGGAAATGAACTTTTATGTGGAGTATACCTACACTTGGCTAGTTTTAAAAATAAGGAGAGTAGATGAAAATCAATGGGAAACAAATCTGGACAGATTTGAGTATGTGTCTGACGATTATAAATTTGTTGAGAGTAAATGAGTGTCATTTTCATACAACTAAGTTTAGGTCTGATTTATATCCAATTTAATGATAAAGTGAATATCTTGTTCAAATGGTTAATTTGCATGTTACAATTGTCTTAAGAAATCAGTAAAGTTGAATCTGCACTCTCAGAACTGTTTTTGGATGCTGCTGCTCTGCTTTCATATCATTTCAATTTTTTATTAGGATGTTTGTGAGCCTAAGAGACAATGAAATGTATTACAGTAGTTGAGGAATCGAAGGAGGTTAAGCATGATATGCTTTAAGGTATGTAGACAACAATAATGCTAATCTTTATTCTGTTTTTATTTTAATCAAACGAGTATAGTACGGAAAGTATCTAAGCTCTTGTTTGGAATGCAACTTATTGTTTGTCATCCATCATGGACATGATATGTTTCTTTCATACAGTACAGAGAGTATGGTATGAGATATAAGCAACACTAGAGGTCAATTTGTTTAAAGGAAAGTAAGTGTCTGAACAGTTCAGGGAAACAGTTTGGTTTCGATCATTATATAATGCATAAACAGTCTCAGCAATGGGCATTTTGATAGCTTTTGCTCTTCTTTCCATGCTTTTCTTACTTGATGCAAAAAAAATGGTATATGCACTAGTAATGAGTAGTTCGCTAAATGTAGGTGGATATTTACTTAAGCAGCTGCAATGGAGAGTTATGGACAGAAGAGTCACTGTATGCACAATGATGAAGCTGCAAAGATGGCGAAGTGAAGCTATGGCGGGCTTTGTTTTAGACATGGTTGATGTGCCAATACGTTAATTGATGTAGTTTTTTTTTTTTGGGGGGACAAGATTGATGACTATTGTACTTATTTGTATATTTTACTCCATAAACGAAATAAAATACGACATTCAGTTTTGAACCAAATGAATCATCGAGCTTAAACTTAAATTTACTGTGCACACATTATTTATTTTTTTAATTTTTTTGATGTCTGAATTATTTTTCGCAACGACTGTTGTTGTTGTGATATGCAGTAAAAATACATCAGATAGGATATCTTTTGCAACGACATTTTTCGTTGTCAAATATATTTTTTGCAACGACTGGAGTCGTTGCGATAAATGTAATTCTAGCATCTACAAATCGTTAGGTATTGCAACGACATATATATAGCAACGACGATAGTCGTTGCGAAAATATCATTTATTGCAACGACGAAAGTCGTTGCCTCATTCTTTAGTAACGCCATGACGCGCAACGACCTTGCAATGACAAATGTCGTTGCAAAAAATATTTTTCGCAACGACTTGGTATTTTTCGCAACGACATTTGTCGTTGTTAAAAAGGGTTTTTCTTGTAGTGTACTGCGCTACGCTTAAGCGCAGCGGAACCTTTTGCTGCAGTTATGTGTTGTACTTTGAATATTTGCCCAATTCAAAACGCATCACCAACAAAAAAACAAATCAATAATAAATAATTTAGTACTATAATTATCGCTAATAATAATATTTAATGATTACATGCTAGTTTAAGCAATACAAAACAATAGTCTCCTAAAATATGACAAAGTCCATTTAACCTTGAGGTTATCGTTCTTGTTCTCGGCGTCTTATATGTAGACGTTGCTTTCGATCATGGTCTTTCGGTGTTCCGTTCAATTGTTGAAAATGTCTAAATCTAGGAACAAATATTCCTAAAACATGGTGCAAAATATTATCGGTGCAAGCGTACCACCAAGGTTCAGACAAGATTGGCAAAGGACTTGTCGGGGAAACAAATAAGGAAATAAAATGTGCTTCACTATTTAATGTGCACACATGGATTTCTGGACCACCGTAATAAAGAATATCTCGTTGGTAAATTGGCGCGTACGTAGCTGATCCACTGACATGGTGAACTACGAACAATCTTTGATTGCATGTGCCAACTGCAAGTCCAAACTCTATAGACTCAACCCATAACTCCGGTGGACCTCCAGGTTAGCCGTTGAATTGTAGTTTAGTCAAGGCATTATGATACTGTGCGGAACCCAAATCCTCATAGATATGTGCTCGCTCACCTGTCATCTCAAAGTAAAGCTGTTGTTTCACCTGCCACCACTCGTTCTCGTCATTATGCACTATGTGGGCAATGGATCGCCAACCGCAATTCCCATCACGATCGACGTCTTTGTATCTAATGATTTGGTTTAGCATGAATGGTTGAATCTCATGTGCCCATGGTTTAGCATGAATGGTTGAATCTCGAATCGCCTTCTTGTTAAAATGAATATAAATAAAGGTTCGAAGTCGCCACCTTGTTATGACCCAAACAAGGACGGGTTCCAAAAGGAAAGGGTTTTATAAAAGATTTAAAAGAAAATCATTTATGAAACCCAAAATTGACTCCATTGCGATAAGGCACGAAAATTCTTATGACTAGTCTACATTACAAAGATTTGGGTTCGGGGTCTAGGTTAGAAGGTGCGGACGTCTTCGGACCCGTCTCCTCCTACGTACTGAGTACGGGCTCTTTACTAATACGTCAAATCCCTTTGAAAGCTTCGAATTTGGTTACATTATGCCTAAAAATGAAAACACATAAGTTCACATTGTCACACAACATGCTTGCACGCAAATCGAGGCAAAGGCCTAAAAATCGATATATTCACATATGTACAACGGGCTTGGATACGCTTATACTGCACTACGTACCATTCATTGTAGGACTTGAATCTACTAATGGATCAAAGCCCTAATCGTAGTTCTTGAACGGGGAATTCCGTCATTAGACTCTTGGGTGCCACTAAGGCGGGTGTGTTCGTTCATTCCCGTTTAGAGGGATATAATCGAGAAACTTATAAGATGACTCGCTACTAGAGTCGAATGATCCGAGGAACCTCCTATTCCCCTAACATGGAGCAAGAAATGGTTCGAAATGGAATGATTTGCCTATTCCTTCGAGGGGAAAGGGGAAAGGGGGGTAACTTACGGGGGAAAGGGGATTTTTTTGTTTTGTTTCTTTTTATTTTTTAATTTCGGTGGGGCCCATTATTGAGACAAAATCAGAGATTTTTTTTTGTTTTCTCTTTTTTCTTTTACTTTGTTATGAGTTTTGGTTTAGGTGATTATAAATTAAATTAAAAGTGTCACTTATTACATTAAAGTGATCCTTATGTACACTGAAAATGACCCCTTAAATCAAAAAAGACCCACATTTAAATTATGGCGACCCATATTTTTTGTTAAACAAAACAAAAACAAACAATAATAATAAAAAAAAATAATTAAAACTGAGTCAAAATTTCAGCGTCTACAGATGCCCCTCATTGGTCGAGTTTCGTAGAAACGATGACCAATGACAAAAGGACGCTAAATTTTGACTCGGGGTAGTAAAAATCGAACACAGAACGATTCTTTACGTAGCTGTATAAAGCCGTAATCATCGATTTGTGTGACTGTCCAAAGTCTCGACCGATAAGTCGTGGTGTAACTGGTTAAATAGTTTTAACCGATTGAGTCTGAGCGTAGCTATTTAAGTCCTTAGCTAATAGGTCGCGGCGTAACTACTAAGAGTCTTAACCGATTGAGTCCGTGCAAGTGTTAGCGTAGCTCCTGTGAAGCCGTAACCCAACAAATACTCCGTGCGGCGTAACTATCCAATAGTCTTAACCGAAAGGACCTGTGCAATTCTTGGCATAGCTAACGAAGCCTTAACCGACTTTTTTTTTGTGCATCTATTGGTGGCGTAGCTCTTATAAAACCGTAATCGAAAATCTAAGGTCACTCACCTCTTATTATCTATTTTCTCTCTTCTCTTTTTTTTTTTCGATGAATTTTTTTATCATTAAGAATGTATGTTTGCATGCATGCAACATGAGGAAACTATTTTTTTTGGAAAGTCCCTCTAGAACTTAAAATTTATTTTCCACATCAAAGTCCTGTTTTTTTTTTTTTTTTTTTTTTTTTTTTTTAAATTCGGAATTTGATTTTTTTTTTCTTCACAAGTAATATGATATCATCACTTCTTGGTTGAACCTTCATGAATAAATAATATTATGTTCCCCAAAAGGGTTAATCACACTACTAATCCCTATATTTGAATTTAAACACATGAAGACAAGTTGTCATTCAAAGGCTTAAAAAAAAGGAATGGATGAATATTTGGACTGGGAGGGTAAAGAGCTGAAAGCTCCGCCTCAATTTTCATGTTTAGTTTTCATCTTCTTCTTTTGACCAGATTTCAAGTCCCGTAATCATATCTCCAAGTGATGATCAGAACCGCGCTCAACAATTTGTGCTTTAAACCAAAGAATCTGACTCCCTATTCTCTATTTCTTAACTTTTCTTTTCTGTTTTTTTTTTCATTTTTTTTTTAATTGTGTGTTCGGCTCTAAGGCTTTTTAAGGTGTATGAGAGGGCAGGAAAGAGCATACAATTTTCTCTCGTTTTTCTTTTGTAAGCATAGGATTTTTTGCGGTGAATTGTATCTCTCAACATATTTATACACAAAAATATGATCATGATTATGAATGCATCATCAATAGTAAACAAATGCCTAAAATATTTAGATCACCAATTTAGAGTCCAAGTCCAATATTAAACCACTTATTATTTTTTTACATTGGCAAAATAAATTAAGAAAAGGAAACAAAAATCCTTTCATTTTTGTGAACTCTCCTTTTTCTTTATCTCTCTTTTTTTTTTCTACTCTTTTTTTTTTTTGAACTCTCCTTTTTCTATTTCACTCATTTTTTGTTTTTTTTTGGTATGTCAAAATGTCACTAAAGGACAAATATATTATATTTTGACCGAATCCTTGCGGATTGCCTACATATCTCGTATTGAGAATCAGGTCGAGCGTAGTTCGGGTTTGCCCCGAGGGTCTTTGATTTTGATGACTTTTTTTTTTTATTATTAATTTTATTTTTATTTTATTTATTACCTTCATCGTAAAATAAGACTAATACATCACTTGACTACAAAACCAATTTAAGCGTAAAACTTCTTCAGCTGGTCCAAGTTCGTGAAACTGGCAAATTCATTCCCGTCGAGGTCAGCTAACTTGACTGCTCCGGCAGGGTGAGCTCCTTAACATAGAACGGGTCTGACCAATTAGGACGAAACTTGCCCCTAGGGTCATGCATAGGCGCCCTGTTCTCTTTTAGTACCAAGTCTCCGATCTGAATATCCCGGTCTCTAACCCTTTTATTAAATGCTCTGGCAATTCAACGCTGATAGGTCTGAATGTTATTGAGAGCTGCAAGTCTCCTTTAGTCGGTGAACGCCAGTTCTTCGTATCGAGCTTTGTGCCATAATTCTTCTGAGATACCGCTCTCAGCAACTACTCTTAATGACTCCACCTCAGTTTCGATCGGGAGCATATGTTCCATACCGTAGACCAGCGAGTACGGTGTGGCCCCGGTTGGTGTATGGATCGAGGATCTGAAATCCCAAAGAGCATAAGGAAGCTTCTCCGGCCATTCCTTCGATTTTTCAATCATCTTGGAGAGGATCGACTTGATCGTTTTATTAGCAGCTTCTACGGCTCCATTGGTATGGGGCCTATAAGGCGATGATTGGTGTTGTTTCACCTTATATTTCAGAGGAGTGTCTTTCAGATGCCCCTCGAATTGTGGACCATTATCTGAGATCATCTCAAAAGGCATGTCGTACCGACAAATAATGTTATTAATTACAAACTTCGATACTTGTTTTGCCCCGAGCTGTGAGAACGAAGCCGCTTCTACCCATTTCGAGAAGTAATCTATTGCCACTAAAATGTATTGGTGCCCATTGGAAGCTTTCGGGTGAAATCTGACCAATAATGTCAATTCCCCAATAGAGAAAGGCCATGGCGAGGTGAGGTTGTGTAGCTCTACCGAAGGCATATGAGTCAAATTTGCAAAGATCTGGCATTTCTTACAAGCTCATACAAATTTGTCGCAATCAAGCTCCATTGTCGTCCAATAATAGCCCGTTCGCAGAATTTTCTTGGCCAACATTCCGCTCATATGGGGACCACACTCTCCTCCATGTACATCCGTCATAATTTTTTGTGCTTCGACGGAGTCAACACATCGTTGAAGGGTACCATCCAATCCTTTATGGTATAGTTTATCCATATACAGAGAAAATTGAGCAGCGAGTCGGCGAATAGCCAATTGATCCTTTCGAGAGCTTCCTGGTGGGTAGGAGTAATCATGGAGGTATCTCTTGATATCAGTGTACCAAGGCTCGCTTTCAGGGTCCGAAATGAGATTGACATAGTCATACCCAATAGCAGGCTCTCGCCGTTCTTCTAGAGTTATCGACTGTGGAGGAATGCCGCCTTCCCACACCAATGTGGTTGCCAAGTTAGCAAGAGCAACTGTGAAGGTGTTTTGTTCTCGAGGCAGATGTCGGAATGTTATATCATTGAAGTAAGGGATGAATTCTTTCAAACACTCGGTGTAGAGTTGTAGATTATGGGGTTCGAATCCCCATATACAGTAAGATATCGTGCCCCTGCTGCCAAAGCAGCTTTAACACCGTAGATGCATCCCTCATATTCCGTAGTGCTGTTCGTGGTGGGGAAGTCTAGTTTGACTGAAAAAGGTACATGCAAACCCTCCGGGCTGATTAACAAAACTCCCACTCCGTTGCCTCTACGGTTGGATGGTCCGTCGAAATACATCCTCCATCGATCCTTTCGAATTGCATGAATATGCTCATCGGGAAATGTGTCATCGCATTCTTCCTCGACCACAGGCCCGTCAGCGAGAATATCGGCCATTACTCGTCCCTTCACTGATTTCTGATTCAGACATTGGATGTCGAATTCTGACAAAAGTGCATGCCATCGAGCAATTCTTTCACTGGTGATCGGCTTATCGAACAGATACTTAATAGGATCCAATCTCGAGACAAGATATGTAGTGTGAGCTTGGAGGTAATGCTTTAACTTTCTCGTCGCATAAACCAGAGATATGCAGGTCTTCTCGAGCGGGCTGTAGAGAGCTTCATATTCAAGTAATTTCTTACTCAAATAATAGATAGCGACCTCTTTCCTCGTTCCTTCTTCATACTGAGCCAAGAATGCCACCATAGCTGTCTCTGTTACTGTGAGGTACAAAATCAAAGGCTTTTCGGGTTGCGGGGGCATTAATATTGGAGGATTCGAAAGGTAAATTTTCATTTTATCAAACGCTTTATGACATTCATCATTCCAATGATGAGACGTCCCTTTCCGGAGCAGCTTGAAAATTGGCTCACATTTCGTTGTGAGCTGAGAAATAAACCTGCTGATGTTTTGAATTCTCCCAAGAAATCCTCGAATCTCTTTTTCAGACTTTGGGGCTGGTAACTCTGATATTTCTTTTACCTTGTCGGAATCGACTTCAATGCCCCTCTGACTTACCACGAAGCCTAGGTGCTTAACTGAGGTTACTCCGAATACACACTTCTGAGGGTTGAGCCTTCGGTTGAACTTTCGGATGCGATTGAAGAACACTTTTAATGAGGAAAAATGATCTCCTCGATCACGGCTCTTAACTATCATATCGTCCACATATACCTCAACAATATCATGGATCAAGTCATGGAGGATGGTGGTTGCAGCTCTCTGATATGTGGCGCCCGCGTTCTTTAACCCGAAAGGCATAACTTTGTAGCAATACGTCCCCCAAGGAGTAATGAAGGAAGTCTTGATCTGATCCTCTTTCGCCATAAGGATTTGGTTATATCTCGAAAACCCATCCATGAATGAGAACATAGCGTGTCTTGCCGTATTATCGACCAACATATCTATGTGTGGCAAAGGAAAGCAATCTTTCGGTGAAGCAGCTTTCAAATCTCTAAAGTCGATGCACATTCGCACCCTTCCGTCCTTCTTAGGGACTACCACGATGTTGGCAAGCCAATCGGGGTGTTTCACAGCTTGTAGAAAGCTTGCGTCTATCTGTTTCTGAACCTCTTCTTTAACCTTGAGACTAATCTTTGGTTTCATGTGTCGGAGTTTCTGTTGCTTAGGCTTGCAGTCTGGCACTAAAGGAAGACGATGTTCAGCAATGTTGCGGTCAACCCCAGGGATATCAGCATAGGACCAGGCAAATACATCCACATATTCTCTCAACAATGCAGTAAGCGACTCTCGCTCTTCTGGGGACAATGATGACCCTATCTTGACTTCTCTTTTATCTTCTTTGGTGCCAATGTTTATTATTATGGACTCTTCAATTGGTGATATGTATGTTTGTGGCAATTCGTTATCATTTGATGATGCATCATGCTCAAAATCAAGTTCTTGTACACATATATGCTCAGAGACACAGGTAGGGTTGGGAATTTCCAGGTCAGATAGGTCATCTGAGGAGGGGTATTCTGTGGTGGAGGTAGTAGATCCTTCGGATTCGGAATCAGTGGTGGTTGGGCCCGACAGAGGGTTAGGTGAGAAATCTGAGTTTGGCTCGGTGCTCGAGTCAAGGGATGACTCGGAGTTGGTTGATGTGTTTGTGTCACTGGTTAGGGTTTTTGGGGGATGGCTACCCACATAAATCCGCACCTCACGATCTACTTCTTTTATCCGACGTTCATAGCTCCACTTTCTCACAATATGACTTGACTCGATCTAATTAGTCGGGTCAAACTTGTCCTTCTTCACATTCAAATGTCTTAAAGAGTCGATTGAGGACTCTATAACGAATGTTCTCCACCCAGTCATCATTCATTGTGTCACCTTCTTCTGGTTTTCGAACATCATCAATCATGACCTCATCTAACTCATTGAAGAATATTTCTAGACCTGGTAGTCTCTTCTGCCCCTGCTGTGCAAACCATGGCTCGGGAAAACCATAGTAAAGTTCATTCTCTCCGGGTTGAACAAATTGGCCGTTCAAAGTCTTAGAGAAAGACTTATTTGTTTCTTGATCGTCGTTCAGGTCGTAACCTAACCCGGATCGGTTCTTGTTATCCATTGGAATGATGGGTTCTCTAATTCCTCGGCCATGCTTTCCAAGCCCGGTTCCTGGTACATGCCCCATTTTCATCATCATTCTGGCTCCAGGCGAGTCAGCTTTCATTGTCCATGTGAACTGGCGGTTGGCCACAGGTCTGGCGGTTGACTTGACAAAGGAACTCGTCATCTGGTTCAAAGAAGCGGGTGAAGGGTGAGGGTATCTTTGTGGTGATAAGGGTCGGGAGCATATGTGTATGTACAATTCCTTGGAATGACAAGATGCTCCATGCTTTATAACCAAAACTTGAATTTTTTTTTTCAGTATATATATATTTTTTTTTATATTTTAAGAAATAGGACCTTCCCAAAACTCATTTAAAAATAAATTTGAAAGAAAATCATTATTTCTCCAAGATATATACAGAAAAAATAAGTTTCAACCAATCTCGACCATTTGCATTTCCAATGTCATTTCCTTTTCTCTCTTTTTTTTTTGCTCCATTTTTTGGATTTCTTCTTTTTGGTTGGACCGCACCCGAAGGCTGCCTACGTATCTCCAATGTGTGCGACCAAACATTTTCAAAAATATTGAATATTTTGAAAATGTACATTGGAGAATCAGGTCTACGTAGTTCAGGATAATAACTGATGATTTTTTTATTTATTATTATTTTTTTTTCTTTTTTTTTTTAGCCGAGCTTGAAAAGAGCTGCCTACGTACCCCCGTGCACGTGAGTACAAGTGTTTCTAGATGTTGCCAAATCCTTCGGGGATCATGCCATACGTAGTTCTATTACAAAGTGCTTAAGGAAAAGATTTACTTCCTATGGTCGAACTCGAATAAGTTGCCTACGTACCCCAAGTGCTTGTGCTTACATGTGTATCTATTCTGGATCATCAAAAATGCACTTTTAAGTCCTATTGGGGATCAGACCATGACGTAGTTCTCGGTATACAAACTATTACATCTATTGAGACTTAAATAAAAAGACTAGTCCTGATTGCCCCTTTATTTGAGATGTGCCCGGGCAATTGGGCAACTGGTGTGACGTCTTCGATTACCGGAGATGAATTAACCCTGTCTCGCGGAGCTCTTCGATCTTGAGGCGCAAGGGTAGACAATTATCAGTCATATGGGCAAACTTCTGGCAGTAATCACAGTATTTGTTAACGTCCACGGGAAGTGGTGGTTCTCGAGTCGGAGGAGGTAATGGTGTTATCAACCTCTGGCACATAAGCCGCCCAAATACATAGCTCAAAGGCTCCTGCAGTGGTTCAAGTCGACGGCAAGGTAGGGGAATCTGCGGTGCCTGAGGTTGTGGTATGACTCCGTCAAATATGTAGTGACTGTATGGGTCTGGTGCTTGCCTCATCATTTTGATCTTTTGAAGGTCAAGAGCATAACCGTGATCTTGAAGATCTTCTAGCTTGCAGTACAATTTCTTGCTCATCTCCATGAAGTACTCATCTTGTAAACTTTTTACGATCCAGAGGAGACTCTCTTTCAATGACGGTAAGCTGAGCACCCTTTTGCCTTGTTCCTTCCACCGAGCTATGTAGGTCGTGAACAGTTCTCCGTGAAGTTGTTGCATGTTTTCGAGCTTAAGCTTTTCCACCATGTCGCTTGACCCGGCATTTACCCAGTCACGAAAGCAGTTGCCAGATTTTGCCAACATCCGAATTGATATGGTACAAGGTTGGAGTACCATTCACGGGCTCTTCCTTCGAGGCTCTTCCCAAAATAATAAGGGTACAACTCCTCACTAATTTCCAAAGGGTGCAGGCCATGCACAAAGTGCTTCAGATGAGTATGAGGATCACCTCTTCCATTGAACTTTTCAAATTCAGGAATTTTCACATTCTGAGGAATACGGAGCCCTGGAAACATAATTAATGTTTCTATGTCGATCTTTTCTTTGGCAGTGAATAATTCCAGATCAGAATCATAACTGGGTATATAAGGTTGATGCACACGAACAGCGCTACCACTTCCCGTACTAGAGTATGTGCTGATCTCATGTGAAGATGAACCTGGCTCAATCTCATTAATGAATTCTTCCATTCTGTCCTCGTGTTCCAAAAACTCGTTGTTCCCTCTTGATATAGCTCTAATCAAGAAACCATTAAATCTATCTCCCATTTCTTCATCCAAATGCAATATGGGTTCGCTAGTGGATGCGATGGCCATAATTTCTGGATCACCCTTCAATGTGACAACACAATGCAGGCTCTGAAAATGCAATTTTTGGTGAAGTGTTGAAGCAATTGCTCTTGACTAGTGAAGCCACGGCCTACCCAATAGAAGATTGAAACATGCGGGGATATTGATCACTAGAAATTCTACATCATGGACCACAGGTCCATACTCAAGCGGTAATTTGATTGTCCCCATTATGTTTCTTTTTTCATTATCGTAGCCTCGCACCACTTGATTGGAGGGCTCAACGTGTTCGAGGGAGAATCCAAGCTTGTTGAGTGCTCAGAGAGGACAAACATTTACAACTGACCCATTATCGATCAAGACTCGGGGAACTCTCTTTCCGTTACATTCCACGGTAATGTGGAGAGAGTGATTATGGTCAACATCCTCTGGGAGATCTTTGTCAGAGAATTGTAGTACTTGCGAGGACCCATAGACTAAAACGACCACTTCATCCGGAGAGATATCTGAGCTTACCGCCACCTCATTTAAATGCCTAAGCACTGCAGATCGGTGCGGTTGTGAGGTCATTAATAATTTCCAGATGGATACATTGGATTTCACCTCCTTCATTCTTTTAATTGCTTCATCATCAACATGTTCATCTACTACTACTTCTTTCCCTTTTTCTTTGTGGCGCAAAGCTTCCAAAGGATTCTCATCCTCCAGATGTGCAGGTTTGAAATGTCTTTCGGTTCTCGTGAGGTGAGCAACTGTGGTGTCTTCATCATCACTAGGCAGATCTTGTAAACATGTAGCAAGGCAAGAACCATGGTCATGCCCCGAGCCCTCTCGCTCAATAATTTCTATCACTGAAGCATCCTCCTCTTCCGCTTCATGATCAAGCATCAGTAACCCTCCATCGCATTGCAGAGTTGAACATAGATTGGAGAACATATCGTCCTTAACCTCAAAATGTTTAATAGGTTTCAACATCACTCGTGATCTAGTGGAAAAATCCACAATCAAAACTTTCGAGGTAGGAGACAAGGAAACTTCCATTAATCGTAGCTGGACTTCGGTTATCAACTCTGTCGGGTTAATCCCTGTTGTAACGAGAGATATTGCATAAATATGATTTTTCTGATGGCTAGGGAGTGGGTTTTTTGTGATGTTAGGAGGGTTGTTACTGGTTTTGGCAGTGTTAATGGTAAGCTTTCCTTCATCAATCAGGTCTTGGATCTTGTGCCTTAAGGCTAAACATGAATCAAGCGAGTGCCCAGCATATTGGTGAAACTTGCAATGATCATTTGGATTCTGACCGGGCCTTAGCGGTGGTGGTGGTCTAACCGCCAAAGGCTGAATCATTCCTGCCTTGGTCAATTTTTCAAAAGCTTGAGTCAATGACATGCCCAGAGGGGTAAATTCTCGCCTCGGGGTAAGCTGAAACACTGTAGAGGATGCTATGTTGCTGATTTCTGCAGGCTTTCCCGTACTCTGAGAAGGAAAATTATAAAGTCTCTTTCGGTACCTCGAGCTTGACGCTGGTTCTTCTTTCTTAGACTCTGTTCTGAGAGAGTCCTCAATTGCCGATCCAGTGGAAATTAAAGCTTTGAAAGAAGGGAAATACTTATACATCATCTTTCCTTTCAAGTCCGGTGTGAGGTTCCGAACTATCATTTGTATCTGATCCTCCTCTGTTGGTCGATTTATCATTTGAGAAGCCTTACCCCTCCATCTACTAATGAAAGTAGAGAAAGTCTCAATAGGGTACTGGTAAGTTGTTTCAAGATCTCTTCTGGTCACATCAACCTCTTCATTGTACTTGTATTGCCGTGTGAATTCCCAGACAATATTGGACCAAGTATCTTTCTTTGAATTCTCGAGCTGGAAGAACCACTGGGTTGCTGCCCCGTCTAGGTATTGTTGGAAGAGTTGAGCAATCAATTCTTCTGATACACTCCATGGGCTCATTGCCCCTACATACATCTTGAGGAAAGTCGTGGGACTTCCTGTCCCATTGAACTTTGATATGTTGGGCATTCTAAACCCATTTGGGAGACGAGCCGTTGGGAATAGAGCTAGTCCATGAGTATCGAGCCATGGTTTGGCAATTGTCATTCCTTTCAAAACCTCTTTCATCTTTCTGACTTCCTCACCCAGTTTATCATCCCCTGCTACAGAGCCACACTCAAGATCGAACGGAGTACCATCGCCTGGTGTCTCGTGTTGCTCAGGTTCTCTGTGGAGTTGGGTTATAGTTTGCTCAATCATATCCTGGCGAGATAATATCAGTTGCATCATCTCCCTCATCTCGGTCAAAGCATCTGGAGGAGGAGGAGGTGGAGGGTTCTGGTCTGGAATATCAGCCATTTTTTGTGGTGGTGAAATGATTTTGCGGAATATGGTTATTAGGAGTAGGTACTGAGACAATACTGGAAAGTGAAGATGAACTGAAGATTGGAGAAGTTCAAACAAGCCTGGTGGAGGGACGGATCCAACGGGATGTCCTGCACAATGAAAATATGCAAAGTTAGGCAAAATGATAAAGAAAATATTTTCCGTATATAGCTTTGGAGAAATAAGTTTTTTATTCGAAAACTCAGCTTTTTGATTTTTTTTTTTTTTGAAAATGGTGGAATTTTGGGAAAATCCATAATGAAGAAAAAGAATTTAATTCAAAAGAGGGATTTTCTTAAAAAATAATTTGTGGGGTTTTTGGAAAAGAAGTTTCATGATATGCACATGAGATGCATGAATGCATGGTGACAGAGTTACTCAAATATAGCGCAAATCAAGTATGCGTCGGTCCAGTGCTCGCCTAAAGTCAATCTATAGACGATATTTTCACATCTTTACTTTCTCTGAGTTTTGGAGTACACACATAGGGACTGGCACTCGTATGAACGCAAGTATATGTCGTAGCTTCCTTAATATTGTATTGGTTTGCTAGTCTGGAGCTCACTCGATGAACGAGACACCAGCTTAAGAAAATGAAAAAAGAAAATCGTTGTGTGTGTGTGCGGACCATTTGTTCAAACAGGCATTCCAAGCACATGTAATTGCACATAATTACAAGATATAAACAAAATAGGCATAACGAATACATACATTAAACCTAAGCCAATTTCGAAAAGCTTTAAAAGGGGATATGACGTACTTTCGGATTTAGACCTCTTTTGTGGACATCAATCCCCAGTGGAGTCGCCATTCTGTGGGGCCGGATTCTCGGGTTTTCTGGATCAGGACCCGGGAATCGTCGCGTTATGCGCCAAGGGGGCGCATCCCACGGAAATTGACCGATTGAAGGAGGTCAATTGTCAAGAAATCATCGCAAGGTTCGAAATCGCCACCTTGTTAAAATGAATATAAATAAAGGTTCGAAGTCGCCACCTTGTTATGACCCAAACAAGGACGGGTTCCAAAAGGAAAGGGTTTTATAAAAGATTTAAAAGAAAATCATTTAAGAAACCCAAAATTGACTCCATTGCGATAAGGCACAAAAATTCTTGTGACTGGCCTACATTACAAAGATTTGGGTTCGGTGTCTAGGTTAGAAGGTGCGGACGTCCTCGGACCCGTGTCCTCCTCCGTACTGAGTACGGGCTCTTTACTAATACGTCAAATCCCTTTGAAAGCTTCAAATTTGGTTACATTATGCCTAAAAATGAAAACACATAAGTTCACATTGTCACACAACATGCTTGCACGCAAATCGAGGCAAAGGCCTAAAAACCGATATATTCACATATGTACAACGGGCTTGGATACGCTTATACTGCACTACGTACCAATCATCGTAGGACTTGAATCTACTCATGGATCAAAGCCCTAATCGTAGTTCTTGAACGGGGAATTCCGTCATTAGACTCTTGGGTGCCACTAAGGCGGGTGTGTTCGTTCTTTCCCGTTTAGAGTGTGATCACCAATATTTTCTATAATTATAATATCGATTTATAATTCATTTATAAACAGTTTTGGAGATTTAAATCGTATATTTATTTAACGATTCGATTTACTCAAATTAAGCCATAATAATATTAATTATTATTATGGGAATTTCGGGATTTATAATTATCAAATTGAGGGATTTAGTTAAAATGGTTTTGTATATGAATAAGCCTTATTCATATTGTTTTAATTGGTTTTAATTAGCATTTAATTAGTTTTAATTGTTTTTAATTAGCAATTAAATCAGAAAATAATCCTAATTCTAGTAGGGTTTGACTTTCCTTGACTAAGCACCTATATAAGCTAAAAGATGGGTCAGTTGATCAGTTTACAAAACTGAGCAAAAAGCCCCAATTCTCTTCTCTCTCTCTCACGCTATTCTCTCTCTCTCCACCGCACACCTCTCTCTCTCTCTCCCCCTTCTGTCGTCAGCCACCAGGCCAGCACCGCCTCCTCTTCCTCCCGCCGGTGAGCCGCCCTTCCCCCTCTTTTCCTTTCTCTCTCCCCGTACTCTGTTTTCCCCCTCCTTTGTTTTCGTCGAGGCGCGACAGTCGCGCCACCGCCGCGCCTGGGTGGTCGCCGGCCAGTGGCCGACGCGACGGGACCTTGCCCGTCGCTCCTCCCCCTCTCATTCGCTCTCTCTCTCCCTCGCGAACTCTCTCTCTCTCTCTCTCTCGCGATCTCTCTCACTCTCTCTCTCCTCCATCGCCGGTGCTTCGGCGAGCCATCGCCGACGATGGTGGTCGGTGGGTGGTGGTCTTGGTGATGGGCTAGGTCGTAGGTCCCCATGCTTGGTGTATCACGGCCTAGACTCGAAAAATCGATTAGGGTTTCGTTTAATATTTTCGTTTTAATTAATTTTGTATTTTCAGTATTTTTCAATAATTGTTTTTATTTTTCTGTACTCGTTCGGAGTCCGAATCCGGATTTTCAAAAGCCTAGATTGGTTAGAATAAATCAAAGAATTTAATAAAAATATTTTTTTACAATTTCAGTACTGTTTGAATTGTCGTATTTATTAATTATGTCTCGGTAATTGTTTTTAATTAGGACCAAACGGACAAGCGTGATCGGGATATGATTAGCCAAGTTATCTAGTGCTTAGTGAGTGTTTGTTAGGTAAGCGATTATGCCTACCTCTTTCCAAAGCCCCATCAAAACTATTTTGATGTGTTATGTGCTAATTGATTAGTATTGTGAATTTAATATGCGAAGCATGATTAAATTATATCGCCGTTAATTATGAGAATTTGAAATATATTCTTTGCTATAAATATGATTTATATTGAGTATGATACGTTTATAAAGTTTCATTAATTAATTAGTTCATATGCTAATTAATGTTTAATTATGGCGATGTTGAATTTCTAATATTATTATGATATAATAATATGTGCTACTTGGAATGGGATATTATTAAGTGCTAATGAGCACCTACTATTATATTGGATGGTTTATTTGTGAAAGTGTAATTTTTGGATATCATGATTTACTGCCGAAGTGCTGCCGAAATTTCGTTAGACATATATGAAGCATGACTATTGTTAATATGCCCTTATGTCGTTATCGTCGTTATTATTATTCATTATCATGAGCATGAAATAAAGCAATATGTCGTGGTCTCGTTGTACCACTAGGTCAATCAATGCAAGTATGTGAATTGAATTAAATGAGAATAAGACTCCTAATGGATCCCTAGGAGTAGTCGAGCTATCGAGACTTATCTAATTGATATAGTCTAGGAATGCGTGATTCCCAAGTTACTTTTATGGACACCTCGTAGTGTATTCGGGACGGATCATTCCCCATTGTTTAACTCTCTACATATCGATTATTATGTTAGAGGTAGTGTGAGTATACACTAGCGTAAGTCCATGGCATGTCTATATCTATCTATGAACAGTATGGGTAATCGCTGTTCTATTCGATCTCTTACCTCTCTAATCAATATGATTTATCTATTTGTGTTCGAATGATCACTAAAGCAAGAATTGCATGTAATTCAATATCCAGTAAGCGTGTGCTTGATTGTATGACTACTTGTGCATGCAAATGAATTTCAATGATTCTTCTAAAACTCAGATAAGGTTTGCGAAGGTGTTTTTACTGGGTATGGACGACGTTTATTCAGTTTATCTGATTTTTGTTTTCTTTTGTTTCTTCTCTTTTTCTTCTGTACCTTGTTTCCTCACGGAAACCAAAGTGCAGGTGTAGCTGAGTGAGGACGGTTTGCTAGAAGGTTGAATGTGGGCTGTTTGTTTAGAACTATGGATTTATTGGGTACCTTGGATTCTTTGGGATTTTGGTTTGTGCCCTTGAAGGCAAAGTTGTAATAAAACTATATTGGACTTAAGACCGCTGGATAGACAACTCTGATATTTATGTTAATTTGTTTAGATGCTTCCTTTGATACCTAGTTTTCCTTTCTGCTTAGCATTTACTCCTTAGCGATAAATGTTGCAGTAGCATTCCCTTGGGTACGTGACGGTTCGGCGGTGTCGAGTCGTGTACAGCGACGTCGATAGTTCCCTGGAAATCGTTGCGAATTCGATGGTGTTACAAATGGTATCAGAGCCCTAGGTTTAAAAGGTTGCATAGGTTTAATAAATGAATTAATAAAGATTAGTTTCATTTTTGGGAAAATAAAATATAATTAAAGCCGTTGAGCGTAGTATTTCTAGAAGATAGGAATTACTTGAAATCACCTTAATTGTGATTCAAATGTTCTCATTGTTTGATTGCCCTTTTGTAGATGGCAATTACTCGTTTGACCGCGATGAAGTCGACTAGAGGTAGAAAACAACGAGCGATGATTGTTGCACTCTAGAACGAGGTGGAGTATGTAGACATCTCCGATAGTGAGCCTACACACGGCGAGCGTGACGAGGCCGCGGCTGCCCTTGTGGCGCAAGGCAATGGCGCTCACGAGGTGGACCAACCCGCGCCTGATGCTCGTGACGATGACGTTCCAATAGAGCCTAATCATGACTTGGATGCTAACGAGGATCTTAATCCTGAAGAGGAACCTACCGAGTCCGAACCTGAGGCTGACGATGCTCCTGCTGACGAGCCAAGTGTTGAGCCTAACTCTGTGGAACTAGAGATGCGTTTCGAGTATGGAGCTGGTGTCCCTGATTCACCTAGCATGCCAGACTTAGAGGATATTGGTGATGCAAGCGGCAACAACTCTGTACCTCCTTCGCCTACTGCTGATGTGTCTCCTCCTGTGGAGCCTTTCGTTGCCACTGATGCCGAGCTAGATGACACCCGTGCCTACATTGATCGTGCATTCACTACGGTCGAGCGTTACGAATATGAGAACCGTACGAGGATACACCAAGGTTTTTGGGTAGAACTCTTACTAGTTGGCTTACCCAACCTACATCCTTGGAGAGGTCTCAAGGAGAAGTATGATGATGTGGTACGGAGGAGTGGCTACATCAACGATGGGAAGTATGGCAAAGGCAATCGTTGGGCGCTGACTTTTCAAGGTGTTGGAAATGAGTTATGCTTTTCTGAGTTTGAATGGAAGGTTAATCACATTCTAGTGTCTGCTACAAAGGACATCTGTGAAAGCTGCTGGTCTAAGAAGCGCAAACTCGTGGATAACTTTAGAAGGCGCTTCATGCCTCAAAAGTTTAGAGGTGACGAGCATCCTTACACGCCTTGTAGAGAAGTGAAGCCAAGGAGGGATGATGATGATGATGATACGCCTCTTGGATCGAAGCAAAACCCAGTTGCTGTTTAGATATTTTGTTGATTAGAGTAGTTGTTTTGTTTAGAAACATTATTCCACTTTTGTGATGGCCCTGCGTGGTCAAGTTTGATGATGGTGTGTAGTTGCCTAAGCAACAATTATTTTTGACTCTTATCTATTTTGCAATCTATCCTATTGAAAAAAGTATTTCATTTGATTATATGGATGTTATTATGATTCGTTTATATCATTGTGTGTCACATATTTGCATGATTGACCAAAAGCATGATTGCTATCTCTTATCGTCGTGACATGATGGGAAATCCATGTCGAAATTATGGAAATTTTTTTGTTGAGCATTATCAACTCTCTTGTGAGCCAAGTGCTAAAGCATATCAATATGATTAAGTGTGATTATCTATTGCCCTACTAAAATAGTATGGAGCCTCTTTATGTGCATTATGAACATCTTTGTCTATTCATGTGAAACCTACATGTCTAAAGTGTATTGTATGCCTATCGAACTATTACGCATGAGAACTGAGAACAATAAAGCAAGTATGTTGCTTAGACCTACGTTGTAAGGTCGATCATCGAAACTTATATGCTATATGCTAAATGTCAAGAGAAAGGTTTCAATTACAACCTACTTCTCTCAATTAGACCTTAATGGGTCGAGATGTGCAAATTGTGTGAATGGTGTTCATACCATTACTTTTATATTCTCAAATTCGAGAAAATGTCAACCAACGCCGATAGAATCGCTAGACTCGAGGATGGTCTGACCGGTATGGTCGAGATCATGGCACGACAAATGGCAGGCTAAGAAGAGATGGAAACCGCACAAGCCTTTGCAGCGTGTAGTTTCCGAGATTTTGACGCTCTTAAACCTCCTAGGTTCGAAGGTGGTGCCGATCCAACAAAGTTCGAGACTTGGATCATCGAGTTCGAGAACTTGTTTCTGGCTACAAATCGGCCTAACAACATCAAAGTTAGCTTTGGGACGTACTATCTGAAGGGTGAAGCTAACAAGTGGTGGAACGATGTGAGAACTGATTTACTTGCAACGCCGAACTTTAATTGGGATCGTTTTAAGGTAGCCATTCATGCTAGATTTTATCCTAGTGCTCTACGACGCCTGAAGCAACGTGAGTTTGAAGGGTTAAGCCAAGACAAGCTGTCTGTGGCCGAGTATGCTGCCAAGTTCAACGAGCTTGCTATTTTTGCTCCTAATCTGCTGACAACTAAAGCTGAGCGAATCGAAAGGTTCGAGGACGGACTGAAATGGGATATTCAACGTTTTGTCGCTGGACAATCTATCACTTTTCAGGAATCCTATGACAAGGCCCTGAACCAGGAGAGGATTGTTGGACGTCGTGACACGCATTTGGGAAAGAACAAGCGCGACGAAGGCAATCCATCACAATCGAATAATGGCGACAAGAGGTCAAGACCGAATGGCAACAACAGCTACCAAGGTGGTCAGAACCACAATGCGAATAGAAATCGTGACTCGAATAGTCATCGAGCTACGATAATGGCCAGAAGGAATACGCCTTGTACTCGCTGTAACAAGACGCATGCCGATAAGAACTGTCGAGGTGACGTGTTGCAATGCTATGAGTGCAACAAACCAGGTCACAAAACTTCTGAATGTTGGAGCCGAGGTAGGAATGGTAATGGGCAGAACCGCGATAACAACTACAATCGTGGTGGGAATAACAATGGCTATCGTGGTAATGGTGGTAACTACCGTGGAAACGGGGGTTACAACAACAACAACAACCGCAACAATGTTGCTCCTGCTGTGAACAACCAAGTTCAAGCTCCTGCTACTGCTAATCCCGCGCCGAACAACAACAACAACAACAATAGAGGGGTTAATGGTAGAATCTTTTTGATGAATCGCAATGAAGCAGAAGCAAACCCGAACATGATCGCTGGTACTTTTCTTGTTCCTTCTTTTCCCGATTTTGTTTTGTTTGATAGTGGTGCGACGCATTCTGTACTTTCTAAGTGCTTTGCATCTAAGATAGGATTAGAACCTAGTTCTGTGTATACTGCAAATATGAGGATGCCAGATGGATCGATCGCTAAGTGTAAAGCGTTGTATGAAAAGTGTCCGATTAGGATAGCTGGTTCCGATTTACCCGCGGATATGATCCAGATGGATTTGAAGGACTTTGATGTGATATTGGGAATGGATTGGTTAGCCAAGTATAGGGCTAAGTTAGAGTGCTTTGAACAACGCGTTTCTTTGCGAGGACCTAAAGGTAAGAGGATCACTTACCGAGGAGTAGTGGTCAAGCCTAAGCTGAAGGTGATGGCTACTATGAAGGTTAAAGAGTGCGTGACTAAGGGTGAAGCGATTTTCCTTTGTCATGTGGTGAACACGAGCTGCGAGACGGAAGCTTCTCAACCTATTCCTGTAGTTTCCGAGTATGCTGACGTGTTTCCCGAAGAGATTTCCGGAATGCCTCCACAACGCATTATCGATTTTACGATCGAGCTTGCTCCAGGTTCTGCACCAATCTCAAAAGCACCGTATCATATGGCACCTACTGAGATGAAGGGTGAAAACACAACTTGAGGATTTATTACAAAAGGGATACATACGTCCGAGTGTATCGCCTTTGGGTGCTCCTGTTTTGTTTGTACGGAAGAAGGATGGTAGTATGAGACTATGCATTGACTACCGCGAGTTGAACAAGATCACGATCAAGAATAGATACCCACTTCCCCGAATTGAAGATATGTTTGACCAACTGCATGGTGCGTCAATTTTCTCAAAGATAGACCTGCGATCAGGATACCATCAGTTGAGGATCTCTAAGCCTGATATTGCGAAAACAGCGTTTAGGACGAGGTATGGGCACTATGAGTTCACTGTGATGCCTTTTGGGTTGACAAATGCGCCTGCAAAGTTTATGGACTTGATGAGCCGTACGTTCCAGCCTTACCTAGACCAATTTGTTGTAGTCTTTATCGATGATATTCTGGTTTACTCGAAGAACGCCGAGGAGCATGAGCAACATCTACGTACTGTTTTGGAGATTCTGCGAAGACATCAACTTTATGCCAAGTTGTCTAAGTGTGAGTTTTGGTTAGACACGGTATCTTTCTTAGGACACGTGGTGTCTAAGGATGGAGTGGCCGTGGATCCAGAGAAGATTCGAGTTGTTACAGATTGGCCAAGACCAACAACCGTGACCGAAGTTCGAAGTTTTCTTGGACTTGCTGGATATTATAGACGATTTGTGGAAGGTTTCTCAAAGATTGAGCAACCAATCACGAATTTGATGAAGAAAGCGACAAAGTTTGTATGGTCCGACAAGTGTGAGACTGCTTTCCAAGAGTTGAAGAAACGTCTTACAAGTGCACCTACTTTGACATTACCGTCCGGAACGGAAGGATATGAGGTCTACAGTGACGCGTCTAAGCATGGATTAGGGTGTGTTTTGATGCAACATGGAAAGGTCGTGGCTTACGCCTCACGACAACTGAAGAAGCACGAGGATAACTATCCTACGCACGATCTAGAACTTGCTGTTGTTGTATTTGCATTGAAGATTTGGCGACATTACCTGTATGGTTCCGCAGTCAAGATATTTACTGATCACAAGAGTCTCAAGTATATCTTTACGCAGATATAGTTGAACATGCGCCAAAGGAGATGGCTAGAACTTCTGACGGAGTACGACATTGATATACAGTACCATGAGGGTAAAGCGAACGTAGTCGCTGATGCTTTGAGTACGAAGACTCGACATTCGTTAAACATTGCTTTAGTGCTTCCTAAGGAGATCATACGTGACTTGCAAAGTCTCGAGGTGGAGATTGTGTTTCAAGGTGACGTTCAATGTACCTTAGCACATATGACTGTTCGACCAACACTGCTTGAAGAGATCAAAGATAAACAAAGTGGTGATGAGGATCTTTAGCGGATTCTAAACCACAAAGACGAGGGTAGGTCCGAGGACTTCACTTTGGGCCCAGATGGAATTATGAGATTTCGAGAACGTGTTTGCGCACCCAATGACCCAGATATCAAAAGTCAGATTCTGGGTGAAGCTCATAATACACCGTATTCTGTATATCCTGGTGGAGCTAAGCTTTACAAAGATCTTCGCCAAGTGTTCTGGTGGAAAGGTATGAAACAAGATGTCGCTGAGTTAGTAGCGAAGTGTTTGACATGTCAGAAAGTCAAGATCGAGCACAAGAGATCGGGTGGAATGGTACAGTCACAGGAAGTTCCGACTTGGAAATGGAATTCGATTTCTATGGATTTTGTCATGGGTTTACCTTTGACACAAAAGAAGAACAATGCCATTTGGGTGGTTGTAGATCGTTTGACGAAGGTCGCACGATTCATCCCTATGCACGACACGTGGGAAATGGAGAAACTGGCTAACGCGTATGTCAAGGAGGTCATGAGACTTCATGGTGTACCTGATGATATTGTTTCTGATAGAGACTCGAGATTTCTCTCTAACTTTTGGCAGAAATTACAATAAGCTTTCGGAAGCAAATTGAAGTTTAGTACCGCTTTTCATCCTGCAACAGATGGCCAGACGGAAAGGATAATCCAGACTCTAGAGGATATGCTTCGAGCGTGTGCCCTCGAATACCAAGGTTCGTGGGATAAACACATTCCGTTGATCAAATTTTCTTACAAAAATAGCTATCATTCAAGCATGGATCGAGCGCCATATGAAGCCTTGTATGGTAGGAAGTGTAGATCGCCTGTATGTTGGAACGACATTAGCGAGACTACAGTTTTAGGTCCTGATATAATCCAACAGACTGTCGACATTGTGAAGGTGATTCAGACGAAGATGCGAAGTGCACAAGATCGCCAGAAATCATATGCAGATAGAGGTCGTAGACCTGAAGAATTTGAGGTGGGAAGCAAGGTACTTTTGCGAGTATCTCCTACCAAGGGTGTTATGCGTTTTGGTCATAAGGGGAAGTTAAGTCCTCGTTACATTGGACCTTACGAGATCCTAGAGAGGATTGGTGAAGTTGCTTATCGTCTAGCTTTACCTGTGGAACTTGAGAAAGTCCACAATGTCTTTCACGTCTCTCAAATGAAGCGATACATACACGATCCAACTCATGTTGTTCAACCTGAAACGATCGAACTTGACGAGAGTTTGGCATATGAAGAACGTCCGATCGAGATCACCGACCGCAAAGAGCGCTCGACTCGCACAAAGACTATTCTGATTGTGAAAGTTATTTGGTCCCGTCATGGTCAAGAAGAGGCAACATGGGAAGCTGAATCCATGATGCGCGAGAAGTACCCAGAACTCTTTCTCGAAGGTACTAATTCCATTCGAGTTTCGGGACGAAACCCTTTATAAGGAGGGTAGAATGTCACACCTAGTAATTTCGTGTTTTGTTTACCGCTTTGCACGAGTTGCATGTTCTAGCATTGCATGTTGCACTGCTAATCAACCTAGATCACAACCGTAGTACACGCATTGCATTGTCGTTGTCCTAAAATCGATTTATACCTTCGTATGGGTAAACTCGTTTTGTCGTTGAGAAGTGATTACTTCATGTTTCAAGTTTCGGGACGGAACTTCTTTTAAGGAGGGTAGAATGTGATACCCCAATATTTTCTATAATTATAATATCGATTTATAATTCATTTATAAATAGTTTCGGAGATTTAAATCGTATATTTATTTAACAATTCGATTTACTCAAATTAAGCCACAATAATTTTAATTATTATTACGGGAATTTCGGGATTTATATTTTCAAATTGAGGGATTTAGTTAAAATGGTTTTGTATATGAATAAGGTTTATTCATATTGTTTTAATTGGTTTTAATTAGCATTTAATTAGTTTTAATTATTTTTAATTAGCAATTAAATCAGAAAATAATCCTAATTCTAGTAGGGTTTGACTTTCCTTGACTAAGCACCTATATAAGCTAAGAGATGGGTCAGTTGATCAGTTTACAAAACTGAGCCAAAAGCCCCAATTCTCTTCTCTCTCTCTCTCACGCTATTCTCTCTCTCTTTTCTCTCTCTCTCTCCACCGCACACCTCTCTCTCTCTCTCCCCCTGCTGTCGCCGACCACCAGGCCAGCACCGCCTCCTCTTCCTCCCGCCGGTGAGCCGCCCTTCCCCCTCTCCTTCTTTCTCTCTCTTTTCCTTTCTCTCTCCCCGTACTCTGTTTTCCCCCTCCCCTGTTTTCGTCGAGGCGCGACTGTCGCGCCACCGCCACGCCACCAGGCCGCGCCTGGGTGGTTGCCGGCAAGTGGCCGACGCGACGGGACCTTGCCCGTCGCTCCTCCCCCTCTCAGTCGCTCTCTCTCTCCCTCGCGAACTCTCTCTCACTCTCTCTCTCTCTCGCGATCTCTCTCACTCTCTTTCTCCTCCGTCGCCGGTGCTCCGGCGAGCCACCGCCGACCATGGTGGTCGGTGGGTGGTGGTCTTCGGGATGGGCTAGTTCGTGGGTCCCCATGCTTGGTGTATCACGGCCTAGACTCGAATAACCGATTAGGGTTTCGTTTAATATTTTCGTTTTAATTAATTTCGTATTTTCAGTATTTTTCAATAATTATTTTTATTTTTCTATACTCGTTCGGAGTCCGAATCCGGATTTTCAAAAAGCTAGATCGATTGGAATAAATCAACGAATTTAATAAAAATATTAGTTTATAGTTTCAGTACTGTTTGGATTTTCGTATTTATTAATTATGTCTCAGTAATTATTTTTAATTAGGACCAAACGGACAAGCGTGATCGGGTTGTGATTAGCCAAGTTATCTACTGCTTAGTGAGCATTTGTTAGGTAAGCGATTGTGCCTACCTCTTTCCAAAGCCCCATCAAAACTATTTTGATGTGTTATGTGCTAATTGATTATTATTGTGAATTTAATATGCGAAGCATGATTAAATTATATCGTCGTTAATTATGAGAATTTGAAATATATTCTTCGCTGTAAATATGATTTATATTGAGTATGATAAGTTTATAAAGTTTTGTTAATTAATTAGTTCATATGCTAATTAATGTTTAATAATGGCGATGTTGAATTTCTAATATTATTATAATATAATAATATGTGCTATTTGGAATGGATATTATTGAGTGCTAATGAGCACCTACTATTATATTGGATGGTTTATTTGTGAAAGTGTAATTTTTGGATATCATGATTTAATTATGAAGCATGACTATTGTTAATATGCCCTTATGTCGTTATCGTCGTTATTATTATTCATTATCATGAGCATGAAATGAATCAGTATGTCTGGTCTCGTTGTACCACTAGGTCAATCAATGCAAGTATGTGAATTGAATCAAATGAGAATAAGACTCCTAATGGATCCCTAGGAGTAATCGAGCTATCGAGACTTATCTAATTGATATAGTCTAGGGATGCGTGATTTCCAAGTTACTTTTATGAAAACTACGTAGTGTGTTCGGGATGGATCATTTTCCATTGTTTAATTCTCTACATATCGATTATTATGTTAGAGGTAGTGTGAGTATACACTAGCGTAAGTCCATGGCATGTCTATATCTATCTATGAACAGTATAGGTAATCGTTGTTCTATTCACTCTCTTATCTCTCTAATCAAGATGGTTTATCTATTTGTGTTCGAATGATCACTAAAGCAAGAATTGCATGTAATTGAATATCGAGTATGCGTGTGCTTGATTGTATGACTACTTGTGCATGCAAATGAATTTCAATGATTCTTCTAAAACTCAGGTAGGGTTTGCGAAAGTGATTTTACTAGGTATGGACGACGTTTATTCAGTTTATCTGATTTTTGTGTTCTTTTGTTTCTTCTCTTTTTCTTCTGTACCTTGTTTCCGTCACGGAAACCAAAGTGCAGGTGTAGCTGAGTGATGACGATTTGCTAGAAGGTTGAGTGGGCTATTTGTTTAGAACTATGGATTTATTGGTTACCTTGGATTCTTTGGGATTTTGGTTTGTGCCCTTGAAGGCAAAGTTGTAATAAAACTATAATGGACTTAAGCCCGCTGGATAGACAACTCTGATATTTATGTTAATTTGTTTAGATGCTTCCTTTGATACCTAGTTTTCCTTTCTGCTTAGCATTTACTCCTTAGCGATAAATGTTGCAGTAGCATTCCCTTGGGTACGTGACGGTTCGGCGGTGTCGAGTCGTGTACAGCGACGTCGATAGTTCCCTGGAAATCGGTGCGAATTCGGGAGTGTTACATAGAGGGATATAATCGAGAAACTTATAAGATGACTCGCTACTAGAGTCGAATTGATCCGAGGAACCTCCTACTCCCCTAACATGGAGCAAGAAATGGTTCGAAATGGGATGATTTGCCTACTCCTTCGAGGCGTTCAACCCAACAACATCTGGTGATATACGGGGATCAACCCAATTATTAGCTTTGAGTATAAGTATTAGACTTCTCGAAAATATCCGTTCTTCACTGGGGAATAACATTCATTTGGGTTGGATAAATGGATGATTTAAGTAGAGTGTGGTTATGGGCTTGGTGGATAATGGTTCGAAAGAGTTTTTGATAAAATTCCCCGATACGGCCCAAAGCCAAATAAGAGGGAACGATCAATTATTCTTTTATATTCGATCATAGGTATTCCACCGGGGAAAGCAGTTTTCGACCGTGGGATAGTCCGATAAGGATTCACGCCACTGGAAAAATATCCATTGGGGATTGATGAGTGAAGTCGATTTTGAATAGTGGTAGGTGAAATACCCATGATCGCGTATAAGTGAATAAATGATTCAAACCTCGAATTAGATTTTGGGCCGGTTTTGTACATAAGTGAATATACCGGTCTTTATCAACAATAATTGTATAAATATGCAAACACTCATGGTTAAGTTAAACAACATTTTTTATTATGGTGAGTTGAATTATTTAGTAGAAATATGCATACGCAAATATGTACACAAACAAATTTATAGTGGCCTTAGGGAGACGAATTATATCATTGGAAAATATATACATCAAAATGATACAAATATGTATAAATCCTAAAAAAATAAAATATCACTCGGTCTTGATATCCATTGTTACTCCGGGGCTCGGGATTGGGTTCCGTCTTCGAAAGATCAGAAAACCGATGTTGAAATCATTATTTTCAATGAATTAATCTAAAAAATTGATTATTTACAGTGCATTCTCACGAATTTGGACAAGGGAATGGTCCAAACGCTTCTTTTTATTCATGAAGTTATTTTTAAAATAAACTACACTCATTAAAGAGCTAGACTGGAGAGTTTCATATTTTTATCTTTTTATTTGATAATTAAACAAAACTCCTCAAATGAGGAAAGCAAAACTATTTTTGTGCAAGTCTGGACAGAACTTCGAAAAATTATAACTACGTCTTAGAGTAAGCATATTGAGTGATTCCAAAGCCTAACCTGTGTCATTTTATGTCCTCTTCTACTGTAAATATATGGAGTTGATATAGTTCATGAGTAGAACATTAATGTCAAATTACAAAATTCTGGAATGTAAATTAAGACTTGGGGTTTTCGATTTAACTGGAATTAATTACAAGGAATGAGTGTCCAATTTTTACAAACACTAAACTAGGTAGGTTTGTGATTATGTACACAAATTATCAAGAATTATCTTGGACGTTAAGATAATTGACGAAATTAAACAAAAGTTCAGCTCTTCCTTCATGATTACAAGTTTGATAGAAACATTTCTTTCTTGGCAGATTATTGCATGGTTTTTTTTAATTCGTTAAAAATATATTAGAAGTCCAAATAGAGTAATTCCAAAGTTTAAAATGGTCCAAATCGAGTCTAGTATCCATTTCAAGAGTCACTTTGCATCGAGGTAGTGCAAATCACCATGTTATTTACAGATTATCGAAGGATATCAATTCTGGACCTTAGCTCGTTTATCCATTTTTAGAATTTTTTATACTCATTAAAACTTCATAAAACTTTTACCAATTCAAGTTCATACATTGAGGACTGTTAAGAAAAATCCTGAAAAAATAGTGATATCTCTAAGTGAGGTAATTAGGTCATTTTTTAACAAGATAAAAATGTCCAAACTGTCCAGCATAACTTCGTCACTAAATACTTCATGGTAAATTCGTTACTTATCCAAAATATGAAAACTCGGTCTATGTAGAACCGTGGGGATGTCTTTTACCAATCGTCCAGAAATGTCTTAAGTCTAAATAGTTCATTTTCACAAGTTATATCTCATTTTATCCTTAAGGGTCAGATATGGACACTTCAACTTATAATCGTTATAACTAAACAACTAACCGTTGGATCTTGATGAAATTTATTTCATTTTGAAGATAACAAACTAACCGTTGGATCATCCGCAAAATATAAAAGACGTTGATACTATGAAACTGTCAAAAGTCCGAGATTATTACAACAACTAAATAATATTCCTCTAAGGCCATTATTTCGTTTGATATGCAAAATGAACGTTTTTTAGCATTTTTGATGAAGAATATAAAGATGGTGAGTATAATAACACAAGTAAAAAAATTAAAGTTAGCACTCACTCATCTCACCGAATTTTCATTTTTATCTTGTAATTAACGTCTAACCCCTCAATGAAGGTTGAGTTCTATTAGTTTCTTGGCCTTTGAAAAATGGTAGACCCAATAGATCCTCCCATAGCGCAACAAACCAATGAGTTGGTTTTTAGTTAGAGAAGTTAGTTTAATAAATAAAATTACATAATGAATAGAAATGAGAGAGGGATTTTACACAAAGATCAAAAGAATGAAAAGGGGTGAATAAAAATAGTTTACAAAGATGGAGAGATTATTACCCTTGGCTTGAGGCTGATCTTGACTCTTCAATTGTTGGAGATTGATACTAAAAGAGCCTCTCTTTTTTGGTGGTTGTGTATGTTTTTTTGTTTTCTTTTTTTTGGTTTTCTTCTTGATTTTTCTTAACTTCTAAAAAAACTCTAACTTAAGAATACTAGAAAGTGAGGAGTAGAGATGGAAGATGAGGAAATAAGTTAGGAAAATTCACTAAAAAAAAA
Organism: Tetragonia tetragonoides; assembly: GCA_038025085.1. Taxonomy (NCBI): domain Eukaryota; kingdom Viridiplantae; phylum Streptophyta; class Magnoliopsida; order Caryophyllales; family Aizoaceae; genus Tetragonia; species Tetragonia tetragonoides. Next base: position 11,504,880 of record CM076139.1, read on the forward strand.
AGCCCTTTGTTAGTGGGAACATGAGATGTATTTATAGGCAAATGTAAGGGTGGGGGATTAGGGTTGAGGGTTTTACAAAATCAGAATTTTAAAATAATAAAAACTAATTATAAAAGTTAAAAGAAATAAAAAAAAAAAAAAAAGGTTGTTAGGGGGCAAGTTTAGGAGTCAACTTTAGGTGGGTGGAAGAGGTAATAAAAAGAAAGTAAAAAGAAATAAGATTTTAAAAGAGGTTTGTTCAAATGGGGTAAAAATGAGACAAACTAGATATTTTGTGATTTTATAAGAGTAAAACAAAATTAAAGATAAAACAAATACTAATTAAGAGAAAGAAAGAAAGAGAAAGAAAAAAAAGTTGGTTTGCTAAATGCTAAGGGAAACCGGGTAGAGAGAGAGAGAGAGAGAGAGAGAGACTGAAATGAAAAACAAATACTAATTAAGAGAAAGAAAGAAAGAGAAAGAAAAAAAAAGTTGATTTGCTAAATGCTAAGGGAAACCGGGTAGAGAGAGAGAGAGAGAGAGAGAGAGAGAGAGAGAGAGAGATGCTGAAATGAAAAACAAAAGGGAAAAAGAAAGTAAAATAAAAAAGGGGAAAGGGGGCTAACTAACGGGGGAAAGGGGATTTTTTTGTTTTGTTTTTTTTTATTATTTTTTAATTTCGGTGGGGCCTTTTATTGAGAAAAATCAGAGTTTTTTTTTTTTTTTTTTTATTTTCTCTTTTTTTTTTTACTTTGTTATGAGTTTTTGTTTGGGTAATTATAAATTAAAAGTGTCACTTATTGTTAAAGTGATCCTTATGTACATTAAAGATGACCCCTTAAATAAAAAAAGACCCACATTTAAATTATGGTGACCCATATTTTTTGTTAAACAAAACAAAAACAAACAATAATAATAAAAAAAAAATTAAAACTGAGTCAAAATTTCAGTGTCTACATCGCATGAATCTTTTCCAACTCTTTCTCAAGAATAGCTTTCCACCCCAATTCATCGGCATCAGTAGATTCCGGCAATATTCCCTTCATGTTCAGTGTCTGCCAAAAGATATGAATATCTTGAAGCGATATACCGTTGCCATCACTGAACATTTTTAACATCTCACAAGCACAAGGTAAACCATAACAGCTCCTCATAATGTGGTGGCAAATCTTCTCACCATATTCCACCTTCACCACTTCATCGTACTCATCATGAATCAACTTGATGGTTGTGTGAGCCACGTTACATGGTAATCTGCCGAAAAAGGCAAACTTACAGATTGCAAGATCAAGATGAAGTGACCGCTCCATCTCAAATTTAATCTCTCCTAACTGCAACTCAATAGTCTGATTAATTCGGTGGAATATCAAATCAAAACTCCCACAAGCAGTACGCAACATATCCTTCTATTGGGCGTGTGCACCCTCCACCCTACATGTTTATTAAATATTATTATATGGTTAATAATAATAACAATTGCTACATGGCTGAACTCCATGGTAACAGGATCTACTACCTCATTATGCCAATACTTATGGTCCTCCAATCCCCAACCAATTTCTGCCTAATTTTACCCTTGCAATTATAAATGTGGCTTGTTGTGCTATACTTGTTCCCCAGTCGTTGTAAATATAAGAGGATTGCCTTTGATTTCATGAAAGCCATATTCTCTCAAACTATTTCCTCTTTCTGGGGCGTCAATGTTGCTGCTGACCTATGCAAATTTTCTTATTCACCAAGCTTGTGATTATGTCTCCATTTACTTTGATCCTTTGGCAATCTAACATACCATAAACCTTCACGCTCAAACATCATCACAAAAAAGGGACAATTCTTCTTTTTAGTCGATCTTTCTTCCCGTCCCCCTTCTAATAATGGGCCAGTGTAACGAGGCTTTCCCAACCTCTCACATCCTAGTTGGACACAATGTTTTGCAGGATACACGTGTTTCACAAAAAAGAATACGTCATGTAAAATTTCAACACTTCTAACATAAATCTCCAACTCTTCTCGATTCGTAAAATCTTGTTCCGTTATAAACATATAACTAGTATCGGGGTTATCCAACAAATATGCACCCTAAAAATTGTAAGCAATTTATTATATTAGATCGTCTAACATTACAACAATAACAACACCAATAATAATAATAATAATAATAATAATAATAATAATAACAACAATAATAATAAGAATAATAAGAATAACAACAACACAACAACACAACAACAACAACAACAACAACAATAATAATAATGAACAAGTCCGGTATTACATGCAAAATGGGTAATATATTGCGCTGCGCTTCAGCGCAGCGTGTGGGTTGTGCTGCGCTTCAGCGCAGCATAGAGGTTGCGCTGCGCTGGAGCCCGCAGCGCAGCTTATGTGTTGTCGGAAATTTAACAGCACAGAGCAGATTTGTCGGAAAATTCACGCAAATTAGCATAACATTAATTATAAAGAAAAAAAAATGGGTCGACAATGTTACCTTAAAATAGTCGTCCTCTTGATCTCCGGGGTTATGGTTGTCCGACATTGTCCGTGAGCTACGATGTGGTGGTGGTGGGGGGAGTGGTGGTGGTATACTTTGGGGTGGTGGTGCTGGTTTTGGAGGAGGAGGAGAGAGAGAGTGTGAAGAGTCAAGGAAGAAAGAGAGTGAAAGTGAGTTTTTTAAAAGAGGGGTAAAAAAGTCAAGTGGTCTTAAATGATGGTGGTAAATAATGAAAGTGGTGGTGGTATTAAGTATACCTCATGAATATATACTGATGTTGTTTATCTTTATGTGAGTGAACAAATATTGCAATAACTAGTTAACGTGTTAGTCGGTCAAAAGACCGAGTGTTAATAGGACATTGCATGATGTAGAGAAATTGCATCCTTGCTATGTGGGATGATTTCTTCCTACTTCCTAGTGCTTATAGATTGATGAGTTAAATATCAAGGTGGTTCGATTCTAGCTAGTAGAGGAGATAGAGAGAAACTAGCTTGTGGCTTGTAGGTTCTCTACATCTAACTTGGTTTGTTGATGATAAGTCTGATTTGGGAGACTAAATTGATATTTAGACCCATGCACTTAATTGGAACCCATGGTTGATTTCATTTTGATCATAATCTTATATTCATATAAACAAGTTTCAACTAACATGTCATATTGAATATTGCAATGATAGGAATAAGAATTCTAAAATATTCTTTCAAATAATGAAAAGAAAACTCAATATAATACTCAACTACCTTTTTCATAAAGTTAAGAAAATATTAAGAGCATAAAGTCCCAAGCTATACACTAACCTTCTCTCGTGATTAGGAAAACTTGACTAGTGATTGAGTTACGATGATTAAGATGTTTCACTCAAATATGATTTTAATCATCTAATTTAAATTATTAAGATTACAATCAAATATTTGGCAACAATTCTAACGACATGCTAGGTTCCACTTATCTAAATAAGTATCATAATATCCAATTACGCTACATCAACCCTAAATAAGATCATGTTCTCTTCAACATCTTCCTAGAGTATTCAGTAAATTTCAGTTCAAGTTCGGTGAAAATCAGTTCAGCCCAGTATAAATAAGTTCAGTTCAGAAAACTTCACCTCAGTGTTGTAAAACGGAGTATAATTCACTAAAAATAAGTTTTATTCATTATAAAGAAGTTCAATTCAATAAATTTCAGTTCACTTCAATCTTTTGCAGATAAGTTCAGTAAAAAGAAAGTAATCAATGAACACAAGGACTAAAAGGAATTAGCTACTCATAATGTCTACAACCACAAAAAATACAGTGTAATTCAAACTACAAACCAAATAAATAGACAAGTAGGGGTGCTACGGAGGCGAGCTCGTCGAGTCAAGCTTGGCTCGGTCATTGCTGAGCTTAGCTCGAAGCTCACCGATCTCTGAACCAACAATCAACATACAGGGCCGGCTATAGGCAGGTTTCAACCGAAACAGTGGCACAGGGCCCCAAAATTCAAGGGCCCCAAACTGTAAAGTAAAAAAGAAAACAAAAGAAAAAAACTGATTTTTCTAGTTTCCCAACAATAATATGCGGGTTTGATTTGGGTATTTGATACCAAAGATAGTTCTTCATTTATTGATCAGAACATTTATTTCCCACTTTGACTATTTCTTTTACTGTCATTTCCGAGATTTCCTCTGTTTACCAATATTTTCTTACCCCTTACATAATCTCTCTCCTACAATTACAATTTACATTGTCTTTATTTTACTTCCCACTTTTTCTCTTGTTTGCATCCATAGTTCCATTTGCCTGAGATTTTGGATGCAATGTCTAAGACATGAGCGCATAAGCTTCTTTAATTTCAGAAGACAAGATCTATCCCAACTACCATGGCAACACATATAACAAAAACAAAGATCTCTTTTTACCTACTTTTTTTTATGTGGTTGAATTATGTTTGTCAATTTTGTACTATATTTAATTTTCATTCAGAGTGAAAAAATAGTTGAATCACAAAATTGGGGCCTAAATTATATTTTATGCACAGGGCTCCCAAAATGTGTGAGACGGCCCTGTCAACAGATTACATTTCTAGTTTCTAGTGGCATTTGTATAGTGGCGTATGGGTTTGACGGCATTTACGAAAATGCCACCTCAACCCATTTTCATTTGCGCGGGCATTTGATATTTCTCCGCCCTTAAAATTTTATGAGCAGGTTTGTTTGCTTCTTTTTCGAAACACCTCAGACTCAGAGACCTTTCTCTCTTCTCTCTCTCCAGCCATTGTTCTATCTCGTCAGCTAAATTCAATTTTGTTTTTTTGTTTTTTTGTTTTTTTGCCATGTTTCGATTTTAGGGTTTTATCAAGGTTGGCTGATTTTCTTTAATCATTTCTTTCTTCCAGATTCAATTCTCTTTCTTTCAGGCTATGTTTCTGAGAAAAGCGGAAGATTGAGAAGAAATTCTCATTATCATTGATTGAGCTCTCTAATTGCAGAAGAGAGAATAAGAATTCTTACAGAAAAGGAAATAAGCTACAGCTTATATACAGGGGTGCATTAGCCTAACAAACTTCATAGTTTGTTACAACAGAATAAATAAATTAATCTAATAAATCCAGCTCAGCATAACTAACTATATTCCACACGCCCCCCCTCAAGTTGGAGTTTCAGAGAGACCCAACTTGTCAGACAAGAAGGAATGCTGAGAGTGCCCTAAGGCTTTAGTCATGAGATCAGCTAGTTGGAGATGGGAAGGTATATAAGCTGTTTGTAGGAATCTCTCTTGGACTTTATCTCTAGTAAAATGACAGTCAATGTCCAAATGCTTACTGCGGCCATGAAAACAAGAATTTGCAACTATCTGTTGGGCTGCTTTGTTGTCACAGAATAATGTAACAAGAAGCTTGACTGGAATATGTCCTTGAGGATATAACTGAGCCACAACAATTCACAAGTAGTGGCAGCCATGCTTCTATACTCTGCCTCTGTAGAAGATTTAGAAACTGTATTTTGTTTTTTTGTTTTCCATGAAACCAAAGAATGACCAAAGAAGATGCAATAACCAGTGAGAGATCTCCTGGTCATTAAACAAGAGGCCCAGTCTGCATCAGAGAAACCAGTAACTCGAAGATGTGGTTGAATGGGATAAAACAGGCCCTTAGAGACAATCCCTTTGAGATATCTGAGCAAGTGAAGAGCAACTTGCATGTGAGGCTCCTTTGGGGCTGAGACAAACTGACTAAGATGCTGAACATCATATGAGATGTCAGGCCTAGTCATGGTGAGGTACAAAAGACGACCAACCAATCTTCTAAAGGATTCAGGTGATGAAAGAGGCTCTCCTTTGTCTAGAGATAACTTAAGATACTGAGGAATAGGAAAGGTTGCAGGCTTAGCAGCAGTAAGCCCTGCATCTTGAAGTAAATCCAGGATATACTTCCTCTGATTGAGGTAAGTGCCAGTTTCAGTTCTGCAAATTTCTATGCCCAAGAAATATTTGGCCAAACCAAGATCCTTAATTGTGAACTTCTTATCTAAAGCAAGTTTAGTAGCATGAATCTCTGCATCACAGTTGCAAGTGACAAGGACATCATCAACATAGACAAGGGCTGCAGTGAACTGACCATTGTGATCCTTAACAAACAAAGAATATTCATGTTTAGATTGTGTATACCTAAGACTGATCAAAAATTTGGTAAGCTCCTGATTCCATTGTCTTGAGGCTTGTTTAAGGCCATAAAGAGATCTTTTGAGTCTGCAAACTTGTTCTGGCTGTGCTTTAGTATAGCCTTCAGGTGGAACCATGTAAATTTCCTCATCTATGTAACCATGTAAGAATGCATTGTTAATGTCTAGTTGATGTAAGGGTCACCCCTTTGCAGTAGCAATAACAATCAAAACCCTTACAGTAGCCAACTTTGCTACTGGAGAAAAGGTATGCTTGTAATCCTGACCTTCTCTTTGATCAAAACCCCTTATAACAAGCCTAGCTTTTAACCTCTCAACTGTTCCATCTGGGTTGTACTTGGTCTTGTATATCCACTTTGAGGTGATGGATTTATGCCCATCAGGTAAAGCAGTGAGATCCCAACTGTCATTCTTTTCCAGGGCCTCAATTTCCTTGTTCATAGCTCCCACCCACTGCTTATCCTGCTTAGCTTGTGAGTAACATGATGGCTCTTGGACTGTGAACACATTAGCTAAAAAGGCAGTGTAATCTGAGGGGTAGGGCTCAAGGTCAGTGGGTTGAAATAAAGGGTATTTGACAGGTGCGGGAGATGAGGTAGTAGTAAGACAAAAACTGTTGTTGATGTTAACACCAGTGGTCCTATGAGCAGCTAAAACAAAGTCCTTCAACCAACCTGGTTGAGTGATGGATCTAGTGGACTTCCTTGAAGGAGGAATAGTAATATCAGGGGAAGAATGAAGAGGATTATTTTGTGGGAAAGAAGCATTTTGTGAAAATGAAGTATTTTGTGGAGAAGATTTATTTTGTGGAATATTTTGTGAAGAAGAATTATTTTGTGGAGTAGAAGTATTTTGTGGAGTAGAAGGAGAGGAAGACCCATCTGAAGTAATAAGAAGATCATCTTCAGATGAAGAAGAATTAGAAGGGAATAGAGAAAGCGGTATAGGAGCTGAGACAAAATTGACATGATCCTTTCTAAAAGGAAAAATATGTTCCTTAAAAATTACATCTCTGCTACAAAAGACTTCTCTAGTAGTCAGATTGTACAGTTTATAACCTTTCTGACCAGAGGGGTACCCAATCAAGACACATCTGTATGCTCTTGGCTCAAATTTGCCAGAATTAGGTTTGGTAAGAGCAGCATAAAAGAGGCAACCAATGGTCTTCAGGTTATCATAGGTAGGTTTTTGGTTGAATAGGACTTCATGAGGAGTTTTCCATGATAAATTTTGCATAGGCATTTTGTTTATCAAATAAGTGGCAGCAAGAATACAATCTCCTCAAAAATACTTAGGAAAATTAGCATGAATTCTGATTGCCCTAGCTGTATCAAGTAAATGACGATGCTTCCTCTCTACTATTCCATTTTGCTGTGGGGTATAGGTCATGGATTTTTGGTGTAAAATTCCTTGGGATTGCATATAGGCTAGGCATTCAGTTTTGACAATCTCAGTGCGTGCCATTATCTGATCTAACAAATTTGGGTTTAGCTTTGTGGTGATTCTGAATATAGGTAATAAAGGAGGAAAAGATAGGACAAACTTGATCTTTTGTATGTAAGAGATAGGTCCATGTGGCTCTGGTTGTGTCATCAACAATGGTGAAGAAATACTGAGCATCATTCAGAGCAGGTGTCCTATAGGGTCCCCACAAGTCAACATGAATCAATTCAAAAAGAACAAAAGTAGAAGTGATACTACGAGGGAAAGGAAGTCTATGATGCTTAGCAAGCATACAAGTATCACAAAAGAAGTCATTGGAATTAAAATCTTTACATTCACTGATGTGAACCATTTTTGACAAGGAAGTATGACCCAATCTAGCATGGAAAGTATCCAAATCAAGACTGTGTTTAGGTACATCCAGATTGCCACAAATCAATTTATTTGTAACAGAATTTGAAACAACAAAATCATCTGGCAAAGCAGAAGTATTACAACTTTCAGAGGAAGTTTTATTACATGTGTATAGACCTCTAGACCACTTGGCAACAGTAACAACTTGTTTAGTTGTAAGGTCCTAAAAAACAATACAATCATGATGGATTTGAGCAAACATTCTCTGTGCTCTAATCAACTTTCCAATAGCAAGCATATTAAATCTAAAATCAGGCACATAAAATACATTGTGCAGGGTTAAGGAAGGGGTCACAGTGACATGGCCAATGATGTTAACCTCCTTGAGGTGTCCATCAGGTAAGGTGATGAGGATAGGTTTTGTAATGATTTTTGTGGAATGAAATAAGTGTAAATTAGGTGATACATGGTCTGTAGCTCTTGTGTCCACAATCCAGTCATGTTGTAAACTCACTTTACTAGCTTGACAAGATAAAGCAGAAGATGGAAATGGACAAGATAGAGCCATACCTGCACTGTCCACAGAAGTGCCTGCAAAGTTTACTGAAGAAAAGCCATTACCACCAGCTCCTTGCACAGGTCCTTTCCCTTTGAATATCTGCATCATTTGCTGACAAACAGCAGCCACAAGATGCTGATCCACAGTGCTCTTGTTCCCAACATCAACCTCATTTTCATATTCAAGGTTCAAAAGGTGTATCTCTCCCCATTCCTTGATTAATTTCAGTGCTAACATGATCCATAACTCTAGGTACTGGACCTTTGTTCCCTTTCTTTCCTTTGTACCAATCTGGATAACCTATCCTCTCAAAACATTGATCATAGCTATGACCATCTTGCTGACGATGAGAGCAATGTCTCCTTCCCTCAGCTCTACTACCTCTAGGATCCTTCTTGACACCAGAAAAACTCCTAGTACTACCACTACTGGCAAAGAAGGCAGTAGGATCTATAGCATGAGTAGTTACTTTCTTCTGTTTTTCAACTTGTTGTACTATATAATATGCCTGATTCACATTAGGCAGAGGATCCATGGAAAGAATCTGACTCTTGACATTCTCATAATTGTCATTTAATTTCAACAAAAACTAAACTACCTTTGACCTACTATCCATTTCCAAGAATTTTTCATTAATTCCACAAGAACATTCCCTCATTTTACCACAATTGCATACAGGAATTCCATTCAGATTATGTAATTCATCCCAACATCTCTTCCATTTGTTAAAATAGGCAGCAACAGAAAGGTTACCTTGAGTGATCTTGCTTAATTCATCTTCAAGCTGATAGACCAAAGGACCACTACTCTGACCATAGCGCTCTGCAATCTCTCTCCATAGCTCATATGCAGACTGAGCATACAAGAAAGCTTCTGAGAGCTCAGTAACCATGGAGTTAAGGATCCAGCAGGTCACCATGTAATCACACCTTATCCATCTCTGATAGTTAGCATCAGCAACGGCTGGCTTAGGACAGGTTCCGTCTATAAAATCGAGCTTCAATTTAGCACCTAACGCCATTTTAATGGTGCAACTCCATCCAAGGAAATTTCCGCCATTGAAGGGCGCATTAGTCAAAGCTAAGCCAGGATGATCTGAACTTGCAATGTGAAGAGGATCGTTCGCAGAATTAACCGAATTGATTTCAGGAACATTTTCAGGAATCGCCATTGATAAGACGAAGAATCAATCAAGTAAATGCTTAATAAGCCAGGAAAGATCCAAAACCCTAATTATGAGCTATGATTAATCGACGAAACAAGCCGATATAATCGAAATTGAATTGAAAATAGTGTTTGATTAATGGAGCTAGATTGATGTTGAAGCAAGAACAATCAATCGAAAGAAATGAAGAACATCTAGGGTTTTGGAACCTCGTGCTTTGATACCATGAGAAAAGCGGAAGATTGAGAAGAAATTCTCATTATTATTGATTGAGCTCTCTAATTACAGAAGAGAGAATAAGAATTCTTACAGAAAAGGAACTAAGCTACAGCTTATATACAAGGGTGCATTAGCCTAACAAACTGCATAGTTTGTTACAACAGAATAAATAAATTAATCTAATAAATCCACCTCAGCATAACTAACTATATTCCACAGTTTCTCTCTCATCGATTCGTAAATTGCAATTTCTTTTGGGAATGTAGGTAATGCATTTGAGTTTAGGTTTGAATCTCTGTGTTTTACGATTTCTAGGGTTCAATTTCTCTTTCCTCGCGATTTGTTGTTAGGTTTTCAAATGTGTGTTTGTTTTGAATTAGGGTTTAAGTTGTCGATTTATGTTATCGAATATGAATCACTTTAGTTAGGGTTAAATCTTGAGGTTTGAAGCAAATTTTGCAGGTTCCTCGCTATTTTGTTATTATGTTCAGCGATCGGGTTGCCTTGAACTCTTCTTTTGATTTCATTTGGCTGATTGATAGACTACTCAAAGCAATTAGTGATAAAGGTATGTGTTTTATTTGACTTTGGGTTTGATTTGTTGATTTGTTATTTCGAATTAATATAATATTCGGTTAGGATTGGGATTGAATTTGCTATTTAGTCTAAATTTGAATTAATTCGACAGTAAGCAGCCTAAAATAAAATGAGTATGTTCGAAGTACGTACAGCGCTGAGTCTTTTTAGTCATCAAGCATGCTTTGCTGTGAAGGTTGTAATAGACTTACCGCCTTACCGGTTTCGTTGCTTGTCATTGATGTATTGTGTTTAGGTATCTATTTGATAGATGTGACAACTGTCCTGCACCATGGTTATTTTGTAAATAATTAGCAAATCCGTTTTCTACACATGTAGCTTACTATTGCCTTGTCTTTGTTATGCCAGTGATGAGCATTGTGGCATACCAAGACCATTACCAAAGGTTCCAGAGCTAAAGAAAGTTATCGAGGTGACTGTTTGAATGATGTTTTTATTGGAATTCCTGAAACTTAGCCCATTGGTTGTCGAATCTTCATGTTTGGTGGGTTGTGCCTATAATTTAAAGAGGTTTCATGACAGTTTAGTAATTTGGGTATACATCTATCCAGGTATACCAAAAGAAGTACCTCAATGTTCATGAACTATTTTGATCTTTTGTGGTAGTAATGAACTGGAAACTGCATTAGCTGGGCAGCTTGGTCTGTTCTGTTTTTGGCTTTCTTTTTACTTTTCCATTGATTTTTGGTGGTCTGTCCTGGTGATCAATTTTAGTAAGATGCAAATCTAGTTTGACACGCTTTATTCTGGCTCTATAAGAGTCTGCATAGTGGGCTTGTTTACATTTCGTTAGTTGAAAGTATATGTCATTTATGAGAACGTCATTGTTTTGCTAAGAATTGTTGTCTTTTATATCTTAACTCCGTTTTGCTTTGCATTGTTTCCGGACACTAAGTTGTGATTCTTGGTGGTTGTTTAACCAGCAGACCATAGATTAGCTCTTTTGGACCAAGGATTGTTAGCTATGGTGGTTTGTGTTGTGATGGCCTAATGTTGTGTTATCACTTCTCACTGCTACTCTTTTGTTCCAGCTATCAAAGGCAATCTGAGAATCTTTAAGGTCACCCAAGGCAAGTAGCAGTAGCAGTAGCAGTAGCAGTAGCAGTAGTATGTGAGTTTGAAATTAGCAATACTACTGATTCTGGGCTTGATACAAATTCTATGGATATAATGTGGCTGATATACCCCATTTAAGAGCACAAAGGAAGAAACGAAGTCCCTTTATCCTCTATCGTTCTGGTTATAGAAAGGCTTTGGAACAATGGGTTATTTTAGAATCTATGTGGTTTCTCTAAGTTTCAGAATGGGACTTTTGCTTCTATTTATGTACACTAGTGTTGTGTTTATTGGGTTGTTTAGGTGCTTATGCTTTGAAATTGAAAATGATTAATTAGCTTTAGTTCTGTTTTTTGATACAGTTATACGTGCTGCTTGATCACTTTGGTCCTCGTGTTTATTTACTTGTATTTTTCAGGTCGTTTGACTTATGAATGGTGGCTTGTTATAATAGCGAACGCTTGCGTGACAACTTGGGTTCGTGACATATTTTGTGGGATTTATGGTGTTTTATAGCATCAGCAAGAGTTATGGATGACATTGGATCACGCGGTATTGAATTAAATGGCACTAGAGCTTATTGGGACCCAGTCGCAGTTGGCTGATGTCCTTACTAAGATTTCGCCTTCCTCTCAACATTGGAACTTACTATTCAAGCTGGGAATGCTGCCTTCTCACCATTCCACAGCTTGCGGGGGGGGAGGGGTGTTGGAGCTACCTGCGTCTCAGCCACGTATGCACAGCCACCTCAACAAACTGCCAGGGGTTAGCTCAGATCTCAGATGTAGCTTGTTAATTGCTGCTGTAGGAAACTTTACTTGATGTATATGTAACTCGTGCGGTAAATGTACAGAACATTCTTCTTACAGTCAGTAATAATTCCTTTCTCCTCTTTCTTATCTCTGCTGTTCTACTTTTCTGAAACCATGAAATCTGACATGCCGCCCAAGTTCAAATGAAATGCCCCAACAAGAGGCACGTAAAAGACAGAAGAGGGCTTGTGATTTATGGGATTGACTACTTATTTTTCAGTTTCCCGTTTGTGCTTGTGTTATTTAGCAACACACTTCATTTGAATGAAGTATTGTAATGGGCAACGAGGGACAACAATTCACCTCTCATTTCATAATGATGCTAAGCATGTTTCAGCAGCTTCTGTACTGTTCATTTCAATTAACATGGTATCTCATTTATGGACGGCAGATGTGAAATAAAGAAAATGAAAATTTGTTGTAAAAACATAAGAAAATAAGATTTTGCAGAAAAACACTTATTATTGTAATTTTTCTCCCCGCGGAAACGTCTAATAAAAAAAATTTCCAAAGTACATATTACCATCCTAAGTGACTTTTTGGTCAAATTATGGTCATTTATTCCAGTTTTATATTCTTTAGATGAGGTTAAATTGTTACTACCTTTTTCCTAACTAGCAAATGAGAATATGACTTTGTATGTATCTCAGATCTTTAGTAATGACAAGTTATTCATATATATTCATAGCCAAAAAATATATGGTATAGAATCTTCGACAAAATAATTAATTTCTTTTCTTTTTTGAGTGAATCAAAATAATTAATTTCATAATGTAGTTAATTAGTATTGTCTAAATATAAAGAGCATAATGTTAGTGTGGTAGTAAGCTCAATATTTTTTACATATTTAATCACCACAAGTAAACTAATTTATTTAAGGCAATAAGAAAAATTATCTTCTATATTCAAAAATCTATGAACTTACAAAACTAGCTAGTTGATTCCCAACCGTCATAAATGTTACAAAACTTAATAAGCATGTTAGCAACTAGTTTTCATTTGAAATTCCCTGTTTTAAAGCTTTTAATTTTATAAATCCTCCTTATTTAAGTATGTGAGCGTATTATTGATAGTGGTTTGCAGTTCGCACGTCTTCTTTTAATTTTTCAACTTTTACTTGTTTTATACATAAAAAAACTCATCAATTAATCTAAAACAGGAAAATGTGGGTAATTATGGGAGTTAATTTAAAGATTAGTACTGTAGTTTTTTCAGTGTAGTTCATCGGCAGCTTCAGGTAGTGCAATTTTTAGCTCATCTGTTCATTTTGCCATACTAATTAGTTCCCTCTAATAGTAATTAGTGCATCCTCCCTAAACACGTACTACAACATTTGCTTTTTCTTTATTTCCCTCCCTCTCACAATTTTCTCTCTCCTCTACTTTCATCCTCTCATCTCTCATCTCTCATCATATCCCTTTACTCTGTCACCAACAAGGCTGATGGTCTAGTGGTTCCAAGCTTACTCTCAAGTGGTTTGGTAAGGCAAGGTTATGAGTTCAAATCTCCATTCCCCCCATGCCTTGTGTCTGATGGCTTCTAGGAACTATACTAGCCCCTTGTTGGTGCTATGTTGACGGGGCCAGTGTTTGCGCTGGTTGTTCAACTAGTCTGATATGTTCGCTATTGAACACGAAAGTCTGAACATGACGTAACAGGGGATGCCACGATCGCCATTCACTTGCACTCGAGAAAAAAAAATATCCCTTTACTCTGTTTCTAACTCCACTAGGAAGTAGAAACTAAACCATTAATTATCATGATCCATTGTCATTGATAAAAACATACATAATGTACCTTAAACACTTTTACATTACATTACATTACACATTCAAATAATGCAACCCCTTGTCTTATAATCTCTGTTTCATAACCCCATGCATTTCTAATTATTGATCGATAATTGCTACTCTTTTTCCTTCATACCCTGTTTTGGAAATTGAGACTACTTTTCACTTACACCTTACACACAATTTACAATCTCATCCGTCCTCGATCACTCATATTTTCGCTTTCTTCAATCAATCGCTGAGCGAGCGGGCAAACGAGGTGGTTGGATTTTTACTACTAAAGGTATATACTCTGTCTACGGACACCTTTACTCTTTGTATATACTTCCATAATATATGCCCCTGTTTCTTCAATCAAGTATTATTTGAGCCTTTTCATGCCTTCTTCATAGCAATTTATCCTACAGTAATAACTAAGCAATATGTCTCTCATAAGATTTAAAGCATAGCAATTTATCCTATATATAGTAATGATTGGTCACTATGTTGCTACTTTCTACTGATCATTTTAATTAGAGTATCACTTTTTGTAAAAAACAACTCTAGTCTGATTGTGACTCATGCTTTTTTAAAATTTGTTTTCTTAAAAATTTATATAGTGTGTTCGCCCGCATGTAGATTATCTTTACGGAAATATAAACAAGTGTTGTAGTGTATCTAGTCTTGGAGTCTTATGTAGTTTTTGCCGTGGTTTTAGTCGAGCAATCATGATGCTTTCGTGGCTAAACGTTTTTTTGCCGGATTGGTTTAATAATACAAGAATCATTTATCAAAAAAAAAAAGGTTGAAAGTATCACCATACAAAATATGTCAATATTCACTTGGTTATGGCTATGTCGATTTCAGTATTTCATGATTCCATCCGAATGTTTCGTTACTCATTTCCTTGTCTCGACTTTGATCACTCTCCTTCTGTTTTCTTTTTTGTCATATAGTTTTGTAAAGATTATACTTTTTGTATTAAAATAGAAATGAAAAAAAATGCTTAGTTACAAGAGTAGTTTTCTAGATTACAATTGAATCCACATGCTCTTAGATCGAAAAATCCACACATATGAACACTAGCTAATTAAACACTTTTTAATCAATCTAGTAATTTTAGTATACTTTGGTCAATATTTTTAGTGGAAAATATTGTATTTAGTCATAAGTTGTAGAGTACAAATACTGAATTTGTATTTTGGGTGCAAGGCCAACGGTACGTGTCCATTTTAATTGAATCAAAGTTATTTTGTTCCTGGATGAATCCACAAGCTAAGAACAAATAAAACACATGCGAAAAATTAGATACGTTTACGTAGGACTATGGCATTACCGGGTTTTTTTTTTTTGTTTCCAGTAGACCCATATCACTCTGTTTTGCTAATACTTTGTTTCTTGAAACCTCCATTGTTGTACCAAAGATATAAAACCTCCATTGCAGATATTGGAGCACAACACTAACATAGCAGTATCAACAAAGAGATAAAAGAAGAGAGAGAAAGCTGTAGATAAAGAAGTTTTGTTGTTCAATGCGTAGGATTATCTCACTAAATTACTTGTTTTGTCACTATAACTTTTGGTATGAAGGAGGTTTATTTTGGCAAAGAAATTTACCGTTATTGGTTGTTTCTTAATCAAACTGGACCTTACTTTATAAATGTAGCTTATTATAGATAATAAAGAAAACCTTGTTTTTACTTCCTCTTATATAAAACCTTCTTTATCAACAAATTCAGAGCACGATCAGTGTTTTCTCTGTGCCATTCGATCTCTTTCGTCGCCGCCTCGGTTTCCTGTCGATTTCCATTTTTCCAATTCTTCTATTTTCAAGTCCTATTAATATCAGCCGAACATGATTTTCACGCAACTATACAAACACAAAGACAATTAAGCAACATTTTCTCTCTCTCTCTCTACCAACTAAAGTCATCATTTTGCCTTTTTTGATCACACGAACATTCCTTGTGATAAAAAAAGTAAATAAATCAACCTCCTTGTGTCTCTATAGAATGACAAATTATTGTTATAACCAAAGCTTAAAACGGAACAACTTATCTGTAACAATGGTCGTGGCGTGATGAATCACTGCCCTAAAGTCGAATTTGCCCCCACACGTACACTAGGAAATTTCCGGCAACCAACCTCCAGGGATACACGGCGACCAAAGCTCCGGTGTACTAAGGTGCGATGGTATTGAGAGTAAACTATTCTACTGCCAAGGAGGAGAAGAGACATTTTCTAAGATAGATAATATTTCGTGTTCTGTGTGTATCCAAATGAAGAGAAGGTCCAATGTTTATAGAAGGCAAAAATTCTGTAACCGAAAACAATCAAAGAGGCGGATATTATGGGAGGAAATAATGGGGAATTGATATTGTAGCGGTTACGAAATCTGTTTAGTCAAAAGAATTAAACGAAGAAATTAAACGGTCAAAAAGAAAGACCGAATAATAAAAAGGGCCCAACCCACACCCTCGCCCGAGCACGGCCCGACGGACGGCGGCGGCGCGCGCGCGCGTGTGTGGAGGGAGAGTCTTCCCTTGACTCTTAGTTCAAAGACTAAAAGTCCACACCAATATATAAAGTCTTTTCTCTTTCCTTTCTCTACCAATGTGGGACAATGGGTTTTATGAACAAGCCTTTGGGGGATATTTCTTTGAAGCATACCAAGCTTCATGAAGCAAAGCTTCATTTCCACCAATCACCCACATGATTCAAAGAAAGAGTGGTAGAAGAAGGACATGGCAGTAGGAGGTCGCACGTTACGATGCTAATGTCTTGTGTACTTGAATTAGTACCTTGTGCTTACAAGTTTGCCCAACAACCATTTAGGCGGAAAAAATTCCTTGAACCTTTCACGGTATTTGTTCAGTACAAACTGCGCACTAGTTTAACCTCAAAACAGATTTACTCTCGCGAAAACATATATACATTAGCCCCTTACGTGCCTGGATATTTCTGTAAACGCTCTAAAGAGCCATTAGCCCAAATACTCTCATAGGGGCCGAGCAATTCCCCCACATTCACATAGGTGAGTTCATCAAGTGTGTACTGTCTCACACCACCTTACAAGGCTATGAACTTATTAAGAGCTAAAATGCTCAACCTCACACACATGACAGTATACGGAAAAATACTACATCATTTTATAGAGGAATGGAGTTTGTAGTACATGACTAGAGTTGTTTTGTGATTTCGTTTGACCTCATTGAACCTGGACATATTCCAGGTTGGGTATCTATCACAATTCACTCTCACTGGGCTTAAGCCCCATTCCTAGTGCTGACTCAAGCACTATCTTTCTACAAAGGCCTTTGGTGAGAGGATCTGCAAGATTCCTCTCTGACTTTACATACTCAAGTGATATCACATTATCTCTGATCAGATTCTTAACAATTTCATGCCTAAGGCGTATATGCCTTCGCTTTCCGCTGTAGGAATGGTTGCGAGCTACACTAATAGCCGCTTGACAATCACAGTGCATGGAAACTGATGGAGCCGGTCTCCCCCACAATGGAATATCTGCAAGTAGGCTTCTTAGCCATTTAGCTTCATGGCCTGCCATTTCTAAAGCAATAAATTCAGATTCCATTGTAGATTTGGCAATACAAGTTTGTTTGGAGGATCTCCAAGATATAGCAGCACTAGCAAGAGTAAAAACATAGCCACTGGTAGAATGAATTTCATCATTATCAGATACCCAGTTAGCATCACAATACCCCTCCAAAACACATGAAAAATTCTTGTAGTGCAAACCCCAATTAATAGTACCTTTCAAATATCGCAACAATCTAATCAAGGCATTCCAATGTTCACGATTGGGGTTATGAGTATATCTACTCAACCTGCTTACAGCATATGCTATATCTGGTCTAGTATAGTTCATTAAATACATAACACTTCCAATTATCTTAGCATACTCTTCTTGTGATACACTGTCACCTCTATTCCTTTTCAAATGAATACTAGAATCATATGGGGTTTTGACAGGAGTGGAATCAAATTGTTTAAACTTCTTTAAAATTTTCTCAACATAATGAGATTAATCCAAACTTAAATCCACAGAAGTTCTAGTAATTTTAATGCCAAGAATTACATCAGCTTCACCCATGTCTTTCATATCAAAGCATGATTTCAAGAAGGATTTCGTTGTGTTTACCACATCAATACTTGTACCAAAAATGAGCATGTCATCAACATATAGACATATTATAACACAACCATGCTCATCATATTTAGAATAAACACACGCATCAGAATCATTCACCTTGAAACCATCAGAAATTATAGTAATATGAAACTTGTCATACCATTGTTTGGGTGCTTGTTTAAGTCCGTACAAAGACTTAACAAATTTGCATACCTTATGTTTTTGTCCAGGAACTACACAACCTTCGGGTTGTCTCATGTATATCTCCTCATTTAGATCACCATTCAAAAATGCAGTTTTAACATCCATTTGATGCACAACAAGATTATGAATTGATGCAAGTGCTATTAAAGCTCTAATAGTAGCAACTTTAGTAACAGGAGAATACGTATCAAAATAATCAAGTCCTTGCTTTTGAAAATTACCTTGAATCACAAGTCTAGCCTTATATTTGTCTATAGTCCCATCAGTTCGGTATTTCTTTCGAAACACCCATTTACTACCAAGTGCCTTACAACCCCGAGGAAGGTCAGATAAAATCCAAGTATTGCTATTCTATTTATGGCCTCTTTCCAAAAACTAGAGTCAACTGACCTCATGGCCTCCCCATAATTCCTAGGGTCATCTTCAATAATATAAGCATGCACAAAAGTTTCATCTAGCACATCAATTTCAGCTAAGAAAGTAGTAACATAATCAGGGCCAAAACTTTTCCCAGTCCTAATTCGTTTACCCCTCCTAAGCTCTTGAACTTCTATACTAGATGATGCATTGACATGTGAAGGTAATGAAGATGCAGCAGGTAAGACACGTTGTTCATTTACTTTCATAGGAAAAATATGCTCAAAAAATTCAGCATCACGGGACTCTTTAATAGCACCAAACCCAGAACCATCTTTTAGAATAAATCTATATGCAGCACTATTATTAGCATATTCAATAAATATAGCATCAAAAGTTTTGGGTCCAATCTTGCTTCTTTGAAAATCAGGAATCCTGATTTTCGCAAGGCACCCCCACACTTTCAGGTAACTTAAGTTAGGTCCAAAACCTTTTCTCAACTCATATGGAGTTTTCTCAAGTTTCTTGTAGGGAACACGATTAAGTACAAAGCAAGCAGAAAGTAAAGCTTCCCCCCACATGTTATTAGGCATACCCGAACTAATAAGCATAGCATTCATCATTTCTTTGAGGGTCCTATTTTTCCTCTCGGCAAAGCCGTTTTGTTGAGTAGCATAAGGAGCTGTAATTTCATGAATTCCCATTAGCCTCACAAAACACCTTTAGAGATGTTGAATCATATTCTCCACCTCTATCAGACCTAAGCCTTTTTATTTTACGATCTAGTTGGTTTTCTACCTCGACTTTATAGATAAGAAATTTATCCTCAGCCTCATCCTTAGAACTCAGCAAATATACCTTGGTAAATCTAGAATAATCATCAACAAAAGTAATATGATACTTTTTACCACCTCTACTAACATGGCTATGAAAATCACCAAGGTTACTATGCACAAGTTCTAGTAAAGTAGAAGTTCTAGTCACATTCTTATTGTAAGGCTTTTTGGGATGTTTAGCTTCTACGCATACTTCACATCTATCAAAATTAGTATTGCTAAATGCAGGAATAAGACTAAAATTGTTTTAGCCTTTTAATGGATGCCACATTCACATGACCTAGTCTAGCATGCCATAAAGAAACAGACTCAGCGATGTAAACAACAGAAGAGGTAGATGCTTTATTCTCAGTCACAACATCCAACACAAACAGCCCCCCATTACAAAATCCCTTCCCATCAAATTCACCATTTCTGGTGAGTACAAGTTTATCAGATTCAAATGCTAACTTAATCCCAGCTTTGTTCAACAATGAACCAGATATTAAGTTCCTGCGAATATCAGGGACATGCAAAACATTGGTTAAAGCAATAGTTTTACCAAAAGTAAGCTTTAAAAGAACCTTCCCTTTACCAACAATAGAAGTAGTGCTAGAGTTACCCATGAAAACACACTCTCCTTCAGCACCTTTAACATACCCCACGAACATGTCTCGGTTGGTACAGCAATGCCTTGTTGCCCCGGTGTCCAAGATCCATTCAACAGTATTACCAACAAGGTTAATCTCGGACACCATGGCAACAATAACATCCTCGGTCAGGTTAGCTTGGGCTTTGTTCTCTTTGGGTTTGTTGACAGCAACAGCAGTAGCACTTCTACACTCCTTAGCGGGATGTCCATACTTACCACAGTTGTAACAATTGCCCTTGAAAGGCTTCTTGAAGTTTTGGGGCTGATTCTTACCATGTAGTTGGTTTGGTCCTTTCCCTTTGGGTCCCTTGTTTCTGTCATGTTTACCTGCAAAATTCTTTTGTTCAACAAGGTTAGCAGTAGAGGAGGAATGTTCGGTTGATTTTTCTTTAGCCTGGATCCGGTTTTGTTCCTCGATCTTGATGTGGGATACAACCTCCTGGGGAGTAAAAGGTTTCTGTTTGTGCCTCATAGAATGAACATAATTCTCCCAAGATTTCGGCAATTTATCAACCAAACAGTTAGCTTGAAAAACCTCACAAATTTTCATCCCTTCAGCAAGAATTTCAGTCACCAAATTTTCATACTCATGAACTTGATCCAGCATAGGCTTACTATCAACTAACTCAAATTTAAGCCACCTATTACAAGCATATTTTCCCTTCCCAAAGTCATCAGTCCCATACTTCAATTTAAGAGCATCCCAAATTTCTTTAGCCAATTTCAACTTACTATAAATCTGGTATAAGGATGTGGTCATATAATGCAACAACATACCACGACAAGTCCTATTATCCTTCTCAAAGTCTCTAGTGGAATTAACAGGAGCCTTATCAACAACTAAAGCATGCTCAACACCAATTTGTCCCAAGAAAAATTTCATCTTATCCGACCACATATTATAATTCTTCCCATCAAACGGATCTAACTTAGACATATCAGGAACGAAAAAATTTGGAAACATAGGGGTTGTACCAGCAGTTATCATACTTGTACTCACATAAGGCACAACAGTATTGTTATGAACTAAAGTGGATGGTATAACAACAGCAGGAGTAGGGGTCACATTAGGCACAGATTCGTTCACAACAACATTACTAGTAGTTTCGTTCACACTAACATTACCAACAATTCCATCATTAGCCATGATTAAAAAAAATTCGACTTTAGAATGTTATAACCAAAGCTTAAAACGGAACAACTTATCTGTAACAACGATCGTGGCGTGATGAATCACTGCCCTAAAGTCGAATTTACCCCCACACGTATACTAGTAAATTTTTGGCAATCGACCTCCAGGGATACACGGCGACCAAAGCTCCGGTGTACTACGGTCCGATGGTATTGAGAGTAAACTATTCTACTGCCAAGGAGGAGAAGAGACCTTTTCTGAGATAGATAATATTTCATGTTCTGTGTGTATCCAAATGAAGAGAAGGTCCAATATTTATAGAAGGCAAAAATTCTGTAACCGAAGACAATCAAAGGGGCGGATATTATGGGAGGAAATAATGGGGAATTGATATTGTAACGGTTACGAAATCTGATTAGTCAAAAGAATTAAATGAAGGAATTAAACGGTCAAAAAGAAAGACCGAATAATAAAAAGGGCCCAACCCAACCCTCCCCCGGCCGGGCGGCGGCGGCGCGCGCGCGTGTGCGGAGGGAGAGTCTTCCCTTGACCCTTAGTTTGAAGACTAAAAGTCCACACGAATATATAAAGTCTCTTCTCTTTCCTTTCTCTACCACTGTGGGACAATGAATTTTATGAACAAGTATTTAGGAAATATTTCTTTAAAACATACCAAGCTTCATGAAGCACTTCATTTCCAACAATTATGTACTTGCATGTATATGTTTATGAATTGTGATTGTTTGGAAGTGAAAGGGAATGATCCTGATGATATACTATCTTCGATTCCCATCTTTACTATCTTCCTCCTCTGTCTCTCTCTGTATTATGCTTATGATCATGATGAGTCTTGCTCTGTTTTTTTTTTTTTTTTTTTTAATTTTATGTTTACTATCGTTATCTTCATAATCTTGTTTCTATCACTCTATTAGCTACCATCAGGCCCGTTTCTAGGCATAAGCCTCGAGGGCAATCGCCTAGGGCCCAATTACTGAAGGGGTCCAATGGTGCAAAGAAAATACATAATATAGATAACTTAGTGCAGTATCTTAGCATAAAAATTATTCTAGTTGACTGGTTGTATGTGGAAATCATAGAATAACAAGTGCTTCCTTGATTTGAGATCAAGTCTCATTGACCTCATTTTATTTTATCTTTGCACTTCCCCCTTATGCTTTTAGTTTTTGATTAATCAATTATAATGGTTCTCATTTTTAAGTCTTTTAATAAAATTCATTTCTCACTCCAACTTTTTGTTATGTTATAGATTAAAAAAAAAAAAAGAGAAAATAAAGATATGTATTAGATATACACTAAATTGGATAAATTAATTATATTTTTTTTGTGCTAAGGGCCCTCATTCTTATTTCGCCTTAGGGCCTCTAAAATGATTAAGACGGTGCTGACTAAGGATTTCTACAGAGTACGTGTCAAGTGTCAACAAGACCAGTAAAATGCAACATTTATACGTCTCTCACCGCTGTACGGGAAAAGTAGAATTTGTCAGCAATGGTTACTTGTATATATCCGTTGCTAACTATTTTAAATATTCCCAGCCGAGAACTCAGCTACGGATCAGAAGCTTCCGCCGCCAGCCCAGCAACGGATACCCTGTCAATCTACCATATATAGTTCCATGCACATCGGCCACTAAAATAAAATGGTTTACTATTTTTAACCAGCTTTAATGTAAAGTTTTGCAAAGGGGGAGGCGTTTTAAGTAGATGCATATGAATTCAGTCTCAAATATATTGGAGTACTTACATTTAATATTTCTGGGATTAATTTTGTACTGACTGATACAGATAAGAGTACGTTTGGATATTAACATTTGATTTGAATTGGATGAATTCAATTCTAAAAATTGAAATTTTGCAATTTAAATTCAATTTGGTTGTTT
This sequence comes from Tetragonia tetragonoides, assembly GCA_038025085.1. NCBI lineage: Eukaryota > Viridiplantae > Streptophyta > Magnoliopsida > Caryophyllales > Aizoaceae > Tetragonia > Tetragonia tetragonoides. The sequence goes on from CM076139.1 coordinate 11,528,201, forward strand.
GGGAAAACAAGAAATTTCAATTCACAAATTTGAAATTGAAATTTCTTGTTTGGGTAAATAATCAATTTCAATTCTAAAATTTGAAACTCATCCAATGTTTGACAAGCTATACAATTTCATCTCCTGAAATTGCACATAAATAAATGAAAAAGACACTTGAAATGTAATTTGTATTGACATTATTAATAGAATCATGTCATAAACTCTCAACCACAATGACAATCAAGAAAAAAAAAATCAAAATCATAAAAATCAAAATAAAACCCTAATTAAATCTAAGATAATCCATCATCAGTTCACCATTATAGAATATTCATGAAAATGTACACATACTAAATTCCTAACTTAATCACTTGTCCAAATAAACCAGAAACTCGAAAAGGAGAAATATAAATCAGTGACAAAATCCCCAAATCATGAGACCAGATTTTTGCAACGAAGAAACCGGCGACGAAGGTGCTGAAATGGGGATAATCAAAGAGCATTGACGGCCATGGCAGAATAGATGAGAGAGAATGGCGACAAAGCATTAACATCCATGGCATAGATGAGAGAGAAAAATGGTGAGGATGACAGATAGGGAGGGAGGAGAGAGAGTGAGTGACAGATTGGAACTGAAATGGGGAAGTCAGAGACTCAGAGAGGAGAGAGACAGGGAATATTAAAAAAAAATAAAAGGGGAAGTGAGAGAAAGAGTCACGTGTGTGACTCATTTACGGAGGAGAGAGACTCGCGGGTTGGGCTGGGGAATTTGAAATGGGGTGGGTTTTAGTGTGAATTTCAAATACAGGTTTCATAAGCTTTTTAGAATTCCATGAGAATTTGGCTCAATTCCGAGTTTCAAATTATGAGTATATCCGAACACTTGAATTGGGCTAATTGGGGAATTTCAAATCAAATCTTTATATCCAAACAGACTTAATTTAGGACTTGCTTTGTGTTTAAAGCTTTTGTGTATGACTAAACAAAGAAAGAAGTATCTTTTGGCGATAAAGAATTTACGATGATCAATTGATCATGATGTGTTTCATTAGACTTTGAACCAAAATGATTTTGCTTAATCAGATAATTAGCTTCCCTTAATTAAATTTAAATTTGGAGCTTATTATAATTACAAAAAAACTTGATTTTTGAACGACGAGACGAACCACCATAACAGAGATACTACTGTACCTCCATCACGAATTCACGATCGACATGTATTACTGTTGTTAATTCTAATTGCTAATCAAGATTATCGGCTACTCTATTTTTCAACTTGCAATACTACTCATTTATTCATTTCAATTGCTTCTTTATTTTAACAATGTTTAATTATATCCCTTTAATTGTTCTTTTATGTTTGGGAGATTAATTTTATTTTGCTTGTCTTAGCTTCTTTGTAAAGAATGAATAAGATGGGTTTGTCAACTTTGTTGTTTTTTTTTGGATAACTTTGGGTGTCAACTTTGGGTTTGCATATATAAGTTTGGGGATTGATGTTTGTACTGCATATGGGCAAAATATTGTACTAGTATAATATTCTAAATCTTCTGATATTGTTATCCCTCTTTTTCCACCTCTCCCTAGTAGTACTCCGTTGTATGTATGTATGTATGTATGTATGTATGTATGTATGTAGCCAACAATATTTGTTTTATACAAAAAAAAAAAAACAAATATAAAACAAATATTGTGAATGCAAGATAGTGAATGCAAGTGTTGTGGAGGAAGCCTGGGGAGGGGGGATTACTTGCTCATTAGAAGGAGTGATGAACCGAGTGAAAAAGGTGGGTGATGGCCGTCTTAGTAAATGGAGCCGTGAGAAATATGGGCATTTACCTAAGTTAGTGCGAGAGAAGCAACAAGAGCTAGAAAGGTGGTCTGGAGATCAGAATGTTGAGGAAAATATCAAAAAAAAAGGCGTGAGGCTATTGAGGAGCTGGATGATTTGTTGAGGAAGGAGGCTACTTTTTGGTGGCAAAGGGCGAGAGTGGAGTATTTGACAGATGGGGATGCACACACCAAGTTTTTTCATGCTAGGGCGTCGGGAAGAAAGCGTAAAAACTCAATTTCAAGGTTGTGTAGAATGGATGGTACGTGGGGTGAGACGTTTGATGAGGATAATGCCATGCTCTCGGGAGAGTTCCAGGCAGATGAGGTTCGTGAGGCGCTTTTTCAAATGGACCCGTCGAAATCTCCGGGTCCAAATGGGGGCTGGTGGCATGTGGTTTATGGTCCATTTGGGCAAATAGAAATGATGCTGTGTGGAGAGGTATTTGCAAGCTCCCATACTATATAGCTAATAGGGCCAGGAGTTTGCTGGAGGATTTTAGAAGGGCATGGGAGACAAAGAATGCTAGCAGACAACTAAGAGTACTCGTGGGTAGTACAGTACAGTTGAGTCAACAAGTAGCTGGTTGCCTCCTATCAGTGGATGGGTAAAGGTAAATGTAGACGGTGCTTTGTTCGCTGAACAGGGTGCTCATTGTGTCGGTGTTGTAGTGAGGAATAAGGCAGGGGACTTTCAAGCAGCGTGTATGACTGGATCTAAAGGAGTATTACAACCTGATGAGATCGAAGCTGTGGCTATGAGAGAAGCTATTCGGTGGTGTCGTGAACGAGGATGGAGGAGAGTTTGCTTCTACACTGATTGTGTGAAGGTGAGGAATGCACTGATGAGTAGTGCTAGTGATCTATCTTATTTTAGTCTTCTTATTGATGATTGCAAAGAATTATTGAGTTTTTTTTAGGCTTTTTCTTGTATTCACATTAAGAGGCCAACGAACGGTGTTGCTCATCGTTTAGCTCGAGCTAGTTTCATTGCAGTGAATAATCTTTTTTGTACTGGATAGATGCGCCCCCATCTATCATTCATGATGTACCGGAGTTTGATATGATTAATGACAATTAGGCGTGAAGCCAGTTTTCTTTCAAAAAAAAAACAATATTTGTTTTAGGTTTGTACTTTCTATTGATTGATTATATATACAAAAGTAGCAAAGTCATCCTAATTAAATGTATAAGTCGTGAATATTATTAATCAAACATTTAACTTGTATTTGGTCAAAATTACTATGGTAAAAAGAACAATCCTTCTCCTGTGATGCCGCCTCAACTTGAGGCCTCCTAGTGACACACCCCAGACAATAAAAACACACACGCTTCTCACTCAGCCCAAATAATGAAAATACACCAGCCCAATTAAACAATAATAAAAAATAAAAAAAAAAAACAGAACCCCAAATGCGCTCTCTCTCCTCACGTTCTCTCTCTCTCTCTCTCTCTCTCTCTCTCTCTCTCCTTGCGTTCATTCTATTCCTCTCTCATGGCGAAGACAAATTCGAAGCAATTAGCAGGTATGCATTTGATTTGGGTTAAAGAGTTATTTTGTTGATTGTGATTCCATAATCATTTGAATTTGAATTTACCATTAAAATCGGGAACAAATTGCGATATATGGCTTAACTTTTGCTACTTTATGCTAGATTTAGATTGAGTTAGGGTTTTACAATTGAATCATTGTTGTCTCCACTGTTTGTTGTACATTGAGATTTATTTCAGCATGTTAGGATTTCAATTTTTGGTGAATCAAGTTTTTTATATTATGCAATTTTGCTTGTTTGAGTCAAATTTTCAGAGTTTGATTATAAGTATCAGTTTTTATCTTTGAGGTATTAGATTGTTACCTAGACGTATCATATTTCCTCTCATAAGTATCGATTTTTTGCTTGTAAGTATCAGTTTGTTACGTGGTTAAAATAATATGAAAATATTTGATCTACATTACCAAATTATTTTTTGCTAGGAATAATTAAGAAAATTAGTGTTTGTGATTCTTGGATGAATGTGTACGACTTTATACAACATGTCTTTAAATCCATATTTGTGAATGGGAAATGATTGTAAAGTGAGTGCTTTAAAATGCTTATAAGTATTACTTACTTGATATGCATATATTAATACAAATTTAGGTGTATCTATGCCTTGACTTTTATTTGTGGTCAAAATATGCTAATATATTATGAGTTTCACTATTAGTATTAGTTTTTGTATCTACGGTATCAGTTTTTTGCTTAGATGTATCATTATGTTGTCTAGCACAGTATTGTCAAAGTGATTACTTTATGTATCAGTTGTTAGCCTATGAGGTATCACTTTCTGCCTCAAAAGTATTAATTTATTTTGTTTCTTAATATACTTTTGTTGCCAACTATTTCACATACTAAAAAAAAATGCATATTGTTTGTAGTATTAGTTTTCTGTGATTATGTATCAATTTTGGTAGCTGAAGTATTAGTTTCGTCTTTACTTGTTTGAAGGAAAAGCCTGTTAGTAGATGGAGAAGAATCAAGTTTTGGAATTCAGTATTGAAACAGGGCAAATTCAGCAACCACAAAGTTAATACTACTCTACGAGGGCCCGTTGACAATGTTTCTTGGAAGAACCTTACTTGTTCTAACTTGGCACCACCAAAACATGTGTTTATTCTCTGGTTGGTACTGCAAGGGCGATTGAGAACCAAGCATAGACTGTTCACTTGGGGGATGCAATGTTCTTCATCATGTGTGTTGTGTAAAGCACATTATCAAACTCTTCCACTCCTCTTTTTTGCATGCTCCATTACTCGAGGTATGTGGCAGAAGGTGTTATTGCATTGGCTCGTTATTGATAGAAATGTTCTGTCATTGGAGCACAAGTTAGCTTGGGTGTTAAAAAAACACAAGAGGAAGATATGTGAGAGTTGCAACACTATAGATGGCTTTTGCATCCACTGTCTATCATATATGGATTGAAAGAAACATAAGAGTTTTCCATAGTATGAAAGATTCAACTGGAAGAATGATTCTGCAAATCAAGTTCCACTGTTGTGTGCGAGCCCAGACAAATCAGAAGTTGTCATACTTCCTTGAGAGATTGTGATGTAAAAATAAAAATAGTATTTATTGGTTGTGATTTATTGCATATTGGTGTAGTTGTGTTTAACCTCCTTCATGTCTGGGGAGAGGCCCTTGGTTTTTTTGAAGCTGTAAGCTTGTAATGAGGGAACTGAGATAGGTCCTGCTTTGTAACTTCTCATGGTGATTAATTATAGCGTTACTTTTCTTTCACCTTGTATCACTTTTATTTCTTCTCGTCTCACTTTTATCTTACAGAGTTATATCATCGCTTGCACCAAAAAAAAGTGATACCGTACTGTCAAAAACTAATACATCCCCGTCAAAAAGTGATACTTTATAGCTTTTTGGATGAAATGTAATACATGATTTATTTTCCCCCCTCAGTATCAATTTTACTAAAAACAGTATCACCTTTTTTTCCTAATACAAATATCACTCTTAATTCATGGAGTGTTACTTTTCTTACATCCCGTACTAATTTTAAATTTTCTTGTGTCACTTTTATCATTCAAAATGTAATACCCTACCATCGAAAACTAATACTTCCCAGTCAAAAAGTGATACTTATTAAAATGATGAAAACGACATTAAAAAAGGATACCCTCAATGTCAACTTTACTAAAATGCTTCGTATCACTTTTTCTACCCAACAATATCACATTTAATTCTGGGAGTATTACCTTTTTTTTTTTGGTGGGAGGGAGTATTACTACTTTTTTTTCAACCAGTATCTCTTTTATTTCTTCTCGTATCACTTTTATTGTATATAGAGAGGTATAACTTATACTTACTTTTATTGTTCAAAAACCAATACCTTATAGTCAGAAAGTAATACTGCGCAATCAAAAAATGATACTTATTACTCCTAAAATTCGATTGTGTATTTGTGTCAAGTACAATTGAAAATTAGATTTCAACCAAAACAAGAATGAAGTCAGAAGACCAAATAACAACCAACCCTTGGGTTGTTTGTCTTTCATTCACAACTCTCACAATATTACATACACTCTCTTTTTTCTTCAATCTATCAATCACGGTTTGTTCATTCTCTAACATGACAAATCCCCAAAAATCCATAAAGCCAAACAATCTGCAATCTAGTGATCTCCCTCATTAGCTATAGTCATCACCCCTAACCTTCCCCTAGCTTCCTCTTCATCACGCATAACCACATCACCCCAGAAGGCGGAGGTAGCCAAACCGAGCCCGCAACCTTGCTGCTCGGCCTCTTCGAAATCATACACAAGTAGATCTACAAATGAGTTCATTCCCTGACTTTTTGCTGCAGTACCAACATCACTAACAGCCAAATACAGTAAACCATTAAATTAAATTAAATTTACAGAACATATCAATCTATTGATCGAAAATTCGAGAAATGAAATGAAATGTGTGCAGAATTTGGACTCACCTATGTAGGGGAGGAAGAGAGAGTGAGGAGAGAGAATGATTGAGATGTAGAACAACAAAAAGATAGTGAGCAAAGAGAATTATTGAGATGCAGAACAGCAGAAAGATAGTGAGGAGAGAGAGGGGGTGAAGAGAGAAAAAGAACTGGATGGGAAGAGCAAGAGTTGAGAACGAGGAAGAGCAAAGGTAAAAAAAAAAAATTAAAATTAAAGAAACGCTGACATCATATTAGGTGCGCCTTAACTTGCGGGCGCCGCAAACAAGATTTTGCGTAAAAAGAATACAAAGAACATTTATGATCAAGAAACATGCATTGTCTTGTATGCATATATTTGATTTTAGGGGAATTTCAATTGGTGTCATTTTACTATTGACTTGTCTAATTGGTGCCCCTAACACAGAAAGAAGTCTGGTCCGTGCCCATTTAAGTTTAAAATATCCATTCCGTCTTCTTATTTTTTCTTTTCCGTTACAAAGTGATGACGTGGCTACTGAATTTAATGCCGTCCATGTCTCTTGTCTTTTTCGAGCAAAGTATGCTGACAAAATTGCCTCTCTTCTTTTCCACCTATTTCTACTGCTATTTGCTTAAAATAAACCCCTACATAAATATATCCTTAATTCTTTATTCACCATTTACTCAAAATCATGCAACCCATGTTTTATTTCTAAAGAAATCAAATAATAACAATGTTTGTCTTATCAGGTTATGAGAGAAAAAAAGCTCATACAGCTCAAATATATCAACTTCAGCCCAATGCTCAAAATCACAGAAGAAAACTAGAAACATAGAATTTTTCACAATAATAGAACTAATAAGAATCCATTGATCATCATCCCACTCTATAAAATGACTTGGGAAAAAAATATGTACAAAAGTTTACATTTCAAGCTACACTTAATGTGCAATACAAAAAACAGAAAAGCAGCTACTCAGCTTCAGAGCTAGCAGCCACAAAAAGTTCGAGTTTTTTTTTCTTGTTGCATTGGCTAACAATTCAATCGTCCTGTAAGATGGATGAAAATCTCCTCACTGCATGGAATCGTTAGGCCACCCATAGGATGATTAAACCCGAACTCTTCTTCGGCTCGTTGAAGCAAGTCTTGGAATGAAGGATTTCAACCCAAATTTCCCTTTTCTCCTTTTGTCTGTGCATTTTCCCCCACCAAACAAAGCCCAAACTCCAGAAGGACAACAATTAAAACCAACCCACAAACCTGTCAGAGCAGAAAAATTCATCACCTATTCTGCATTATCAATATGTTCTTTTCCCTTCTTTGATCAGATTAAGAAGGGGGAAGACATACATTAGGAACCCATTGACGATGGTAAGAGCATTTGATCGGCGATTTCGCCATAATTCACTTGAAATCGTCAATAATGTCGTCGATTTTGCCAATTAAAATTTAGCGTTCTTCGTGTTCTTCAGTTTAAGGGCTTCAATCGAACCCAAAACTCGTCAGTGGTGGATAAGAAGAGAACCCAGACAAAACGAGCTCAAAATTTCGAACCAAAACAAAACGCCCAATTTGATTTCGCCAAAATCGATTTCGCCCAAATCAATTTTCGACCCCAACAGCTTCAGGGAATAGCTTCAATGGAGTAATAGGGGCGGAGGAGAAGATAATCTAGCTCAATCAAACCCACAATCTTGCAAATCGCTCAAAAACGAACCCAAAACTACAAAATCAAAATAAACACGAACCCAGATTTTCGTGACTGGACGAACAAGCCCAGAAATTCGACAGAAGATATTTTGAACCTAGGTGAGAGGGAGGATCAGTTAGAGTGTGAGGAGAGAGATTGAAGATGGGTGAGAGGGAGGATCAGTTAGAGTGTGAGGAGAGAGAAATCAGAGAGATGATGGTGAGGCGGTGGTGAGGATGATGAACAAAAGAAAAGAACGTAATTTTTTCTTTTTTTTTTTGTTTTGATTTTTTCGTAAATTAATGAAACGATATAATAAAACTAAAATTGGCGAAGCAACATCGCAACAAAGATAATATACATAATCGAAACTAAAATCGCAATAAAAATAAGATGATCGACGGTCAAAATGGCGTAATCTTCGCATATCGAGCTCGCCGGAGCCGATCATGATCTTCAAAATCGAGCTTGCCTAAGCTTTTGGAGTCCTCAAAGCTCAAGTCACCATTAATGGCGGATACTCGAAGAGAGAGAAAGTGAAAAAGAGAGAGTGAGAGAGACAGAGATGAGCAATGACCTAAGTGGGTGTCGTTTAATGACCTTCTATCTGCGTTTCATTAAGGGTAAAATGGAGAAATAAAATTTACTTAAACGGAAAACAATAAATAAGGACACGGAATGTACGTTTTGAAACAAAAAGGGCACGGACCGAACTTCTTTCTGTGTTAGGGGCACCAGTTGGACAAGTCAATAGTAAAAGGGCACCAATTGGAATTCCCCTTGATTTTATAATTCACGCATGTAAATAAATTTAATTTCCTTCATTTTGTATTGAGTAGAGAGGAACTTGGTCATGACATCTACTTCACTCCTTATCATTGCCATATGGCTTATTGTCCATCCTTCTTTGGCGCACATTTTGCGCCTAGAGAGGAGTTTCTCAGCTGATCACGTTAGGCATATGTCGGCATATGTAGCTCGAGACCGGACTCGTCATGCGAGGATGCTGCGTGATAGCGGTGATATAGCTGTATAGTTTAGTCTTGAGGGCAGTTTTGATCCCTTCCTGATTGGGTAAATAATCTCTCTCTCTTTTTACTTTTAAAATATATAATTTCTATTCGGATATATATTTGATAAGTTGATTTATTTGATTAGTTAACGACTTGTTAATCCTAGAAAAAAATGAAACTTGCTTGTTTAGAAAAAAATGGACCTTCCTCCCGATTCTACGCCATTGGCCTGGGATCGAGTACTCATGCTAATAAAGTCCCCCCGTTAACAGACTGTAAAGCAGAGAGCCTCAATCAGCTTCAAACCTCTAGAAGAAAAATAATGTAACAAACTTAAAGAAATACTCGTAACCAATATGATGGGGGAGGTACTCTATTTTGGCGCCATGGTGGGGTTTGTTTAGGCATATTTGGGTCAGGAGTTGGATTATTGGGTTGGACTTAAAAACCCTCCCACCTCATGGAATGGGTTACGCTTAGGGATGACAATGGGGCGGAGCGGTGATGGATATAGGTAGATTTATCTCCATATCCGTATGGGTATTTTGATTCCGCCACCCGCCCATCCCTGCCACGGGTTGGAGATCCAATCAACCTCCGCCCACTTACTCGGCGAGTATCCACCTCCTCTCCATTTATGGGGATGGTATCCATATCCGCCCGAAAGCAAACGAAACCCACATTTGGATTTACCTCAAATTCACCCTAAGATAATTTGCAAGGAAAAATTTGAGCTTTTTGATAAGCAATAACCGTCGACAATTTTTATATATTTGGTAAAATAAGGTTTTTTATATTTATATTTTACATTTTTTTATTTTTATGTGGGTATAAAGTGGGGCAGATAGGTATGAGGCGGGATAGGTAAGCGGATATAAGGTGGGGCGGGGCTCCGGCGTATATCCACCGGGGGAAGAAGGCAAACCACCTCCGCTCCATCCCCGCGGCGGTTATGCTTTATCAAAACCATCGGCGCCTAGCACTTTCCCATCTCCGCCCTAACTGGGGCGGCTGACGGTATCCACCTGTACCCGCTCTACTGCAACTTAGGCTACACTTGATTAGTGGCCGAACTTGACTAATTTCATTTTGGTCAAACGGAGAAGAGGACGCCCAAAGAAGACTTGGGGAGAGGTAATCAGGCAGGATTTGACCCGTCTAGATCTTACCGAGGACTTGGTCCTAGATAGGAGAGTATGGCGGAGCAGGATCCGTGTAGAGGATCCGCGTTAGATTAGGGATGTGCATTGGCTAGTACTAGAGGTGGATTCATTGTGTTTATAGCATGTAGCGTCCCCTTTATGTATGCTGTTCAGTAAGTAGAATCTTGTGCTAGTATGTCTAGTGATTTACTTTCCTTGCCCTTTTGGTTATCCTTTACGGTTTTTTTTTTTTTTTTTTTTTTTTTTTTTTTTTTTTTTTAAAAGGATTTCAAATGCATTTAAAAACAAAAAAAAAAAATATTTTTGTGGATCTTTCGGAAACAGTCTCTCTTGACTTTCTGATCATATTATCATATCTGGTGGTTGATAATTTTCACACTTGTCAGTATTGAACAATTTACCCGAAAAAACCGTTTTGAAAATGAAAAAAAAAAAGTTTTCGTGGGTCTTTCGGAAACAGTCTCTCTTCTAGGCGACTAGTTAGGGGTAAGACTGCGTACATCTGAACCTCCCCAGACCCCGCCCTAGGCGGGATACTTACTGGGTTGTTGTTGTTGTTGTTGTTGTTGTGTCGAAAATGAATTTGGTTTACGCGCGTGTATTTGTTTTTGCTTTAGCCAATTGGCAGTTATGAGTTAGCCACTGTCACAGTCAGAGTGTCACCTCTGGGTGGCTCATATGGTGGGCAATGCACGAGGATGAGGGCTTATTCACCACTTTTATGTCAGTAACACAAACACAAATATTCATTCTTAAATTAAGTCACTTCTTTTTCTTACAATCTAGAGCAATCACCAAAAAAAAAAAAAAAAAATCCAAAAAAAAGTTGAGAGCTTTGATGAGGGCTTTGACAATCTTTTAAATTTTGGGGTTCAAATGGATTCACGTTTGCTCCAGTTCCAGTTCTTCTTGACAACAAGATGATGTTGTTTGCTTCACAATATGGAGGTAAATTACAAATTTATTACTTTGTTTTGTTTTGTAGCCAAACTGCACACCAACTGTTCGACAAAATGTCCCGTTTATTTTGCTTTCTGTGTATCTCTTATTTGTGCCATAGGCGATTATTTCCAAGCTTTAGCCAACCAAATCGTGTGATAAAGAGAGTTGAATATGTTGGGAATTCGGAAAGTACTGGTGGGACATTCATTTTGTTAAATTCTTGTTGGGTTAGTGGCTCCAATTTATCAACATGCATTGCGCAATTGGAGGCCAAAAGGAAAAGAGTGTGAATGCTTGGGGATCCAATGGTAGGAGTTATAACTTATAACGGTGCATAGCGTCATAGCCCTCAATGTAGGTGATATGAAGTGTCATGGTTGACCCGACTTTTGACATGTTGTGGTAGCTCGCATTCAATGCCATGGAAGTGGAATTATTGTAAAATGGGATATGATCCCACAGCATTTTGCAGAGCTTGGAGTTCTTCTAATCTAGTAGATGAACATAAGCTGAGATTTGTTAGGGGAGGTGGAGACTGGCGAAGTTCTCCACCAAGAGACCATTTATATGTAGAAGATGTCCATATTTCCTTCTACTTAGTTGAGCATTGTGCAATTTGAGAGGCAACATGTGTGCTGGCCCTGCTGGGAATGTTTCTAGCATGTGATCTCCTTGGTATTGTGAATTATTCACGTCTTCGGCCTAAGGGTTTCCCTACTTGGGGTTTCCCATGTAAATCTTGTGTGCCATTTCTCTTATTGTTTTCTCAATATTTTCAATTGTTTGTTTCCTGTCATTGCTATCCATCCTTCGAATTAATTAGGGCTAAAATCCCTTACAATTCCCATTACAAAGAATTTGAGCATGTTTTCAACGAGGGAATCAAATCAAATTGAGTATTTGGAATTCCCTTTACTTCAAAGTTTTCACATTCTGGTAGAGTATTAAATAATGGCTTGTACGTTACATTACGACCGTTAAGTAAGGGTTTTTAGGTTGCCGATACACGAAATCTCACTATATAAAGCGGTTTTCGATATGGCCGATACATGACAGGTATGACCAACAAATTATCGTACGTCAATAAAGGGCCTATAAGGTTGATATGGCCGATACCAAAATTCACACGGCGATGACTGCGACTTGATAGCCTGATACGCGACACCCGTATTTGATCGCTTCCAGGACATCGCGACCAAAACCACGATCGCGACCGAAACCGTGATCGTGACTGAAACCACAATTTCATACTCTGCCCAAGATACCCTTGTTATCTACAATTAAAAACAACTTTGGTTAGAGCAGTAACAATTGTGCCTTGTATTTGGCTGTAACATAGATGGGCTTAATGAGACCTTTATTAATTTTATCCCCCCGGATGAAGTGGCAACCAACTTCAATGCCTTTAGTGCACTTGTGGAATATTGGGTTTGCATCAATGAATAGAGTTGTGTGATTGTCACAGTTGAGTGTGGGGCCAAGATACTTCACACCCATGTCCTTGAGCAATGAAACCAATCAAATAACCTCACATACAACCCCCCCCCCCACCCCATGAAACTGGAGTTGCTACCAAGCAAAATACAGAAGCAAATTCTGGATCTTTTGAAGCTTGCAGAATTAGAATCAGAATTGGAATTAGCAGTTAAAGACTTTTGAAATATCTGGGTTTGCGCATTCTGTTGGCATAGTGGCTGCACTGTGTAAGCTACACTTGACCTGGTTATGGGCAACCATATAAGTTTTCCAATCAGCTTTTCAAAGGCATTAGGATTGTCAAGCAGAGTCCCTTCTTCGCAGTAGGCTTCAAAAGAGGATACACATGAAGTTTGAGAGTCTTAGCATAACTGAAGCCATAAGTATACTTCACTTTGTAAGGCCATTTGTTACTAGCCTTTCTTTCTAGGAGGATGATCCAGATATTATTCGTTTCCAAAGATTCCAACAGATTCATGTCATCAGCCCATCCCTGATCTTTGATGACCTCAGTAAAGGTTTTAGGTTCTTTTTAGGTTGTGACCTTAGAAATGAAGGCAACAAATAAGGACTGAACAAGTCAAAATTTGCTCTGCGACTAGAAGATTGCAAAGTTTCATGGTCTTCACCTTGATGGCCTAAGCTTTGGGGACATTCAGTGGATCAGTCAATAGTATAGCGGATGTGTGAGCGACTAATCAGCATTTTCACAACAGGGTGTCATAGAGTGTCTGGTTACGAGTGTCAGGCTCTCGAATGCCAGGATAAAGTGTAGAATTTGTTGGACAAGGATGAGTGCTAGACTTCTTGGCCGATGGGAAATGCCATGGTGCAATATTCTCTTGGGGATCCTTTATCTAAAAAACTAAATATTCTTCTCTTTGGAATCAAGGCTAGATTCCTATTAGTAGGTGCATATGGAAGTTTTGCACATAGTTATATCTCCCTCTTGTTCCAGAGGTCCCAGATTCGAGTCCTCTTAGGGCCACTGGAGGTTTTACCGGTTGTTAACTTCAGGGCCCATGGGATTAGTCAAGCAAAGCTTACCCATGATATCTAAAAAGAAAATAAAATGTTTCCCTCTTGTTAGGTGGGTTGAACCTAGAGGTGGCAAAAGCTGACCCGACCTGAACCCAACCGAAAACGGAGTGGGCTAGGATTGAGGTTTTCGACCTGATCAACCTGTTTAATTAAATGGGGTTAGGTTAAGGTTGAGATTCACTACGAAAATAATCCATGTAACTCGTTTATCTATATATCTATATCTATATCTATATATATATATATATATATATATATATATATATATATTTTTTTTTTTTTTAAGTAAGAAATCTAAAATTTTTCACTGAGTAAATAAGTCATAATCATGGACAAATATCAAATTTTTTTAATCAAACAATATTTCTTTTACAAATATGTAATTATTTTAAAGTTATTTCTCCCTTTAAATATAATATTGATTTTCTGAAAAAAAGATACTAGTTGAATGGGTTAGAGGTAATCCGTTAATTAATGGGTTGGGTTACAGATGGAATTTTCATCTCATTTAATAAATGGGTTGGCTTTGAGTCAAGGATTTGTCAAGCCTTTTATATATAACCCAAACTTGAACCCGCAAATAGCCAGCTGAATTGAACCCCATGTATAGCTTGCAAACATCTTGATACTTAAGGAGCTACCGGCTTCCCCAGGGGCGGTGTGAGGTTGGGGACCTGGTGGACATTACCGACTGTCCAGCAGGCTGAAAGTGCGTGTCGTGCGTCGAAAAGTTGGTGGTTACCTTTGAGGGGGCTGCGGAATGCGAAGTCTATTAGCCTTATCCAAGGCTCAAGGGATAGGGATTTTCCAGCGGGATTTCAGGAAGCCCAGCCACATGGGGTGGTGAGGCAGTAGTGATACGCCAATGGGTCATTGTGGCATCATAGCACAGGACAAGGGAACAAGCCACCTCGTGTGAAACAACGAAATCGAATGGGAATGGTATCATGAGAAGGTTGCCTACTCAGTGAGCGGGTGCGCTACCCATTGAGCTGTGAGGAGCAGAATCGACTCCATGAACGTGAGTTGCGCAGTCATGGGTTGGCCGCCTAAAACAACAACAACAACCCAGTAAATGTCCTGCCAAGGGCGGGGTCTGGGGAGGTCCAGATGTACGCAGCCTTACCCCTAACTAGTCACCTAGTAGAGAGGCTGTTTCCGAAAGAAGCGAGCATGACTCTCTACTGCTTAAAGGATGAGGGCACTATTCATGGAGATCATGAAAGTTCGGGAAGTGGACAGTGACCCAGACATCTGCGACGCACGCTTTCGACTGGCATTCAAGGGCCGTGTCAACCGGAAGCTTATAACGCTGAGCAGGTGCATAGTGAGGTGGCAATGTTCGAGTTGTGGGTCTGACCAGGATGCGTGTTACTCAGTGGGGCAAGTGTCAACAAGAAGGTCGAGAGGGGAACGCAACTAGTGCCTTGAGTAAAGGAACAACAATGATGCGGAACTCCCCGGTGTAATCCGCTGTTGGACTCTAGTTCCTTTTTTTATAGATAAAAGAAAAGGTATATTGATAAGATATCAAATGAACAGCAAAAGAGAGGAGAAGGTATCCTCTACCTAAATCATTTACAAATGGTCCCAGTTACACTGAATATCAGTAAAAGTGTAATCCCGCAACACCGCCAAAGCCCTAGCCCATAAAGACGCTAGGTAGATAATCTTCTCCCAGAAAAACCCCCTTGAACACCCGCGAATTCCTCTCCAACCAGATGCACCACATGATCGTAAAAAAAAGCATTGCGCCACAACATCTTCCCCTCCTTCCCACCCCCAAAGTCCCGAAAATGCATCTGCAAGAATACCTCAACACTAAAAGGGTAAACCCACACCTCCTCGGGCATCAACCTACGCCAAAGGCTGGGAGCCACATCACACCAAAGAAAGAGATGTGTAGCAGTCTCACATCTAGAATGATAGATCACACACATATCAGGCGCCAAAGGCACCTCGGGTCTCCTTCGCTGCCTCAAGTCATTTTATGTTAACCCTATCCAACACCAAAGTCCACACAAATGCCTTTAGCTTCATGGGCACCTTTGCTTTCCAAATAAAATTCTCTAGCGGAACATGAGGAAGAGGTGTTGGACTCTAGTTTCTTAAATTATAGAATTATTGTTTATTTGACTGCTGTTTTATATGTTTGAGCCTTTGTACGAAACTTTGTGTCAGTGAACTAGGAGCAAATAGGCTATTTTGTGGTGTATTCTCATTCCCTCTTCATCATTAGTATTATTTTTTTGAGGTTTCATTATTAGTATTATTATTATATTATATATGGTCAGTATTGTATTTCTCTTGATGAATATGTTGGCGTGATGGATTTTTTTGGCTTTTGTTTCCTGTGCCTTTCAGGCTGTATTATACTACAGTCAAACTTGGCACGCCACCGAGAGAATACAATGTCATGGTTGACACAGGAAGTGACCTACTATGGGTTGCTTGCAGTACGTGCAGTACATGTCCACAAACTATTCGCCTTTTAGTAATGTTTACCCTTGCTTAATTATTGAAAATGACTGTTGATCCATAATAATTGCTATTTTTTGTACATACATATGTAATATATGTTTAGTAGTGATGTTTATGTCTATGATTACTTATTGTGAGGTAGATGTAAGAAATCCCGAGGGAGATAAAAGAGTCAAAACTACTTGTATAAAGACCTAACTTCTAGCTATGGCATAAAGACAACAAAATCTCTAAATAAAGCTAAAAGTGGTATTACAGCCCTCTTGATTTTTCGAGCGAATTTTCTTGTTTGAAAAAGAAAAAGAAAATCTTCAAGTGCCTGTTTTGGCAGGAGAAATATAGTGTCTGGGTATCAGAATGAAGGTATTATTACTTTAAGATCTTCCGGGAGGCTGTCCAGCATTAAGTATAAACCATCCCAAGAAGGTAAGCAACTCTGCGATGATAAATAGAAGGCGCTGAAGGAGATGTCGAAGGATGCAACAGCATACCTACCTTGCTACCTCGAGTAGTTGACCCCCCTTTTCAACCTATTGGCTAGTGCCTAGTAGTCTCCTACCAAAAGAATCTCAGGCCTCACTAGTCGAAAGGTGTCTGCCCCAGCAATGCCCTGTTATCAGAAAATCCAATTAGTAGCCTCAAGCCTGCCGTATCAAGATGACTAATATTAAAGTGAAATAATCTTTTCTGGAACATACTTGAAATAACAAAAATTTGGAAAACAATATCTAGGACTCTAGGTGATGAGTGCATGGCATATGCATAACTGTCTCCGGAAACAACATCTAGTTGAGTTTATTACATATGCTTGAACTTAACATAATTAATTGCAATGTCAGGACGAGTGATAGTCAAAATAGACAAATTTTCTACCAACCGCTGATAGGAGCTGCAAATCAGAAAGTGCAGGGACGATTTAATCGTGAATACTTCTGCCTCCAAGCAGACTTGGGACACGTCACACTTCCAAGGGTTGCTTAAAGCAAGGGTTCCTTTGAAGGTGAGAGCATTTGTTTGGACAATGGCGTTGGGAAGAATTAATACTAACGACAATCTACTGATAAGTGTGTACTGTGTTGTGCGAGTAGTGAGACATGTTCACACTTCCTCACTGTGATATGGCTCGTGTTTTGTGGGGAAGTTCTTTAGCTTTGTGGGGGAGCTATGGGTTTTCCTGCAACTGTGATGGAGATGTTGCAAGTGCACTTTTTGGCTTTTGGGAGGGATAGGAGATGAGGATCCTGTTGCGTAGTGCTGTAATGCTATTCTCTGGTGCTGCTGGTTAGATAGAAATGCCAGAATTTTCTCTAGAGGCTCCCTACCACCTGAGTTATTTTGGGATAGAGTGACTTATTTAGCTTCTACGTGGGCTAAGGCGGGGGGTGCTTTTAGGAGTTATTCGATAACAGCGCCCCAGCCTAACTGTCATAATTTGTTGTAATCTCTTAAGGAGGACAACTTGTCCTCTGCTATTGCTTTGACAATCTTATTAATACAATTTTTTCTTATCTAAGAAAAAAGTAAGAGCCATAAACTTCCGAATCTGAAAAAAAAATTCAAAATCTTGAAGATGAAAGAATCTGAATTGTGTTTGTCCACTCTTGATGATGCCCTGGTTTCCGCTTTCTACTCAGGCTTCGGTGGCTCTTGGGATCTCCACCTACGGAGAGCTCCCCTTGATAGGGATATGGAGGAGCTTACCACCCTTCTTAGCGTTCTGAACACCATTCTTCTCGTCCTTAGTGATGACTCTCGGGTTTGGGTGGGGGACTCTTCTGGGGTCTTCTCCTGCAAACCTTTCTTCATAATCTTGGCCTTCCTTCACAGTAACCCCATATCTCTTTAACAAATTATAAATGGAAGTCTAAGGTCCCCTTGAAGGTACGTGCTTTCATTTGGACACTGGTATTTGGGAAACTGATCACATATGAGCTGTTACAGCGGAGGAGGTCTGGGTGGGTGCTACTCCCAAACATGTGTGTGGTGTGTCACAGAGGGAGTGAGAGACTGAGAGTTGTTTGCATTTGTTTGTGATGTGTGACTTTGCCAGGTCCTTGTGGGACAGGTTGTTTAGGGGTAGTACTTTGCTTGTCTTCCAACAATGGGTCAGTTTCTGCAGATGCGCTTTGGAAGTAGGGGGGGGGGGGGGCAAGGGAAGGAGGGTAAGGTGTTGTGGCACTGCTTTTATATGGCCATCTGTGGTGTGTGTGGTTAGAAAGGGATTCGCGGATTTTTGAGGGCGTTAGCAGGCCAATTGATTTTGTTTGGGATCGTGTGGTCTACTTGGCTTCTCTTTGGGCCAAGGCAGCTGGGGTTTTCAAGGGAGTGCCCCTCACGGATGTGCAACGTGTGTGGGCTGACTTGTAGATTGGTTTTTTATCCTTATGGAAGAGTCTTTGTCCTCTAGCTTTGCAATATTCCAGTTTAATCTTTAATAAACAATTTCGTATCTAAAAATGAACAAAAAGAATCTGAATTGATATAGCGTTACTCACATGGAATGATGCATATTGTCAGATGAGAATTCATGGAGATACTCTTTCTGACAGAAGGATCATTGATAAGATTCTCTCCAGCTTTAATAAAAACTTCAAGTCAAAATTATCGCTGCTAAAAAATCCAATAACCTGAACAAGTTATCTGCCACAAAACTCTTTGAATTTCTTCAAGCATGGGAGTAAAACCTCTGAGATCTATTGGAATGGGGAAGACGAAATGGAGGTTTAGCCTCGGTAATCACTGATTTGAACTACTGCAAGAATATTTATAAACCTCCACCAACCGTACCTGGCATTGGAGTAGAATCTTCTCATTTCAAAGAATGCTTTTCGGCGAAGAGAAAAAGACGTGTAACTGATTTCTCTCCTTACATATGTCTCTATAAAGCTTACATTTTTTTTTTTGTGATTGTCTTTTGTGTTGACAGGCTGACCTCAATTTCTTTGATGTGAGAAACTCAACAACTGCCAACCTACTCTCCTGTGCTCATCCTTTGTGTCCAGAATGCAGACACAAGACTCACGAGTGTGGTTACAGAATTTCTTATGTTGATCGCAGTGAGACGTCTGGGTCTTACGTGTCTGACCTGATTCAGCTTGACATGATCCTTGACCATACGGTGATCACTAATCCATCTGCTTCAGTGGTATTTGGGTAAAGCATTCTCTTCCCCTTCTACTGCATTTGAGATCGCATTCTGCGTTAGCCTTATTTGATCTATATTAATTGAAAAGAAAGGTGATGTTAGAGGATAATTTTTCTAGCTTTTAGCATCTTCAATTTATTCTGGACTTACTTGGAGAAAGCATGTCTTAACAACAGATTAACTCATAACTGATCATTTCAAATCGATAGACATCAGTGATAATCGGTTTTCCCTTGAATTCCTTTTCAATATTGAAGAAATATGTTAGCTTGCATCTCTACCTAAACTTTATGTTTTTATGTGGTGGATACAGGTGCAGCACTTACGCATCTGGGCTATTGGCTGAAACAGATCTTGTTGTAGATGGTGTATTTGGTTTAGGTCACCAGCAATTGTCGGTTGTAAATCAATTGGCTTCCAGGGGTTTAATACCCTGGACATTTTCTCAATGTTTAGAAGGAGATGGTGGGGGTTTCTTCGTCCTTGGTGAGGCTTTGGACCCCAGAATCATCTTTACACCGCTTGACCTATCACTGTATGTTCTCCTCTTTGTTGTACTGGAATATACATTGCATCATGTGACATGCATATTACTTATCAGTTAACACTTTTATGCTTCCTGCGACCCTTTTACATCACATTTCTCAAATTACATTGCAAATCTCCCAAATGACGTTGCACCTTGCGCGTCAGTGAGAATCGCCCCCCCTAAAGGCTCCTCAGGCCTTTGTCTTAAGGAAGCCAGGTACATGATATGGAAATATCTAGCACGTGGCCTAGCTACGCAAGTGTCCTTATCTCTGTTAATTACAGTTGCATTTTCCCTTTCACTTGCCATTTCTGTCTTTTTCCTTTTCATTTCCTTTTTGTGCTCTTATAATGCTATCCTTATTATCTACAAAGTAGCCGTTCTTTGTACTGTTGTACTTGCTGGTGAGCTTTGAGTGATGATGGATGTAAGGTGTCCGCAGGCTATATATACTGCACCTGACAGTAGTGATTATTCATCAATTATCAAATACAAAACTCACATTTTCACCATATTTCCTCAGTCTAATCTCTTATGTTGATCTTTGTTCAAGGAATTTCTCCATAACGCACTCCTTCACTTTTTGAACCACTAACTCCTCGACATCCATTTGAGATTTCCTGGATTTGTTTTATCCGTATCAAGTGGTCTCAAAGCATTCTTTCCTTGGCCTTGAAATTTCATTCGTTCCATTTGAGTTAGGAAAAATCTTCCAATAGCAGAGTGCTCAAAACTTCAAAATTTTTGCAACAATCTCCAACAAGAGGTTCCACTTGAATCTCATTTAATAGCTGCGGTTAACAACAAGGTAATTCAGCCTTTTAAATGCTTCTCTCATGACGAAATATTTGAAAATTGGGGAAAGGGGTTATGTGAATGGTGTAGGGAGCCCTACTCTCCATCGCATAAATGTCAGAAATTTGGGTCTACTTTCACGTTTGTGGTAGGAGAAGACTCTTTGTTGTGATCGGTGAAAGTGTAGTGGATGATTGCCTAAAACAAGAAGAGAATTTAGCACCACAAACTGCATGCCAAGTGCTTGATGAATTGCCTCAACAGAATTTGATAGATAAATTAAGCATGAAAAATGGGGTAACTTTAGATTATGCCATTCACAGAGAAGGGAAGTCTCAGATTGCTGATAATTGCGAAGCAGAGCACTCCTGCTTTGGTGCACAGTTGTTTGGTGAAATGCCAAAACGAAATCATTGTTGTTGGCGTAAAATTGATTGTGACTATTGCACTGAATGGTTATGTTCCAGATTGAGCATAAACTTAGAGAAGTAAAAGAAAATAGAACTGTCATAGGTGAAGGATGGTTAAGAAGTATATTGGTCTTTGACCTTGAAAAACTCCGTGTTCCTGCTTCTCCATGCTGTGATATTTGGGGCCAAAGATCATCCAAAGGAGGGAGTAGTAAGGCAATCAGGGCCCATGTGCAAGGCCAGACAGTTGGGCAAAATGCGCCGAGATTGAACTAGTATGGACAAGAGTAATTGCCATCACTGGGTATGTTGACAGGTTAGAAGGAAAGAGTAGAACAAGGGCTGCCTGGACTTTATGGACTATGATGAGGTACTGAGTTAGAGTGCATTAGTGAAAATGAGTGTTTATAATCTGATGGTTTATCATATATTCATATCTAACATGGCAATAAGGTGCAGGGGCAAAGTTATTGAGACTTACAACACGATTTTAATAGGTTTTGATCCTATTGTGGGTGAGGATATTGATTGGTTTATTGAAATTCCGTCCCATGCGAGAAATACATAGGGGCTTATGGGCTTTAGGGATATATATTATTCAATCACTACAATTTTGTGTCATGGTGTTGTCTGACTAGTGTCTATTATATGGGCCTCATTGATAACTTTCTTAAAATTTTCTTCAGTCATCATAGTAAAGAAAGTATCTCATGGCTGCTGCAGATCACAAATGGAACCAAACTAGCCTTACGTTGGCTCAATTATTCAAACTCAGAATATTGTTATTATATTTGGGTGGAAGGGTATTTCTTAACCAAGCCAAAGGTTATTGTCAACTGCAATATGCTCATAAAGTTGAGCTGTATTCAGTACCTTTTTGAGATTTGAAATCGAAGGCCTACAAGAAAGCTGGTTATTGAGATACCTACTGCTTCACTTTGATAAGTCGAAAAAGATAATTAGCAATCTTATTGAGTACGACATTAAGATCATAAACAGCTGGGGAATTACACTAAACCTTGTTTGCTATCCTGCTGGTAGATGTGGGTGTATAATAGACCTTCTATATGATCCAGGGCCTGGACACAAGACCAATGATAAGTTACATGTATGTCCTCTGTGTATTCTTTGGCTAATTGGGGATTATGGACTGTTACTCCAGCACGTCCTGTGTTTGGGTTCATTTGCGGCTGCTTCTGACCGCATGCTGAGCTCTCATGATCTTTTGTCTCAAGGATCATCATTCAGGGAGGATAGTGTTTGCAAGATTTGTTGTCATATTCTGCAATTTATTTATGTAGATGAGAAACAGGATTTGGTAAAGAAAGTTCATGCTACTGACCGAGAATTCGGAAAGGTTACTCTTGGGGTCGTAGAGGAAATTGCTAGGCTGTGCAAGGAAAGAACCGCAGACTTCAAGTAGTGGGTACATTACCCTGCTGTCATTGGTTTGCTCTCTGAAAATACATATTCCTGCTGGCTGCAAGGGAAAGCCATTGATTGAACCAATGAAGTTATTAAACTCGCTACTGCTTCCAGAGGCTAAGTATCATAACTTGGTTGTTACAAATTTTCCTGTCAGATGTGTTAGACTTTGTTTTCTATGGGAATTTAAGCCAAGTGAGAGCAAAATAATGGTCACTTTACCTTTTGATCCTGGAGGTATACTGCTAACTACAAGTGACTTGCTTTGTTATTGAGATATACTTACGGCCATCGGTATTTTTGAGTCGTGGTCTTTAGTGTATGACCCCGGTGGTAACATTTCCTTGGCATTTTATCATCATCAAGGAAAAGTACCTCAAGTACAGCTCCAGAATGTGCAGAACTTCCACCGTTGAGGTTAAGGGTCTTTGAAGGAGGGAGATTGATATGGAAATTTCCAGCACGTGACCTAGCTACGCAGATGTCATTCTCTCTGTTAATTACAGTTGCATTTTCCCTTTCATTTGTCATTTCTGGTCTTTTTCCTTTTATTCCCTTTTATGCTCTTTTGATGCTATTTTTATTGTCTACAAAGTGACCGTTATTTGTACTGTTGTACTTGGTGGTGAGCTGTCCTAATGAGTGAGGAATGACTGTAAGGTGTCAGCAGGATATATATACTGCACCTGAGAGTAGTGATCAATCATCAATTATCAACTACAAAACTCACATTTTCACCATATTTTCTCTGTTTCTGTCTAAATTTCTTCCCTCTCTATAGTTCTTATGTTGATCTTTGTTCAAGGAATTTCTCCATAAACGTAATCCTTCGCAATTTCAACCACTATTTCCTCAAAATGCACTGGAAATTTCCTGGAATAGATTTATCCGTATCAGTACACCACTTACAGAGCATTAAAGATGGTTCGGCGTTAGCTTCCTTGCTACTTGATATCTGTGTCATAGTTACATACTTTCTTTAATTTTGAGTATGATAAATCCTTCCTTTTGACTACTCTTTCAGGCCTCATTACAATGTGAACCTACAGAGCATTGCAATCAATGGTAAGCCATTGCCCATTGACCAAGCAGTGTTTTCCACTTCACATGGAAGAGGAACAGTTGTTGATTCTGGAACGACGTATGCATTTTTGCCTGAAGAGGCTTTTGAAATTTTTGTCAGTGCGGTGAGTTTTTCTGTGTGATATTTACCGTATTTCCTTAAAGAGTGCTCTTTATAGTTAATGGCTGCGTCATATGTGACACCTTTTCCTGTGTAGGTATTTTTCCCCTTGGTTGTTTAATTTTGGTTTTAATTTAAAGTGCGCATTTGACATAACTAGTCCGACATAGTTCATGATATGTTGTTCCCTCTTTGTAAGTACATAAGTAAATGAAGCTCCTGAATTTATGACCTTGCTTCTTTACTACTAGACTACTAGTTGAACAGAAGAAAAAAGCAAGTAACCAGATTCTTTGTCGCCACTTCTCTGTTACTAAAGTTTCTGTCTGAAAATATTCTTGTTTGCACCATGTCACTTTGCTTTTCTAGCAAAAGCTTTGCGGCTGATCATAGCCTCAGTGAGGTTTTGCTTGCCAACCATATGGTCATATATGAACCACCTCAGTAAGTACATGATGATAGTGTCAAACTTATTTGTTATGCCAGTGAAGACAAATTCATGATTGGTGACAGAAAGGTTAACAAAACCTGCCCCCTGGCCCCCGTTTTATCATTTGCCAAAAAATTGAATTAGTCTCCCCCAAGCCCATGCTATTGAGCATTTAAGAGAGCTCCAATAGCCTTTTAATTTTGGTTTTTTCTTGTCCTGCTATCTGGTGTGCAGGTAAATGCTACAGTTTCCCAATCTGTGAAGCCTATGTTTTCTGATGGGATGCAATGTTACCTGGTCACGAAGAGGTATTCATATTTTGCTCTTGATTCTTTCAATTTTGTACTGGAAAAGCGATTCAAAAAATTTCAGTTTTGAATGGGCTTCATTTCTGTTTCCAGTATAACTGTATAAGTGATGCATTCCCACCTATGAGCCTGAACTTTGAGGGTGGTGCATCGATGTCATTCAGACCAGAAGAATACCTTATGCATAGGGGCGATGTCGTGAGTCATTTAGCCTTAGTTTTTCTGGAGTTGATTTATTCCGTTTAAATATTTGTCAGTTATCTGTGATGATGAAGTAGTGCATTTTGTGCTACAACAGGATGATGCTGAATTCTGGTGCATGGGCTTTCAAAAATTGCAAGGCGAACGATTAACAATTCTGGGAGGTTAGTCCTCGATTGAATAATGTAATTATTTTCATTTAAACCTTGCTGGTGAAGAACTTAACCTGGTGAATGGAGAAGCGGTGATATAAACGTGTTAACTTCTTACACAATTCTTTAGGCCGAACAGTAAGCCTTAGGGATATTTCACAAAAAAGTTTCCTTGAAATCCTTAGGATCAGTTGTTACCTCCTTGGCTAAAACATCAGCCAATTGGTTGTATCCTTGTAGTTGTGCACTATCCTCGTTTCCTCCATCAATTTATAGGGACATTTTAAACAGCCTTCCTTTCTTCGGCATTCATTCGTCTCAAAAGAGTGTTGGGGACGAAGCCAGAGGGTCCCTTGCTTGCTTACCTGCCCGATATTGCCAGAAAACCTTCTCTTCTCTCTCTGAAATGTGGGCTTTCATCGAAACAGGCCCAAGTCTTCATTTCTTTGATGGTCCATGTAGGTTTGGTAGCATTCAAGAAGCGAATCACTACATATGATCAATGTTGCCCATCACGTCTTGTGTGCTACTACGTTTCAATCCTTCATTAATTGCCACAAATGTGCAAATATGATCATCAGTCATCACTATTGAGTTTGATCTAAAAGTCTATGGAATATGTGGACATAATTCCACTTGCATGCATTCTATATTCACACCATAATTGATACTTTGAAATGGTTCACTTGTTGATTCTCACCTGGCTTGGCTTTCTAAATGCCTTTTCAGGTTTTCATTGATTGTCTCTCTACTTAGGGCAAAACATTTTGTAAATGGACGAACCAGAAAATTAAATAGAGTAAAGTAGGATGTAAACAAGAGTTTATGCTGTATTCTACAGTCTACTGAGATTTAGGTTTTATTCTTTTACTATCATGAGTTACGAAGTTCTTGGCAGCATATTGGAAGACCAAACTCATCAGATCTACAATAGTTTTCCAAGGTCGTAAGTAACAACCAGTAAACACAATAACAAGCCAAAGACGTAGTGAAGAGAGGAGTGTCAGAGTGATAGCAATTAGCGAAAGCAATAAGTTTAAGCTAATGAAAACTAGAGAGACTACAACAAGAACTCATTGCGATCCTCCTTTAGAGTTTAAAGCAACAACAATCTTATCTTTTTCCTTTGTTTCTTGGGTCAAAACATAATAGTTGATATATGCATCATGTGCAAGATAGCCTCAGACAGAAACTTTTAATCTTACCAGTAAACGTGGCATCGATTTCTAGCTGTAACCACAATGGAAAAATCACAGGTTCTTTTTTCATACTTGGCAGAAGCTGCATAGCACCAATAATTGAGCGAGGCATAGAACCAAAGGGTGTGTGTTGGGGGGGAGGGGTAGTAGGAGTTCAAATGGCTTTACAAGCAACAATATTAAAATTAAACGTGGCATCGATTTCTAGCTGTAACCACAATGGAAAAATCACAGGTTCTTTTTTCATACTTGGCAAAAGCTGCATAGCACCAATAATTGAGCGAGGCATAGAACCAAAGGGTGTGTGTTGGGGGGGAGGGGTAGTAGGAGTTCAAATGGTTTTACAAGCAACAAAATTAAAACTTAAGCTCTTGGCTATGCACAACTTCAATATAAGTCCAGGACAACCACAACATGCATACAAAAGCATGATATATTACCTGTCCTGTAGGCATGTATCTTTTCTAAAAGTACCCAAACAGCAATGTATCACTGATTACTGAATGGTGAAAAATAAGGTATCTGATTTGTTTTAAAACAGTAGCAGGTGCCAAACTGAACAAATCAAAAGTATTTGAAAAAAATAAACAGTTGCTATATATAGAAATGGGTAAATTTCAGGGTTTTGATCAATAGCCAACAATATTTCACCTTTTGGTCTGAAAATATAGGCACTATAGTTGGATTGGAGATTTCCAGGTCTACTTCTGACCAAATTCTTCAAAATCTTCAGCTTTTGTTTGTTTGTAGGTTTCAGAAATAGCAATTTTATAAAGCTGAACAATACAGAATGCATAATCTCAGAGTAGTCAGATGTCAAATTAAAGAGCAGAAATTTGCTAATGGTTTGGAAATTTTAAAGAGTGGAGAGGAAGACTTACAAATTGGCTAAGCTGCTCATTTTGGGCATTTTGATTTGATATCGACAATTGGGTTGAGTCCTCTTTCTCCTCCTTGCACATAAATTTTGTTGCCCTGGCCAACCTCGTACTTGTACATACCCCAAAATATACCTGCCTCACCAAACCTTCCCAACTTTGCACCTTCGAAATCTCCATCCTTCATGGTGGCCTGTGGCCTCACCAAACTTTCTCAGCTGGCCAGGAGCTTGGATAAGAAATCATATAGTTTATACACGCAAGCCCTTAGGCTGAACATTGAATGCCTTTCAAATGCCACAAATTCTGTTCACTAAAATATTAATGCTCAACATACTGTATAGAAACCTATGGTTATAGGTGGCACTCTTTATTTTAGATAGCATGAACTTTTACTGAACTCTCACTCATGATAGCATTTGGTTACTGCAGAGTTTGTTCTGAGAGACAAAATTATAGTCTATGATCTAGCGCGTGGAAGAATAGGATGGGCTAACTATAATTGTAAGTTGCATTAAAGTCTATCCATTGCGACATCATTCGGTTATCTACTTCTGCGTAATTCTAACTCTTCTCTTGAATTTTCATTTCAAATTTCAGGTTCCTCGTCTGTAAATGTCTCCGTCACTTTTCCCAGTACTAGGCAACACAACTTAAGCAACTCAAATAAGAGTTTACTCCTCCAGGCTATTTTTGCACAACTTTTGTCATTTATAGACCTCCTGACTTTGCACCTCACAATGAGCCATGACCCTCAGTTGTATTTTCTTTAGGTTTCTTGTATTTTCATTGTTTTTATTCGCAATACTCTCAAATTGAGGCTTTGTTTTAACTACCATAATCTATGATGTAATTCAAGTTAGTTGTTTTAATTTCATATTCTGTTTTTTTATCCATATACACCAATAATAGTGACTTGAGTGCTAGCTAGTTTTCTGGTTTGGGGTGCATCAAGTGATATCAGAGCTCTAGGTGAATATATTCTTATTAACATGCCCAAACATATGTACACAGTTAACCTAGCATGTTCTTGAATCCTTGGACTTGCCTGCACAAAGAGGAGAAAATAAGGACAGGTACTTGAAGATAATCACTGCACTATGACAGTAAGTGAAGAAGTTTGGTTAGAGAGCTAAATGCAAAATCAATCTCCAACATTTGGAGCTGCAAGAGGCCATTAAAACAGGAAGATATGAATCTTCTGCTTTTCAGAAGGAAGCTGTGCAGATCCCAAACAATGGGTGAGAGGAGCAGCAACAGAATACACAGATCTCAACCTGTATGATCTGAACATCTTTAGACCAGAAGATTGTGGAGCTTTAGACAATTCTTGCTAGATTTCGGCCCTCTAAGGTTTATATGGAGATGGAAACTTGTTTGAAAATGAGTTTACACAAAGGAGAGAACCAGATCATGGGGTTCTTGGAGCTGATGATCGAGAACACCGAGAAGAAACCACGTATTTCCTACATGAGTTGAGTCAAGACCACGACTCTATATGATCCTTCCAATGACCAAAATGAGCTATATCCAAGGGAAAAAAGGACTACATGAAAAGCTGGATTTGAGTCCCGAGGTGCTTTTGATGAGGCAGAAGCTGGACAAGCAGGTATAAAGGATAGACTGAACGATGAACTACGTATTTGATTAAAGTTTGTACATTAGAGCAAGGAAGGGGTTGCAAGAGGGAGGAGAGGGCTGTCCAAATCAGAATTCCACCATTTTTGAAAGGGATGGACCCAGAGAGAGAACAAGAAGAGATCATTTTGTAATCATCTAAGGAAAAAATACTGCATTGGAGATCACCAGCACCAACCATTTTTGCAATCCTGTGAGAGGTGAACCCATAGACCTTGCTTCCTTACATTTTAATCTTCACATCATTTGGCTCATTTACTTGCAAGTTGGAAGAAGATCACGCAAAAAGTACTGTGAAGCACCCTTGAGGGTTTTTTGTTTCGAGTTATTGCATGTTGTTATTTTGGGAACTCATGGTTGCAAAACTCAACAAGTTTCCTGAAGTTGATTGTTACCGATTTTAGTCTTCAACCCTTATAAAAGCTAGGTATGCATATGATTCCTCTTTATCTCTCTCTTTTGTTGCTTAACATTAATGTCAATTTTGATTTTTGATCTCTATGTAACGAAACTCATGTTACCATTTACCAATCATTTTGATACTTTGCTTGATTATAGAAAATATTGGGTGCAACTCTCGGTTGCTACCCAATGTAGACGTTCTGGACATACATCAAAACAACTTCTCTCAACTTTCTTGCTTCTTGGTTTGAATCTTAACTTCTTGTTCTTACAATTATGTTAAAGTCTCTGAAATTTGGATGATATTTTTCTGAATGGAAGCTTGATCACCATTTTGTAGTGTTTAAGGGGTGATGTTTAAGCTAGATTTTGAAAAGGCGTATGATTGGTTTATCTGAGATTTCTTTTGGGATAGGGTTCTAGATAGGAAGGGGTTTGGGGATGGACGGTGTAGCTAGATTAAGGTTGTTTGTCTAAAGCGAGTATCTTACGAGACTGGTTTTCTTCCTCGCGTTGTCTTTGGCAAGGGGATCCTTTTTCCTCTTTTCTTTTCACTCTAGTTGTAGATGCTCTTGGTAAGATGTTGGTTAGGAGTGTAGGGGGATCCTCTTTCTTCTTTTCTTTTCACTCTAGTTGTAGATGCTTTTGGTAAGATGTTGGATAGGAGTGTGGAGCGTTGGCTTGTCTAGGGCTCTCGGGTGGATAGGTAGATGATAGTAGTATCCCACCTCCAATTTGCTAATGATACTATTCTCTTCCTTTTGATTGAGTTAGAGGGTTTTAAGAGAGCGCTCAATTTGTTACAGATTTTTGAGGTAGTTTTAGGGATAAGGTTGAATCTGTCTGGGTGCAACATGGGTGAATTTGGAGGAGCATGTGTTGTGATTTTTGCTAGTGTGGTTAGTGATTTGGTATCAGGTGCAGCAGTGATCTATGTTGGGGTGTCTCTTGAGGGACCCCTGCGAGTTCTTTCTTTCCGGAAACTAGTTGTGTCAAGGGTGGTGATGCGATTAGATAGATGGAAAAGGTGTTTACTTTTCATAGGGGGTAGGATTAATATGTTACAGTTATGTTTAACGAGTATCCCTCTCTATTATCTTTCTCTTTTTAAGATCCTGGTTAGTGTGGCCTATAGGATTGAGAGGATAACTAGAGACTTTTTGTGGCCGGATGCGAAAGGGAACGGGGTTCATCTTGTTAGTTTGAACTTGGTGTGTAGGAAGTAGGCTTAAGACATAGGTGGTTTGAGTTTTGGTCAGTTGTTGCCTAAAAGCATTTAGTTGGTGGGTAATTGGTTCTGGTATTTTTCTCTAGTTCGACTCCCTATTACACCGAGTTATCACAATCAAGTACGGACGACAACATAATGCATGAGATGTTCATGACGGCTTTACTGTATACTATGCTTGCCTATGGAAGTTCATCTCTTAGGTTTTGGCTTTCTTCTTTCCTTTGGTCAGGTACAAAGTGCGTAATGGTAATTCGGTTCTGGGAGGATGTATGGAAGGGAGAATTTATTTTTTCCACCACATATCCCCGGGTTTATCATTTGTCCACTCTTCATGATCGATGCCCAAATTTTTGCCTTCTATTTAGGCGTTGGTGGCTCTAAGGACTTTAAGTTACGGAGAGCTCCCCATGACAGAGATTGGGAGGAGTAGTTTACTTCACTCTTTAGTGCTCTAAACACCTTTCATGTCACCCCTAGTGACGATCCCGGATTTGGGTTGGAGACCCCTCTGGGGTCTTCTCTTGCAAATTCTTCATATCGGCCTTCAATTGCAATACCCTCATTTTTCTTTGGCTAATCATATGAAAGTCTAAGGTTCCTTTGGAGGTGGGCTCCTTTTTTTGGACTCATGTATTGGGTAATCTGAACACACATGATTTGCTATATACAGCGGAGGAGGCCTGGATGGGTTTTATGACCCAATATTTGTGTGATGTGTCACTAGGAAAGTGAGAGTTGTCTACTGGCAGTGTGATTTTGCCAGGTC
Source organism: Tetragonia tetragonoides (assembly GCA_038025085.1). Classification (NCBI taxonomy): domain Eukaryota; kingdom Viridiplantae; phylum Streptophyta; class Magnoliopsida; order Caryophyllales; family Aizoaceae; genus Tetragonia; species Tetragonia tetragonoides. The sequence goes on from CM076139.1 coordinate 11,558,947, forward strand.
GTTGTGGGGGATAGGCTGTTTCGGGTTGAGTGTTTTGTTTGCCCCGCAACAGTTAGACATTTTTTACAGATGCGTTTTGTACATATGGGGTGGCATAAGGAGAGCAAGTTGTTGCAGCATTGCTTTTATATGGCTATCTTTTGGTGTGTTTTGTTGGAGAGGAATTTGAGTGTTTTTCTGGTGTGGGCAAGCCTGTAGACTACATGTGAGATCATGTAGTTTACTTTGCTTCTCTTTGGGCTAAGCAGTTGGGACTTTTAGGGGGGCTGTCTTGCTCTCACAGATGCTCAACGTCTGTGGGGTGATTTATAGTTTGCTTTTGCAATTACTATTGCTTTTGTTTTCACATTGAGAACTCATTGTACTCTAGTTTTGTATTGGTTCTTTTTAGTCTTTAATAAAAACAAAAAAAATATTATCTTGAAAAGAAAAAAAAAACAAGCAACTTGAAACTAAGTGTGCTTTATCTTAATAACAAACCTGAAATTAAGTGTGTTCTTTTTTCTTTTCTTTTTTTCTTTTTTTAGATCATGATTGCGGAGTGAATTTGCTCTATTTTTAACATTTGGTTGCATTCAAGATACTTAATTTTCTTGGCAGGAGGAAAATGGAAAGAGGAGAGACATAACACTGTTACATGTTTTTGGAATGATCCTAAAATCTAAATAGAGTACAAGTATGTGTTGTTGGCAGTAGCAGTTCATTGAAGGGGCAAAGTGAGAAAGCAAAGTACTAGAAAGCCAGAAAGCTGAAGGTACTGCTTGCAGAACCTGTTCTTTCTTTTTTCCCTCTTGTTTATTTATTTTTTTTTATACTCTTTCTTGGGATGGAGTAGGGTGATTGAGCTGTTGTTATTGTCAACTGCATGGCAGATGTACTTGAGGAGTGCATATATGTTCTCACAAAACATGGAGAGTAAAAACGTTTTCTCCGAGTCTTTGGCCTTAGTCCATGACAAACATTTTGGTTCCAAATCTATCAATGCAAAACAAGTGATGTGGATCGTGTACTTTTTCTTCCTCCAGGGAGAAACTGTGTGAGCACTACTTTGTTTTTCTCGTAGTTAATTGTTTAAATCTGTATTCGTTAGTTTGATTATTTTGCACAATTGTTAAGCTTTATGTATATCAAAGACCAGAAGCTTAGCTGGAGGACTAGAGGATCTCAATAGCATAAAATGGTTAGGAGAGGAAATAAGATACGGAACAATTTCTTGACTTCATGATGAACTTGCTTGAGTAAGTTTGTTCAAATTCACTATTAGCTATGTTTATGTGAGAATGAATGTTTAGTACTAAATAGCTATTGTTAGTTAAACTTGCTTGGGTAGTATTAAATACTTCGTACATTTTTTTAAGGGGTAGGTTTGTAACTATACAATCTCTTACAGTTAGACTAACAATAGCGATGATCATCAAAGTAGTCATTCAAGTTGTTAAACTCTAGAAGCTTAACATGTCAAGTTTTTGAACTCAAGTTGATTTGCAAACTTCACCAGTTTTATGTAGAATGTGTGGTAACACATGTATTTACTGATCTGAGGTACAAAACAGACCTAGGGTATATGACAGTCTGTTACTGCCTTAAAGTCATGTTTATCGACAAGCACTAGTTGTTTCTTATAGTGTGAGTTAACAAATGAGCTCGTAACTGTGGGGTTCTTAAAAAAAACAAAACTCTCTTTCCGAGGCAAATACATAAACCAGATCAAAAGCTACCATAGCTACCATATAGCGGTACACAAAGATGGAATATGATCAACACCAAAACAAAATATTATATACAAGGAATAACATCAACCCTTTCAAATGGTAGTATCAAATCAAAAGCTACCATAAAGTGGTATGGAAGGATGTAATATGATATATACAAGGAATAAAATTAACCCTTTTATATATATACAAGGAATAAAATCAACACCAAAACAAAATAATACATACAAGGAATAAAATCAATCCTTTTATAACAAGAAATATTATTATCACCCATACAATATAATATCTGTAAGGACAGACGTTAATCCATAGGAACTAAATCTTCATAATGTCCCCTTTCGTATTAAATGTTGTACACCTAGAGAAAAGGAGATCTTCTGCAATTTGAAGATAGAATCTATTCAAGTTTAATGTACACAAACAAAGATAAGCGTGCAGGAGGTGAGGTGAATACATACATGAATCACATCAAAAGTTGCCATATTAATTACTAGTGCCTTAACTACATAAAAAGGTACATTGTAACGATTTGTTTTCATCTCATTCAACTTGATCTTGGTTTTAAGGAAGCTTGGCTCACAACCAGTTCAAAACATCTATTCAATCGTGGCCATGAAGACATCGTTTGTACTCTTTTTTGTAATAATAGTCCTTCTTTCTTGTGGTAAGTAATGTCAATTTCATCATTCAATTTATTATCATTAACCAATAAATTCACCTTGTAATTGCACATATCTAGGTTAATCTAGTAGCCTAAATCATCATCTCTTTCTACATTTAATATTTTTTTTTTGTTAATTTCATATTGGATTATTCAAAGTTAGTAATTCTTTAATGAGTTGACCTCATACATGACGATGTCAAAAGTATCATTTTTTTACTCACATGTATCATGTCTTATGTATAAATGCATCATATGATATTTTAATTATGATACAAAATAGACAAATTTAGTTAAATAAGATGAGTCCAGTCCCAAAAAGAGAAAGGTAAATAAAAGTCGTAGGTACAATCATATACACCACGAAGCACTTGTTAGGGAATATTATTCTAATACTTTTAGGAATATGAAATCTAGCCGAAACAAAACTCTCGTGTTGCCACCTGCTTCATAGCCAATCGTGAGCAAGGGGAAGGATTGAACGCGTCAGCGGAAGACTATAGGGATTGACAGCAGCAAATCACGCGGTAGCAAGGGTCGGCGCTTGGCGGTCGGTGGCGGCAGGAGTGCAGGCCGCGGACGGCGGTCGGCGGCGGCAAGAGTGCAGGCGGCGGACGACCGTCGGCGGCGACAGACGACAGAGCTGGAGACATGCAAACCTGATGTGATCTGAGTTTTGGGAGTATGGTAGAAATTAAGATCGAAAATCCATATTTAGTGGTGGAGATCAACGGAATTGAATTTAAACTAGAAAACTAAAAACTAATTTGTGTGGGTTGTAAAAAAAAAGGAGTAGTCCGCCGGAGGGTTAAAGGTCACCATCTGGCGGCTTAGCGTAAGCGGTTTTTTTAGGCTACCAGGAAAGTAGCCGCTCTGATACCATGTGAGATAATAGAATACTTGATTATTATGTATGTAATTGATCCTTATTTATAGGTAGGGAGTCCTAGAGTTATCGAAACTCTAGATTACACAATCTCTATAATATTCCTAAGAGTACTAGAATAATATTCCCTAACCGCACTTACACACGAAGGCCGTTATTGAATGCCACAATACCCCACATTATTCTATAATCAGTATAAAGAAATTGTGTGCAATCATATGCATAGATGAGACTAAACAATGATCGGTTTTAGATAACTCTTCAAACAACCTGACAAGTAAAACCAATCACACACAAAGCCAAGCAACAATGTGAATTTGCCTTGTTTTATTAGAATATATTGATTTGATTCGATTGATAATTCGGTTGGTTCTAATTTATGATGCTTGAAAAAAGGTACTATCAACTCCACACTTGATGAACGAGAAGTGTCTCATAATGGAATATTATGCCACCGTCTACCAGGTTGTACTACAAGTACTTGCGAGGCAAAATGTGCATTACCAGGCCATTCATTTTGTGCAGAACCCGAAGTGTGTTGTTGTGGTGGTCGTGCATGATCAATGGTCTTTCTGAATCGATAGACGATAGACGCACAACTGAACGGATTATATCGAAGTAATATAATATTTATTACCATAGAGCATGTTTCTTAAATTTAACAAGACCCAAGATTCTCAATTTCATTTGTTGGACTAAAAGAAGAAAAACCGTCAATATAGCTAATATATGAGAAGATAATAAGTAAAGAACCTAGTGTTGATTTTATTTAATCAATATGTTAGATGTGACTTTCAAGCAACATGTGACATATGTTGCGAGGATGAAAAATGAGAATCCTAAAAAATTTTCTTGAAGAATGAAGGAAAAATTCAATGACACTTAACTACCTATTCTAATGGAGTTAATAAACTATTAAGAGCATGAAGTATAATTTCATTTCTTATAGTCGATCCAGTGTTTTTCTTACCTACTCTCGTAGTTGGGCAAACTAGACGAACGATTGAGTTATGATGATTAAGAATTACGGGTGCGTTAGACCTGATCTTACCAGAACTGAATTGAATTCAACAACACTAAACTGGACACTACTGAACTGGATTGGACACAACTAAACTGAATTGAAAGAACTTGATATGTGAGACAAAAAGTATATTTTTGAATTTAGCACCAGTGAACTAAAGTGAACATCATTTAACTGAATTTAAAATCATTGAATTGACACCTGAACTTTATTGAACTGGACTGAACTGATCGTGTAAGCTCTAACAAACGCACCATATGTTTTGCTCAAACATGAATTGATCATCTAATATGTAACTAACAAGATTATAATCAAGTATTGTGGAACAATTTTCATGACATGCTAACGTGTACTTATCTCATTTAGCATCATGAGATTCAATTTAGATACATCCCGACACTACAATATTTCATTTCAAAGAGGGTGTTTTAAAACGCCCTATTTAGTCAAAAAAGTCCTATTAGACTAAGATGACATTTTTTAAAATGCCCTATTTGCCTCGTTGTCTTAGGTTATTGAGGCATTTTTCTAAAATCGCCCAAATTTAATAAGGAACAAAGAGGGCATTTTCAATTGCACTAATTATTTCTGCTCAAATAGGGCATTATTATTTTCAATTGCCCTTCTTATTTTTCTCAAATAAAGCATTTTAAAATGCCCTCTCTGAGATATAACAAACAAGGCATTTTTAACTAAAAGGCTCTCTTTGATACCAATAAATAAGCTATTTGAATTGCCATAATTGTTTCTCAAATATGCAGTTTAAAAGAACCAGCTTAGCTAAGAGTCAGGAATCGTTAACGGCCAAGAATAAATAAATATATAAACAAATAAAATTAATGTTTAAGCTTCGGCTAATCAGGGACGGATTCGGTACGGGGATTTGGGGTCACGGACAATCAGTTTTTTCGGAAACTTTTGCTAAAATACCTTAATTTTTGGGAAAAAAATTCAAAATTATTGATATAATACCTTAACAATTTAGTTTCGATACCCATATTATTTAATAATTCAGTTTTAACACCCATATTATTAATTTTTTTGATTTGCCACTTCGGCTAATGTGGTAAGCATCGGCCAATGCAACGTGGTAAGTGCTGAAGGCTAGCACCTTAGGGTATACTTATAGAATTGTGGGATCTAAACTTCCTTCATTTGGGTAAAAAGGTTTTATTGTTTTAATCAAACGCGGGATAGACGTGGTGATCAATCTGATCATGGATAAATCATAGACGCGATGCCCACTACCCACTGGATGAAGCATTGAAGCAGGAATCACTGGACAACCTTCACCTTGGCTTTTTATTTATTTATTTATTTTTATCTTCTCTTATTTTTCTCTTTCTCTCTCTACTCCTAGTAATTTTCTTTTTTAATTTTCTGTTGATTTCATGTCACGCCATGAGTGATGTGTAATTGTGTATTTCTCTTGGCAATGTCGTTAACAGTGGATTCCTCGAATCCTCTATGTGATCAATTTATTTGCTTTTTTTTTTTTTTTGTGTCGTATTGCTATAAAATTTAGTATCTAGGAGGCATTTCTCTAGAAAATGCTCTATTAGATGTTGTATAATTTTTTATTTTTTTTTTAACCATAGGTTCATCTAAGCCATTTGGACCAAGGCTAATCCTGTTCGCATCGGGCAGCCTACAAAGGTGTAAAGTGTTTCCATTAAATAGTTTCTCCATTCACAAGATTCGAACTCTCGACCTTGCTTAAGGGGTGAGAGCTGAGTGCCGAACGACTCACAGCAACCACTTATTGGTTTAGATGTTGTATAATTATTTAGGAGGACAATTTTTTAGGAATACCCTATTTTATGTGAGCAAAGAGGGCAAAATAAGAGTGCCCTATTTGATATAAATAAATAAGGCAAGTATCCAAAACGTCCTTTTTGTTTCCTACAAAACGCCTTCTTTGGTCTCATTTCTTTTAGTGTTCTATGATCATTGGCGGATCTACGCTTTGGTTAGTGGGTTTTATGGAACCCACTTGGACAATTTTTTTTTTTAAATTTCCCTTTATAAAATGATTATTTTTATATAATTTTTAAGAAAGACCCAACATATTATAGGGGGGTACACCCACTTGAATGGGTTCCTAAATCCGCCACTATTTATAATGTCCTTTTCTCTTTCTATCTTTAAGTTTTTAATTTGAAAAACCATACTCACTCTTTATTTAAGAGTTAAAAATTTACCCCCTCTAATCTAATAATGTATATTTGGAGAACATCACACTGCTGTTATATTGATTTGCTCTGAACACTTCCTAACCTAACAATAACTATCAAGTTTAAGGGGACTCCTCCCTTTATTATAGATATCAGCAACGAGCCATTTGGTCTATTTTAGCTGAGTGATGTAATTAAGGGTGGTAGCTAGGGGAAAAAAATCATAACACATATAGTAAAGGATATATTATTGGAGCAATCAATTCATGCAACACAAGCAGAAGAGGGTAAGAGAGAGAAAATGGCTAAAGATTTGGTCAACCATCTCCACCACCTGCAAGGGAAGGAATGTAATCATAATGCTCAAAGGAAAGTGGGTGTTTGCTGAGTTCTAACATGTGTCTCTGGTGACATATATACCCTTGCGTGCTTATTAATAGTCTATTTTGCCACATTTTTGGGCCACTAAACCTCTTTTTGGGTCCTATGTTACCTGTTTTTCTTGTTCCCAACTTCCCACTTGACCTATAAAAATATATCTTTCTCCATTGATCTCCTAGGATATTTTTATAGGTGATACTCTTATTTATCTTCATCATGGCTAGGATACTTGTGGGATATTTTTGTTTTTGCTTAGTTTCTTTTTGGGTCCTATGTTACCCTTTCGTCATCTCTACCTTGGCGCGCTTATCTCATTATATTTCCCAATATCTTCTCTTGTAGGATCTGAAATCATTATTCCTTCCTCTCATAAAATAAGTGAAACTCATTTCAACTCATAATGATAGCCACCTTATTTTGTGAGAAAGGGATCATCAATAGTCCGAGACAAATACTATAATTTCTCATTGGTGATAATATAACCAATTAACCATACTTAATACTCTTTTCATTATGCTCTAATTTAGGTTTTGGTACGTGGAGAGATTAGATTCTAAAATAGAAAGGGTTATTGAGCGATTGCAATCGTACTTCATACATATTCCTCGCGAAGGATCTTGCAACGCTTTGTCTCTGATTATATTGAACTTGTTATTGTCTAGTTGTCGCCCATATTATCCAGACTCCAGAATTCAAGATATTATTTCAATGTTTTTTAAAAGGCTCGCTCAAAATTTTTAAATGGTTATTTATATATCATGATCAACCATTAGGTTTTGACTTTTTAGTAGGAATGTACTATACAATTCTCTTTACAAGATATGATGTGGACTTGTGGGGTACTGTTTTGGGTGGAATATATACTACAGTAGAAAGATTATTGAAAGCCCTAATAGAAAGAACAATAACCTAAACTAATCCATTGATAAAAGCCATGCAAGTTGTCTGCTCGTGCAACGAGGCCCATAGGCCATATGCATGTTGAAAATCCTCAGGCCACAAGGGTAGTATAGTCTTATAGCCGCTTCACCGAAAAAACCTAAAAATTAAATACTAAATAAAAGTAGGAGGGAGCCGTGGGAGGGAGAGTGGGAGACCCACCAAGAGTAGATTGGAACAAAAATAAGTGTCGGCATTATAAGGTCAGCCAAAGTCATGCCAAGAAAAGAAAAAAAATCACCGAAAGGGCAGGGGTTAATTGATATAATCTTTTAATTTACTCCATTAGTCTTTATTTTTTCTTTGATCATTTATTTTTTGTGGGAACCAAATACCTAAGACTAATCCTGTTTGTAACGGACTGACCCACAAAAAGATAAAGTACTTCCAAATTTCAACAAGCGGTGTTTTTATTTGTAATATTCGAATTGACACCCAGCATTATTTTAAAAGAATAAAGTATCAAACTATTAAGAAATATAATATTGGTTAGGCCTCCAATCATTGATTTAACCTTTTAATTTAGTTAATTCCAACACATGGTATTAGAATTGGATGACAAAAAGGTCCTATATTAAAATTCTAAGAGCCCCTATTTTGTAAGTCCGTACAACAAAATGCTCATGCCAAATGCTAACAAGCTGATGAACATACTTTGTCTTTATGAACGAACTAGCCTTTTCTTGTACAGAGGAAATTTTACTTTCTAATTTCTGGTGAAAAAGAGTCATAAAGGTGAAAAAACAAGATGAGTTTCAAACTTCAGGTATGATATTTAGACCTTACCGTTTAATTCAGTTAAGCCTCATTAACTACACTTGATTACATCAAAATTCAAGAATTAGCAATTACTCAGTATTTTCAATTTACAATAAACTAATAAATGACAGAATTTAGTTGTACCAAAATATCCTTATCATCCATTTAATTTTCAGTAAAATGGTCAACCTTCAACCTCCCAGTTACTGTAATCAACATAATTACAAAATTAAAAAAAAAAAACCCAACAGACCGCAAAAGAAATAGTCATTTTTTCCGCCAGCTTAAACGAACATCCAAAGGAGACTCAGTGAACCCCTAAACACCAAATGTCAAAGGGGAAATGATAGAGGCAAGTCGACAAGATTACAAATGGACAAAATAGATGGCGATGAGCGACGGCGATGAGCCGATCGACGGCAAACAAAAACGGCGGCGATGAGCATGACGATGGTTGGTTTAAGAGATCTAATGACGGGCTTTCATACATGTTCATTGGGCCATTGATAGAAAAAATTAACATGTTGAGAGGTTTGAAGGGGATGGGTAAGGGGAAACGTCTATGGCAGGAAAGAGAGTTTTCTTTTTGAGTGGAGGAGAGAGAGAGTTAAAATTGAGGAGAGAGAGTTTGGGTATTAGACTATTTTAGTGGGGATAACTGATGGGGTAATTTTGGTATAAAAAAAATATAGTGTGAACATAATTATAAGCAGTGCTACATTTGAGGCAAATGGAGCTAATTAATGAAGTTAATCCTGTGCTCTAAGGGCATAGGTTAGCTTTGCCGTAAATTTAATGGTGATTTCAGGTCAATTTATAGTTTAAACTACTATCGGATATGGAAAATGTTTGGTTGACTTAGTGGGTGGACAATCCATATTTACATTGTATCTATTTTTCTCCTACCTTAATTGCCATTTTTTGGGAATAGAGGAGAGAATCTGAAAATAGAAGAGAGACATAGATACATAAGAGGGGTGGGTTGCCAACCCAATGGGTGGATGTGTCATTCTCCATCAGATATTTAGCTGTAGAATTAACCAATGAATATAGCTGATATATTTAGAATATTATCTATGTTATTTATTTAAGACAAAGCAGTATCTTAAAATCTCAACCTATTTTCATATTTAAACTTGATCTTGATTTACTTTATTCAAGAGGTGATTAGCTGCTTAGCTCACTTGTAAACAAATCTATATAATTAGTTTAAAACACAATGATTAAATCAAAGTTCGCCACATCAGCCGTTGAATTGCCGAATAGCGTGTAAATTTACTTATGATGGTCATGTGACTCATGACCAGTAAAAAAAAGAGAGAGAAAAAGTAGCAAAAATCAGGCGTTATAAAAACATAATGAAGTTTAATGACTTATTCATCCCCTTTCTTTCATTTTTACAAGTTGTCAGACGTTATAAATCTAAAAAATTGAGTAGTAGCTAATTTCTCTCACATGTTGATGAGCCAAAAAAAAGAAGCTAATTCATCTCTCATTAATAGATGATGGAACCACACACCATCAATTCATCTCCTATCTTCCCATATGTTCAATGTTCGTATCTGGATCTCATCGCCATTGTCCGCCATCTTTCCGGCATCGTGTACAACCAATCCCAATTTTGGTAAGGTTCAACGTATTTCTCTTTGCGATTGCTAATAGGCATTTAGTATCTGCACCTCCTCTATTTGCAAGATAACTCCTCCAACCTCATTAAACTTAATACCATATATTGCTTTTCATTGTTTTCTCTAAATAGTTATACCAACTTGAATGTTTAAAACCATTTAATTTAATTTTTAATTAAAAAGTTATGCTAGAAAAAAAATATAAAAAAATTTAGAAATCGTTTCAAAAAGAATTGGGTAAAAATTACGAGACCTCACTTTAATAGTAGAGAAGGCTTGGGGGTAGGTTTGGTGGCACAGGGTGGTGGGGAGCCATGCTCAGAACCTAAAAAACATGGAGTAGACATGTTCATTGTATAACTTTTATAATGGTAGGCGCTTCATGTCGCATAGCTTGCCTTCCTTTGCTCACAATCTCTCAAGCAACTATACTAAAGAGTTATAAGATTTAGTGATTCTAGAAAGAGTAGACATGCCCAGTGCATCACTTAATAATGGGTTTTTGAGAGTTTATTTATTTTTTAAAAGTTCACACACACACACACACACACACACACACACACACACACACACACACACACACATATAATATATAATTTAATTTAATTTTTAATTTTATAAAGAAAAAAATATCAAAAAGAATTAGAAATCACCTCAAAAAAATAATGAGACCTCACTAAAATAGTAGAGAGGGTTTGGGCGTAGGTTTGGCGGCACAGGGTGGTGGGGAGTCATGCTCGGTTCCAAAAACCGTGGACTAGCGTCCGATGTCTAATAAGAGGCCCTTGAAGCCTACCAAGGACCCGATAACCTACCCCGTGGGCTTCCCATGTCCCCTAGGGGTGTCCCGTACGATTCGGTGTGAAAATATCCACCTTCGTTCCGGGGCCTCCCGCAAGCTTAAAAACGTGGATTATACCTTTCATTTTCGGCCTCCCGGGACTCACGTGTTATTTTTTCCCAAACTTCTCCAGGGGGTCTGATCTACATTGACCCTAGAGGACCCTCGGTGCCCCGTGAGGGTTATCTGGATCTCCGAACTTTGATATCACCCATGTCTTTGGTGTTCCGACTTTTACACCAATGTCCCATAAAACGACGCACTTCCAAGCCTATCAGGGACTGGAATAGCAACCTAAATGGCCTCCCATGTCCCCTTGCGATGTGGTGCAAAAATATACACCTTCGTTCCAAGGCCTCTCGAAAGCTCAAAAAAGGTGGATTATAGCCTTCGTTTTCGGCCTCCCAGGACTCGCGTGTCATTTTTGCCCAAAACTTCTCTAGGGGGCCTACAATGACCCTGGACGACCATCGGTGCCCCGATAGGTTTTTTTGGACCTCCGAATTTCGATATCAGCCATGTCTTTGTTAATCCGACTTTTACGCCAATGTCCCGTAAAACGCACTTCCAAGCCTATCGGGGACTAGATAAGCGACCCTAATGGCCTCCCATGTCCCCTAGGGGTGTTCCATGCGGTGTGGTGCGAAAAAATACACCTTCGTTCTAGGGCCTTCCGGAAGCCCAAAAACCATAGATAGTCTTCGTTTACGGCTTCCCCGGGCCCGGTGTGTCTTTTTTGCCCAAAATTTGTTTGGGGGGTCTATCATGACCCTAGAGTGCACTCAGTGCCCCGAGAGGGTCATCTGGATCCCCGAACTTTGATATTACCTATGCATTTGGTGTTCCAACTATTACAAAAGTGTCCCGTAAAACGCCCTTTCAAGCTTATTATGGACCAAATAAGCGACCTCAAGGGCCTCCCATGTCCCCTAGGGCTGTTACGTGCGATGTGGTGCGAAAATATCCACCTTCGTTTTGAGGCCTCTCGGAAGCCCAAAAAACGTGGATTATAACCTTCGTTTTCGGCTTCCGGGGGCCCGGGTGTCATTTTTGCCCAAACTTCTCCGAGGGCTCTATCATAACCTTAGAGGACCCTTGGAGCCTCAGGAGGGTTATCCGGATCCCCGAACTTCGATATCACCCATGCCTTCGGTGTAGGCCCTTACATTTTGGTGTCCCGTAAAAAGCCCTTACAAGTAGGGATGACAATGGATCGGATATGGAGCGAATGGAGCCATATCCATATCCATATCATTTATTTGTGCTCCATCCATATCCATATCCATTTACCTCATTTTCATCCATCCATTTAGATATCCATGGATATGGCCTGTAAGTGGATGTCCATTGGATATCGAATTCACATTTTCATTAAGGAAAATTATACACATTCAAGGCAAAAAAATCAACTTAGAAATGAATTCGAAAATCATTATAAATATACTTAAATACTTAATCTAATAAATATAGTTATTCAAATAAAAAACAAGTGAAAATATATATCAAATGTTAAGAAAACAAAAATAAAGTAAGAGTAAAAGTAAAAATTAAAATTAAATATAAATATAAATACAATTTCGGGTGAGCGGGTGATAAATGGGTGGTAAATGGATGATAAATCATCATCCATACCCAGTCCAATAAACATCCATATCCAACCCATATCCATTATTCATCCATTTATGATAATTCATATCCATCCGAAATGGATATGGGCGGGTGAATGTTCATCGGGTGGATACCCATACCCATCCCTACTTACAAGCCTATTATGGACCCTGATAACGGACCCTAGGGGCCTATTATGATATCCCTAAGGGTGTCCCATGCGATGTGTCACGAAATTATCCACCTTCGTTCCGGAGCTTCTCGGAAGCTAGCCCAAAAAACGTGGATTATATCCTTTGATTTTCGGCTTCCCGGGCCTGGTTTTCGTTTTTGCCCAAACTTCTCCGGGGGTCTATCGTCACCCTAGAGGACCTACGGTGCCTCAGGACGGTCATCCGGATCCCCATACTCCAATTTCACCCATGGGTCATAGGAATTCGGACATGGGACATGGGCGCTGGGATATGGGACATGGGACATGGGACACCCAGTTTGTTTCAATAAGTTTTTGATGTACTTAGTTCATTTCGATCCATTATCTATTATGATAATCTTTGGTAGAAGAACTTTATAACAAAGCATTCTCAAGTTTGTTAATAAAAGGCTAATAATCGTTTTCTAAGCACTCGGTCAAATATAGATCAAAGTTTGCAGTATGATTAATCATAATAAGTAGAACTATAATGCAACAAACAATGACATTTAGGGGATAAATACCTCTAACTTTTATAGAGGTACCACACACAACTAAATGATTTTTTTTAATATTTTGGTCAAAGGCTAATACACGGCCATTGGATCACTATTACCATGACTTGAGGGCATCCCTCCCCCTAACATTTTAATATTATCCCTAAACAAATTAAGAGTCAGGTTGCTGATAAACCTCTCCAAATCCCGCCTTGGTGTTCTTTTAGTTTTATTTACCAGTTAATCACAAAATTAGCACCAAAAAATAAAGAAAAAGAAAACTATTACAATACAGTTAGAAGTAAGGCAACCGATAAAAAAATATTAAATTTAAGGAAAAAAACAAAAACAGTTTAAATATCTCGTATACTAGTTACGAGTCTTACGACTTATAAACTAAATCATGGGTTCAAATTTCATGTAAAGCACCTAAACAAATCTACACCTCGAGTTAGGATGGGAGGTACTTCCTTCCTCTTCCCCAAACCCAAATAAAAGAGCTCTTGATTTGATTTTACCCAAGTAACAAACTCTTTTCCTAAAGTCTAACAAAGATATTTTTATGCGATAAAGATATAGGTGAGTTTGTATTTTAGGGTATGTTCTTTTCCACTTAAATCATATTTTCTCACATACTACTATTTAATTTAATTCAGTTAAGAACACACCCTCTAAATAGGTGCTCAATCATTAGTTAACAATATTTACTTTTGTTGCTCAAGCCTCATCCGAAATGACCATCTATCTGACTCATCAAATGACACGGACCCTGCCTTTAGGTGGGGAAGTTAGAACATAGTGCATGTCACGGGTTTGCACTTGCATCAACTATCCTCAATTCATCACTTCCCCAACTAGGGGTGTTCATTTGCGGGTATCCGAAATTTCGGGTATCCGAAAATCGGATATCCGAAATCCAAAATTTCGGATACCAAATTTTGTTATCCGAATCCGTATGCGAAATTTCGGATATTCGATTTTCGGATACCCGAAATTTCGAATTCAGATAGTCGGATATCCGTTATCCAAAAAATATTTAAATATTTTATTTTTTATCCTATTTTGTGCCTAATATTTTGAAAATGTGAGCCAAATATTTCGGATAGTTTCGGATATTCGGATAGTTTCGGATAATTTTCGGATATTTCGGATAATTTTCGGATATTTCGGATAATTTTGAGTTTTTCGGATATTGTCGGATATCCGAATATCCGAAAATTTTGGAAAATGGTATCCGAACTCGTATCCGAAATTTCGGATATCCATTTTTCGGGTATCCGAAATTTCGGATATCCACTTTTTCGGATAATTTCAGTTCGATTATTCGGATTTTCGGATCGGATGCTCGGGTTCGGATATAATTGAACAACCCTATCCCCAACAACACCTAATTATAATAATATACACTACTAGCTACTAGTATGTTACAGCTTTCATCCATGCATTTGTGTTTGGTTAACCTTAGCTTGTTATAGTGCATATATGAAATAAAGCTAATTTAACCAACTCACATGCCACAAGCCTTTCAAACAACTAACAAAAAAGTCCTTTTCTTTTGTCACAATTAAGCACCACCAATCTCCCTATATATACACCTTATCCTTTCCCTCATCAGATATACATTTGTAGCAATTATAACTAGCACTAGTATTTTTTTTACCAAACTCACATAATGTGCTGTCACCCCAAAAACATATTCTATTTTCTAGTAGTGATCATGTTCATGACACTCTTTACCACTTCTTTGGCTGCTGGTCGTGGTAATGGTGTTGTAGGTGATCAGGCATCAGCTCCACCTTACAGCGGTGGGTCTACGGGTTCGGCCCACGGCCCGA
The DNA here is from genome assembly GCA_038025085.1 of Tetragonia tetragonoides. Lineage (NCBI taxonomy): Eukaryota > Viridiplantae > Streptophyta > Magnoliopsida > Caryophyllales > Aizoaceae > Tetragonia > Tetragonia tetragonoides. The sequence continues at coordinate 11,574,088 of CM076139.1, forward strand.
ACTGGGACTACGGGTGGGGATGGGGGGCTGCTCCTAGGAGTAGTTGGGGATATGGCTACGGGTCAAGCCACTCCCCTACCGGGTTTGCAAAGGGGTTCGGGTTCGGATATGGGTCGGGTTCAGGGTCGGGCTCCGGATGGGGTTATGGGTCAGGAGGCGGTGCCACCGCGTACGGGTCTGGAGCTGGCGGGTCGTCTCACGGTGGTGGTAGTAGTGGAACTCCCTCACCAACAACTGCATCAAGTAATTACGGAGATCATAGGAGAAACCACGGCTAGATAGCTTGATTTATAAATATATATAGATTAAAAAGCAAATCTATATGTTTAATCTAGATAGTATAGATTTGCCGTTTAATCTGTTGCTATATGTTATATACGTAGTAATATATATAGTTAGTAGTTTAATCTCTATTAGCGGTACTAATTTGGTAGCATGCATGATCTTTCAGCTTTCTAAAGTACGCCATAGTTCTACTGTTACCAATGTAACTTTAATAATATATACTATTATGTTGTCTTTGGATGATCATGTTGTCTTTGGATGATCTCTGCTAGTACAAAACTACAGACCGGCCTTTTAAAAATCGTGTATTTTTTATTTTATTTTTTTGGTATAGAAATGTACTTATATAAACTTAAACGTCAGGTCGTCAAGTAAAATGATCAAGCTCACCCTTCCAATAGGTTGGGGTTTAATGCTCATTACTTTCAATTTCATATTGAGGGCGGTATTGGTAGTTGTTGCTATTAACCTTTAGGTTATTCCCACTTCCAATGTAATGGGTTAAAGAGCCAATTTCCTTACATGCATATTCGGAAAAAAAATAATAATAATAAATAAATAAATAATTGTGGGGGTCGTCAATGCTTATGGTACTCACAATAAACATTACAAACCAGAATATTAATGTCCTCATGATCAATTAATTATTTGCAAAAGCTAGGATAATAGGCATAAACCATAAAGGTTACCCTCAAAAAAAAAAAAAAAAAAGGCATAAAGGTCAGTTCATTAGTTGTTCCTTACATGTTAAGCCAGTTATAATTATTGTATGAGTCCTTTTTGGGTGGGTAAAACACGGCGGAGCGCAGCCCCACATTCTGGATCCTTTTCTTTTGTTTTGTTTTTTTTTTTTTTTTTTGCTCATAACATTCTGGATCCATTGGTTGTTCCTTTTTTAGAGTACACGACTTAAGAAGTGTTCATTATTATTACTACTTCAGTCCTATAAAATTCTAAACGTTTGCTTTTTGAATGTCAAACTTAGCAAATTTTAACCGTTAATTTATGAAAATATACAAAGATTCACAAAATACTTTTATTAGATTCACTTTCAAAAGTACGTTCGAAAAATCGTATTTTCATAATTTTTATATTCATACAATTGTAGTTATTTATGGTCAAAGTGGTGTCTTGAACACCGTAAAAAAGTAAACATTTAGGATTTTATAAGACGGATGGAGTATTTTAGAGTATTTTTCTTTAGGGAAAGAAGTGTTCATTATTAGTCATCACTCAACAAAAACTTACCTTTCTCAGCCCAAGTGAGTGGAAGGAAACAGTATGCTTCGAATAAGTAAGTAGTTTACTGGATCCTTGTGTTGACCATGTACCAACTAGCAGCTCGACTACCGATTTTGATATGGATACGGACACCAATATGGACACGGCGATATATACACACTCTAAGAATATAGATTACACGACGCGCAACACGTTAATTATTATATGTTAATTATAATTTATAACCTATAACTTTAAGAATTAAAATAAATGTATATTGTATATCAAAATTTTAAAATAATGTAAAATCCCATTCATATGATTTAACTTTTTCAAAATCTTATAATATAATATCCAAGTAGTAAATCAAATTAAAAGATACTGAAAAATACAAGATAGACACAAAAGTCTATTGGGAAGGAGTATCAGTATCGTATACGTGTCCGACACGGAATTAAACAACTATTTGGGAGCAGTGTTGGTGTTGGTGCTTGTACGAATTAATACCCTTTTGTCATAATTAGGTTCGTAGTTTGATCATTAATGTGACTAACTTTTATGAAATAATGAAAATTAATAAAAGAGCCACAACATGGCACATAAATTAAATCGTCGTCCTCCCAAAAGAAGGAAGAAAAAGGGGGGCATAGAAGCAAACACTGAGACTAGACAAAGGTCACTTGAGTTGGGGCCATACAGCAATCACATGCATTATAATCTTAACCAAAAACAAACCACAACTTTATGACCATAATCAATATTCCTTCCCAACTAGTTACTAAGGGAATGTTGATGTTCTCTCTATAAACGAGAGCTTCTCTCTTTAAGAAAGAGTTTTCTCCACCCAAGTACTCAACGTTACTCCTTTATTCCTTTTCTCTGTCTCTGTCACTTTATTCCTTCTTTTTGTTTCCGTCTCTTAAATTACTTCAGCCTCATTAAAATCGTAGCTTTTATTTCCTCTCAATTATTTACTTTGTACTTCCTCTCTGGCGTCTTTTCATCTCTTCGTCTTCTTTCTGTCTCTCCTCCTTTTAGTTTCTTTTTTGCTTGTGATCCTTTCAATTCTTCTGGTGTTGAGAATCTACAGTTTCACTATGTCAGCTCTTTCTCATCTGGCTAGAAGGGGACCTCGGATCTCCCCTCCTGAAGTGGCCCTACAAAGGGACAACAGCTGGTGGAATCTTGTGGTTATGGGGTCTATTATTGATACAAGAAAGTTCTCGGCAGCGCATGTCCAGAGAATTATTATTGAGAGATGGTTCTCTCGTGAAGAAATATTGGTGCAAAAAATGGATGACTTTTATTTCTTCTTTTTGTGTCGCAACCCACTGGATAGAGATGATCTAATCTACAGACACAGTGCAAATATTGATGGTGCACTTCTTGTTTTTAAGAGATGGTTTCCAGGTGCGGTCCCTCGGATTATCCCATGGCATCTGGTCTATATGTGGGTTAGGGTAGAGGGTCTTCCTCCTGATGTTTTCCATGAAGATCTGGCTTTGCATGCGCTGAATGCAGTAGGGGAGGTATATATGGTGCTTCCTCTTATTAGGGATATCCATCCTTGCTCGTTTATGAGAGGTAAAGTCCTTGTAGATCTCTCTAAACCACTCTTCCCTGGCTTCTTTTTTGATTATGATGATAATTCCACTTTTTGGGTAAACTTTCGCTATGAGGGGATCTTCCGTTTTTGTAAATTGCGTGGGTGTGTGGGTCACAACACCTCTGCATGCCGAATACCCACATTTAGAACTGCTCAAATGATTCACCAGAGATTTTCTGAGGTAGAACAACGGGGATATAGAATGCATGTTAGTTTGGAAGATGTTCCTTTGTACACCAATGATATTAAGGGCCTGAACCAGAAGAAACCTCACTTCAAAAGTACCATTTTGTCAATTTTCTCCTGAGCCTACATCTAGTGACGAAGAGGAGGTTTTGTTTAGGGAATGGGACGACCCTGATGATTGGCTCCAGCTGCCTGTGGCATCCAGAGCACCTCCGATCAAGCAGCGTCATGTTCAAATGATGAATACTCGAGGTAATAATCGTCCTTCAGGGCATAATTCTTCCTCAGTTCGGAGCATAAGTATGCGAAATCCTCCAATTTTTTTTGCTCAAAATGGTCAATCTTCAACTTCTTTGCCCACTGCTAATTCCAATATGCAATCTCAGTCTACCTCTCTACCTGTCAGAAGCAATGATGTTCACCAAGGGTCTTTCAACAATCTTGGTAATACTACGTCACTGGGTTTGGAGGGTTTGCATGTGAATGATCACCTTGGAATTCCCAATAATTTTAATGCTACAAATATCAATTTTAATTTGTCTTCATTGGGTCAGTCTCTTTTGACCACTGGCCCGGTCATATTTCTCATTCCAGTGGGATGAGATCATCAAGTGGGTTTGGGTTTGCTTTTGGTAACTCCCTGGGACCACATACCTCTCAGGTTGGCTCTTTGGGCCATATGTCTCGTTTGGGCCCAAATTCTAATCTGCTTACTGGGGCTCAAAGGAGTCCAGTCTCGCGTAGAGGTAGGCTTCGCTTTGGATTATCTCGTGGGCTTATATTTGATAATGGATCATCCTCAGTTTTGCAACAGCCTGCGACTGAAGCTTCTCTTAGCCCTGGGTCCTTTATGGGCCATTCCTCACGTAGCCCAGCTCGCAGAGGGTCCATTAGGCAGTTCATATCATCTGCTTTGGGAAGGTTTAGGTTGTCACCTGCTCCATCATTAGATCCTCTTGAATCACGAGGGGGCAATCGCTCCATCCGCTCGTCTAATAGTTCTTCTTCTTTGGATGATCCACCATTGGCACGGCGAAGAATTTGGATCCCTGGTGATGATAGTGATCATAATGGGTCAGGTCAGCCAATTACCCCTACAGCTAGCCCAGAACCTGTGGAATTATCTTTATCACCTGCTGAAGGGACCCCCCAAGCTCCGACTGCTACTATTCAACTTGAAGCATCTACTATCTCAGGCTTCGTCTTCCCTGTCAAGCGCAAAATACCACCTCCTGGGTGTAGGGACTGTATGTCTGATGGTCCACAGGGACCCGTTCTCACTCACTCCTCTCAAGTTAAGCGAGCAAGGCTAGTTCAAAGGGAAAAAACAAGGCGTGCTAAAGGGAGTGAATTCATCTCAGTTCCTACTACCACAGGTATGTGTTTGAAACGTAAGGCTTTAACTGACCCAGATTGTGTTGATATTGATGACGACTTTGAAGTATCTTCTATCCCTATGCTTCACTCTGCTCATAATGGAAAGAAGAAGGTCAAATTTGGGGAAAGCTCTAATACCCCGGGTACCTCTAGAGATGTGGTTGGGGACTTGCCTGATAGGGTGTCCAATGTTGTGTTTGGGTTTGAATCCTTAATTTCTCTTTCAATTCCTGAAGGGGTGTGGGAGGCTGCCCAGAATCAGCCCCCACAAGCGCCATGAATCTTTTGTCATGGAACTGCAGGGGCATGGGTTCGACGGACAACCTTGCAGTTCCGTATATTCGATGACTAGTCCGTCAGTACTCTCTTCAAGTAGTTTTTTTGATGGAAACCAAGTTGCCAGTTGTGGACCTTTTGTATTTGGGTCATTATGTTAGTCTGCCTAATGTATAGGGTGTTGATGCAGATGGTACTAAAGGTGGCTTTCTTTTTCTATGGAGTCCTTATGTAGTTTTAGATATTGTCTATCGTTCTAATGCGTGTATGTTATGCTCCATTGTAAATAATGACTCATCTAAGTGGTATGTGTGCTTTGTATATGGTTCGCCTTACTTATCCTCTAGAGCCCTAGTCTGGGAGGAAATTTTCAATGTTGTGCATAACTTGCATCACCCGTATCTTATCATGGGTGATTTTAATCAACTGGAGGTGTTGGAAGATAAAATGGGAGGAAACAATTATATCAGGGGCTTAGAGGAGTTTATAAGTTGGAAAGTCAGTCTTGGGCTTGCAGATGTCCCATTCTCAGGACAACATTTTACACGGACAAATAATAGACAAGGAGAGGAGTTGATTTTGGAAAGAATTGATCGTGCATATGCAACGAAGGAAAGACTTAAAGATTGGTGCTTATCTAAAAAGCAAACTTGGGGTATTCAGTGGAATAATTTCCATCGTGATTTATCATAGATACAACAAAATGCGGATGTTCATGCAATTACGCTTACGAAAGAAAATAAAAACGTCCTTGAATTTGCTTGTTGCCAACATAGTTATTGGAAACAGAGAGCTAAGGCACGATGAGATTGTTGGGGAGATCAATATACACGCTATTTTTTCCAAACTACTAAAATGCGCGTGGCTCTGAATGATATCCAGATGATTAAAAATCAAGAGGGACGATGGGTTACAGATTCTGGTACTATATCTAATCTCTTCGTGGAGTTTTTTCAAGAGCTTTTTGGTGCTAATCAGGGTATTGAGCTTGGCTCCAACATAGAAGCACAATCATCTATTAATTCACTGCAAAATACTTTATCTTTGGAGGATGTTAATATACTGCAGGAAGAATTCACTCTCCATGAGGTCCAACAAGCTATTTTTGCAATGAAGGGGTCAAAGGCGCCTGGGCCTGATGGCGTCCCAACTAGTTTTTTTCAGAAATTTTGGCCAGTCATTGGTGATCAAATTACTGAAGCAGTTCTTGAAGTCCTCAATTCTGGATTTATGCTTAGGGAGATTAACCTCACACATATTGTTCTTATTCCGAAGGTTAAGAACCCAGAAACTGTCTCCCAATTTAGGCCAATAAGTTTCTGCAATGTGATTTACAAGTGCATTTCCAAGGTCTTGACTATCAGACTCAAGAAGATTATAGCCAAGCTCATAAGTCCATTCCAGATAGCTTTTATTCCTGGACGTCTCATTGCAGATAGCTGTCTCCTTGCTAATGAAGTTTTTGATTACTTCAAAAGGTGCAAATCAACAGGTCAGTATCTTGCAGCTCTAAAGCTTGATCTTAACAAAGCCTATGACCGAGTTAATTGGCAATTCTTGAACTTATTCTTGCGAAATTTGGTTTCCCGTCGAAATGGATCCAACTGATAATGCAATGTGTAACTACGGTGTCATATGCTATAATTGTGAATGGGGAACCTTCAAAAGTCTTCAAGCCCCAAAGAGGTCTTAGGCAAGGTGATCCTTTATCACCTTATTTATTTGCACTCTGTATGGAAGTCTTTTCATCCATGTTATGTAGAGCTCAAGATGTTGGGGTATTGAGGGGTGTGAAAGTGGCTCGAGAAGCACCTCAATTCTCGCATTTATTCTTTGCGGATAATGCCTTGCTCTTTTCCATGATTCCCCTGCTTCATGTCTTGCTGTTAACAGTACCATTTCGGAGTTTTGTAAATGCTCGGGAGAAATGGTGAATTTTCAGAAATCTTTTATTATGTTTAGTGATAATGTGCCACCATCAATAAGAGAAGAATTTCGTGGGTATCTAAATGTTAATGCTCAAGACCAGCTTGGAAGATATCTTGGGACACCCGTTGTTTTTGGAAGAAATAAGAAGGAACAGTTCCAATTCCTTATTGATAAGGTGGTTTCAAAGATGAGATTATGGCATAATATTGGCTTGTCTGCGGCTGGGAAACTCATCCTCATCAATGCAATCCTAGCAGCACTCAGCCTCCATGTCATATCGATATTCCTTGTACCTCAGTCGGTCTGTAACAAAATAAATTCGATCATAGCCACATTCTGGTGGCAAAGCACAGCGGAAAAGCGAGCTATTCATTGGAAAAGTAAAGAGATTTTAACTTTGCCTAAAGGAATGGGTGGTCTAGGTATTAGAGACCTTGCCATATTCAACAAAGCACTCCTCACTAAACTGGCATGGCGAATTAACTCTAATCCAGATCTTCTTATCTCCAAAGTATATAAAGCTCGCTATGGAGAAGGTCCAATTTGGAACATAATCAATCAAAAGAAAACAAGGGCTGATGCTACTTGGGGTTGGAGAGGCATTTTAACAGGTGCAGAGATAGCATATAGAGGCTTGGAATGGCGCATTCGCAATGGAAGTAGAGTTCGTATAGTGGAGGACTCTTGGGCATGCAACTCTCCAGTTAAGTTCAAGGATAATATTAGCATTAACAAGCCAATATGGGTTAATCAGCTATTAATGCAGGATGGCGCGAGTTGGGATTTGCAAAAAATTAGGCATCTGTTTGATTGTCGCACTGCCTCAAGAATCTTGGCTACTGATGTGAGACCTGATTTAGGTGAGGATTCTTTTTACTGGAAGGGGACACAATAAGGAACTTACAGTGTCAAATCGGGTTATGCTTTTATTATCAGTAAGTCAGGGCTAGAAGATAGAGCTGTTGCTTCGAAACGGAGGGTGTGGAAATATATCTGGGCAGGACCACTTCTTCCAAAATGGAAAATTTTCTTGTGGAAAATTCTGCATAATGCGTTACCATTGAAGGATAATCTTACTAAACGAGGGATTACTGACTCAGGGTTGTGTGTATTCTGTAACAAGGAAGTTGAATCTCTAGATCATTTATTTAGAGATTGTGAGTTTAGTCAACATATTTGGAAGTGTGGTATGTTGGGAATCAATACGCAGGCTAATGGAATTATTCCTGTTAAGTCATGGCTTGCTGATCTGATTGAATATTTGCATAAGCTGGGTAAGGAGGGCGAGTGGAGTGTAATCTTGATGGGCGCCACACTTTGGAGCATCTGGCTAACGCGAAATTCACTTACATTCAGGGTTAAGGAATTATTCCCAGACCATGTGGTTAAACAAATAAGTCAGTTAGCTAATGCATGCTACAAAGCCAAGCACTGTAAATCAGAGAGGCAAATGGCACCGCTGAGTCGATCCAATGATAACCAGCAGCAAGATCATATATACCTGGCTTGTGGGGATCTAGAGCAATCTTCTATGCAGATAGCGTGTCGTGGGAAGCGACCTCATTAAGGGCAGGGGTTGCTTGGTGTTGGGAAAAGCACACAAATACACAAGCGGAAGCAACAAAGACTTTTTCCCCGGTTGTGATGCAAAGATGAGCAATAACCAATTCAAGCAACCAAACAATATTGAACCAAAATGACAGCAGCAAATGGAACTATAAATCAGCCCAAAAAACAGTAAATAAACAAGGAGAAGCAAGGATTTACGTGGAAACCCCGATGTGGGGAAAAAACCACGGGACCGTTAACAAACGGTGCCAAAACCTCCACTAATCATAAAATTAACAAGTGGGTACAACAATAGTTCTTCCCTAGATCAACTAGAGGTATTCACAATCATCAAGGATCAACCTTGGCACAACAAGTCTCCCAAATCATCACCCAAAAGAGTGGAAATACAATTTCGTATAAAATAAGAGCTGAATTTAGAAAACTGACTTAGAGAGCTCCAAATGAAATTCTGACCGTTGGATTTGAAGAGGGGGATGTCAGGAACAACGTGCTAAAATCTCGAGATGATCGGAGTTCGTTTGGTCGTCGATCGGGGCGGATTTCTGGGCTGCCAGCACCAAAATTCGTGGGTGGCTCCTCTTCTCTCTCTCCTCTTCTCTTCTAGACTTTTCTCCTGATTTTTTTTGAGTGTCTAGGCTTTCTCTCTCTTGCACTCAACCCTTCTAACCTTTTGGCTTATAAGGGAAGCCACTTGGGAGTGAATATACGAAATTGCCCTTCACTTAAACATCATATGGATAACCCATATGGTAAGCAAATATAACCCAAATTAATTGGGCTCTTCCTCCATGTAGGAGGGATACTCCAACAAATCTCCCCCTCACTCCTACATGGGGGGCTCGACCAAGCCCGCAATCTTTCTACAAACAAGAAGTTTCTCCTTAGGCAAGGCCTTCGTCAACATGTCCGATCCGTTGAGATCGGTGTGAATCTTCACAAGCTCAAATGACTTGTCTTCTACCGCTTCTCGAATCCAATGATACCTCCTCCGTATGTGTTTGGTTCGGGAATGGTAGGCTGCATTCTTGGCAAGGTGGATGGCACTTTGACTATCACAATAAAGAGGGTACTTGTCTTGTTTCGAATCCAACTCCTCTAGAAAATCTCTCATCCAAATAAACTCCTTGCCAGCTTCAACCGCTGCCATATACTCAGATTCTGTGGTAGACAGAGCAACACACTTTTGCAATTTTGATTGCCATAAAACAGCTCCCCCTGCAATTGTCATCAAGTATCCGGAGGTAGACTTACTAGCATCAATATCACCCGACAAATCAGCATCTGTGTAGCCATCTAACACAGGTTTTCCGGGACCAAAGCATAAACACACTCTAGAAGTACCTCTGAGATACCGCATGATCCACTTTACTGCTGCCCAATGCTCCTTACCAGGATTAGACATGAACCTGCTAACAACCCCAATGGCATGTGCAATGTCTGGCCTAGTGCATACCATGGCATACATCAAACTCCCCACGGCGGATGCATAAGGCACCGTCATCATCTCTTTCTTGTCATTCTCACTTGTAGGACACTGGCTGGAGCTTAGCTTCATGTGACCTGCAAGTGGCGAGCTCACGGGTTTAGCTTTGTCCATCTTGAACCTCTCTAGCAGCTTCTGGATGTAACTCTCTTGTGATAGCCATATCTTCTTGTTCTTCCTATCACGAGAGATACGCATGCCCAAAATTTTCTTTGCAGGGCCAAGGTCCTTCATTGCAAAGGACTTGCTCAAGGCACTCTTCAGATTGGCAATCTTCTCCTTATCCTGTCCAACAATCAACATGTCATCCACATAAAGTAAGAGAATGAGAAAATAACCTCCGGCGTAATGCTTCACAAACACACATGAATCTGCATGTGTCTTGTGGAAACTGTGGTCTTTCATGAAAGACTCAAACTTCTTGTACCATTGTCGAGGTGCTTGTTTCAAGCCATATAAACTCTTTTTCAAAAGGCATACAAGCTTCTCACTTCCCTTCTCTTGGAAACCTTCAGGTTGCTCCATGTAGATTTCCTCCTCTAAGTCACCATGGAGGAAAGCAGTCTTCACATCAAGTTGTTCCACCTCCAAATCCATGCTAGCAGCTAAGCCAAGAACAACTCTAACAGAAGACATCTTCACAACTGGAGAGAAAATCTCGTCAAAGTCTATGCCTTTCTTTTGACCTGAGCCTTTCACCACCAAACGTGCCTTGTACCTAGGTGGTGAACCATCTTCTCCAGTTTTCAATCTGTACACCCATTTGTTCTTGAGTGCTCTCTTGCCCTTAGGCAACTCCACTAAGTCATATGTGTGGTTCTCATGCAAGGATTTCATCTCATCTTGCATGGCATTATACCACTCCTTGCAGTGCTCATGTGACATAGCCTCCTCGTAGCTTTCAGGTTCTCCCCCGTCGGTCATCAACACATACTCATCTGCTGGATATTTAGAGGTAGGCTGTCTCTCTCTGGTGGATCTCCTCAACTGTGGTTCTGGTTGTACATGGGGTTCTTCTTCATGTGTATGATCTGGTGGTGGCTGAACATCATCACCATCATCACTGTTATGATTATCATTGCCATCTTCCTGTTGTTCTCCCCCTTGAACTCTAGGAGTTACTTCAGGAAATATTGGATCTGTGTTGGCGCTGTCACTAGGAGAAGGCTCTGGTTGTTTCTTCTTCTCACAATCTGCAAAGGTTTTGTCTTCAAAGAACACTACATCTCTGCTTCTAATCACTTTCCTGCTAACTGGATTCCACAATCTGTACCCAAACTCATCCTCTGAGTACCCTAGGAAGATGCATGGCTTTGTCTTGCTATCAAGCTTGGACCTCTCATCTCTGGGAATATGAACATATGCAAGGCACCCAAAGACTCTCAGGTGGCTGAATGATACCTCTTTACCAGTCCATACTCTCTGCGGAACATCTCCATTAAGAGGAACTGAAGGTGACCGGTTGATGAGGTACACTGCTGTAAACATTGCCTCGGCCCAAAAAATCCTAGGCAGCTTCGCATGAGAGAGCATACATCGAATTCTTTCTTCAATTGTTCTGTTCATTCTCTCTGCAAGTCCATTCAGCTGAGGTGTCTTGGGAACTGTCTTCTCAAGCCTGATGCCCTGTACTTTGCAATACTCTTCAAATGGACCCCTGTACTCTCCACCATTGTCAGCTCTAACACACTTGAGCTTCCGGCCTGTTTCTCTCTCAACTCTGGCCTGGAACTGCTTGAAAAACTGTAGCACCTGGTCTTTGGTTTTCAACACAAAAGCCCACAGTTTTCTAGAATAATCATCAATAAAAGTAACAAAATAAAGTGCACCGCTATGTGACTTAGTATCCATAGAACATACATCAGTGTGAACAAGATCTAATGCATGTTTTCTTCTAGATGGGGGACGAGTATGAAATGCTGCCCTATGTTGTTTTCCAGCTAAACAATCAACACAGGGTTTCAAGGACATACCTTGAACATCAGGAAGGAGTTGCTTCTTAGCAAGCATTTGCATACCTCTTTCACTCATGTGACCAAGTCTCTTGTGCCATAACTCGCTGGTGGAATCATCAACTGTGTGTACTTCTCCTTTGCACAACTTAGCTTGCATCACATACAAGGATCTCTGCTTGCTCCCACGAGCCACAATCAAACTTCCTTTGATAAGCTTGCACTTTCCACCACCAAAGTTGCTGGAGTAACCAGCATCATCGAGCAACCCAGGAGATATCAAATTCAGCCGAATGTCTGGAACATGTCGGACATCTCTCAACACCAAACTGCAACCTGTGGATGTCTCCAAACACACTGTACCCATGCCTACAATCTTGGATGAGCCATCGTTCCCCATCTTTACATAGCCAAAGTCACCGCTGGTGTAAGACGAGAAGTAATCTTGGTGCGAGGTTAGATGAAACGAAGCACCCGTGTCAATCACCCAAGTACAATCATCACTAGCTAGATTTAGGCAATGGTCACCAATAAAAAATAATTCATCACTTGTTGCAATTGCAGTGGTGTTGTTATCTTTCTCTTCTTGTTGTTGCCCGAATGTCTCACCCTTTTCTTTCCTTTCTCTGGACTTGTCTCTCTTCATTTTCCTGCAATGTTTTTGAATGTGGCCTGGCTTATCACAATAGTGGCAAATGATCTTACCCCTTGATTTTGATCTCCCCCTGGACTTGTCTCTATGCTGGGGATATCGAGTCTTACTTCTTCCCCTGCTTGATTCTTGTGTCACATTAGCCTCTGGTTGTGTGGAGGAACTCATTTCCTTCCTTCTAGTTTCTTCGTTCAACAAACTAGCTTTGACAATTTCCATTGTCAGCGTGCCCTCTGGTGCGGAGTTGCTAAGTGATACAAATAGAGTGTCCCAACTTTCTGGCAATGAGCAAAGTAGTAGCAATGCCTACAGCTCATCATCTAAATTCATCTTCATTGCAGACAACTTGTTAATCAAACTTTGAAATTCATTCAAGTGAACTACTATGCTATCACCATCTTTATATTCCAATTTCACAAGTTTTCTAATCAATGCCGCTTTACTCAAGGCATTCTTCCTTTCATACATGTTCTCAAGTTTCTTCCAAAGAGTATAAGCATTCGTGTCATTGGCAATATGTTGGAGGACACTCATATCAACAAATTGTCTAATTGTTCCAACGGCTTTACGGTTCAATATTTTCCACTCACTTTCAACAACACCAGTTGGTATGGTTGTATTTAAAATTGGTTCATACAAATCCTTCACATAAAGGATATCCTCCATTTTAGTTTTCCACACGGAGTAATTTCCAGAATTCAAACTAATCATTCCGTGCACACCAGATTTTTCATCCATCTTTAACAACACAACAAATTTACAATGACTCTAACCAAAGCTCTGATACCACTATGTTGGGGAAAGCACACAAATACACAAGCGGAAGCAACAAAGACTTTTTCCCCGGTTGTGATGCAAAGATGAGCAATAACCAATTCAAGCAACCAAACAATATTGAACCAAAATGACAGCATCAAATGGAACTATAAATCAGCCCAAAAAACAGTAAATAAACAAGGAGAAGCAAGGATTTACGTGGAAACCCCGATGTGGGGAAAAAACCACGGGACCGTTAACAAACGGTGCCAAAACCTCCACTAATCAACAAATTAACAAGTGGGTACAACAATAGTTCTTCCCTAGATCAACTAGAGGTATTCACAATCATCAAGGATCAACCTTGGCACAACAAGTCTCCCAAATCATCACCCAAAAGAGTGAAAATACAATTTCGTTTAAAATAAGAGCTGAATTTAGAAAACTGACTTAGAGAGCTCCAAATGAAATTCTGACCGTTGGATTTGAAGAGGGGGATGTCAGGAACAACGTGCTAAAATCTCGCGACGATCGGAGTTCGTTTGGTCGTCGATCGGGGCGGATTTCTGGGCTGCCAGCACCAAAATTCGTGGGTGGCTCCTCTTCTCTCTCTCCTCTTCTCTTCTAGACTTTTCTCCTGTTTTTTTTGAGTGTCTAGGCTTTCTCTCTCTTGCACTCAACCCTTCTAACCTTTTGGCTTATAAGGGAAGCCACTTGGGAGTGAATATACGAAATTGCCCTTCACTTAAACATCATATGAATAACCCATATGGTAAGCAAATATAACCCAAATTAATTGGGCTCTTCCTTCATGTAGGAGGGATACTCCAACACTTGGTGTACTTTGTGTCCAAATGGTGAAGCTGGATCAGATTGCATGTTGGTGGAGTCTGCTTTCAAAACAGAGCTAATAGCAGGTCTTCGCTGCCTTAAATGGGCAGAGCAAAAAGGATGGAAATCGATCATGATTTACACAGATTGCTTGCAGCTAGTGAGGACATTAAGGCAGGATTTAGCACCACCTGTGGAGGCCTTGGACCTAGTTAATGATATTAAAGCATGCTTTCCATCTTTCCATAATCTAGCTTTTGTTAAAGTATCTAGGTTAGATGTTTCAATTGCTCATCTTTATATGTATATAACTTAATGTATTTCTTATTGCCCAAAAAAAAAAAAGAAATATTCCTTCCCTTTATTGTTTAATCATAATCCTCAAGACTAGTTTTAAACTCTTGCACCATAAGGTGACCCCAATCTGCTTCTTTTTCTTATCCGGTAATTAAGGGAGATTGTGTTACAACTTACATGATTAACCCAAACCTTGATCGCACCAAAAATAAATCCAAGTTGTTCTCAAAAGAAAAATTAAAAAATAAATCCAAGTTTAATCATTTTAATTTCTGCGATCGAGTAAGGTCACGGAGGGGGAGTGATGAAACCTCCCCCCATAGTTAATGGAGCAGTCAACCTGTGACTCTAGGATACAATAGGGAGAATCTTTATCATAGATAATGCACATACGCACTGAGGTTTCATCATAAAACTAATTGTTGTTAGGTGGAGTAATCCACCAATTTATATGCTAGTCCCCTCTCTTCCATTCTTTCGATGTGGGACACTTACATGTGGGTTATACTCTTAACATGTTCACACCTACAGAGATTACATGTAAACAGATCCTTGAATTGCCGTATGCGATGTATCTTTCAAAATATTGTGCCTAAACAGAATTATGAAAAATATTCCCTCCCGGCTCAGTTTGTTTCGTTTTCTGTGGTTCCATGGCTGCTGTAGAGAGGAGAGAGAGAAAGGAGAGAGGGAGAGGAGAGAGAAACCGGTTTGGTTCTACCATCACTCTTGCCCAGAGGTGAGTAGGCGACTGACTAGGTGAGGGTGACACTGACAGTGGCAAACTTCAAAAATGAAATTAGTCAAGTTCGGTCTAATGATCAAGTGTAGCGCAACCCATTTTATGAGGTGGGAGGGTTATTTAGTCCAGCCCATTAATCAAATTCCTGGCCCAAATATGCCTAAAACAAACACGGTCATGGCGTCAAAATAGACTACCACCTCTATACAAAAACTTGTGTAGAGTTAGTCCATGGCGAATTAATAGCCTAAATGTCATTCCATATTTCATCTGAAGTTATTCTTTTAATATTGGAGTCACCCTCTGCTTCTAGTGGACTCAACCCCCTTAGCGTCATCCCTCTAAAAGTAAAGTCACCCCATATTTCACCTGAAGCCACCCCCTACTTCATTCACTTGGAGCCACTCCTCAAATTGTCTTAGTCCATGGTAAAGTAAGTCCACACAAAATTAGCTACCTCCTCTATCATATTGGTTTTTTTCCTCTTATCATATTGGTTAGTATTTTGTTAAGTTGGTACATTAATTTTTTTCGGAAAGATGAGAGGTTGACTAGGTCTTTCTCTTACTTTAAATTCTGTTAAAAGGTAGGGAATTTGTTATCGTGAATACTCGATTACAGGCCAAGGGCGGAGATTCCAGGCCAAGGGTTTGAAAAATATTTTATGTATAAATTTGATAAGTGTGTCGTACGTTAGCATACACTTCAAAAGAAGCATAAGTTAGCTTTTTTGATTTTAAAAATATAAGAAGGAAAAGAAATGACCTTCTCTATACGAATTTTCATGAAGGTAACCTTATCCTATCTGTATAAAATTTTCAGAGTGCTTCCTTCTAGCACAAGGAAGCTTAAATATTAAAACAAACAAAGAACACAAAAACTCGAATTAGGCGGCCTTAAAATGAGACCCCCTCTAATAAGCATGACGTCATGTTTATATTATGCTTGTTTATAACGAGGCCTCACCTTGAGGTCCCCTCATAAAAAACCTTTTGAACAAAGAAATTACATCGCCAGACACATAATAAGGCAATGTATACACATGATAATAGGAAAGTAATAAATATTCCTTTGCAAATCTCCACTAACTAATTATATTGGAACAACAAAAAAAAAGATAGAAAAACTCTTGTAGGTGTAATGGAACTTGCAAAAAATCAGGTGCTATACCAGTGAGATTGTTTTGCACGAGATTCAACTCTCTCAAGTTTGAAAGCATCCAAAGTTGAGGTACAATGTCTTCAAAAGAGTTGTAGCTAAGATCCAAACTCGTCATCTTAATTTTGGGGCACAAACTTGTGGTGAAGTTGTGTATTGCAACTTTAATTTTCCGGCTAAGCATATTGTCTGTCAGATTACTCAGATCCATTGTTTGGAAATTGCATAATCTAACCCATAATTTAGGTATGCCGTCTTCAAATTTATTGGAGGAGAGATCAAACTGCAAACAATTGTTGAGAGAAAAATGACAGAGGGAGGGAGGGAGATAAAGAAAAAGCAAGTGATGTAGTACGTGTTTAGCGGGGAGGATGCATTAATCACTACTTCGGGGAACTACATACTTAGGGCATGTTCTTTTCAACTGGTTTCTATTTTTGTCCAGTTTTGCCCAATTTTGTCCAGTTACCAGTTGTAAAATTCAGTTTTGTCCAGTTTGACCCAATTTTGTCCAGTTTTAATATTAATGATAACAACAACAACTAATAATAATAATAGATAATAATAATAATAATAATAATAATATTAATTAATAATAATAATTAATAACATAATAATAATATGTATAATAATTATAATAAAAATTAAAAATAATTATATTATTATTTTTTTTTTTTTTTTGTTGTTGTTAGTATAATTATTAAATATTATTATTATTGTTATTATTATTATTATTATTATTATTATTATTATTATTATTATTATTATTATTATTATTATTATTATTATTATTATTATTATTAACAGTGAAAATTAAAAAAAAAATTCAGTTTTGCCTAGTTTGACCCAGTTTTCCTCAATTTTTCCCAGTTACCAGTTAGACTTTTCAGTTTTCACCAGTTTTGTCCAGTTTCTCCCAGTTACCATTTTCAATTGAAAAGAACGAGCCCTTAGTTTGGTAAATAATGAACCGATGAGCTACTGCTGAAGCTGACGGTGAACTACACTGATTAATCTACTACTCAGAAAAATGAACTACACTAATCTTAAATTCACTCCCATAATTATCCACATTTCCCCTTTTTTAGACTAATTGAGGGGTATTATTGTGTATAAAACAAGTAAAAGTTGAAAATTTAAAAGAAGACGTGCAAACTGCAAACCACTATCAATAATATGCTCACATACTTATACAAGGAGGATTCATAAATTCAAAAGCGTTAAAAAAGGTAGATAGGCCAAGCATATAAAACACTACTAGTGTTATACTAGGGGTTTTGTTTTACTTAGGCGTCTATGTGGAAAAGAATTATAATATTTTCCGCAAAATGTTTATTTATTAGAGTTTTTCCAACAAATTTTGATTCTTTACAAATCTACCGCCTACAAATGAAATATTATGTTAATTGAAATGAACAGTACAGAAGCTGCTGAAGCATGCTTAACATCATTTCTCATTTTTTTTCTAGCCTGTGTTACTGATAAGACAGTTAAAACGAACTTATATTCCATTTTCATTATGTGCTTTATTACATATATTGCGCATACATTACACATATATTACACCTATAGATTCTTTGGTACACTGAGGGATCAAAGCTCTGTAGCTGAGTATCTGTAAGAACTCTGATCTTATTATGCGCTGCTTTTATGCTTTTAAACATGAGTATCGGTATATATAATGGAAACTACTTATGCCTTAAGACTCTTATTATGAGCTCCTTTTATGCTTTTAAATGCGAGTATCGGTATATATTTCCATGAGGAATTAATTGAATTGAATGCAAGAATAAATCTTAACATTTATCAAAGAACATCTCTATCATATGGTGATTGCAAAGAGCCATCCAATTCAAAGGTTGCTTGATACACTCATCTTTTGAGACTCCATATCTCATATATACAGTTATTCGTTACACTTATGTTAGTTTTGTTTTTTTCCTTAATCCAATTTGTGTTTTTTGGTTTTGAAATCTCTTTTCTCCCTTCATTCTCTCTTCTAAGAGAAAGATGTACCATGTAAAAATAAAATAAAATAAAAAACAGAGCAAGACTCATCAGGATCATGAAATTAACAGAATAAGAATGCAAGCATTATACAGAGAGAGACAGAGGAGGAAGATAATATATCATCAGGATCATTCCCTTTAACCAAACCAAACAATCACAATTCATAAACATATACATGCGAGTACATAATTTGTCACTCTATAGAGACACAAGGTGGTTGATTTATGTACCTTTTTATCAGAAGTAGTGTCACTTATTTGTCACTTATTGATTGTCTTTGTGTTTGTATGTATAGTTGCGTAGTGAAAATCAGGTTCAGCTGATATTAATTCGACTTGAAAATGGAAGAATTGAAGAATGAAAATCGATAGGAAAATGAGGCAACAACGAAAGAGATCGAGAGACGACAAAGAGAAAACACTGATCGTTGATAAAGAAGGTTTGCTGTTTGTAAATTCAGGGACTTGTAGTAGTGTTGTGGAGGTATGTTGCAAAAGGACCGATGTCGACAGAGGCGGAACCAAGGGGGGATGGTATAGGCCACGGCCTCCTCGTGATTCAGAAATGAAATAAGTAAAATACAAGGTATCTTCATTAAACAAAATAGATGCCCTAACTTTTGTTTTTCCTTAAACTCACTCTCTTTTACAATTACATTCTTTTTGTTCTTTTTTTTCTTAAAGTCACTCACTATCTTTTACGGTTCCCATCTTTTCCGTTTCAATTTCCTTTCATCATCATTTAACAATTTCTTTATTCGTATAGTTAAATATTGGCAATCTTTTCTCTTTATTATAAATAAATATTGGAAGTCTTTAGTTATATAAAGAATAATTCTTTTAGCAATACAAATTTATTGCTCAACAAATACCTAGTTCATATCAAAGGTCTTGCGAATAATGATGACAACCGTACCATACATATATATATATATATCAGTATAAATAAGGACCTTCATTTTGTTTTTTTGTTTTTTTTGAAATGGTGAAAGTCTTGCATTGTTATCATAAAGCAAATTGGCTCATACGACATACTCGTGTCTTGTTCCTCAATATTGGTTAAAGTCTTTTGACTCGTCTATTAGCAATTTATCTTTGAACGACACAATAGAATAACGTTTAGGATTCATCGCTTCCTTATTTTATTCTTTTTAAGAAAAAAAAAAATTTAAAAGCAAATTCCAATGCAAGTTCTGCCCCTTAATAAAAAAAAATTCTGGTTCCGCCACTGAATGTCGAAACACGAGATTGGGGATAATTTAGTAGCTTTGATGGATTGCTGATTAAGAAATGGAGATTATAGGAAAGAAGAGAAATTGTGGAGATTTAATTTGGAGAAAAAGGAGAAGATGAATGTTGCAAAGGTGAAGATTATAAAGGAGAGAAGGATTATTTGAAGGAAAAAGTTATAGAGAAACAGAGTGTTACTAAAACAGAGTGAGTGCAATGGGTGTGGCTGTGACTGTGAGGGAAATAATATAAACATGTTTTCTTTATCAGAGTTGCTTTGTGTTTTAATGGTACTTGATGAAGTTGAGCCAGATATAGGAATAATGGGAAGAAAAAGGGAAACCAATGGAGGTTTCTGGTTTTATATCTTTCGCACAACAATGGAGATGTCGAGAAACAGAGTATTAGCAAAACAGAGTGAAATGGGAAACAACAAACACGTTTTATTTTGCTATAATTAGCTACATATTAAAGTAAAAGTAAGTAACTACTTTGATTAAGAAAACTCAATAACGGTAAATTCTTTGCCGCCAAAATAAAACTTCATACAAAAGTTTTATTTTTTTTGCAAAAGACATACAAAAGTTTTAGTTGACAAAACCGGTAATGCAATAGTCCTACGTAAACGTATCTAATTTTTCGCGCATGTGTTTTCATTGTTCTTAGCTTGTGGATTCATCCAGGAACAAATTAACTTTGATTCAATTAAAATCGTCATGTACAAATTACTACAAGTTACAAATTCAGTATTTTCTCTAATGAAGTACTACTCTACAACTTATGACTAAATACAATATTTTCACTAAAAATATTGACCAAAGTATACTAAAATTACTAGATTGATCAAAAAGTGTTTAGTGTTCTAATGTGTCGATTTTTTGATCTAAAAGAATGTCGATTTGCACAGCGTATATGTAGAGCAATAAAACACAACTTAAAAGATAAAATAGACACACGATATTTTAACGTGGTTCGGCTCCTCTGGCCTACGTCCACGACCCTCTCATTGTAGACGCCGAAATTTTGACTCCCTTTTTTTTATTTATTTTATAAAAGGTTAATATAGAAAAACGTTTGTATTTTGGAGTCACTTTTAGTAATAAACGTGGGTCACTTTTAATGTTAAAGAGGTCACTTTTAATTCTAAAGAGGTCATTTTTATTTTAAACGTGGGTCACTTTTAATTCGAAAGGGGTCACTTTTAATGCTAAACAGGTCACTTTTAATGATAAACGGGTCACTCTATTTTAACGAGGGGTCACCTTTAGCGTTAAAGGAAGATCACTTTAGCGTTAAAGACGGATCACTTTAGTGTAAACGAGGTCGTTTTAGTATTAAAGATGGGTTACTTCCATGTCAAATGTGGGCACTTCAAACTCGTATGTTTTGTGTAGTAAAACACCAAAATCAAAACCCACTACAAAGGAGAGAGAAAGAATAAAAGAAAAAAAGGAAATAAAAAAAAATCACTTCCTTTCTCACGTGAGGATGGGAGAAGAAGCCACTTTCTTTTTATTTTTACTAGTATTGAATTGCACGCAAATGCGTGCGGTCTACAATCTATTTACATATTTAAAAAGGTAATTTAAACAATCACTTACTACAATCAATTGACAATATTCAGCCTCTTAAGCTTGGATATAAGACTCGAACAATCCCTTAGGCAATCGACGATATCATACTTTGAAGCATAAGCAAATAAGTGCTAACTTAAAAACTTCAATTTAAATTGACAATGTTACTTTCAATACAAAGTGAAACCGATTTTGAAAATAATATAGATACAACAGGAAAAAAAAATTTCTTATATGAGTACAAAGAAAAAGTAAATTACGATAGAAAAAGTAAGTAACATCTTCTTCCTCCTTAGTGCCTGAAATACAGAAAATCAAATTGTAAGAAAATTTTAACTTATCATTTACTCATAAAAAGATACTTGAAGGAACAATAAAATACCCAACAATCTCAACATAATTCAATTTGAGTCTGTAATGTGTTACCTTTATATACAACATTGAATTGATTGAGAGCGTCAAGGGTAGGGCTCATAATTGCTAAATAGCACTGAGTTTGACAGTAAGAACATTCAATTTCATCAACTATTTTTGAGGAAAATTAAAATTACAGATGAAATTTTATGTGCTAAATATTGACTTAGTAAGTTGTGGGGGAAGCAGAGAGAGAAGTTACAAACTCTGTATTGAATAAGCTTGGAGTCCTGCAAAAGTAAAAAGAAAACTGCAATTGATAAACGGAAAGTTAATTGGAGGAAATTGCAACTTAGAGACATATACGATGCAATAAAAAGAAAGATCAACATAAATCTAAGCTAAAAAATCGAACCAAAACAAAGAAATACTGTATAAAACAAAAACTTGGTAATTTCTAGTCAATCCATGCAATGAGACAAAATACTTACATGACAAACATAGATGCAGAGTGAGAGAAATAGAAATTGACATCTCCTGATCAAAGTTGACTCCCCTTTTCCTTCGCCTCTACAGCCTTCATACCCTGTGGCCTATGCCAAACTGCCAATGACAGTCTCTCTCTGCACCCCAATTGTGCCATAGATTGCATTCATAATAGTGCCATAAGGCAAGTAGGGGCCTGGTTCATGATCACAATAAAAAAAAAAAAAGAAGGAAAAAGAAGAAGGTTACACAAAGTTCGCTTTAGAGCATGGTAATAGTTAAATGCTAAAAGGTTAAAATCTAATTTTCTTTTATGTGAGTGAAGTACCGGAGTGGAGTAGGAAGACATAACCGATGCTTAGTGCTTACAGAGAGAGAGGAGGGAGAACGTGGGTGGGAGACCGGAGAGGAACTGAATGAAGAGAGCGTGGTAGTTTTTTTTTTTTTTTTTTTCTTTTATTGTGTGTCCATTGACTATTATATCCTTACTAATATTTTCTTTATTGATGGGGTGAAGGGTGTTTTTGTCCAAACAAAATTTGGAGTCCCAAAACCCCCTTCTGGCTTTATAGAATAGATATTTTTATTTTTTTTAACTTGTATTTCTTTTTTGTTTTTTTGCACACCTCTCTCTCTCTGCGTGGGGCCCGCGCCCACATCCCACCTTAGTTTCCCCTCTTTTCCTTCCACCCCACCTGGTTTCCCCAATTAAACATATTAGGAACTTTTTTTTTTATTTCTTTCTTTTCTTCCTTACTTTGTTTTACCTTCAATTTGTCCTACCCTTCCTAAATCACAAAATATCCCCATTGTCTCCTATTTACCCAATATAGTCTAACATCATTTTTATTTTCTAAGATTCCTATTTCTTCTCTTAGTCACCTACACTTGACCCCTAAACTTGGCTCCTACACTTGGCCTCTAAATTACCCCCTAATAAACCTATTTTCTATTTTATTACTACATTTTTCTGATTTTCTACTCCAAAATCCTAATCCCCCACCCTTACATTTACCTATAAATACATCTCATGTTCCCACTAACAAGAGGCTTTTTTGCTTAGTGAATTTTCCTAAGTTATTTTCTCATCTTCCATCTCTACTCCTCACTTTCTAGTAGTCTTAAGTTAGAATTTTTTTTATAAGTTAAGAAAAATAAAGAAGAAAACCAAAAAAACAAAAGAACAAACACAAACACCAAAAAAAAGAGGCTCTTTTAGTATTAATCTCCAACAATTGAAGAGTCAAGATCAACCTCAAGTCAAAGGTAATAATCTCTTCATCTTTGTAATATTTTTATTCACCCCCTTTTCATTCTTTTGATCTTTGTGTAAAATCCCTCTCCCATTTCTATTCATTGTGTAATTTTATTTATTAAACTAACTTCACTAATTATAAACCAACTCATTGGTTTGTTGCGATATGGGATGATCCATTGGGTCTACCATTTTTCAAAGGCCAAGAAACTAATAGGATTCAACCTTCATTGAGGGTTTAGACGTTAATTACAAGATAAAATGAAAAAATCGGGGAGGATGAGTGAGTGCTAACTTTGTGTGTGTGTGTGTGTTTTTTTTTTTTTTATTACTTGTGTTGTTATACTCACCATCTTGATATTTTTCATCAAAAATGCTAAAAAATGTTCATTTTGCATATGAAATGAAATAATGGCCTTAAAAGAATATTATTTAGTTGTTGTAATAATCTCGGACTTTTGACAGTTTTGTAGTATAAACTTCGTTTATATTTTTCGGATGATCCAACAGTTAGATCTGAGTGAAATTAACGCTAAACAAAACTTTGGTGTGTTATCTTTAAAATGAAATAAATTTCACCAAGATCCAATGGTTAGTTGTTTAGTTATAATGATTCTAAATAGAAGTGTCCCGATCTGACCCTTAAGGATAAAATGAGCTATAACTTGTGAAAATGAACGACTTAGACTTAAGTTATTTCTGGATAATTTGTAAAGGACATTTTCACGGTTCTACAGTGACCGAGTTTGCATATTTTGGACAAGTAAAAAATTTACCCTGAATTATTTAGTGACGAAGTTATGCTGGACAGTTTGGACATTTGGACATTTTTAAACCTAATTACCTCACTTAGAGATATCACTAATTTTTCATGATTTTTCTTAACAGTTCTCAATGTATGAAATTGAATTAGTAAAAGTTTGATGAAGTTTTAATGAGTATAAAAAATGGTAAAAATGGATAAACGAGCTAAGGTACAGAATTGATATCCTTCCATAATCTGTAAATAACATGGTGATTTGCACTACCTCAATGCAAAGTGACTCTTGAGATAGATACTAAACTCAATTTGGACCATTTTAAACTTTAGAATTACTCTATTTGGACTTCTAGTGCATTTTTGACGAATTAAACAAAACCAAACAATAATCTGTCAAGAAAGAATTGTTTCTGTCATCATTGAAATCATGAACGAAGTGCTGGACATTTGTTTAATTTCGTTAACTATCTTAACGGCCATTATAATTCTCGATAATTTTTGTACGTAATCACCAAATAACCTAGTTTAATGTGTGTAAATATTGGACACTAAATCTTTGTAATTAATTCCAGTTAAATCAAAAACCACAAGTCTGAATTGACATTCCAGTAGCTCATAATTTGACGATAATGTCCTATTCACGAACTGTATCAACTCCATAGTTTTACAGTAGAAAGAGGACGCAAAATGACATAGGTTAGGCTTTAGAATCGCTTAATTTTCTTACTCTAAGACATAGTTATGATTTTTCGAACTTCTGTCCAGACTTGCACAAAAACAGTTTTCCTTTCCTCGTTTGAGGATTTTTGTTTAATTATCAAATAAAATGATAAACATATAAAATTCTCCAGTCTAGCTCTTTAATGAGTCTAGTTTATTTTAAAAATAATTTCATGAATAAAAAGAAACGTTTGGACCATTCCTTTGTCCAAGTTCATGAGAGTGTGCTGTAAATAATCAATTTTTAGATTAATTGATTGAAAATAATGATTTCAACATCGATTTTCTGATCTTTCGAAGACGGGACCCAATCCCGAGCTCCGGAGCAACAAGGAATATCAAGACCGAGTGATATTTTATTTTCGTAGGACTTGTACATATTTGTATCATTTTGATGTATATATTTTCCAATGATGTAATTCGTCTCCCTAAGGCCATTATAAATTCGTTTGTCTACATATTTGCGTAAGCATATTTCCACTAAATAATTCAACTCACCATAATAAAAAATGTTGTTTGACTTAACCATGAGTGTTTGCATACTTATACAATTATTGTTGATAAAGACCGGTATATTCACTTATGTACAAAACCGACCCAAAATCAAATTCAAGGTTTGAATCATTTATTCACTTATACGCGATCACGGGTATTTCACCTACCACTATTCAAAATCGATTTCACTCATCAATCCCCAGTGGACATTTACCCAGTGGCGTGAATTCTTATTGGACTATCCCACGGTCGAAAACCGCTTTACCAGGTGGAATACCTATGATCGAATGTAAATGAATAATTGATTGTCCCCTCTTATTTGGCTTTGGGCCATCTCAGGGAATTCTATTTAAGACTCTTTCGAACCATTATCCACCAAACCCATAACCAAACTCTTCTTAAATCATCCATTTATCCAACCCCAGTGAACGTTATTCCCCAGTGATGAACGGATATTTTCGAGAAGTCTAATATTTATACTTAAAGCTAAGAATTGGGTTGATCCCGTATATCATCAAATGTTGTTGGGTTGAACGTCTCGAAGGAGTAGGCAAATCATCCCATTTTGAACCATTTCTAGCTCCATGTTAGGGGAGTAGGAGGTTCCTCGGATCAATTCGACTCTAGTAGCGAGTCATCTTATAAGTTTCTCGACTATATCCCTCTAAGCGGGAAAGAACGAACACACCCGCCTTAGTGGCACCCAAGAGTCTAATGACGGAATTCCCCGTTCAAGAACTACGATTAGGGCTTTGATCCATGAGTAGATTCAAGTCCTACGATGATTGGTACGTAGTGCAGTATAAGCGTATCCAAACCCATTGTACATATGTGAATATATCGATTTTAGGCATTTGCCTCGATTTGCGTGCAAGCATGTTGTGTGACAATGTGAACTTATGTGTTTTTTCATTCTTAGGTATAATGTAACCAAATTCGAAGATTTCAAAGGGATTTGACGTATTAGTAAAGAGCCCGTACCCAGTACGGAGGAGGAGACGGGTCCGAGGACGTCCGCACCTTCTAACCTAGACCCCGAACCCAAATCTTTGCATTCGAAGACCAGTCACAAAATTTTTCGTGCTTTATCGCAATGGAGTCAATTTTGGGTTTATTAATTGATTTTATTTTAAATCTTTTATAAAACCCTTTCCTTTTGGAACCCGTCCTTGTTTGGGTCATAACAAGGTGGCGACTTCGAACCCTTATTTATATTTCATTTTAACAAGGTGGCGATTTCGAACCTTACAATGATTCCTTGACAATTGACCCCTTCAATCGGTCGATTTCCGTGGGATGCGCCCCTTGGCGCATAACGCGACGATTCCCGGGTCCTAATCCTGAAAACCCGAGAATCTAGACCCACACTCATAGGGCAACATCCAGTCATCCACTATGCCAACATAAGTACAAGCTTTGCATGGTAAACTTGCAAACCCTCCCACATACAAGTTTTGGACGGACAAACCTGCAAACCCTCCCCAATAGTGTAAACCACCCTACAAACCCGAGACTTTCTCCCAAGAGTTACAAGGAAGGATTACAACACACACACACACACACACACACACACACACACACACACACACACACAACACACACACACACACACACACACACACACACACACACACACACACACACACACACACACACACACACACACACACACACACACACACACACACACACACACACACACACACGGAAGGATTACAACACACACACACACACACACACACACACACACACACACACACACATCTAATTAGGTGGATCACGTCTCCCCCTAATTAGGATCTCACTCACCCGACATATTTCACACCCCGTATTTGGAATACCCTACAAGTTCGAGGACTCACTCCACTCAAGAACTACAAGGAATAACCACTCACTCTCCTCACACACTACATGTGTCTACATTGTGGAATATGAGATATGGGATATCAAATACACTACACAGACCTTACACCTCTATTTATAGGTGGAAAAATGAAACTCTTGAGTTTCTCTACGTAACTCTATTGCCTCCTCCATTTAGTGCTTGAAGGTTACAGCTTCTCAAGATTAATTAACAAAGTAGTTTCAAACTACTTTATTTATTTTCCATATATGAAGTTTAATGGTGTTTTATTAGCACTAGCTTGAAGTCACGTGAATTCTTCAACGCCACTTCCACTTCTTCTTTTTTCTTCTCATTAATTGCAGTAGCTCACACATAATTGGGACATTATCCCAACAGGATTCAATTGTAATTTTGAAACTTCTCCTGTAATTTAACATTTTATTCGTTTCTATTTTAATACAAAGTACTCCATCTGGTCCACGGAAATCTTTACGCTTTTCACTTATGTTTGGACCATGGAAATCTTTACGTTTCCTTATATGGTAATGTAGTTGAGCACCTTTTACTATTTTACCCCTCCCACCTTCTCACACCTATGTGCAAGGAAATAATAAAAAAAAAAAGATTTCTCACGCCACAAGCTACAAAAGTAAGGAAAGTAATACGAAAGTAAGGAAAGTAATACAAAAGCAGGAAAAGCAATAAATACCCACTAAAATATTATTTTCTCTCTCTTAATACCTCATGTGCTCTTTTAAGGGTAAATTTGGAATTTTTATGCGAAAATGTGTTTTCATTAATATTAGTCATATTCTCCAAACGTCAAGATTTCCGTGGATCGGAGGGAGTATAATATTTACAAAACTATATGACGAAAAAGAAAACAAAATGAGAGTGATAAAAGTTGAGACACGGAAATGAGTAACGAAACATTCGGATGGGATACTGAAATCGACATAGCCATAACCAAGTGAACAATGACGTATTTTGTATGGTGATATTTTCAACTTTTTTTTTTTTTGATAAATAATTGTTGTATTATTAAGCCAAAAAAAAAATATTTAGTCACGAGAGTATTATGATTGCTCAACTAAAACCATGACAAGAACAAGAACTACATAAAACTCTAAGACTAGATACACTACAACCTTCGTTCACATTTCCGTAAAGATAATCTACATGCGGCGAAATATATTCTGTCACCATCATTCTTAGAAGCATGAAGTAAAAGAAAGGGGGGAAAAAAGGCCAGGACACACTACATAAATTTTTAAGAAAAACAATTTTTTTTTGGTGTGTAAGAAAAACAAATTTTAAAAAAGCATGAGGAGTCACGATCAGACTAGAGTTGTTTTTTTTTTACAAAAAGTGATACTCTAATTAGCAACACATTGACCAATCATTACTATATGTAGGATAAAATGCTATGCTTTTAATCTTATGAGAGACATATTGCTTAGTTATTACTGTAGGATAAATTGCTATGAAGAAGGCATGAAAAGGCTCAAATAATACTTGATTGAAGAAACAGGGGCATATATTATGGAAGTATATACAAAGAGTAAAGGTGTCCGTAGACAGAGTATATACCTTTAGTAGTAAAAATCCAACCACCTCGTTTGCCCGCTCGCTCAGCGATTGATTGAAGAAAGCGAAAATATGAGTGATCGAGGACGGATGAGATTGTAAATTGTGTGTAAGGTGTAAGTGAAAAGTAGTCTCAATTTCCAAAACAGGGTATGAAGGAAAAAGAGTAGCAATTATCGATCAATAATTAGAAATGCATGGGGTTATGAAACAGAGATTATAAGACAAGGGGTTGCATTATTTGAATGTGTAATGTAATGTAATGTAAAAGTGTTTAAGGTACATTATGTATGTTTTTATCAATGACAATGGATCATGATAATTAATGGTTTAGTTTCTACTTCCTAGTGGAGTTAGAAACAGAGTAAAGGGATATTTTTTTTGCTCGTCAAAAAGAGGGTGCAAGTGAATGGCGACCGTGGCATCCCCTGTTACGTCATGTTCGGATTTTTGTGTTCAATAGCGAACATATCAGACTAGTTGAACAACCAGCGCAAGCACTGGCCCCGTCAACATAGCACCAACAAGGGGCTAGTATAGTTCCTAGAAGCCATCAGACACAAGGCATGGGGGGAATGGAGATTCGAACTCATGACCTTGCCTTACCAAACCGCTTGAGAGTAAGTTTGGAACCACTAGACCATCAGCCTTGTTGGTAACAGAGTAAAGGGATATGATGAGAGATGAGAGGATGAAAGTAGAGGAGAGAGAAAATTGTGAGAGGGAGGGAAATAAAGAAAAAGCAAGTGTTGTAGTACGTGTTTAGGGAGGATGCACTAATTACTATTAGAGGGAACTAATTAGTATGGCAAAATGAACAGATGAGCTAAAAATTGCACTACCTGAGGCTGCCGATGAACTACACTGAAAAAACTACAGTACTAATCTTTAAATTAACTCCCATAATTACCCACATTTTCCTGTTTTAGATTAATTGATGAGTTTTTTTATGTATAAAACAAGTAAAAGTTGAAAAATTAAAAGAAGACGTGCGAACTGCAAACCACTATCAATAATACGCTCACATACTTAAATAAGGAGGATTTATAAAATTAAAAGCTTTAAAACAGGGAATTTCAAATGAAAACTAGTTGCTAACATGCTTATTAAGTTTTGTAACATTTATGACGGTTGGGAATCAAATAGCTAGTTTTGTAAGTTCATAGATTTTTGAATATAGATGATAATTTTTCTTATTGCCTTAAATAAATTAGTTTACTTGTTGTGATTAAATATGTAAAAAATATTGAGCTTACTACCACACTAACATTATGCTCTTTATATTTAGACAATACTAATTAACTACATTATGAAATTAATTATTTTGATTCACTCAAAAAAGAAAAGAAATTAATTATTTTGTCGAAGAATCTATACCATATATTTTTTGGCTATGAATATATATGAATAACTTGTCATTACTAAATATCTGAGATACATACAAAGTCATATTCTCATTTGCTAGTTAGGAAAAAGGTAGTACTCCCTCCGTCCCACCTTTACTTGGGCACATTGAAATGGCACGGAGATTAAGAAAAGTTAACTTTGGCATCCATTTCCCAAATATGCCCTTACCCTTCTCTTCTCATTCTCTCTCCTCCCTTTAAAGAAAAGAAACAAGGAAAGTTAAAGTTAGGGCAAACAAGTCATTTCATTAACTTTTTTTTACCATTTAAGGTAATGCCCAAGTAAAGAGGGGACATCCCATAAAGGAATGTGCCCAAGTAAAGATGGGACGGAGGGAGTAACAATTCAACCTCATCTAAAGAATATAAAACTGGAATAAATGACCATAATTTGACCAATAAGTCACTTAGGATGGTAATATGTACTTTGAATTTTTTTTTTATTAGACGTTTCCGCGGGGAGAAAAATTACAATAATAAGTGTTTTTCTGCAAAATCTTATTTTCTTATGTTTTTACAACAAATTTTCATTTTCTTTATTTCACATCTGCCGTCCATAAATGAGATACCATGTTAATTGAAATGAACAGTACAGAAGCTGCTGAAACATGCTTAGCATCATTATGAAATGAGAGGTGAATTGTTGTCCCTCGTTGCCCATTACAATACTTCATTCAAATGAAGTGTGTTGCTAAATAACACAAGCACAAACGGGAAACTGAAAAATAAGTAGTCAATCCCATAAATCACAAGCCCTCTTCTGTCTTTTACGTGCCTCTTGTTGGGGCATTTCATTTGAACTTGGGCGGCATGTCAGATTTCATGGTTTCAGAAAAGTAGAACAGCAGAGATAAGAAAGAGGAGAAAGGAATTATTACTGACTGTAAGAAGAATGTTCTGTACATTTACCGCACGAGTTACATATACATCAAGTAAAGTTTCCTACAGCAGCAATTAACAAGCTACATCTGAGATCTGAGCTAACCCCTGGCAGTTTGTTGAGGTGGCTGTGCATACGTGGCTGAGACGCAGGTAGCTTCAACACCCCCCCCCCTCCCCGCAAGCTGTGGAATGGTGAGAAGGCAGCATTCCCAGCTTGAATAGTAAGTTCCAATGTTGAGAGGAAGGCGAAATCTTAGTAAGGACATCAGCCAACTGCGACTGGGTCGCAATAAGCTCTAGTGCCATTTAATTCAATACCGCGTGATCCAATGTCATCCATAACTCTTGCTGATGCTATAAAACACCATAAATCCCACAAAATATGTCACGAACCCAAGTTGTCACGCAAGCGTTCGCTATTATAACAAGCCACCACTCATAAGTCAAACGACCTGAAAAATACAAGTAAATAAACACGAGGACCAAAGTGATCAAGCAGCACGTATAACTGTATCAAAAAACAGAACTAAAGCTAATTAATCATTTTCAATTTCAAAGCATAAGCACCTAAACAACCCAATAAACACAACACTAGTGTACATAAATAGAAGCAAAAGTCCCATTCTGAAACTTAGAGAAACCACATAGATTCTAAAATAATCCATTGTTCCAAAGCCTTTCTATAACCAGAACGATAGAGGATAAAGGGACTTCGTTTCTTCCTTTGTGCTCTTAAATGGGGTATATCAGCCACATTATATCCATAGAATTTGTATCAAGCCCAGAATCAGTAGTATTGCTAATTTCAAACTCACATACTACTGCTACTGCTACTGCTACTGCTACTGCTACTTGCCTTGGGTGACCTTAAAGATTCTCAGATTGCCTTTGATAGCTGGAACAAAAGAGTAGCAGTGAGAAGTGATAACACAACATTAGGCCATCACAACACAAACCACCATAGCTAACAATCCTTGGTCCAAAAGAGCTAATCT
Organism: Tetragonia tetragonoides; assembly: GCA_038025085.1. Classification (NCBI taxonomy): domain Eukaryota; kingdom Viridiplantae; phylum Streptophyta; class Magnoliopsida; order Caryophyllales; family Aizoaceae; genus Tetragonia; species Tetragonia tetragonoides. The sequence continues at coordinate 11,606,010 of CM076139.1, forward strand.
ATGGTCTGCTGGTTAAACAACCACCAAGAATCACAACTTAGTGTCCGGAAACAATGCAAAGCAAAACGGAGTTAAGATATAAAAGACAACAATTCTTAGCAAAACAATGACGTTCTCATAAATGACATATACTTTCAACTAACGAAATGTAAACAAGCCCACTATGCAGACTCTTATAGAGCCAGAATAAAGCGTGTCAAACTAGATTTGCATCTTACTAAAATTGATCACCAGGACAGACCACCAAAAATCAATGGAAAAGTAAAAAGAAAGCCAAAAACAGAACAGACCAAGCTGCCCAGCTAATGCAGTTTCCAGTTCATTACTACCACAAAAGATCAAAATAGTTCATGAACATTGAGGTACTTCTTTTGGTATACCTGGATAGATGTATACCCAAATTACTAAACTGTCATGAAACCTCTTTAAATTATAGGCACAACCCACCAAACATGAAGATTCGACAACCAATGGGCTAAGTTTCAGGAATTCCAATAAAAACATCATTCAAACAGTCACCTCGATAACTTTCTTTAGCTCTGGAACCTTTGGTAATGGTCTTGGTATGCCACAATGCTCATCACTGGCATAACAAAGACAAGGCAATAGTAAGCTACATGTGTAGAAAACGGATTTGCTAATTATTTACAAAATAACCATGGTGCAGGACAGTTGTCACATCTATCAAATAGATACCTAAACACAATACATCAATGACAAGCAACGAAACCGGTAAGGCGGTAAGTCTATTACAACCTTCACAGCAAAGCATGCTTGATGACTAAAAAGACTCAGCGCTGTACGTACTTCGAACATACTCATTTTATTTTAGGCTGCTTACTGTCGAATTAATGGGCACAGCAATGATCAACCTTAATCTACATGCGGCGAACACACTATATAAATTTTTAAGAAAACAAATTTTAAAAAAGCATGAGTCACAATCAGACTAGAGTTGTTTTTTACAAAAAGTGATACTCTAATTAAAATGATCAGTAGAAAGTAGCAACATAGTGACCAATCATTACTATATATAGGATAAATTGCTATGCTTTAAATCTTAGGAGAGACATATTGCTTAGTTATTACTGTAGGATAAATTGCTATGAAGGCATGAAAAGGCTCAAATAATACTTGATTGAAGAAACAGGGGCATATATTATGGAAGTATATACAAAGAGTAAAGGTGTCCGTAGATAGAGTATATACCTTTAGTAGTAAAAATCCAACCACCTCGTTTGCCCGCTCGCTCAGCGATTGATTGAAGAAAGCGAAAATATGAGTGATCGAGGACGGATGAGATTGTAAATTGTGTGTAAGGTGTAAGTGAAAAGTAGTCTCAATTTCCAAAACAGGGTATGAAGGAAAAAGAGTAGCAATTATCGATCAATAATTAATAATGCATGGGGTTAAAAAACAGAGATTATATATAACACAAGGGTTGAATTACTTGAATGTATGTAATGTAAAAATTAAAAGAAGACGTGCAAACTGCAAACCACTATCAATAATACACTCACATACTTAAACAAGGAGGATTCATAAATTCAAAAGCTTTAAAACAGGGAATTTCAAATGAAAACTAGTTGCTAACATGCTTATTAAGTTTTGTAACATTTATGACGATTGGGAAGCAACTATTTTTGATTGAAAAGGTAAATAGGCCAACCATGTAAACACTATTATAGTTAAGGGTAGCAACAATTCTACCTGAGCTAAAGATAAAGCGGAAGCAAATGACTATAATTTGACCGAAAATGATTTAGGATGGTAATACTTAGGAATTTTATTCTTGTTAGGCGTTTCTGTGGGGGGGGGGGGATTATAATAGGTGTTTTTCCCCTAAATGTTTATTTTATTAGGTTTTTACAACAAATTTTCATTTTCTTTATTTCAAATCTGCCGCTCACAAATGAGATACCATGTTAATTGAAATGAACAATTTGAAATGAGATACAGAAGGTGCTGAAACATGCTTAGCGTCAATATGAAATGAGAGGTGAATTGTTGTCCCTCGTTGCCCGTTACAATACATCAGTACGATACAGAACACAAGCACAAATTGGAAACTGAAAAATAAGTAGTCAATCTCATAAATCATAAGCCCTCTTCTGTCTTTTTACGTGCCTTTTTTTCGTGGATAGCATAAAGAGGATTCAGAACAACAATCTGAAAGAAAAGGCAAGTTATTTGGCTTTACAACAGAACTATGCTGTCAGGGCATTTCATTTGCACTTGGGTGGCATGTCAGATTTCATGGTTTCAGAAAACTAGAACAGCAGAGATAAGAAAGAGGAGAAAGGAATTATTACTAATTGTAAGAAGAATGTTCTGTACATTTACCGCACGAGTTACATATACATCAAGACATCAAGTAATGTTTCCTACAGTGACCAGTGAACAGTGACGTATTTGGTATGGTGATACTTTCAACCTTAACAGACACCAGCCACTTGACTGAACAGATCATACAGTTCCCCTTCGATCACATTTTCGTACGGCCGCATTTCCAGATGAGTCTTTATTGTAGGGGGTCATTGTCATTTGGATTTTTTTTGTTGCTCCGGCGACAACTGGGTCTTTAATTAATTTGACTCGGCCAAAGTCCATGACTCACTGATCCGATACAAAAGTCCGGTTATTTTGAATTATTGGCATTTATTGCTATTTGTTTTTGAATTTCGTTCAATTGGGGTGAAAAGAAATATAAGAGGGAGAGAGAAAGGCTTTGTGTTAACTACCCCGCCAAATGTAAATATAATGGTTGCTACTTAAAAAATAACAATAGAAATAAAATAATTGTAAAAAAATGGCAGGTAAATAGCAATACATGCTAATAATTTAAATTGGCCGGACTTTTGTATCGGGTCAACGAGTCATGGACTTTAATGACCGAGTCAAATTAATTAAAGACCCAATTGTCGTCGGAGTAACAAAAAAGACTCAAATGGCAATGACCCCTTACAAAAAAGACTCATATGGAAATGCGGCCCATTTTCGTACAGACCATCTACATGCAGCGGAATATATTCTCGCCATCACTCTTAGAAGCATGAAGAAAGAGGGGGGAGGGGGGGGGGGACGCCAGAACACACTACATAAATTTTAAAAAAGCATGAGAAGTCATGATCAGAATAGAGTTGATTTGTACAAAAAGCTTTTAAGCATAAGACCTATACGGCTATCCCAAACAAGGAAGTGAGACAATTGAAGAAAAAGTCAATCCAGCACCAGTACAACTTACAAAGGCAGGCTAGAAAGAATAGCAGGCACCAAAAATGAAAATCAAGTAGCTGAAAGAATTGAGGTTAGAAAGCATAATAACAGTGGCTTTAATAGCAAGGGGCAGCGGTGGGAAATGATCTCTCTATTGTACCGATTAGTAAACCTTGAATGCACAGATTTACATTAAAATCATACTTGCCTACTGCTTTAATTAAGTGGGTGTTACACCTCATTTCTATCTTACAACTGGCTTTGCTTTATGGCAAAACTTCTATATCAAGAATAGCGTCAGGTAACAACTACCTGAAGAAAAAACTGACCAAATCTCTATTTCAAGATCATTTAGCACACCTATATATATATTTTTTTTTTCCAAACCTCTTCTCATCTCAGCTTTGCAAAATTGAATAAAAAGCTACTTCACCAACAGATAAGTATCGCCAAAAAGGGGTTGGAGGGGAAGATTGACTCACATACACAGAAATTAGACCAAATATAATGCAAACAAAATAAATGATGAACCACAAAATTGAGGCAACTAATATTCAGATATTACACTAATTCTATTAAGCTTCACAGTATTAATATACAACATCAATTATACTCATAAATCACCAATTGTTTTCACCAGCAATGTAATAATACGATATCCAAATGCAGATAACACAATGGAAACATGTAACAGAAGGAGTACACATACATACCCATTGTTGAATTTTTCTTTCTTTCTTCCTTGCAACTTCTTCCTAAAGACCCATCATCTTCAAGAATCTGCAAAAAATGTCGACAATAATGTTTGATTGATATTTTGTATATAAAGGACAATATTGGGGGGGGGGGGGAGAATATGAGAATCAAAAAGAAAATAATCAAATATGACAAACATAAAGGCAAAATAATTCATGGCCAGAGCTAAATTCTGGGTAAAACAAAAATTGGGTTGAAGTTCAAGTTGATGGAAATCACCATTGCCAACAGAGAGTCGTGTGGTCTAATTTGTCCAATTCATTTTCATAAATCAACCCCCACAAATTCGAAATCGGAAACATGCAATTGCTAAGATTCAGTAGGAATGTCAGATGCAAGAGCATGTTTAGCCAGCTTCGATGAGCAGCATTTACAGCCTCTTTCTATGAAATCTGATTCAAAAAAAATCAGAGGATATTTAGAAAAACCAAAAGAAATGTACAAACTATCACAAGACAGATCCAGTTTGGTGCGTGTGTGAGAATGCTAGTAGTCATTGGCAACAGAGCGGAAGCGTTATTGATAGCTTATCAATGTTTTTTATTTGGCCAATTTCTGTATAGGCACCATTTTGATTGAGTTGTAGAGCTTCCAGTAGACTTTTTTTTTCGTTTTGAGAGTCCTGTTGTATCTTCACCAGGTATGCCTGAGTCGTGTTTTGAAGGGACATTCCGGGGGTGTCACATTGGCATCCTTTGGAAGATGGTATTAAAAAGAGCAGCTAAGCTAAGGAGGACAGTGAAGGAGTGATTGGAAGATAGAGAGATAGATTTGTGTGCACAGCACAAGCAGAGAAAGCGACATGAAGGGACAAGCGGGTGGATAACCATTTAACAACCGTCAATATACATCCTTGAATTCAACTTAATCTTACATCCCCCATGAATTGAAATTATTCACCTATTCAAATACATAATGGTAGCACAACTAATCTCTAAAATTAAAACAGAAGGCCTCTAAAATGTTACAATAGAGCATGACCATCAGATTTTTAGACATTCCCCAATGCCAGAATTTGAGTACCTCAACTGCTCTCCATATATAGAATAAATTCCAAGATCCAAAACGAATCATTTTAAAATTTATTGTCCACTATCATTAATCAAAGCTTAGATCCATGATAAACAAGACCAGAACCCAATAAACACTAAATCAACTTATCTATTCTCCTTTCTTTCAAAAAAATTTGTGTACCTTTTCTACGTCTCTTTCTACGTTCGGATATCTGGCCAATAGACAAAGCACCACCATCAAATTAACACCTCCTTTGACCTTTGGATAACATTTGGCCACACCTGAATCAACAAACCCCACAAAAAACACACATTTGTAGCTAAAATAAGCAACCTAGATTGAAGAAACACAAAAGCAACAAACGGAGACAAGAGCACATATGTACCCATTATTGAAAATTTACTTTCTTTGTTCCTTGCAACTTCTTCCTAAAGATCATCATCTTCAAGAATCTGCAAATAATATCGACAATTAGATCAGAATGTCGACAACTAAAGAAACATTTATAATCCACTTATATATGTGACCATATCAATTGCCCTCTAGGCCTCTATTGACTGGGTACTATTCAAATGAAAAGAGGAAATAAGCCATAACTAAAACAAACCCAATGAGCAATTTTCAAAGAAGCCCTAACAAAACCCTCAATCTTGAATATAAAATGTGCAATCCTCAACAAAAACATTTAATTTAGACCACAACAATTGCCCTAATGAAGACAGGAAACAAACCATCATAACTAAAACAAACGCAAAAACCCATTTTGCAGAAAAGCCCTAGCGAAACCCTCAAATTTAGAACATAAAATGTGCAAACCCTCAACAAAATTCGCAGAAAATGTCCACAATTAAAGAAGGGTAAAAAGAAAAAGAAAAACAACCTTGTGAATGTAGAGGTCTTTGATTTGAACAACCTCTAAAGACCAGGAACGAAATTGGCAAGTGCAATCAAAAAAAGGAACCCTAAGTATTTGGAAACTCGCCTACTTCCATCGCGCTAATTATACAAGGGCAACGATTTCTCTGTTCGAAATTAGGGTTTCTAGTTTAGGGATTAAGGTTTTGTCGGAGAATTTGAAGGTCGATTAGTCTCGATTTAGGGATTTTCAGAGAAAATTTCCACCGCATTTCTAATTTGCTCGAATTGAATTTGTGAGAGAGAAGAAAATTTTTGAGGATTTATTTGTGACGAATTGTGAAATGATGTGATTGAATTTTTCTCATTAGTAGTTATGGTGAATTGTGGATGAATGGCGGTGAACAGAAGAAAGGGCGGGGATCTCAACGGATCTATTTTTTGAGTAATTTCTTTTTTACTGCCTTTTCCTCTCTCAGAATAACGTCGTTTTTGCGGTAAATAGCTGTAGAACTGTAAGATCGGGGCCGTAAACTCCACGCGGTAATATTTTTGGTGTCCATTGGGAGAAATTAAAGTATGGGTCCGGCCCACGGTTCGTATCGACAATGAAATGCACAATCTAGCACCTCGTTTAGGCTCGGATCTGTGCATGACAATGGATTATATTCGGAGCGGATTATGCTAAATTCCAATCTATTCCGAATAATAAACGGATTCTCAAATTACCTTCAAATACGAATAACTTCTGATTAGGGAGGATCCGAATTCGGAACTATTCGGGGTGGGTAACCTCTGAAATCGATTCCGATCCGATCCGTTCGTTTACTTGACTTACTATTTTTTTTATTTTTTTATTTTTAGTGAACATATAAGACATGCTAAATAGCCAATTGCTATTTTAACAAAAATAAATATGGTAAATACTAAATATATTAAGGATTTAAAATACAAATAAAGTTGAACATGTATAAGTAATTTAAATGTATTAGGGATTTAGTGTTTTATTTAAGAAATAATAAATATAATGTCGGATAAGATCCTGACAGATTTTACCTAGCATTCGAATCCGTGTCAGAGTCTCCTAATCCGGTTCGAACTCGGATTTTTTTGTTTCGAATTCGATTTGGATTTTTTCCTTCTAGTTCAAACTCAATTATCATCCCTACTCGAATCACTCAACTTGACTATACTCACTGAAGCCCCTACCTCCACTGAACATTGATCACTTATTGTCCAGTACTTATTTTTGAAAGCACTCCATTAAAAACCATGTATGTGCCACCAAGTTTGAATAATTTTACTAACTAATCTAGCTAAGATGGATACACAATCTCAATATATATAGAGACATTGGAGCATTTATATTGCAGATCTAAAGCTCAAGGCTCATATGGATGTGTTTTTTGGGACTGAATTAAAGTGAATAACTTTTTTTTTTTGACATTGCGGAAAAGGGGATCGAAATCCCCAAGTTAAACTAGGAAAACAAAACAACACACAACAAAACTAAATAACATGCCCCACAGCCCGGAGCTAAGCAACTCCACTAAGGTAGGTCTTCAGCCAGAACTCGTCCAAGCTCAGGAGGAGGACTATTGAAGAACGAGATTGGTTGAATTAAATTGAATAACTGATCGAACCGAACAAAACATACCATTGTATTGAACTGAATATTACTGAAGTAAATTAAATACCCACTGAGGTGAACTGAACCGAATAATATATGTGATAAAAGACATATATATGTTTTTGAAATGAATCTTGCCACTAAACTAACTGAGTAGAATGTCATTAAACTGAATAAAACACGATTAAATGACCTGAGGACATCGTCACTAAACTCAACTGAATTAAATTAATCGGATAAACTCTTGTACGAATGCCATCCCTAACCTAAAAGGTCAGTGTACTAAACTCTTGTACGAATGTGGAATGTCATCCCTAACCTAAGGTCAGTTTACTGTCGTCGACCTCGGGTTCGGGGTCGGCGAATATCCTTAAACTCAAGAGGTTTCATGACTTTCATCCCAGCCCAATCAACGACACGACAAGGTTGGAGGTGCACCTGTCACGTGACAGGGCGAGCCATGAACAACTGTTTCGCTCCCACAATGATGGTCATCATCATGCAGCTCCCTATTTTGGTGTTTGGGGCAACCAAGATCTTGGGTAATTAACAAACTCCTTTTTCCTATTTGTTACATACCAACTCCTATAGGGCACTATAACCTTGATTTACGGTGGACTAAGTCTATACAAGATGAGCTGCCCAAATAATTTCATTGTAATGTACATCATGCTTTATCGTCGGACTGAAATAGTTAGAACGAATCTATAGTTAGCACTAGTAGAAACTTTATATATTTATTTTTGATGATTAAAGTCTATTTTATACAATGAAAAATAAAAGGAGTCGATACTCAAACATCTGTTGAGTCATAGCTCATACTCTCATACACCATTGAAGCTGAAGCTCAATCACCTATTGAAGTCGAAACTTATATATTTGTTGAAGAAAACTCTCAAATACCCATTAGAGCCGAACTCATACACCTAATACAATCGACCAATTTATAGTACATCAAAAGGCACAATATAACGAGCAAAAAAAAAGGCACAATATGAAACGCACCTACTCCAAATAATAAAGAAACACCTCAATGATAAGTTAAGAAATAGCAGGCACCCAGAACATTTAACCATGGTCAAAAACCACAAGAAGTTGCGCTCCACCAAAAGCCGACTCTTTATGTGCCCCGTAGTCTCACACAGCAGCAATTTAAAAGCACAATCAAAAAGAAAAACACTCAAATGGGCATGGAGTATCGTAAACTTTGTCATTGGACAAGTAAAGACCCCTTTTTTATTGACTTGAATTGAATCAGAAATACAAGAAATATGTTTAAGCTTTATTTCTGCTAGGAGCTTGTCCCTGTCTATAGCTCCCCACAACAGAAACATATTGTTTGTTAGCCATAGAAACAGAAACATCAGGACTAATCTACAAGTAGAAATAACGAGAGCCATCAAAAAGATGTATGAATATTCCCTTGTGAGAAATAGTGGACTTTTGACAATTAGGTATGTTAGTATTGGTTTTTTTTTTATTATTCTGTTCCAATTCTGACCTTTGAAAGCCTCTTTTCCCTTGGATATGAGGAAAACTTTTGGATTGTCTTGGGTATCCAATTACAAGTCAGCACTTCCTTGAATGTCCTTTGTTGCCGTAGACTGCAGACATAACCCTTTTCTTCTTCCCCTTTGTTGTACAAAGCTGAAGGCTCAATATTTAGCTATAGTGGTTACCACTTTTTTATTAATGTTGTGCAAAATTGGGACATGTTTTATATTAAGGTTTAGACTTTTTAAATTGGGACATGACTGGTTCATGATATATTCGGTTCTGTTTGGGGTCGAATTAGATCAATTTGCATCAAATTATATTTGGATTAATTGTCAATATTCTTATTAGGTTTCAATGAATTAATATAAGTATAAAACTACGAGTCACTTTGATTTGGGTCGTATTAATTTAGCTCAGGTCAGCGTATTTCAGATCTTGGCTTGGGTAGTTTAAAATGTTAACTGTGTGAACGTCTCGACTCTCCATATTATAAAAGGCGAGTCTTGACTAAATACTTTTAATTGCTTCGTGAGTCGTCAGTCGTCACATACATTGAATGTATATTTTACTTAGATGTAATTCAGTGATTTAAAAACAAATATCATGTATCAAGTTTAAAGTAAGAAAGAACAAGTGGGATTTGATTAATCGCGTAACCGTACCAAAAATTGGTTGACCATATACGGTTATGGCTTGACTTTCTGTGAAACCATAAAATTCGGTAACCATATCGAAACTTAGCTTCGATAATCGTATAGAGATTTAGTTTCGGTACGGTTAACCACCTATATGAACACCCCAAGTTTTAATGGTCTTATTTAGTAGCATAAGTACTAGTTCTGTAGTCATTGATTAGGTTGGGTGTTTTTGACATGCGTGGTGTCTAAAAAAGTAGTTGATTAACCTACGCCGATCATGGGTTGTAAGCTTGTCTTTTTAAAGGCCAATAAGATCTTGTACCATGTTACACTAGTTTGTAATCTCAATGTTGCATTGCTTTGGTTCATATTTTTAAGTCGTGAGCACATGTGCTTTAGGTTCAAGTTGCATGTAGATTCCACGTATATATTTCTTTCCTTAAAAAAGTGCACATACCATGGTCAAATTATGCATGTGTGAGATCTTATATTTTCTCGTTACTACCACTCTATTTTCATCTTCGAAAAGAAAACTAGTAGCAAACATTAGATTGGAGAATCACACGTCATGCGCAAAACATCCTCTTATTCATTAAAGAGACATTAATAATTAGGCATAGAAAGTCTTCGACAACAACAAAAACCAGCCTGACAAGTCCCAGTCGAATTCACTCGAGCACAATCTTTGGTACAAGCAGCAATAGTACAATCGGGCAGCCCGGGAATATTATGACATGGCAAAAAGTTAGGAGAGCTTTCTTGTTCAGCAAGTGTGGAGTTGATAGTACCTATTTTTCAATTATGACAAACAAATTAAACCTCCGTCAGTTGTTGGTCATTCAAATTGTGGCATAACTTTGTAGAGATCTTACTAATGCAAATTATGCCTCCAATCACAATGATACACATATACTTTGAGGTGCAAACTTGATGGTAAGTGATTCCTAACAAAACAAAGATTTTACAGGAAAATGGCGTAACAAAACAAAGAGTTTATGAAAATCTAATCTAATCATATCTAATGTATAAAATTTTAGGTAAGAACACAAGTAGCATGACAAGTGCCACATTTTTAGTGCTTATTATTTATTTGCTTTTTTATTTTTATTTTTTATTTTTATCATCATGAGTAATGAGGTCATTAGTAATTATCCTATAATAATTAGTATTATTATTAGCGCATTCATATTTCAATGGAAATTATATTTGCACAGTAATAACCAAAATGCATTTACCTAGTATGTTATCGTTAGAAGCTCATTCATATAATAATCAAATATTTTGTGGACCATGATGCACATATACTAAGTGTACGTGGAGAGATATACACAAATAATCTTAACCATTCACATGTACATAATTAAGAATTTTATTTTTTAGCTTGTATGGAGGGAAAATAAGAGGTTTTGGAGGGAAAATAAGAGGGTCAAAGGAGGGAAAAAATATCATGTTTGGAGACAAAAAAAAAAAAAAAAAAAAAAGAGGAAAAGGAAATGTGAAAGACCAAAAAAAGGGATGAGAGAGAGAACAGAAAGGCCAAAAAAAAAAAAAAAAAGAGCTCCGTTGTTTCCGTTCATCTCCAACTTCTCCGATTACTCTTCGGCGACATTCCGGCGAAAAGAAAATTTTCTGGCGAAAAAGGAGCGCGGTTGTTATCGGCTTATTTATACAGTAATGCTTTTCTACACATATTTTTCGGCGAAACTTTACACCATTTTTTCAGATTAATTTTTTGGCGAAGAGTGTAAGTCCGTTCTTTGTTCTGGTTGTTTTTCTTCTGTGTTTATCGATTTATTTTTTCGTATGATAATAAAAGCAGGTGGTTAATGTATATATTGGTAGCAAAATAATTTTCATTTTTAAACTTGTAAATGTCGTCGTTTGTAGCAAAACTGTTATGATTGATGATATTCATTTGGAAGGCAATAATTGTTAGTACTTGGATTTTTCGTTAGTGAAAACTTAGGTAGCAAAATTAAATCTTTCCAAGTTAACACATGACATCAAACTCGCCGGAAAAAATGGCTACCCAGAAAAGAAAAAAAAAATTATCGGTTCTATCTCGACACATTGAAACATGAATATTTTTGGGTGTCTAAATCAACTAGGAAATTATATATTTCACTGATTTCAGAAATTTCTAATCTTTGCCGGAAAATAAGTCCGGCGTTTTAATGTTATCGGGAATTTTTTTTGAAGGGATTGCGGCGGTGGGGGAGAGAGAGAGAGAGAGAGAGAGAGAGGCGGGTGAGTACCGCTTCAAGGTCGCCGGAAAATTGTAAGGGGAGGGGGAGAGTCATCTGATTTTCTAATTTCTAAAATAAATATTAATTAAAATTTGTTAGTATTAAATGCTTGTTTGCTTTTACATTTGAATTTCAAATCCAAAATTTCAAAATCAATTGGAAATTTCATTTGAAAAAAATTCTTACCCACATTAATGAGATTCACCCAATATTCAAAAAGGTCGCCAAGTGTAAGGCTAAGATGCTTTGTGTATATCTCTCCACACACACTTATTGTACATGTAGCCTTCTCCGTATTTTGTAGGGTAAACTTATACACAACTTTTTGTGCATATGTTCGAATCACAAAAAGGAGGAAAAAGTTCTAAAACTGTAGAAGTTGTAGTACCATATAGTAATTTTATATAGTTAAGCGTGAGTGCATAACAAATATGGCACATGGTATAGTTTGTTTTTGTACGCACAATGTTATTCATTTTTGCTCAAATGTATGTGTGAACAAATCATACTATTTATATCGTAATAATTAAACATACATGCTCCGATGAATAAACTTGATACCAATTAAAATTTGTTTTTCTTACCACAAGAAAGGACTATCACCACTAAAAAGAGAGGCACAAACGATGTCTTCATGGCCATGAGAAAAAAAAAACAAGAAGCTTTAGCAAGTTGCGGATCAAAATTCTTTTCGTACAAGGCTAGTTGATTGTATTGAGATGTTAGGATATTCCATTGATAATTTTGCATTCTTATATACTTGAGTGACTAGTAATCAATATAGTAACTTATTGTTGGGATCCAAAATATGGATTTTGACTGAACCTTGACCGCCACGTCACCGGAGGGGGTCCACAAGTCAAACGGCCAATTGTAGGCCGACACGTGGCGTTCAAGGGGCCATGACAGAGCCTCCTAAAATTACGGGAATATTCCTTAGCGTGTCAGCGTGAGTGATCTGACCAGCCTGGCCCATGAATACTCTAGATGGCAGGCCCATTTTCCGAGGCGCTGAGGTTTCCGCCTGACATCTGACAGGGTATGGAATTCCGTGCCCTAAAGCTGGTGTCCTATAAATACGGTCACTGTTCATTTCAGGTAAAAAAACAATTACTCTCTCTCTCTCTCTCTAGCACTACTTCCAAGATATTCTCTTTGTATTTCCTCTCTCTTCCTGCAAATATCTGACTCGACCATTGGAGGGGCCCCTCCCGGGAAACCCCTCGGGGCAGTCACGTTTTCTCTTTTGCAGGTCGCCCGTTTAGACCTTCGATTCAGGAGCTCCCTCTCTTTGACACACTTTTAGTCGACCCCTCAAAAAGAACCCCGAAATATTGGCGCCGTCTGTGGGGAGCCCTTTGTTGAATGGTCTACTCCACAAGATCCAGAGATTACATACTTTCTTCTCCCCTCAACTCTCAACCCCTCAACCAGAACCAAATGCCGACCTTGGAAGAGGATGGTTTCCGTGTAGAGGATGAGACTAGGAAGTCAGCACAATCTAGTGAAACTCCCCAATTCTCGAGAGGACATTCGGGTCGACACTCGACTCGTCAAGTCCAGTTTGTCACAGAAAAGCACCTTCAGAAATCCATGCATACCATGCAGAAATCTATTTTTAACATGCAGAAATCTATGATGGATCTCTTCCATAGAGAGATGAAAAAGGGGCGAGGATGCTCGCTCAAGTGGTCGCGGTGACTCAACCCATGCTCTATGCCGCCCCTCGCCCAAGGGCGTTACAGTTGACTCGCCAGAACCCTAATCAAGGCGGGCGCCAGGCGGGAAGTCGCCATATTCTCACAATTCCTGGTCGACATGACCCATCAATGGTGACTCGCCCAAACCCTGGAAAAGACACTCGCCAACTCTCAAAGCGTGAGGGCAAGAAGCCTATTGACCCACAGCTCGCCCAGAAGAGCTATTCACGACTCGCCCACCCTGGGGGCCATTCCCAGGTAGACGCTCGTGTGTGTTTGAACAACAAGAAACTGCTCTACTCGCAGCAAAAACATCTAGAAAAGTCGACTTCCACGCCGGTCTTAGCAAACAGCCAACCTTCGCTTCACCTCACCTCGGAGGTGTCATCCATGCCCAAGTCTCAAGGTAAACAACCCATCCCTATTTATTCAGATTTTGGGGAGGGTGACTTTGACGGTAATGAATATGGGGCGGGCCAATATAGCCCAGGCTACGGGGGCGAATATGATAATTATGGGGACAATGGCGCTGATTATGACAGTTACGATCCGAACCCCTCAGAGGGCGAGGGGGCTGGCTGCAGCCGCCCTTTGGGCAATCGCCTTGGCCCTCAGAATGATAACACGTCGGGTAGGCTCCCACTAATGCCTCTACCATTCAGTGATGCCATTATAAATGCCCCCATGCTCCCAAAACCAAGAGTGCCTTCGATGCCCTCTTACACTGGAAAAACGGACCCAGACGATCACTTGGCTGTCTTTAAATCCAAAATGATGTTACAAGCAGCAAGTGATACGGTCTGGTGTCGATACTTCCAGTCAACCCTAACGGGCGCAACTTTGAGGTGACTCAAAAACCTCACCCCAGCAAGCATCCACAACTATGACCAGTTGGCTAGGGAATTTTCAGACAGATTCATGGCACATAGACAAAAAAAGAAGACGAGCGTCCATCTTTAGGGAATCGTTCAGAAGGAAAATGAGGATCTCAGAAGTTACCTTAAGAGGTTCAATGACGAAGCTAGCCAAATGCCAGACGAGGCTTCCTATATTGCCTTCATGAATGGCCTACTGGACGAGGACCTGAAATTCTCACTCGCCAAAAAAGCGAACAACTCCTTCGCCTACCTGATGCAAAAGGCGAACACCTATCTCACAGCTACCGACTTGGTGGGTCTCAAGAGGCCGAGAAAGAGAAAAGCCCATGAGCGAGCATTCACCATTGATGACAAGCCCAAAAGCAAGAAGTCGCCCCAAGGGCGTGCGCCTGAAAGGAAGTTCCAAGAGCAGGAGCCCTCACCCTTCAAGACAGATATACGGACCATATTTATGGAGATCAGGGACCAAATGACCTTGCCAATACCTCCACCACTCACAACACCCGAACAATACAGAAACAAAGCAAAGTTTTGTGAGTACCACAAAGAGCATGGCCATTACACAAACACGTGTAGGTTCCTTGATCAAGTGCTGAGAGCATGGGCCAAAGAGGGCAAGCTGAACAAGTACCTCAAGGAGGCGAAGGGCAAGACTGTGCATTCAGTTAAACCCATCGACGAGGCGGAAGGTAGTGCTAGCACGAAATTCTGTGCAGTAATTTCAGGAGGCTTCGCCTCAGGAGGCCCGACAGTAGCAGGAAGAAAGACTTATGTGAGAAGCCTCAGACAGAACATGATGGTGAAACCTCTCACCATGCCAGAAATGACCTTTAAGGCACAAGATAGGCAAGACCTTCACCTACCCCATGATGACCCTTTAGTCGTCCAGATGAAGATAGGCGACTTGATTGTCCCCAAAATTCTGATAGACACCGGAAGTTCTGCCGACGTGATCCACATCAAGTGTCTACAAAAGTTAGCAGGGGGCGAGGAAAGCATGTTCAAATACGCCTCCTCAGTGGTAGGCTTCGGTGGCCACAATGTGGAGCCGTTATGCACTGTAAAACTGAAAGTTAGAGTGGGTGACAAGAAACTCAACAAGGTGAGAACTATTGATGTTGACTTCCTTGTCTTCGATGTTCCATTGGCCTACAACGCCCTTATTGGGCGACCAACCCTGAACAAGATTAAGGCGGTCATCGCCACCCATATGTTGATGCTCAAGTTCGAATGTGATGACGGTACTGTGGGCAAGTTATGCGGGAGTCAGGCGGAGGCGAGAGAATGCTACTACACATCCCTTAAGCTCCAGCCTTCAGTAAGGGCGGATCCACTGGATATCCCCGATAAACCGGAGAGCAGCAAAGCATCTCTCAAAGATCCACCAGCTGGCAAAAAGAGAAAGCTGGAGGAGCCAGAGCGGCCCAAAGAGCTGGGGCCGAGCATCATGTCGATTGATGCTATGGAAGTTGATGCAAGGGTTGAGTTCGAGCATCACCCAGAACCGATGGAGGAAGTGACAGAACTCGCCCTAGACCCCACCCGCCCAGAACGCACAGTAAGAGTTGGGGGGATGCTTGGTCATGAAACCCAAAGCAATATCCACCAACTACTTGTTGAATATCATGACATATTTGCGTTCTCTGTGGGAGAAATGCCCGGCATCGACCCAGAGGTGATCATCCACAAACTGAGTGTAAATCCCCGGATTAACCGGTCAAACAAAAAAAGAGGAATCTGGGTCCCGAGAAAAATGCGGCGGTTCAAGAAGAAGTCAAGAAACTGTTAGAAGCAGGGTTCATCACAGAGTGCCAATACCCGGAGTGGGTGGCTAATGTGGTAATGGTGAAGAAGTCTGGTGGCTCCTGGCGTATGTGCGTCGACTTCACAAACTTGAATAAGGCGTGCCCTAAGGATAGCTTTCCCTTACCCAGGATCGAAGGACTGGTGGACTCGACTGCAGGCCACGCAGCCCTTAGCTTCCTGGATGCTTTTTCGGGGTACCATCAGCTAGCCTTCCATCCAGATGACCAGGAGCACACAGCATTTGTTACGGAAAGAGGCTTGTTCTGTTACACAGCAATGCCCTTCGGACTTAAAAACACGGGCGCCACCTATCAGCGCCTAGTAAACAAGCTCTTTGCCGATCAGTTGGAACTTCTTTAAGCTTGGCGATGGCTGTCTGGTTGTTTCGGGAAGACGCCGTGTATGGGCGAAGAGGAGAAATGGACGCTCCAACTGGACTCTTTGCCACCTCAGGACTCTGCGCCTCCACGTTCCTCTTAATGGGAAGCCTGATCTTGAAACTCCCAGAAGAAGGAGTGTTGGGAGTGGAGGGGGTCGCCCTCTTGGTCTTCTTGGGAGGGGGAGGAACAATCAGAGCATTAGAATCACTCCCCTCAGAGTCAGAAGGAGGGAGCCCAGTGAGAAGACCCCCAGCAAGGTCTTTCTTCAGCTGCTCGTTTAGCTGGTCTTGCTTTCTCTTGGCCTCTACCTTGGACATGGCCGTGGTCTTCTTAGCTTTGGTCACCACCCTGGTGACCTGCAGAGAAGGCGCCTCCTCATTATGGGCAGGAATGTCGCCCATCTCCTGAACATGTAACGACTCCTGGCTCTCGCCCGCCTAGGGAGCTCTGGGGGAGGTTTAAGTTTGGTCGCCTTGGTGGCCCCAGCAGCAACTGAGGACTCGCCACCCTTCTTACCAAATTTTTGCAATTGAAACCATGTTAGAAGAACTCACATGGTTTGAAGCATGAAAGAAAAAAGAGAAAGAACTCGCCTCTAGAACCGCCTTCTGCTGGAGCGTCTTTTGCTCAGCAGCCTCCCTGGCCTTCTCTTGTGCCTTGGTGAGAGTCCCAGTCTTTGCAGGATCAATCATGATGGCAGCTTGTCCTACATAGAAGCAAGTATAAATTATTCAGTACTATATGAATACAAAAATACCAAGTCAAGAGAGGTAGAGTACCAGCATCCACGATAGAAGAGATGCCACAAAGACTCAAAAAGATGTCGTCCTTGAAATAATCCCTCCAAGGCAACCAATTGACGGGTCTCCTGATCGACTTTTTTGGATCATTGGGATACTTGGGGTGTGGCCTTAACTTGTATTCAAAAGACTGGATCACCCTAGACTGTTCCACAGAAAGGCGAGTGACCATCTTATTCTTGGCGTGGACATCAACATTGTCGTTCCACTCAGTTGGAAGACCCAGACTTCGCCAACTCTTATGGCGCTTTACGAAGAAAAAATGGTATTTCCAATCGTGATTATTATTGGCCTTTTCACGAGCAGTCAAGACCGTATTGCGATTGACAATCGTATACCAACCCACATCCTTTCCATTCACTCGAGTCATATAATGGGTCAACACAAAAGTCTCTATTGAACACTCCAAACCCTTGGTAGCAATGAAGCTAAGGATGTTCATCCAACTATTTGGGGCGAGCTGTGCAGGGACGATCTCATAATGCTTACATATCTCTATTATGAAAGCCTAAGACCCAGCAGGAAAGCGATTTTGTACAAGGCTATACACCTCTGGGGCGGCTCCTTAACCGTTTGAAGCATCCTTGGGGGTTTCAACTCATAAGGATAATTTATGAAATAGTTAAAGGCAAAGCTCTTGAGATACTCGTCATCCCCGTACAGCTTCTTGTGCCATTTCTGATCTATGAAGTAACTGGAAGGAGGGTCGTCTGAGTCCAAGGTTGGGGGTTGTTGGTTAACAGACCCGCCAGACTGCCCAGACGTCGTAGGCTTATCTACCTCCTCATCCGCCATTATTCTAACAGCAGGATGCTTAATCACCTGCAGTAAGTCGTTCGCCTACGTCACTTGCCAAGGATAATTCACAGGAGGATCAACCCAACTTGAAATACTAGACACAGACCATTCAAACCCATCGCCATCTGGAAATATAACAGCACATGCCCTACCATATAGAGGGACTGCTAAAGAGACCTCTACCCCAGCCTCTTTATTCAACACACTCTCTACAGCTATATTGCACAACATTGGGCAAATATTCTCATCCGCCACTTTATAGGCATGGGGGTTATTAGTGGAGCAGTTTTCAGAGCAAAATGAATTAACAGGCGAGTTGGGATTGATGCTATCTATATAAGGCAAGTCAACAGAACCACTATGACTCATGAGCGGAGAGCTCATTATTTACAATACAAGGAAGAAAAGAAAGTTTAAAAGTACAAGTATGTTATAAAACGGGAACATACCTCATGAAGGTTGACTTAAATCTGGTTGAAGATATGAAGAACTAAGATGAAGATTAATATGAAGGTTAAAGCAGAGATTGAGAAATTCTCTCTCTAAAAGTGCTTTCTTAAAGTTGAGAAAAAGACAAGTGATTGGGAAAATGACGTTCTCAAGGCATTTATAACAAGGACTCTTGACGTCAACCCCTCCGTGTCATCAAATTGGGCCAAAAAGGCCTGTAATGCCCAATCTCACCACATACTGTTCAAAGCCCATTGTTGGAACAATAGGACCATCACGTGACAGGCACGAAGTCATTATAGAACAGTGTATCAATACCTGGGCCCAGTCGAAGGCCTATACTTGGGCTCTCCAGGGGCTTATTTAGTCCCTAGGGGTCGCCCATTTCAATCAAAATACGACTCGCCATCATAGGGGCTTCATCCCCATACAGCTGGTCAATGCTTGGGCTCTCCAGGGGCTTATTTAGTCCCTAGGAGTCGCCCATTTCAATCAAAATATGACTCGCCATCATAGGGGCTTCATCCCCATACGGGTGGCCAATACTTGGGCTCTCCAGGGGCTTATTTAGTCCCTAGGGGTCGCCCATTTCAATCAAAACACGACTCCCCATCATAGGGGCTTCATCCCCATACAAGTGGCCAATACTTGGGCTCTCCAGAGGCTTATTTAGTCCCTAGGGGTCGCCCATTTCAATCAAAACATGACTCGCCATCATAGGGGCTTCATCCCCATACAGGTGGCCAATACTTGGGCTCTCCAGGGGCTCTCAGGAGGGGCTGTCCTTTGTTGAGCACTCGCCCATCTCAGACCAAAAGACAACTCGCCCAACCATCAGCTCTCAAGCAAGAGCTGTCCTTGGTTGAGCACTCGCCCACTTCAGGCCAAAAAAGGACTCGCCCATCTCATGCCAAAAGACGACTCGCCTCACCATCAGCTTTCAAGGAGGGGTTGTCCTTGGTTGAGCACTCGCCCACTTTAGGCCAAAAGAGGACTCGCCCATCTCAAGCCAAGAGACGACTCGCGCAACCATTAGCTCTCAGGAGGGGCTGTCCGTGGTTGAGCACTCGCCCATCTCAGGCCAAGAGACGACTCGCCCAACCATCAGCTCTCAGGAGGGGCTGTCCTTGGTTGAGCACTCGCCCATCTCAGGACAAAAGATGACTCGCCCAACCATCAGCTCTCAAGCAGGGGCTATCCTTGGTTGACCACTCGCCCACTTCAGGCGAAAAGAGGACTCGCCCACTTCAGGCCAAAAGAGGACTCACCCATCTCAGGCCAAGAGACGACTCGCCCAGCCATCCGCTCTTAGGAGGGGCTGTCCTTGGTTGAGCACTCGCCCATCTCAGGACAAGAGACGACTCGCCCAACCATTAGCTCTCAGGAGAGGCTGTCCGTGGTTGAGCACTCGCCCATCTCAGGCCAAGAGACGACTCGCCCAACCATCAGCTCTCAGGAGGGGCTGTCCTTGGTTGAGCACTCGCCCACTTCAGGCCAAAAGAAGACTCGCCCACTTCAGGCCAAGAAGGGACTCCCCCAGGTACACATTTTTCTTTCGAATCATGCCAAACTCAAGGTCTTTCTTTGACATAATTCGAGGGGCTAAATATTGGGACCCAAAATATGGATTTTGACTGAACCTTGACCGTCACGTCACTGGAGGGGGTCCACAAGTCAAACGGCCAATTGTAGGCCGGCATGTGGCGTTCAAGGGGCCATGACAGAGCCTCCTAAAATTACGGGAATATTCCTTAGCGCGTCAGCGTGAGTGATCTGACCAGCCTGGCCCATGAATACTCTAGATGGCAGGCCCATTTTCCGAGGCGCTGAGGTTTCCGCCTGACATCAAACAGGGTATGGAATTCCGTGCCCTAAATCTGATGTCCTATAGATACGGTCACTGTTCATTTCAGGTAAAAAAACAATTACTCTCTCTCTCTCTATAGCACTACTTCCAAGGTATTCTCTATGGATTTCCTCTCTCTTCCTGCAAATATCTGACTTGATCGTTGGAGGGGACCCCTCCCGGGAAACCCCCCGAGGCAGTCACGTTTTCTCTTTTGCAGGTCACCCATTTAGACCTTCGATTCAGGAGCTCCCTCTCTTCGACACACTTTTAGTCGACCCCTCAAAAAGAACCCTGAAACACTTATGATATTTTTTTTGGGTGCAGATATGGTAACTTATGATATGATTCTATTGATTCATGTATTCACTTCCTCATGCGCATTTCTTTGATTGCATACATTGCACATATATAACTAGATCTTATATATACATGAATATTCATGAATTGGGTAGATTATTATTCTTCCAATTCAAAAAGATAGAGTGAGAAAGGAACATAGTGTAGATATATAGTATCATATATTTGTGAAACTCAAATCATTGTAGATATGATTTTGTACGATTGTATACATTGCACACATACAACTAGATCTTATATATACATGAATATTCATGAATTGGCGGGTAGATTATTATTCTTCCAATTCAAGAAGATATTGCGAGAAAAGAACATTGTGTAGATATAGTATCATATATTTGTTAAACTCAAATCATTGTAGATATGATTTTGTACGAGTGATGATAAGTTCCTTGCCATACTACTATGTACTCCCTCCGTCCCTTCTTTACTTGGGCATGTAGAAATGGCACGGGTTTTAATGGGAGGTAATTTTGGCATACACTTTCCACTTATACCCTTAACCTTCATCCCTTCTCATTCTCTTTCCTCCACTCCTTAACCCCACATGTTGGAACTAATGATGGAATAAAGAAAGGGCATATAAGTACATTCATCACTTTTTTCTTACTAATTAAGGATATGCCCAAGTAAAAGAGGGACATCCCAAAAAGGAATGTGCCCAAGTAAAGGAGGGACGGAGGGAGTAAAAGGGTTGATCTTTTTCCTTATATATTTAAATATATATATATATAGATCAGATCTGGTGTGAACCTATTCATGTGTGTGAACTGTATGAACTATTAATCCTAACCGTTCATCTCAATCACGTGGGATATAGCGTTAAAAGAAAAAGAACACATGATATGATCTGCCCCTCACTCTCCCTGTCTCTTTCTCTCTCCAAACGTAAAGACTCTCTGCTGGCTTCATCGTCCCCCAATAATTTTCGCGAGTTCTCCTCAACAACATCGACCTCCATTAATGCTGAGCAAAGTAAGCTTCCATATTTACTTTTCTCTGAGTCCAACGAGCTCGCGCAGGTTAATTTCTTTTCCAAGTTCAATTTTCTCTCTTTCAGATTGCGTTATGACTTAGGGTTTGGTGTAATTTTGGTTTAGTTCAAATACTAGGTCAAAATCATAGGCTTTCTTTCACAATTGGATCCTTATGTGCTCTATTGTATGAAGTAGAATGGCTCTGGATGGAATTAGTATTATTATTTTGTGTGAGATATGTACAACTATCATATTATCTTTCTAAGGTTCTTCTCTCTCTGATTAATATCTTCTCCTGATTGATGATTTCATGTTTAGGGTTTGCTGTAATTAAGTTGTAGTTGAGAGGATTTCATGCAGTTAAGTTGTATATGTAATTGTATTGCTGATTGTGTCAATTATTTGTGAATTTGCTTTGAAGATGCCATCATATCTGTTTTAACCACTAAATCACAAAAGAGTAGAATGGTTGTGATTGACTTACAGATTTCTAAATTATGTGCTTCTCTTAGTACCTGATGTTGATTTTGCCTCTGTTTTTTAGGCTGATTTTGATTATATTGATATGCATCCTGTTTCATTTATGGTTTGATGATTTTTGAAAAATATTGTTTGATTGTCAAAGATTGCAAAATAATTTTGAGAATAACTAGTTTTTTCTTTTTTGGGTGGCTCCTTTATCCCTTTGGGGGTGGCTTCGCTTCAACTAATTCATGTTTGAAATAATATAAAATAGTAGTCTCTTAACTAATAATAGGGGTGGCTCCGACAAATAATAGGGGTGGCTCTCAACATAATTTAAAGTTCGCTCTCGTTATATAAAATAGTACTCTCTTAAGTAATAATATGGGTGACTCTCATAGAATATATGGGTGACTTCAAAAGAATATGGGAGTAGCTCTCACAAAATACAGTGGTGGTTCTCTTTCAATAAAATGGTTACTCATAGAATATAGGGTGGCTCTCATAGAATGTAGGGGTGGCTCCTACAGAATATAGGAGGGACTCTCACTTAATAGAGGGGTGGCTACTAAATTTGCATTTTTGACTCTCTGAGCTTGATATAATGCAATATCGTTTGTGTAGCTGGTGCTCAGTAGACCTCTATATGTATCTTTCAAGTCAACATGGAGACAAGTTATAATGGATAAGTATGTGTAGCTACCCACTTCCTGCGGTATGCTGGTCAAATAGAGCTTATTACTAGCTTAACTCTTGACCTGGTAATCCTGCCATGAAAGTCTCCAGCCACACAAAAAGCTAGTGTATACTATTACATAGAGGAAAGCCAAAAGTTTCCAAGTCAAGATGGTTGCAAGATATAATGTGGAATAAGTATGTAGCTTCCCACTTTCAGCTGTATGCTGGTCTTTCGTTATTAGAAGTAGAACTGATTACTATTAGAACTCTCACTTACACTTGGACGACTCTAATGATGTAAAAAGGGTGACTCTCATATAATATTGGGTGACTCTCATAAATATTGGGGTGACTCCTTTACATAAAAGGGTTAGTACAATGGAAAAAAAAGAAATTATGCATCAGTTGTGCAATACTATAATTTCTTATGAGAGGGGTCATGACCACCAAGTAGTATACGCGTCACCCATAGTGTTACTGAAAATTTACTTAATGTGCCACCCAAGTGTTATCAAAGCCACCCACCAAAGTAGTACAAAGTCTCTGACGTTGAGGTAGCAAGTAGTATTCTCATGTATGGCTGTATGCCATATGCATTCTACACACTGTTCGTTTTGCTCCTTTTTACTTGCGTTCTTAACTACACATAAATTGAAAGGTTCATTCATAGAAAATGTTATTTTCTCGGAACATATAGCAACATTACACAAAGTTACAGGGGTAATTAACTTCAACCAAGCTTGGATTGAACCTCATGGGGGGGAGCTAGTCTAGCTACAGGCTCAGCATAGTATTTCTCTGTTTTTCTCTGCTTCTGGACTGCTCTTGTTTTTTGCAGCATAGTACAACTGATAGACTTAACTTTATTCATAAATGGTTAACTTTTATTCATAAATGGTTAACTTTTATTCATTGAAAGGTTAACTTTTATATATAATTGGGTTAACTTTTATTAGAATAGGAGTGACTTTGTCTTTGGTGGTAGCTGCTAACAATATGGTTGGGGAGTTAGCCGTAGTTGAATCGATGACATTGGTATGTTCGTATGCTTTAATTGCTGTATTCTCAATGCTTGGAGGGGTGGAGCCCTGTTATATTTGCGTTAGTAGTTATTGAACATGTTAAATTTGATTTGCAATAGGTGAATTTTATTTCTGGCATGGGGTTAACTTTTACCCATAACAAGGCTAACTTTAATAAATAATGGGGTTAACTTTTATAAAAATTGGGCTAACTTTTATTTTCAATTCTAATAATTATGTTCCATTTTAGTTCTTATGATTGCTGCTTGATTTGTCATTGAGTCATTGAGCTGGGTATGGATTGTTGGTATGATAGTACATGTCTGTTTCAGTAGTTTATTGAATTGCACCTTTGAAATTTCCCGGCCCCCTCCAATCACAGTTCCCTTGAAATGAACAGGAAGTCCTGAGTCTTTCTGATACAGACTTCGGAAACAGTATAGGAAACTTGACGGGGAGACGAGACATAAACAGGAAGAAGTTGCACGGTGGTTGTTTCGGAGTAGGCAACTTAAAGATAGTAGAAGCACACAACACCAATCATTTTCTTTTACTAGTGTGTAATATACTGAAGCATTCATTGTGCTGTTTCGGAGTGGCAACTCAAAGATAGTAGTAATACACAGCACCCATCATTTTCTTTTGCTTGTTCTTTTTTTTTGGTGTTGGGGGGGGGGGGTTGTGTGTGTGTGTTTTGCAATGATGATCACTTATGATGACTTAGCCCTACGCAACACATCTCTTCATGTACGTACTCAATCTCTGATTACTTGTTTATTTGTGCAGCTGATCTTAGCTGAACTTGAGGAGAGTCTCTCGGTGCTGGCTGCAAAGAGGAATATTGGATTTCAACCTATTGTCCTTCTCGTGGAGTATGAGGCTGGTGAAGGGGGAGACCCATCATAGAAGGTGAGCTCCCTTTCCCGATGATGCTGTTATAAGAGGGATTCGTTTTTGAGTTTATGTCTGGTATGGCGACAATTTACTTTTTAGGGTAGCTCTCGTACCACTTGAGATATAGCTCCCCTCCTTCACATATTGTTGCTTAATATGAATAATAACTACCTTATGATTATGAAACTGAATTTTTGTGCTTACATTATTCTTTCCATATAATATACTCATTTAATACAGTGGTGGCTCTCTTTCTCAAATATCGCAGAACAGAATGACAATGTGATACGACGAGATAGAAAAAAAGACAGGGAAGGGGTTACCCACTTACCTACTCTTAACGGTCAAAGCGAGCCCCCTCATTCTTCATTCTTTAATTCAGAATGAATCAAATCTCCCCAAGTAGAATTCGAACCTACGACCAATCAGTTAACAGCCGACCGCTCTACCACTGAGCTACTGAGGAACAACGGGAGACTCGATCTCATAGAGTTCAATTCCCGTTCTCAACCCATGACCAATATGAGCTCGAAGCTTCCTTCGTAACTCCTGGAACTTCTTCGTAGTGGCTCCCTTCCATGCCTCATTTCATAGGGAACCTCAAAGTGGCTCTATTTCATTATATTCCATCCATATCCCAATTCCATTCATTTTATATCCCTTTGGTGTCATTGACATAAGAGATGTCGTTTCTAGTCTATCTCTTTCCATAAATAGGGAAAGTTAAAAAATCATCATATAATAATCCAGAAATTGCAATACAAAAGAAAAAGGGAGGTTTGTGATGATTTTTCAATCTTTTCTACTAGGTAGGGTGGCTCATAGAAGATAGGGGTGGCTCTCATAGAAGATAGGGGTGGCTTCGACAGAAAATAGGGTTGGCTCTCACTTAATAGAGGGGCGGCTACTAAATTTGCATTTCGTTTTCAAGCTTTAGTTGTAGTGATAAGTGCGTCTTGCAAAATGAGAACTTTTTTCTATAAGAGGGTCACTTTGGTTAATAATAGGGGTAACTTTTATTAAGAGCAGGGGTAACTTTGATTAATAATGGAGTTAACTATTATTAATAGGAAGCCTGCACTTCCCCTTTCCATAGTTTGTAGCAGATCTAATGAATTGAATGTTTTTGCTGTTGGGATTCCTTCTGTATGGGCTGAAAGTAGTTTCGTAGGCTATTTGATGCAGGCACCAACTTCTTCGTTCAACGAGAGGGTTATGTGGATGGGTGAGAGGCTATTTGGGGAGGATTTTTGCCTCTTCGACACTGGCTATCTGTGCTACTGGTGTTGATACACAAGACAACATTTGATTTCTTAATTCTGTGAGCTTGCCTGCTGGTTTCTCTGTTTTGAGAATTTTCAGTGTGTTTTTGTGTTCAGTTTCACAGATTATGTTCAATTTTTTGTATATATGTTATTAGTCTTGGAAGCCTATTAGCTCAGATGGTAGAGTAATTGTGCTCTTGCACAAAGACGTGGGTTCAAATCCAACATAGGCTGATGATTAGAGATTTCGATTTGTATACTTCTCTTGAGAATGGGGTTAACTTTTGTTGAGGATAGGGTTAACTTTTATAGAGAATAGGGTTAACTTTTATAGAGAATAGGGTTAACTGAGTTTCTAAACAGGGTTAACTACCTAAGAGAAACCCACACAGATAAACCAAACTGCATTGAACAACTGGTACTTGCTCTCACAGTTCAATAGTAGCACACAACTATGACAAGTACTATCTACAACTATGACAGGTAGATAGCTACTATCATCTGGAAAAAGTATCTCATTACCATCTCACCCAAAAAAAAATCTATTTCATTGCCACCAAACAGATTTTAATCAGAAGCCTATGTAGGAATCGAACCTACAACCTTTGTGCAATTGCACAAATGCTCCACCAATTGAGCTAATAGGCTAGTATGTAGTCCTAGCAAGACACACACAAAAGGGTCTGAGCCAGGCTCATTCTTGGTCTTTTGATCAACAAATTGGCACAAGTAATCAACACCTATAATTGTAAGGGTCTGAGCCACATAGGCTGCTAATAACTTCAATATGAAGCCATCTCCATACTTAACCTATAGCTACCCTCTAGTATACCTTAAGCCACCCCGTCTTTTCACATGGAGCCACCTCTCAACCTTATGTGGAGCCATCCCCGAAACTTAACTAAATCGACACTACAAATAGCACGAGTATAAAATAGAGAAATTATTATGTACTTAACTCAAATAGCATGAGTATCATCATAATAAGAGTTACATCAGGTAAAAAAACTACAAATTTCAACATAAACATAATTGCAAGGTCTTTCATTCCCAACTCAAATAGCAAAAGTTGCAGTCATTGATTCATCAATGACTGTACTTTCACCCAAATTACAACTACTTACTCCCAGACCTACCTTGACACTAAAGATGAACAAACTACAGGGTCTAACTTGCCCAGACAAATTAAAACAGAAGAAATAAACATACCAATAAGGGTCTGAGTCACATAGGCGGATAATAACTTCAATTTGAAGCCATCTCCATACTTAACTTGGAGTCATTCTCTACTATACCTGAAGGCTGAAGCCACCCCCTCTTTTCACATGGCGCCACCCCTCAATCCTATGTGGAGCCACCCCTGAAACTTAACGAAATAGACACTAAAGTTTAAGCATATTGTTTTTATTATACTGCATGAAATCAGTTTATGAGCTGCAAAGACTCTCTTCTACCAGACTACCACCATTTGAAATTTCAAGGTCTAGCCTAAAACTCTAAAACTCTCCCTTTTATTCATGTAACTTAAAAAAGGAATCATAGTGTTTTATGCAACCTACAACCCACACACTATAAATAAAAGTTAACCCTACTTTGAGTAAAAGCTAACCCTAATACCAATAAAAAGTTAACCCTTTTATGAATAATAGTTAACCCCACTATGGCATAAAAGTTAACCGCACTGTCATAAAAGTTAACCCTCCTATGAATAAAAGTTAACCCTCCTATGAATAAAAGTTAAGCCTATTACGAATAAAAATTTAATCTATTATAAATAAAAGTCAACCCACTATAGCATAAAAGTTAACCCTATCATAAATAAAAGCTAACTCTATCATGATTTATGAATGTAAGCCCCCTTCCTTTCGCTTAGTATTATGGATACAGTGAGCTAGTAACCTAAGGAAGGACTCAACTTACACACAATGATTGTCTGTAATCAACCACAAAAACTAGAGGTAACTCAAAATCTTCGCAAGATATGGGCTAAAATTTAGCAATTCAACAAAAACATCATTCAACACGGTCACCTGAATAGCATTCTTTAGCTCCGGAACCTAAGACAAATCAACAAGAATGAATCAAAGTTACCCTAGACTACCTAGAGAATTGAACAACAATCCAATTGACAAACCTTAACATCAAGTCAGAGAGATAAAACAGAAATTAAGCACTTAATTTATCAAAACAAGGTGGAAAAGAAAAACAAGCAGCCTACACAAATCATCCATCAAGCAAACACCCCTCTCCCATAAAAAAAACCCATTAACTTGCTATTGAATAAAGATACGACCTGAACCTCCCAGGCACATTCACATTTGATTTAACCAATCCAATCCCTATGGTATGCGAAGATCACATCGCATACCCTACAATCCGGCAAGACAGTTAATATAAAACATTTACAAATAATGTTAGACACATTTGTGAAGTCCCATGGGATTAGAGCCTTACCACAACTTGTTTTGGCTTTTCGTCCATTGATACTTGGCTGAGTTGACAATCCTTGTGAGTTTCAGCATTAAGCAGTAACAGTGACAGAAAATAAGGCTCACTCAGCTTGGTCTCTATCTAACATTTCAAAGACAGCCAAGGATCAACATAAAAAATCCAAAGGTCTAGACAAATCACAGGTGGGTTCTTCCACTATCTCAAATTCTCAATCACTGTCTCCCTCGTCCTCTTCCGCACACAGCTTCTTAGATTTATCTTTTCTGCTAGTTCGCTACAGAATTTTGCTCTTTTGGAGAAATTAGAGGCCTTTTGTTCCTTGTCTATTCCTTTGACCATCGCTTTATTGAATTTCGAACTGCAAAAATCACCTAGAATTCAGAAAACACCTTCAAATTTGAAACTGGAAAACAAACAAGATAGCAACCATATACAAACATAGAAAGAAATCAGCACAAAACGACCCAAAATACTATGTCATAATGTGAGATAAACGCAAAAACGCCATGATATGCTTAAGTTGGAGAAACAAAATAATATGCAAGTCACTACTCACTAAATTTCAACAGATTCCACTGATTTCAAAAGGAATTCCACCCAATTAAGATAGATAATGATAATCAATGTGACCAAAACAGCTTCGATGACGGATATGAAGAATTAAAATCTTTTTTTCTTTTGGTGCGAAAACAAGAGTCAGTTTTAATCTTGGGGTGGCTCTGGTTCATATTTTGGGGTGGCTCCTGCCGTTAGTTTGGGGTGGCTGCTGTATCACTTAGGGGGTGGCTCTAGTTCATAGTTTGGGGTGGCTCCTGCTGTTACTTTGTGGTGGCTGCTGTATTACTTAGGGGATGGCGCTGGTTCATATATTGGGGCGGCTCTTGCTGTTACTTTGGGGTGGCTTCTGTGGTTACTTTAATGTGGCTCTTGTATTACTTAGGGATGATGCTACATGTTCATGGCAATTACAACTATTTAAACTATTATTTTATGTCAATTGAAACCAGTAAGTGAAATATTGTTTTTCGTCATTGAATAACTTCTACAGCAGTAAAAGAGTGGCTCCTTGGTGTGACTAAATCTAGGAAAAGTTTGTAGCTAATACAAAGTCTCGTTTGGTTAACAAACTCAAGAGCTAGTTCTAACCTATGTGTTCACAAACTAGAGTTAGTAAATATAAACCTAATGATCAAAGAACAGAAAAACTACACTCAAGATCCAGCTCTTTTTCACAGAAAAACACAAGCTTGATTGAAAAGAAATACAATCAATATATGGTGTTTCGTGATCTAAAGAAACTACACTTAGGTAAGCTTGATTGAACAGAAAAACTACCAATCATGAAGAACACTGCCAATTGCTGCTATACCGGCTTTAACAGATACATCAACATTCCATTTAACATAGCCACGACAAGGAGGTTCGCAGCTTTGAGGTTTTGTATAGAGCCACCCCTATCTTTTGTATAGAGTCACCCACACTCATGATATGGTGCCACCTCGACTCATTGTATAGAGCCACATCTATTCATTTTGTTAAGTCATCCTAAAATCCTCTAACAACAAATTTCACATATATAACTCCACTTAATCCTTTTTACTTCATTCACTATAGAGCAATTACATTCATTATATGGATCCACCTTAAAATCCTCAAAGAGAAAAGCCACATAGATTATTTTGAAGTCGTGAACCATATCCTTTAAAACTAAAAACATTCGCTATCTTACTCAAGTTTTAATATTGTAGAGCCACTCTATGTTACACTTTGGAGCTACCCCTCAAATATTCAATGGTCACAACCCCATATTTGATATATCTAATGGTGCCACCCCAATTACTTATAAGGAGTCATCCCTTGAGTCACTCCGAAGCCACCCTACTCAGATAACAAGACACATTTTTATTTTTTCAAACCTATATCAACACATTCACTGACTAAACACACATAAAAAACCTAGATTGTACATTTGAACATTCAACTAACAAGAAACATAGAAAATATAAAATGTTGTCAAGTGTAACATTCATTCTTCCATACACATCATAAACATTCCAAAAAGGCACAAAAAACACAATGAAAAAAACTTCAAAGAATTGTTCCATCACAGAGCCACCCCCTCATTCCATGACGAGTGACACTCACAGATCTCAAAGAGAAATCAAAAAGCCGTAGCAACATGGCATTAACAAGATTGGATTTTACAACTCAAATACATCCTATATAGGAAGAAGCACAATAAGTGGTATAATGCGATAAATTTTATCATGAATGTTCCATAAAGTTAATGGAAAAGTCTTTTCTAAGTTTCTGACCATGAGTTCAATACTTTTCCCCCCAAGATTGTACACAGTACATTTCAAATTAGAGGATTGAAGTAGGAGTATCTACTGAACTACTTTTGAATTAGCAATAAGTAGAAAAACAGAGCAAATTAAAGAGAAACAATTTAATTAGAACTCAAATTAATATTGGCAACAATTAAATCATATCTCAAATAGAAAAATCTAGGGTTTTAATAACTAAATTTCAGAACCTAAAAACTAAACCTGACAATTTAGTGCTAAAACTACGAATTTGACAAAAACAAAGATGAAATTATAGCCTCACGTAGCCTGAAACAACAATAAATTTACCTTATTCCAAGCAATATTAACTTTCGTTGCTTCTCTTGGAGTTTCGTACTTCTGGGGCGGAAAGGAGAACTTAAATATGAGCGCTAGACGAATGGACAAACAAGAACAATAAGAGACAGAGCGTTGTCTGATTAAATCAATGGAAACCTTTGCTCAAGAGCTTCTTCGCAAATCGCAACAATGGAGAAAGAGAGGAGAGAGAAAATTTTGGGTACAGGGGAGAGGGCACGATAGAATGAAGGAGGAGAGCCTTTTTTTTTGTCTTTTCTTTTACAGCTTACGTGCTTTATTACAAAATTGCCATTGTGTAGTTTAATAGGATCTGGGCCATTGATTCGATAATCCAACGGCCACTGTTATGAGTTCGTACCGTTCGTATATAGTCAAAGGTTCGCACCTGAACTTGATTCTCTCTCTCTCTCTCTCTCTCTATATATATATATATAGTAGGGATCTGGTGAGAAGGGAGCTTACAATGAGATGGTGAGAAGTGATCCTAGCCGTTCAAACAAGATATCTAACAGTCAAGATTCAACGCGTGTCATTAATGGCATAAACGTAGTTTTTGCTACACTTCCATTTAACATGCCTCTGTCAGTATGTCGATCGACCATCTAATAGAAATTTCTCTCTCCTCTCCTCCTCCTCCTCCCCTCTCTCTCTCTCTACCATTCTTCGCGTTTCACCAAACAATCGCCATTGATGCCACATCTACGAGGTTCAGTGAGCAATCAAGAAGGCCTCATGGTTCTGAAGAGATCACGAATCCTGTTGGAGCGTCATCGACAATGGCCAAACGACAAAAAAAGTGAGTTCCTTCTTTGATTTGTTATTCTAGGGTTTGAAAGTTTCTTTGCAAATTGTGCTTTGGGAATCAATTCACATTTGCAAAAGAGATTAATTTGTTTTCCTTTTTATGCGGATTGTATAATTTTCATGGACTGTGATGAGTTTTAGGGTTTATAGATTTCTTTGAGTGACCCTTGTTTTCATGTATTTTATATTTGAGTTGCTTCTGTAAAGGATATTGTATCTTTATGGTGTGTAGCATAGCTCATTTAAAGTAATTTACAACTAACTGTTTGTCTACATACCTATATCTTGATGTTACTATTAACAGACCAAAAATAAGGGTCACTTTATAATATAAAATGGGTCACTTCATAAAGTATAGAGGGCCACTTTTAATTTTTGCTTATGAAATTTGAGACATGGTTGAAACTGGATACTGAGCATAAATTGCTTCTGCAAAGGATGTCAAAACTTTGTTTGTGCAGGTCGTGTGGCATTGTTCAAATACAACTAAGTGTTTGGGTACATACCCAAACTTTGATGTTTAAACAGGTCAAAAATAAGGGTCACTTTATCTTAGAAAATGGGTCACTTCATAAAGTACAGTGTGTCACTTTTACCTTATGAAATTTGAGACATGGTACAAATTGCATACTGAGCATAAATTGTAGACCCAAATCTGAAAAAGAAGGTGAAATTGTATACTCAAGTTACTTGATAGTGTAGACAACAAAATTAATGCGTAGGTAAAAATAAGTTGAACAAATATAATTTGTATTGATTTGAATGTATGGGTTACAATCTCTGTATTTTCTATCTGTTACAATGAACAAATAATATGAATCCTCTGATTCTGTCTCCACGTTGACTTTGAGTCGAGGGTCGAATGACTTGATCTCGAACAAAGTAGTGACGTCTCCTCTGAATGTTGCGGCGAACACGTAGATCTGGATTCGAGGGCCTAGGCTTGATCTCGAATGTAACTGTTGTGATGTATGTGCACCTACGATGACTTGTAAGTCGTTGAGGTTGTGCTTCTGCAGCTCTTCAATTTGAATGTTCTTGATCGAGGGTCTTTGAAGACTTGAATCTCGATCAAGGTTGCAAGGGTGGTGGAGGAAATGCTCTGGCAGGGATTTCTGCTTGTAGATAATTTCCCACCTCTAGGATGAAGTGAGACTTCGGTATTTATAGAGAGGAACAGGGAGTTCCAATCCATTAACGGGCTTGGTAGTCATGGACTGGCCCAATTTCTTGACTTGGTAGTCTTTCCTTGTGGGTTTGGCACAACAGAGGTTGGTTGGTCCAAGGGTTAAACATAAGCCCATTTAAATGACATTTTGGGCTACCATGATTTACGGGGCACATTAATTAAATTAGGCTAAATAAATATTAACCAATTAATTAATTTAATTAAGGCACTTTAACAAAATTTTAGTGCCTACAATTACTTTCTTTTGCTCATGTGTGTCTTCTAGGATGACACTAGAATGTAGTATCCAACTTAACCGTGTATAAATTTGGTAAGCATCGCCCTTGGTTATGTCTTGCCCCTGTTTGCCACTATAGCATGCCTCAAATTACTGGCTTTCGCTGCGCAAACAGGGTCACTTTTACTTGTGAGATATATCTTGGATGACTGTGACACAGTTTAGGGTCACTGGTATGAGAATATAAGGTCACTTGTACGAGTATTCAGGGTCACTTTTGCTATCACTCTTAATTTTTATTTTGAGATTTGCCTGATGATTTTTTCACTCTTTTTTTTGTATTATAGGATATATGTGTTCAGCCATCCGACCATCGGTACATATATTGTGTATGATGGGTTTGAAACATTGTACAACTTTTATTTAAGCATACTATTGTTAGAAGCATTGAAATGTAGCCTATTAGCTCAATTGGTAGAGCACCTTGCAATTATGCAAGAGGATGTAGGTTCGAATCCTGCATAGGCTATGAGCTTATATATTTGCGTGTGACTCTTATTTTTTGGGTCACTTTTTGATTAGCTATGATACTTATAATAAGTTTTTACAGGTCAGTTTGTGTTTTTTGATGGGTCACTTTTGGTTGTACAAGAGGTCACTTTTAATTGTACAGGGGATCACTTTTAGTTAAGAATAAGTAAATGAGAGTGTCCATCATAAAACACTTCGCATTGCCCGAAATAAACACAATCAACGAAACACTACAAACCAAGAACGGGCACTTTCTTATGTTTTAGGTGCTGCTTTCTTTGAAGAGCATCTTCTGCCTCAGAGTGTGGCGAGACAAAAATACGTTGCCCCCATTCTTGCACCTAATTTCAAGGTTCTTCTGAACATTTGTACTATGGTTACTCAAGAATGCATCACCGTTTGTCTCTTCCTTAAAACCCAAATTATCTGAAAGATTTCGGTTTCAGCAGCGATGCTTTGATCGTATATTTTAAAATCATAAACTTCTAAATCAAGCTTATTTACCAAATTAGATTTCTCAAGCTCATCATCCTTAAAACTCACATCAAAATTGATCATCTGATGACCATCAATGCTCATGAACTCACTATCAGAATTTATAATACATATTTCAGCAAGTTCTTTCCCCAATTTAACATTTTCAGATTTCATATCTTCTGAATTCATCCACTTAAACCCCATTTCAAAATTATTTTTGATGTGACCATCGTAATCACAACCAACATCATTCACATCATCATGCTTATGAAGTACAGCAAAATCAACCTCCTTAATATCAGTTGAAACATTGTGAAGATTACTTTGTAGCCAAATAAGGGTCACTCTTTAACTTAACATATTGACTTCTCTCTCTGGTTTTTAAGCTTAAAAAACCTATGTAGGATTCGAACCTACACACGTGCTATATGAATGCACCATGCTCTACCATTTGAGCTAATAGGCTTTAAAACATTAATCGCGATAATCAAATGATATAGCTTTGGTCACTTTGTGTTTTTGAATGGGTCACTTTTGGTTGTACAAGGAGTCATTTTTAGTTATCGAAAACTAAATAACAGTGAGCATCATAGACCATTTTGCACTTTCTGAAATAAACACAATCAATGAAACACCACACAAGACATATGGTGAACAACAGCCAGTGTATGCACAACAGTGCTGACTTGTTACCTAAATTTGGTTTTCTTTCTAGTGACCCGATGCACACATGATAGTGACCCTCTGTATAAGAATTAGTGACCCTCCATGTAAGCAATAGTGACCCCATGTATATTCAACATTATTGTACCACACCGATAATAGTTACTTCAAGATGAACATAACAACTCATATTGCGAAAACAAGAAACAATAAGTCACAAGATACCCAAAGGGAATGGGTCACATTAAAAGAAAGGGAGGGGTCACTTATCAGACAATGTAAGGTCACTTAAGATAGTGAAAAACAATGTCAATATCAACAAACTAAAAATCAAGGATAAACCGCAAAAAAGATTAAGGGGTCACTTTAAAGACGGAGATGGGTCACTTGTAACACTTTGAAGGGTCACTTAATGCATACACTAACTAAACTACTAGTCCTTGAGTAATAAGGGGTGATGGTCTATCTAGCATATGGGAGTATAACATCTAAATTAGTAAAAAGGTTGATGGAACTCATAATTTCATCA
Organism: Tetragonia tetragonoides; assembly: GCA_038025085.1. Taxonomy (NCBI): domain Eukaryota; kingdom Viridiplantae; phylum Streptophyta; class Magnoliopsida; order Caryophyllales; family Aizoaceae; genus Tetragonia; species Tetragonia tetragonoides. The sequence continues at coordinate 11,641,687 of CM076139.1, forward strand.
AAATAACAACTCAATAACATTTCTTTAATCAATTTGAGCTCCTTCAGTAACTAAAAAGGTCACTTTATACAGTCTACCTAACAATTTTTAAGTCACTTAGTTGCCTATCTTCAGTAATGGAGTCACCTCCTTACCAGAGCAGAATTTGAGACACTCAGAACCATTGCCTAAATTTAAAGTAAATCATTCATAGATCCAAACAACAAGGTCTTTTTCCCAACTCTTCTCCTCCCAACTTTTACTTCTCCAAAGCCATTAAAAGCATGCAACTTGGATGGAGAAAGCCCAAAACCACATGACTACTACCAACAGTTTCATAAAATAAGAGAAAGGTCTCATTGTGTCATCAATTTCGGTCCATAGAAACGAAAAACTAGAAAATAATGTTTTGGTTCTACAATGGAAAAAAAAAAACTCAAAGTCTCACTATTATATTGAATTCAAAATTAGAAGATAGGAGTAGAACAACTTCAATTATCTAAATATCACGAATCAAACACTATTAGTACTTCTTTATTGTTAATGGAAGGGAAAGAAATTGGCACACTATTAATAAAATTTAACAGATTCCTAACTTACAAATTGAATCCAATTTTGACGTTTAAACTATTAAGTCTATAAGGTACAATAATGTACACAAATAAATCGACATCGTCAATATGCAACATAGAATAGATCGAATCACACAAACATTGATTTTGATAAAAGAAAGAGAGATCAAACAAAGAGGAAGAATCAAACCTGTTAACATTCAAATCGTCAGCTAATCAGGAGAAAGAATCGCAAAATTGAGCATCAAATCAACAAACATCGAGTTCAAGACCTAGCGAATAAATAAACGTACAAATCGTCAATTATACCGGCTTGGTGGTGCTGCTCCAACATCAAAGCTCATCTTTAATGGCGGGGGACCGAAGTGATAAGGAGAGAGAAGGGAAAACGGAAGGAGAGGAGAGACAGGAGAGAGAATAAAGCAGAAATGGCGAACGATTGATATCTGTTTGGGTGAAGAAGAGGAGAGAGAAATTTGGGGAGCATAGAGACATGGGGTGAGGGAAATTGAGTAAGACTCGTTTAAGTTGAATTAAAACACGCACGACTTTCTAACCGTCGGATCGGGTTGATCTGACGGTCTAGATTACTTCTCACCATCTCATTGTAGGCTCCCTTCTCACTTGAACTCTATTATATATATATATATATATATATATATATATATATATATATATATATATATATATATATATATATAGAGAGAGAGAGAGAGAGAGAGAGAGAGAGAGAGAGAGAGAGAGAGAGAGAGAGAGAGAGAGAGAGAGAGAGAGAGAGAGAGAGAGAGAGAGAGAGAGAGAGAGAGAGAGAGAGAGAGAGATGACAAGCTACAGTTCTGAACCATTGAATCAAGAAGATCGAACGGTTGTTGAGTCGAGTGTGTTTTAATTTATGATGAACCTGATCCTACCCTATTCTTCAAACCCCCAATCCTTAGGCCAATTCTGTTGTGCTGCACTCTCTCCTCTAGGCCCCTTCACAGGAGCACTCTATACGCTCGCTCTCTCCTATCTTTCTCTCTCCTCGAATCCATGGCGGCAGCACGAAGATGGCTATCTACGACCATGTAATTGTCTCCACGAAATCATCGATCAGCGCAATTTGTATGCTCTCTCTCTCTTTCTCTCTCCATAGTAGTAGTCGCAAAATTAAACTTGTATTTTCTAGGGTTCGTCAATTCGTCAAATTAAACGATCTAAACGAAGTCCGTACTTGAATCTATCTTCCAGCGATATATATGGTGATTAATACGGATTAATGCATATACTTTTGTTGTAGGTTTGTTATTGTTTTGTACTATCTTTTTTTCTCCTCAATTTGAAGTAGTAATTCATTATTTTGACCTGCAATTGAAATTGAAGAGTTATTACTATCAGTGTTTGATTCATAATAAGATAATTTGAGTTGTCTTTGAATTTGATATGTCGAGTATTATATTTGTAGCTAAAACGCCCAAATTTGAAGACATCGAGTTTGTGTTTTTGTTTTTTAATTGATCTATTTTCTATTCTGTGTCTGATATTTTTCCATTGAAATGTGAAAATCTAGGCTGAATTTCAAGTTGGAGGAGGGTTCAGGTGAGATAATTTTGAAAGTTTGAGCAATATAGATTGATGGTATTTCAATGCATGAGAGAAACAATGGATTGATTGGTTCAATTTTGACTGTAGAAATAGATGTTTCTTAATATCTGGAGAGTGGAGACTGTAGTGACTATGTACAAGTCAATCCAATGGGATGCGGCCTTTTTTGGTATAAAATCAAAATGTATGCTTCTGTGATTACTGTTGAGTACTTTACTATAGAGTGGGATGATAGTGATCAGTGATCATTACCTCATTTTTGTTGTTCACTTCAAACTAAATGCATAGCATAGTTTTAGGTTTGAATCCTACGTAACCTTCTAATATTTTAAAAAAAAAGATAGGATGTTAAGTTATAAAGTGACCCATGTTTAGCAAAAAAGTGACCCGTGTTTAGCAAAAAGTGACCCGTGTTTAGCAAAAAGTGACCTTTGTAATGGCTCATTATAGTGACCCCTGTTATTAGTTTAAGTGACCCATGTTCTGAATTTAATTGACCCCTATTGTTAGTTTTAGAGATTGAAGTGGGTTAAAATGCTAAATAAACTTGTGTTGTGACCTTTGTTAATATGTTATTACCAATTTACCATCCGTGTTTGATTCTTAAATTTTGATGTGTATGGTATTATGGTGTGTATGTATGAACCAAAGTGCATAGCAAATATTGAGACTTCCTTCCTTTCGGTGACATTATTGTTATAGTCGGTTTGTGATTTAGTTGCCCCGACACCCCGTCCAAATTATATAATCCTCATTCCTCTAGAAAGTGACCCGTGTTTAACTAAAAAGTGACCCCTATTTAGCTAAATAGTGACCCTCCTGACTCTGCATCACAGATCTCTGTAATGAAGTGACTCGTGTTTCATAGACTTTGTGATTCAAATTTCATGCTTTCAATATGGTTGTGTCGTTCACATTATTGATGTTTTCGAGTCACTTATCCCTCAAGTTTCTGTAATCTATGGGATATGAATGTGATGCACTTCATTATTCATAGGAAAGGGTCGTCCTTGGTTGTAGAATGCTTGTTATTAGATGATAAGTTGAGTGTGCATAATAATGTTCTTTTTTTCAAAAGGTGTTGTTTATTGTTTGGGAATGTAAAATTACCAAGGTTCTTTTTTGCTGCATGTTGAGGATTTATTTCAGGACTGGTTGTCTTAGGAAGTGAACTAGTTTATGGTGATCTCAATAATGCTGTCAAGTTTGGAGGGACTGGTGGAGAAAGACTTTGGGTGGAGGGGAAGTGCTTTTCTGTATGGTGGTAATTGCTACAGCCTACAACCACTCGTTTGGTGGTGGTAATAGTTAGTTGGTCATAAGTCATTTTGACGTGATACCGAGTGCCTTGTTTTATTGGTCATCTGTTAAAGCAACCTTTCGTTCAAAGCATTCAATTTATATTTCAACCAACGGGCTTACACTTACAATGGCATTGTACATTCAGCAATAGATATTCTATAAGTGACCCAAAGTAGTTCTAAAAGTGATCCCTAACCCTTTGTAAAGTGACCCAACAATCGTATTGCATTTTCTTTGTGCATGCGTATGGTATGTACTGTATGCATTCTGTTACTTTTTTCAGGGTTGGTAGAAGTGATCCCTCTTTCTTTTGTAGTGAGTAGTGACCCCTCAAACTTATTTTAGTTCACTTTTAATGTTTAGTTTGTTGATACTAACATTGTTTGTTTTGTAAAAACTATGAGCATTAGCTCAATGCATATTTACACACATAGGCTTATAAGGTTTTGTAAAGAACATATTCATGTTAAAGTATAAAGTGATCCATGTTTTGCTAAACAGTGACACCTATTTAGCTTAAAAGTGATCCAAATTTAAAGTGACCCATGTTAAGCTAAAAAGTGACCTTTGTTCAACTAAAAAGTGGCCTCCTATTAATCTAAAAAGTAATCTTCATAATGTTTCGTTATAGTCATCGTTGCTATTTTGTTTGATCTAGTGAAAACTATATTCTCAAACTTGGACTTTATATATAAGGGATTTAAAACAAGTCTGCATGTTAAACTAAAATTGACTCTTGTTTAGCTAAAAAGTGACCCTTGTTTAGCTAAAAAGTGACCCTTGATTATTCATTTTAGTGATCAGTGGTTTTGTGTTTGATCAAGTGAAATGGCTATGTTCTGAAACTTGGACATGGGTTTTAACTTCTATATATGTAACGTCTTTCGTAATTGTCCCCTATTTTTTTTCTAGCCTATTAGCTCAACTGGTAGAGCAATGTGCAAATGCACATGAATGTAGGTTCGAATTCTACATAGGCTATCAAATGAGAGAATACTTCTTTGCATTTCATTACTTGTTTGTCTAAGAAATGGAGTGGTATATTGATTTTGGTTTATGTAAAAGATGTTTTGTTTACTTGAGAATTGAGATGTGTCCAAAAACCAAGTATCTATCCAAAGACGGTGAAAAAGTCCTGTGGAATTAATCTTGTGCTTTTAAGGTCACTCAAAGAACCCTTTTAAGTTACCCTATGTTTGTATTAAGTCACCTTGTTATTTAATGCAATATGCCTTTTGCTGCAGTGATTGCTTATCTTTTTTGCTATGTGTCTGGCCTTCATGCATTTAGCACAATAGTGAAGCAATCATAGTATTAAATTTAGAATTGTACATGCCCTATGTTCATTGTAAGTGACCCCAAATTTCATTACAAGTGACTTTACTTCCATTATAAGTGACCTCTATTATTATTTCACAATCCTACAAGTGATCCCTCTTACAATGAAAAGTGACCCCAATTGCCAAGTAGTAGCCTATGTAGGATTCGAACCTACATTCATTGTGCAAAGCACATTTTTGCTCTACCAATTGAGCTAATAGGCTTGATACACACTTTGGACCATGGAAAGAGCTGTAAGATGTTAAAAAGAGCAACAACCATTAAAACTACAATCACAACCGTCCCCTCAGTTGCTTTCTTCTAAAAAAATCCGGAATATTTTCCACACGATACAACTGCAGCAAATTCAGTAGTCGCTTATCTTACCTTAGCATTTATCCATCAACCACTATAGTTCAGAATCCCAACAACCACTACCAGCTCTAGAAAAATTCATCCAAGCTAGGAGTTTCTTTTCAAATGAGCATGGAAACAAGATTCTCAAATATCAAATGAGCCCTATTTCATTTGAAGCTCTACAAACTACACAAAGAGATTCACGTTCACACAAGACACCACTTTACAACAAGGAAGAACCACGTTTAGATGACACTATTATTACACTACGACGTTGGCGAGGGAAAAAAGAAAGAACAAACTCTGCTGTTAAATGGGACTGGATGAACGTTTTTAAAGCACCAAGTATGTGATTGTGATCTACCCACCATTAAAACCAAATAGTTTTTGGATTTCTAAACAAGGAGGACGAGCTCGCAAGCGAGTTCCCCAGCTTACAGGAAGCCTACATTGATCCAACAATGGCTACACTGATCAATTAAGACATCATTTTGATCAAAAAGTGACAAACTTCTGAAATTCTTGATCTCAAATAATGTTCTGACATTCTTGAACCCATGGAAATCCAATCTAGATTGCTTAATGGAGGCTCACAGATTATGTAAAAGTGACCCCTTTATTTTAAACAAAAAACTAGAAGTAATATGAAAATGTAAGATGCAATCACTTTAACAAGAGCAAAGGGTCACTTGTAGGACTATATAAGGTCACTTTAAAGCTTACCTTTAACATCTTATTATGCCCTTCTAGTTTGTTAAACTTTGTTTCCCATACCAGTTTTTGCTTCCATAACAATTAGCAATTTAGCACCTAAACAAGCTAGACAAGCTAAGTGATAGAAATATACCATCACCAACAATAACTTACAAGTTACCAGAAGTTGATAACAAAGTGATCCCAAAAACACTTATGAGTGACCACCAATAAAAAGGTAAGAGCAAGTAAAAGTAGCTCAGGCATTAAATTAACTAAGCTCAGCGGAACATTAATGAAATGATCAAAAAGAAAATCAATTTCATTACTCAAATCGGACCAGATCAAAACAGAAAGAGAGTTATGTTCCTTCTTCATAAAGAACTCAATTCAATTATTTCCCAATTGATGTTCGTAGAACCAAACCCTAAATCAACAAAAACTTCACAAACTCACAGCAAAAGTAGATTTGGATAATTAAAAATCAAACTCAATAAAAGACAATTATAGAGCAAGTTGTATAATAACAACAACATACCGTTGAATTTCTCGCTCTGAAGTATGGAAACTCCTTCGTTGAAGCACAAATTCCAAAATTAGGGGTTTAAATCGAAACCCTAGAAATTGAAGCACAAAACAACGAACCGAACTGAAGGAAGGTAGAAGAACAAGAATTTAATGATGATTGATAAGCTCATAGTCTCGCCATTGAAGCAGGGAGGAGAGAGAAACAGAGAAAGTGATTGACCGACATGAGTAACGAGTGAAATAGAAAGAGAGAGAGAGGGAGAATGAGTGAAGCCAGTGTTAGTGAGAGGTCAAAGTTACACAAATTACTTTCGTGCCATTAATAATACGGGTTGAATCTCAGCTATTAGATTAGCGCGTTGGACGGTCAGCATCCCTTCTCACCATCTCACCGTACCTTGTCTTCTCACCAGATCCCTACTATATATATATATATATATATATATATATATATATATATATATATATATATATATATATATAGAAGTTCTTGATAATGTTCCTCTTTTTTCTTTTTCCTTTTATATTGTTCTTTATATGAGTTGATCTTGTGCTTTGTCATACGACTATTTTAAATGGTAATTTTTGATATCATTCATGTATTCACCTCTCCAAGCAATTTTTATTGTTTGTATGTATGGAGGTTAAAGATAGGAGATTTTACCAATAAGTGGTTGGTGTGAGTGGTTCGGCACTCTCATTCCTTAAGCAAGGTCGAGGGTTCGAATCTTGTGAATGGAAAAACTATTTAATTAGTGGGAGCACTTTACCCCTTCATGGGCCGACCCGGTGTGAACAGGATTAATCTTGGCCCAAAGGGCTTAGGTGAACCTGTGATTAAACCAAAAAAAGATAGGAGATTTTGTATACGGGTCTTCTTCTATAAACTGAACAGAACTAAATTCAACTGAAATGAATTTATTTTTTTTAATTTGACCTTTTAATCACTTAAAACTCGTCCAAACATATTCAAATATTGGATTAAGGCTCTGTTCTCCTCAACTTAATTTCACTTAAATTCAATTCAGTTCATGTGTAAGTTATCACTCAAATAATTTTTTATTCTAAAATAAATTCATGATGAAAACTATGTCATTAGAAAGATCTCAAAGCATACTTTCAAATGAGTCCAATATTGAACATGATTGGAAGATTTTTAAATGGTTAAAAGTCAAGTTAAAAAAATCAATTTAGTTCAGTTTCAATTCATCAGTTCAATTTTTTTTCAAGTGAAAGGACGGAGCTTAATTTGAATGTACATTTTAAAATCTTTTTGATGACATGAATATTCACTACAAAAAAAGAGTCCAAAAAAGGCGAAATTTTTCGCCTTTTTAGCCTAATAAGGCGATTTTTAGGTCGCCTTTGGGTTGCCTTATTAGCCTCGTTGTAATAGGTTTTCAAGGCAATGAAAAACTTTCGCCTTATTTAGTTTGGAGCAAAAGGCAAAGGATTTCGCCTTTTTAGGTATAATTTCGCCTTATTTGACAATAATCAAATAAGGCAAAAAGTTTCAAGTCGCCTTATTTGGTTCCTGACAAACCATGCAAGAGGAAAACTATCGTTTTATTTGCTAAGAATCAAATAAGGCAAGAATTTTGATGTCGCCTTATTTGGTTCCTAACAAACAAGTCGCCTTATTTGCTTGCCTTTTTTTTTTTTTTGGGGGGGGGGGGGGGATCACTCAAATGGGAAAATATCTTGATACCAAAAAAAGATTTGTATATATCCGAATTTCAAAGATCCCAATATATCATCCTTTTCAATTACAGCACGAAAAAAAAAAATAATAAACAGTATGGACACCAACCACTAGCAACTCAAATATTGGTCCATATCCATAGGGAGAACTAATAGACAGGAAAGCCAGAGAATGAAGCTGTGCCGAGGCATGTTGTATCGACCCTAGATAATCCCAGCCTCTCTGATCTTAGGGAGAGTGCCTATCAATTGATGTAGCAGTGTACTTGCCATCATCATCACAAAAATCTCTGACTTTATCATCATCATCATTTGGAACATCCAGCAAGATGGTAGGTGCTATTTTCCTACATTGTAACAGGTGAGAACATAAATATCAACATATTAATGCAAAATACACACAGAAACCAATGAGTATAAACAATTAGGCTTGAAAAGTGAAGAGTGGTGACTTACAATTGCTTTGCATCTGTTTTACCACCCAGGATGATTGACTTAGATACCCATTTTCCTCCACTAGCTTTGTCAGCCGTGTGAAGTGGTATAAATTAACAATATGTGACATGTCTTTTGATGCAATGGGATCCTTCCCAAAGAATTCTTCAACTCATGTCTTAGAGCACTGATCTGTCCAAAAGACAAAAGTCGGATATTTATGAAATTTTCTTACATAAATTTTGCACAAACAAATCAAGTTTAATCGACACATTGGAAGAGATAGATATGAAGGATCTGAATTACTAGCTAAGGAGCAAACTCTTTGGTGGTAATAACATAATCGACAGAGACGCATGTTTGTCCATTATTGCAAAGCCCATTTTCCTGCTGCGACCTTCAACAGAGTTCAAAAAACAATATCAAAAATAATAATAATGATGGAATCATAGGTTGTCACTCTCTTGATTCGGCAATAATGGAGTTTTACTTGCAAGTGCACATCTTTTTTTGATCACCTGCAAGTGCACATCTGAATCAACTACTTGCACGCCATTTTCTGCCAAGCTCTAATACAACCGGTGTCAGGTGCTTCGCAGCAGCAGCCATGACAATCCGACTAACTCTCCCATTACCTTCAGAAAGATAAATAATAATACAGGTTCCAGGACATGTGAACTCCCTATAATACAGGTTTCAGGAAATGTGACCAAATCAAGTCTATGATGTCCATACAAACTTTCCTTCACTTTTCGTATGTGAGCTCAGCATGATATTGTGCCATTAACAAAATAAACTCACCTCATGTGTTGACAGGAGCTTAGCATCCTATTTATTGAGCCTTGAATGCAAAAGAACAAAATAAACTTTCTAAAAGAACCCCACGCTCATATGTGCAGAACAAAGTTCAATTCTAAATGCTGCTAACCTTGGTGAAAGGTGCTCAAGTGCTGCTAATCTGTTTTTTACCATAATGGATACAAGAAGCAAAGAAATAGCATAAAACTAGATATTATGTCAACTAGCTACTTCAATACACTAAAAACAAAGGCCTTTCCACCTGCTCCAATGGCATTAGTGTTTTACCATAGAAAAAGGAATACGCTACAGAAATGGCAACCATCAAGAACACATCATAAAAATTTACCAATAGACATGCCACAATATCATGAGCCAATGTGTTCTAAAGTCTAAACTAAAGCATGATTCTCATTGAATTGAAGTGAGATGTGCATAAAGCTGCTATGAACAAAATGCCATACAGGCCGCAGCTTCTCTGCATTTAAACCCTAGCAAATTGGAGCATTTGGAGCCTTTAATGCACAATGTTTAAGTGTTAGAACTGGACAAACCAACTCAGGAGCATAGCTTGCATTTTATCACTGCAAATTAAAGACACCATTACTCCCAATGAAAAATCTATGTTAGTTGCATAAATGTATGAAATGAGATGAATAATACACGCATCGACCTAGCAAATTTGTAGTAACAGTAACAGTTTCAAGCATAATCCAAAAATCTATGCTAGTTGCAGCAGAGAACTTCAATTTGCAAACTTAGCATAATAAACAGTATTTCAGTTCAAAAAACAATATTAATTCTGATAGGCAATCAAATACATGCAAATGTAAACCCTAATTGAACATATTATTGCAAATAAGACCACATTTTATAACAAATTAACCATACAAAGTGAGAATAGGGGAAGGAGAGAGATAGAAAACCTACATGGAAGCCATATGCGTAGGAAGTACAATTTTCGAAGCTCAAACCCTAAATCCATCGAACACCAAATAAACCAGCAGATATTAAGCCTTGACCTGCAACATTAGCTCCGAATCTCGAAGGTTGAACCCTAATTGAACATATGCGTTTCAAACATCACAATTCGAAATGTTAAACCCTAATTCAAACCAAATTAACCGTATACTCTGAATGTGAGCAAAAACCGGAAATCTGAACAAGATAACAATCGTGAAGCTGATCGTAGCTAAATTGCAATTGAATTGAAAACCTAACAGTAAATTGTGAGAAACTTTAAGATTACAACAAAATTTACTTGTAAATTTGACACTTAATTAATCATAAGTTAAATATATTTACCTCGACATACGAATTTCGTTTGATTCAATTGAACGATGGGAACTGGGAAGAACAGCGGCTATAAAGGATAATCGGCCTCCATGGCGCTTGTAGTCATGAGAGAGAGGAGAACAGCGGCGTCCATGGCGCTTGTGATGTCGTGAAAAGAGGAGAGAGAGTGTGTGTGTGAGAGAAGAAAAGAAGCGCTTAAAATTCTTTTATTTCTTTTTTTCTGTCAATCTATTAAGGCGAAACATTATATATGCGCCTGGTTTGTTCAGAAAAAAAGAAGGGCGAACCCAAACTTTTCGCCGTATTTGTTCCGCTCTAATAAGGCAATGACGTCTCGCCTTATTTATGGAACCTAATAAGGCGAATCAAAAGAACTCGCCTTATTTGCCTTGACTAAATAAGGCAAAGTTTTTTCGCCTTTCTCTCTTTAGCCTTATAAGGCGAAGACCCACCCGCCTTTTTTGATAACAAAAGTTCAACTTCTTTGGTACTGTTTTTTGTAGTGATTGTCATAGATTAAAAAATTATTTGAGTGATAAATTACACATAAATTGAAATGAACTAAATTAAACTAACATTAAGTTGCAGATAAAAGAGCCTATGTTAACGTTATATAATTTGAAAGGAGTATTATATAAATTTAGTTCCCTATGTGAGTTGGCGTAAGTCGTGGTAGATAATAATTTGTACAACAAGTCTTGTGTGAGACCAACTCATAAATAAATGGGGTCACTATTTAGAAGTATAGGAGTTACTTATGATGAGTAGTAATCCTTATTTTATTGAAACGTGACATTTGTCTCACCAAAAGTAACGAAAACACCGTCTTATAGAAATTTTGTGTAATTTGTATGGGTGATAATATGTTTCTCGTCATACTTCGTTCTCTCTTTTACGAACCCTTAAACCTCTTTCCTCAAAGTATCTCCAATTCTAGGTTTTTGCAAAAAATTGTTGGGGGGAGGGGGGGATTTCAAGGAGAGCCGGTAATTCGGAACATTCTTGTGCAACTTTCTCTAGTTAAGTGATAGTTTGATCAAATCGTCCATAGTTTGACTAATTTGTATATTTGTGTTAAAATTGTAGGTTTTAGACCAGTGTCCATGTGATATGTGACTACTATTATTTGTGAGGATAACAGGTGGATAATATGACAAATGTATGAATTTAAACTACTATACTTATTAAATTTCATGTTCGTGGATACAAGCGCGGGTAATAAGACAATAATGGTCACACAATTGTTTACAGTATTTGTTAGCTCTTATATTTACGGGTATTATATAAGTTACTTGACAAGTGACGGAAATTTGTCGGGATAAGCGTAGATCATATGACAAGGATCACATTATGAGTAACAAATTGTTTAGATTTTTGTTATTTGGGAATAAGCGTATATTATTAACAAGTGATTAATATTTATGAGGATTAGTACAAGAATGTAAAATTTATGGGAATAGTGGTCACATTTGAGACACCCTTTTTGGATTTTCATATTTGATAGATAAAAATCGCCATTAATGTGGTATAATACATTTGCGTCACCCTTTTTACATTTTCTTTTTATTACAAATCGTCATTAATGTAGGATAATAATGTGATATTGTGTCGAATTTTAATTTTTTTTATTTATAATTATCCTATTAATACATTTAATAATGTGACATGTTTTAGAACTCTTGAAAAATGTCAATTTTATAAATAGACTTTGATTGATTAATTTGATGATTGATTGATTTTAAGACTACCAATTTAGCATAAATTGACTGACTTACCCTTACTTAAAAAAGTGACCATCGTCTCATCAAAAGTTACTAAAAGACTGTCTTAAACAAGTTTTTTGCCTTTTCTTTTAATTTAAGCACAATTTTCTCTTCCTGCTAACTTCCCATTCTAACCTCCCTCTTGTAGAGAATATAAAAGTGAGTTGTCCCACATTAAAAGATTAAATGACCTTGAACATGTATATAATTATATAAGCTAGTGAACCTCACTTGTCTTAATATATATACTCACTTGGATTAAGGCCAAATTCTTAAAATTTATCGCCTCTCCTTCTCCTTCTTCTCTCCCTTTGCGCGTCCAACATTAGTTGAAACAACTCGTCCTTCTCTTCGATAGAAAAGAAAAGAAAATGTCTCAAAAAGTCTTTCTTGTTTATCACTCATCAAGCTCACCATCATCTTAGACTAATGAGGGTTCCGTTTGGCCAAACTTTTTGAAAAGTGTTCTATTTTTTGAGTGCAATTTCTAGAAAACTGTTTTTTGAGAAATTGGGAGTATTTGGCAATCTTTTTATAAAAGTGTTTTTGAAAAATGAAAACAATTTGATGGTGTTGTTTGGCATAGTTTATGGAAAACTATTTCTACATTATCAAAAAAAGTATAATATTGATCTTTTTTTCTTGTTTATTTTAGGAATCTAGCTTCTTTACTCATTTGGCATAAAACAAAACACACAAAATAGAGCACAAAGCTGAGTTTTAGCACAGTGAGAGCTAGTACAAAACTAGACACATCAGACTCATATAGTACTAGCATCAACAGGCAGTCACTTATGTTCTTTCAGAAGCATAATATATAGGCACAAACTCCCTGTCTGGCTGTCTGTACCACTGAATTCCACTCAAGTGAATGTGGTCTGTACAATGAAGGAACATAACTCATGCTAGGATAAATGTGTAAATAAGAATATAATGACTTAAGAGATCTGACACCACTTGATGCACCCAAAACCAGGCCACTACCTAGCACTCAAGTCACTATTTTTGCATGAAAACAGAAACTGAAATCAAAATAGTTCCCTCAAATAAAAACGCAGATTATGATTTTGAAACCAAATGCTCAATTTGAGAATATTGTGAATAATAAACAAAGAAAACTAAAAGACATGGACTTTACTAGAGCTAAATAAGATCCAGTACCACCACCATTTAGCCTAGATAAGAAGTACTAGGATTCAGTTCTCGTTCTGGTAAGAAACACTACCATATTACACTAACCCATTGGAATTCAGATAAACATCACTTATATACAGGAAAAAAACTCTAAGCGAGCTCAATAGAACTGATCCCACCACACTAACTCTCATATATTATGCCTTGAAGGTCTGTACAATTGAGTCCTATTATAGGAAACATTTCCTCCTCGGATGAGCAAATCAAGTATAGAATAAGAAAGCTTAAGAAAACAACTGGACCTCATGTTTGCCTGTGAGCTGCAAAGTGCATCAGGAGTCCTATAAATAACAAAATTTGTACAAAAATAGCCTGAAGAAGTAAGATCCTATCTGAGCTGCTACAGCTGCTTGGCACAACATTCGGCAAAGTAATGGAGACATTTACAGGCGAGGAACCTGAAATTTGAAGTACTAGGATTCAGTTCTCGTTATAGATGGTGAGGGTATCATACCTTGGACATTTTCTCATTGTTTGAAAATAGATGGTGAGGGTATCCTGGTCCTGGGTGAGGTTTTGGAGCCCAATATCATCTATACTCTGCTTGTATTGTCACAGTCAGAGTATGTTCTCCTTATTCTAATAATGGAATGTTAGGCCTCTTCATGTGACCTGTATGTTAGTTATCAGTTATTTCAGTTAACACTTTTCATGTATGTGAAGCTTGATTACTCTGAATCTGGGAAATTCCAGGCTTCATTATACTGTCAATCTGCAGAGCATTTCTATCAATGGGCACCCATGTGCCATCGATCAGGCAGTGTTTGGGACTTCACCCGATGGAGGAGCAGTTATTGATTCTGAAAGAACACTCGCATATTTTCCTGAACATGTAAATTGCTAAAACATGAGATACATATTTAGCTAACATCTGTATGAATATGTAAAATTAAAGTTGTACTAGTTTTGTCCTTACATGCAATTCAACCCATACGATTTAGGCTAAACATGCATTTAGGAATAAACTTGAAATTGAGATTAAACAATTCACCATAAGAAATACACAAAAACTTCTATAAGATTGTATTTTGTAACTTTTGGTGAGACGGTGATAACTTTCAATGAAACAAGGGTCACTGATTATTATAAGTGACCCCTACCTCTCTAAGAAGTGACCCCAATTTTTTGTGAGTTGGTCTCACACAAGACTTTTCCTAAAAAATAACGACCATCATCACCAGAAAAAAGGGCACAAATTATGTCTTATCAGCCATATTGAAGAACAAGACAGAAGGTTTTAAGACGATTACTTCCTTTCAAAGGAGGTGAAGTTAAATGAGATTTGAGGATATTGTAAAATGAGATGTGAAGATATTGTTAAGAACTTTGTCTAGCTCATAGCTTGGAACAAGTAGGAGTGTGCCACTGCGCTACCCACCCTAAGCTCACTTTGTCTTTTTTTTTTAGTTTGTTTTGTTCGGATGAGGCAGATAAGGCATTTATATATATATATGGAAGAGGGAGATTCGAATTTGGGATGTACATGTAACGTACCCAACATTTCAATTTGAACCACTAGGCTAAGATATCATTTGTACCCCCGACTCACTGTCTTTTTCATATACTCATATACTCCGTCAATTGAAAATTAGTATGTTAACATATCATGCGATTCGCATATTTACTTCTTCAATCTAAAGAGGTTTTAGCCAAAAAAATATATAAAAAAAAATAAAAAAAAATAAAAACAAGAATCAAACTGATTTTCTTGCTTCTATACATTGAACACAAAAGAAGATGATGTATGACCTTTCAAATATGTATGGTATTATATCACGCGATTTATTTATTTACTTCTTCAATTAAAAGCGATTTTTTGCACTTTTTCTGCCAAAAAAAAAAAAAAATACAGTAAACAGAAAAAACCCAAAGCTATTTCATTTGTTTGTCTACATTGATGAACACAACATTGATGTATAAGCCTTCTAATATAAGAGATAAGATCTTTCTTTTAAGGTAATAGACATGAAAAAAAAAATCTCTTTCATATAAAAATATGTTACCGATTCTAGAGTGATTACCATATTTATATGCTTACCATAAAATATTGATCATACCAATATATCACTAACGTGTAAATCATAGAAGTACTAATGACTCACTATTAATAATGTCTATTATTATTTTCTTAAGGGCTAAAAATTTAAGTTAAATACACTTCCTGATGTGAAAAGAGATCCAAGTAGGCAAAAAAAACCCTCAAAATAAAAAATTAGGCAACCATTTTCCATATCTTACTGGGAAACTCTCAAGAAAGCGTACCTTTTTTTTTTTTTTTTTTTTTTTTTTTTGCGTTAGAACAAAATAGTTAAGTTACAGACCAAGAGTAGTGGGGGGAAGTAACTCCCCTTAAATGGGCCTTAAAGGCTTCCATAACCAAATTACAAGGACAGTGTGTCAGTGTAGTTCAATAAGAGTTGTAAAGCTAGTAGGATCCTTGTTTGCTTCATATAGTTCCCATCCCTCAACGTGTGCTGGAACTGAACCTCCTCCAAATTAGCTATCAAGTCCCTGCATTTGAGTGATGATGTTAGACACATAGCTTCTTCGAATTTTCTCCTGCAAAAGCATATGTTAATAGTAGTGGCAGAATCCATAGTTAAAATGATCTTTCTCCATCTTTTCTTCACGGCAATCTCAAGGCCAATGAGCTCCCCGAAGTTCATACTTTCCCAATGTTTCGGTTTACCTTTCTCGCCTCATGCCTCATGGCAGTGGAACTTTTTTGAATCCAACAAAAACAGCATCTTTTTTGGGCATGAATTGGGAGTCAGGGATATTATCAAATAATTTCCCAGGTTCAAAGCTTTACCATAACCATTAATCATATTCCAAGAAGGAATTGCATCAGTAAGAAAGACCGTACATTGCATCCAGACCAATCGCGCAATGGACAGGAGAAGAAAACATCTTAACTACTCTCAGGACTAGAATTACAGAAACCACACAAATCATCAATCTGAGCAAGTCTGATTTTAATGGCACACCTTGTTGGGAGTGCACTCCACCTTATACTCCAAATAAAGATCCTCAACCTTTGGAAAACATTGAGTTTCCAGACAGCCTTCCAAAACGATGGGAGAAAAGGTGACAGAGGCACCACATGACCATCTGCAAACAATTTATGTGCAGACTTGACAGAAAAATGACAAAATTATCGTGTATCCAGATAATTTTATCAGTCACCGGGAGGTCCGAACAGTAGGAATGGCAATCTTGAGAATAGCATTGGCTGAGGAAGAATCAAACTGGTCCAGTACCAACTCAACATTCCATGCTGTTCACAACTTGTGGAAGAATAGCTGATATGATGAAGTGATGCTGATGAATGCTAAGATCCCAAAACAAATCATTTCCAACTTTACTGTCCACCATCATTAATCTAAGGTTCGGTCAATGATAAACAATACCAGAACCCAATAAAAACTAAATCAACTTATCGAATCTCCGACACAGTAGCTTTTCTATGTTCTCCTTCATTCCAATAGACAAAGCACCCCTTCCTCTCTCCTCCATTTTGCCTTGGGTTGTAAGTAGCCGGTAACTAAACGACCCACTAATTATCCAAAGCTAAATAAACAAAACGCATAATAATGGGTATATAAGTGTTCAATGTTTTTTACCTCATTAGTACATGCATACAAAAGTCGAAGAACTGTACCTCCATAAAGAAGGGATATACTATTAGCATGAACGTAATCTTCATACTGCTATCAAAACTTTGGACTAAACCACAAAACAATGTAAGAAATGGGCGTGAAAATGAAATATGAATGATCATAAATGATCACCAGGGGGACTGGGGGTGGATTAACCCCGCTGTGGATGCCCTCGAAGCAAGAAGAAATGAGTCAATACGGGGGAAGCCCTTTCTTGCAAAGACCCTATCACGAGAAAGAACCTCAAACGCGATTCAGACAACTACCCGAAATGCGACTGGTACCCTACTATCTACAACTCGAAAGGCGAAAACAGAGATTATTCACCTAACAGCAGATTCTCAAGTTAGCAGATTCTGGGCATTCATCTATAGCTTTGACAACGGTTCTTCACCGGACAAAAGAAAGAGCTTTTTCTTGACATATGGAATTTGTTCGTCTCTAGTACTGAGGGAAGGGGAATCCATCCAGGTTTTGGCTCGCAATAAAGCTAGGGTCCTGATCGAGAAACTAGTATAGTAACATGGTAAACCTAACGCAAACTCTTGAGAGCTCTGTGAAGCGAAAACAAAATTTTATCTCCACTTTCGAGAAGCAAACATGAACAACAATCTCGTAAAACCTATTCCTATATAATTTAACTTCAGCCTCAGTTCTTTACTCTGCCCTTTACTTAACAAGAATAATTTCAATTATCAAGTCTCAAAACTCATTAATCAACATGAAAATAACATGATATCCAATTTCCCCATTCAATAGCTTTTACTTCAATCTCACCAACAACAGCAACCAAACCCCTCACAGAAAACAACCAATAATCAAAAGAAGGCAGCCTAATGTTTTTTAGATAAAGAAAATTTTATGAATCAAATCAACAAAGAATACAAGAGAGAGGATAAGGTATCTTCCAATGCAAACAGAATGCAAACAAAAACTATAAATCACGCCAATGGCGCTGTACAAGAGTAAGCGGCACGCCCTTAAAGGCGCCTGCCGCCTTAGCCCAAAGGGAAGCTAAGTAAACCACATGGTCCCAAAAGAAGGCAGCCTAATAATACATATCCGTTAAACTGGACTACCCAAAGTCTTGCATTTACATGAACATTTTCCCCTTATCACCAATCACCACGAATTTATATTCAAATTTACCTCCCTTAGAATTACCTAATCATCAGAATGAAAATAAATATTTTTCATGAAGGGCATCATCAAATTATGGGAGAAGTCTACAAATGAAAAGGAAACTAAACTCCCACAATACAATCCCTGTAATTAGAACCCTCCAACCGATTCGGAACTGAACCACTGCCCCAATTCCATCCCTTCTATGCTTGTTCAGATAATAAATTTTGGAATTAATAGAAACCCTTGATACAATCTAAAACGACAAGGAGTCCTTAAAAGGCAAACAAATTACACATCACAAAATGGCGTGGATGTCAATGGTAGACACCCCCTCGAATGCCCATAGCTTTAGCCCATAAGAAAGAATAATACACCACCCACCCATAAACAAAATCTATAGTGCGTCTTTGGCTAGAACATACCACCCACATCTTCCCAAATATTACTTGAAGTATCACCATAGAACTTAAAGCACACTACCAGATCACTAGCAGCAATCTTAAGGAACTCCTTAAATTTAACCACCTTTTCTAATTAAATCCCAGTAATATACCCTCAAAGTTCAAAGTCACACTTAGCCCTTCTTAATGGACTCCTGAGTCATGTGTTACACTTTTCCATCAAGCAAGCTCATAACATAAAGCCCAAGAATAGGTATAGTAGTTACTAGTAAATCAACCCATTCTTTCAACTTTAATTTGTTGTGGGAGGTTACATTTACCACCTATAAATAAGGTGTCCCTCTCTAACTAAAGGACGAGAAAGAGAGATGTGAGAAACGTTTTCTTCTTATCTCATGAGTGGTTAATTTCTGGGTAATTGTATTTGTGCAAATTCCAAACTTCCAACCACGCGTGCACTGGTTTGGGGGAGTTGTATTAACCTTGGGGAGCGACCGACTAACACGATTTGCACCGAGGTCGTGCTGAAATCGCTTTCAAGGTAGTGGTTCTCACCATGGCACAATGCTTATTTGATAAGTCAACTTACTCTCTAACTTTGTAAATTATTTTGTTATTGGTCAATACCTATTATTTCCACTATTAGACAAGAATCACCTCAACTATCTTTACATATGAAGGAAAGTTCATCTCCCTATTTCAATTCACTTCTATTCAGAGTGATAAAATCATATCAAAAAGTCAAAGCCCAAGAGTTCATCTCCATTTTAGATGACATTCACATATTCACTGAATTAAACCACCTTCATCATGTGAACTATAACAATGAACTATTTTATTAAGAAACTTCATACACACTCTGTCACTAAGCATAACCAATAAAGCTTGGACATTCCTTAATGGATCACAAGCTAACTACAAATCCCAAACAAGAGAAAATTTGATTCGACTCAATGACCCCTCTAGACCTTTTACTTTGCTCCTTTACAACATCTCCTTTGTTCTCAAATTTTTTTACTTTGTTCTCCTCCTACAGAAATCCACCAATTATTAGAACAAACACCGATAGAAGAAATACATATTGTACCAGATCTGAAACTAGGCACCTTAGCCACACAATAACTAGCGAATGAAGTTCAAACTGAAAAGCCTTTTGCTGATTTGTCACATACTAATTATCTAATATTCTAAATCACTTAAATGAAAAATCAACTAAACTGCAAAGTACCCAAACAGTGGAAGTAACTAAAACCATCCTTCACATATGAAAGAATTTTACTTCTTCAAACAATTTGTTAGGTTCTCTAACATTCAGAGCAACACCATCATATCCAAAATTGGAAATCCCACAGTCCATCCCCAATCAAATATTATTCCGATTTCACCAAATTCAGCCAAACTTCCCACATAAGTATTAATAAACTACATCTTAATTTAAATAGAAAAAACTTACCCGAAGCCCTACAGAACCTGTGAAGTAAAAGAACTATCATTGCCCTCTCAACAATATCTTGATTGAATAACACTCCCCTAAAATCACCTAAGAGTCCTATATCAAACTAACATGACAGTAACATGATCCATTCTCCAAATGATACTACTTAATACTCACCTCATGAAAGTAACAACAATAATCACCACGCCAGTTACACTAGCACAATCAATTATCAAAAGAGAGAACCTGGTAATACATTCCCATTACACTGGCACCGAAATTTCTTCCAATCCACAGCTTTTTTTTCTCCTTGTATCCGGACAACTTATATTCAAAAAATAACATGCCTTATCCTCAAGTATTTATCAAAAGATCTTTGCTATTCACCTGAAGAGGAAACCAATCCCAATAGATGCCTGAATTAGAAATCCTCCAACTATCGTACACGTGAACTGAATTCCACTTCCACATTTGTGTCCATTTTACATACTTCTCCTAAAAGCTTCGAAATGTACTCCGAAGTCAAGCGTCATTCCCAAGAAATTCCTTAAACTCGACCCCTTCTACATTATTCCTAATGCTATATGCATTTTGATTCATTCACACCTCATACTGAACTTCCAAATGTAATTTCCCATCAAGCAACTCAAAACAGATGTTTCCAGTGAAATAACCAACAAACTTATAGAAAATCTTACATCAACAAAAGCTGACTACTTATTGTGAAGTTGCCGATGATCGTCGCTATTTGGATCTCGGGTCAAACGGAAACAGCCTTCTTTGAGACTCTCACAGGGGTAAGGCTGCGTACAACCGACCCCCCTTACCCTGCCTAAGCGAGAGCCTCTTTGGAGGCACTGGGGTAATGTTGATGTTGATGTTAACAAAAGCTGACTACAAAACCCCAATAGGTGAAGTACAAAACACAACTTTCCTACTCCAGTCCTTTTAGTTCGCTCCCTTACTTGTTCGCAAGTTGTTCTCTTCATTTCAAACTGCCCACTAGTAATCAAAATAAATTTTTTTACATAAAAACCAGTAATCAAAATAAAACTCATGAAGCTAAAAATTAAGAATTATACAGTTCAACCTCTATCCCAAAGTTGGTGTATTCTTACATGAGGACTAGAAAACCTATGAAGTAGAAATAGTAAACCTTTGCCATTGCCGTCACAAACCGATCCACAAATTCTTTAGAATCACTCGCGCTAAGGATCAATTCAACCAAAGATACCAAACCAACAGTGCAGTTAGATCACATCAACTATCCTTCACACTGGAGGATGAGGTGGGAGCACAAGTGGTAAGTGCCCAACTCTCACAACCCAGGTCAGAGGTTCGAATCCTCATGTAGGGAGAATAAAACCTCTTCTACCTTTCTTTGTAGGGAGGGTCCCCTCATCTACTTGATGGGCTGGCTTGCCCGGCGCGTCTGGTTTGCGGGCTAATGCATGCGTCCTTGTAGCAAAAAACTATCCTTCACATGTAAACAAAGTTGTACCTCCTTTCTTTAATACCAAACCTAATGCCTGTTTGGTTGACATTGGGAAGTAAGTTCCCATGGGAAATACTAATTCATGGGAAATTAAAAATCATGGGAAGTGCCCTAACTTGTTTGGTTACACGAAGGAACTTTAATTTCAAGAAAGTGATGTGTGAAGTAGTACTTATCTGGGGGGGGGTAAGTAACTTCCTCCAAGTTACTTTCTGCGGGAAGTTAATTCGTATGTTCTTTTGTCAACCAAACAACAAGAGACTTTACACTTCCTGAGCTAGTTGTGTGTCAACCATAGAAGCACCAAAAGTTAAGGTCCAACCGCCAATCTCCAAGTCTAACTCAAATTTCATCAAGTCCAACCCCACAAGAATTCTGATCAATTACCGCCTAATTTACATAATAAACAAAAATGGAATGCTTTAGAAAACAATGAAGTAAAAACAAAAAACCCATCACTGCATCCGAAAGAGAACTCCAAATCCTTAGTGATACCTCATATGAATAACAATTTTACAAAATCACCTCAAGTTCCCATATGATTTCAGTATAACATATCTTGTGCCAACCCTGACTGGGCATCTCAGTTGGTAAATCTCCGAGAATTGTTCAACAGGTCCCAGCTTTGGGCCTCCTTCAGGCCACTTGGTCGATAACTCCAAGGCCATTGGGACTAGTTGGGCAAAGTCCGCACACCAGTGTTATTTAAAAAAAAAACCAACATCTCTCGTGCAAAGTACATCCTTTATTTTGTCCCTGTACCTTTACATGAATACGTCCATTATCAAATATTTTTAAACTCATTGGATCATTTTCAAATGAGCCAACATGTGAGGGTTTTTTAAATTCAAAAACCTTTTTTTTTGGATAACATGGGTATCCAAGCTTTGCTTGACTAATCATGGGCCCTAAAGTTAACGACCAGGAAAAACTCAAGTGGCCCTGAGAGGACTCGAACTTTGGACCTTTGGGATAGATCTAGGTCTTAAATCCAAAAAACTTCTCCCACCTAAATGCCAATTCTTTGCCTCCTAATCTACATACCTAAGCTCAGCCTCAGCCAAAGAAAAAGTCTGCTATGTGCTGAAGAAAGCAACCTTTTACCTTTGGTGTCCATAAGTGACAAAACCTTAAAGACAATAAATCCATCAAGACCTCCTTTGATTTAAAGTTCTTGCCCTACCAAAACGATTCACCATCAATTTCGCATCCCTACAAAGTCAAAGCCAAATATCTTTGGTTTAGCAACCACTAATATATTCAAAATCACACACACACACAAACACATAAATAGTCTCCTTGTATTCGGTCCTAATCATAACGAACTACTGAATATTAGCTAACTGCAAAGCCAAAAAATGCATCCCGTCATACAGCATTATTCCGATAGTCTTCAAAACCGAACTAATTTGCTTATATATCCTCAATATTATAGCTTTTATTTCCTATGCTCTACCCTAAGTAATTAGGAACGTCAGGATAGGTCTCCCCCCCAACTAACCACCAAATTCTCAAGTAACTTCCTCTATAAAAAAAACTCCACTATAGATCCATAATTTATACCAAACTCAACATCCCCCATAAGTACACATTCGAGGCAAATTCGACCATCTTCTAAACAAAACCTCAAGTACCACACCTGATACAAGAGCCATTCAGTCCATAGAGGCTACCCAAGAGGCAAAGAGCACACTTTTATCATGTGCGCAACTCCTAGCCATGATGCCAGTTTTCCTTCATTTGAATGAGCTCAATGTCGACCCTAAGTTGGCAAAAGGGTGCACATTGATCAAGAGGGCTTGCTAAAGTCCTAACTATCCTTTAAATGCTTACAATAAAGCCAAACTGTACTGGCTACTAGGTAATTAAAACTTGCATGCATCTTAGGCGCTAATTAAATCCGTACTGCATCATTAGCATTAAGCAAGCTTAGTTTACATTTGTAATTTGTTCTCAGCTTTGTAATAGCTTAGGAAACATATCTAAAGGGATAAAGAGTCACATGTTGAGGGGAAAAGGCCTAGAGGACCATTAAATCAGGGCATTTAATGTAGTGGTCCAGATAGTACAAAGTAGAGCCAGCTGTCGCTTTTAAGTCGCTCTCAAGCTTATTGTGAGCATAGGACGCGCCTTGTGGTCCTACCAACGGATCTTTGCTGAGCCTTGGACAGCAAGGACCCTTTTAAGATGCTTTCTAGGTCATTTAAGGACCCTTCTCTCCCCTATATATAGGTAAAGACGGCCATGTACTCAGTAGACCATTTTGAATGAAATTGAACACAAAGAGTGTTGTCTCTTTTTATCCCCAAATGTCATTGTCTTAGGAGTGAATATCCTTGTGCTTTGAGTCCTTCTGTCAATATTAAACTTGTATTAGAGTTTATATTGTGGTGAGGGTTTGTTACTTTGAGAGTTTAAGAAAGATACAAAACTGATTATCCAAGAACGAGCTTAGCCGTTGAGTTATGCATCAATTTTGGTATCAGAGCTTTGGTTTTCTTAGCTCGTTCCTTTAGAGGTTTTTCTTGATTGGAGAGTCCTCTTTCACCTGGTTTTGGTTTGAGGACAAACGGAAAAGATTTGGGTGCTCGTTGAATCGCTCCTGCTGGATCTGCGAGTCTGGAATTGTTGTTGATAAAGTTGCATGCTTTGGTTGATATTTGCTGTGGTGACTTGTTTTCTCTCTTAACCCTTCTTTATCTATCTTATTTCTGGTTATTCTTCTTATCTTTGCTCTTTTGAGAGTAAGAGATCACACCCTTAATCTTCTAACACTCACATCGAGTTGATTAGATTGAAGAGGATTACTTGTGGTTTACTCTCCCTAAACACATTACCTTCTTTTCTGTCTAAACCAACTACAAAAGAACCCTAAGCTAAACACTTTAACACCTACAAAAATCCTAGCTACAAAATGGACGAAGATGATTTGGCTTTTCGAAGGAATATGACCTTAGAACAGGCCCAACAATTACGTTTGACAAGGGATGTAGATGCGTTGAAAATCCAAATGGAGGAATTGCTTGGGTTTATGCGTGATGAAAGGAGAAGGCGTAGGGGCCTTGGTGGAGAGGGAGGCTCTCATCATAGCTCTAGTGGTGATAATTCAGGAGAATCTAGTCCTAGGGAGAGGAGAGGTCGAGGTGAAAGGAATGATAGAGATGACATGAGAGACTTGAAGTTTGAGGCAACAGATTTTGAGGGGGACTTGGACCCTAGCTTGTACCTTGAATGGGTGCAAAACATTGAGCGTTTCTTTGATGCAAAGGGGTATAGTGATGAGAAAAGATTCAAGCTAGCTACTCTTAAGCTTAAGAAGTATGCTTCGCTGTGGTTTGAGAATGTAAAGCATCAAAGGGCACGAGATGGGAAGTCTAAGATCAAGTCTTGGGATAAATTGAAGAAACTCATGGAGAAACGATTTGTCCCAGCATCTTACAAACAAGATCTCTACTTGAAGCTCACTACACTATCACAAGATGACAAGAGTGTTGCAGAATACATAAGAGATTTTGAGCAACTTCAGATGAGAACCGGGGTTGTTGAGACTCAAGAGCACACAATTGCGCGATTCCTTGGTGGTTTGAATGCAAGGATCCGTGACAAGTTTGAAATGCAGCCAATATGGACATTGGATGATTCTATTAAGTTAGCTCATAAGGCGGATAAGCAAGACAAAGACAGAAAAGCTTACTCCAAGCCTTATGTGAGAAATCCCACATCTTTCACAAAGGGAGACTCTAGTGCTCCTAGAATATCAAAGCTGGACATTCCCTCTACATTTGATAAGAAGCTAGACAAAGGCAAGGGACCTATGAAGGATGACTCAAAGGGAAAGAGATGCTACAAGTGCCATGGTTGGGGCCATTTTAAGGCAGATTGCCCAAACAAAACAGCCCTTACATTGAGAGAAGCCGAGAACATGCCAAGTGATGTTGAATCCGGAGATGAAGCTCATATTGATCCAAACTTTGACAACTATGATGAGGAGGTTGTGAGGGCCGACAATGGAGAGTTTTTGATGTTGAGGAGGACCCTACACTCCAAGGAGGCTCCCAAGGAGCCTACACAAAGAAAGAATTTATTCCATTCTCGATGCACCATCAAGAACAAGGTGTGCAATGTGATTGTGGATGGGGGTAGTTGTGCAAACGCCGCTTCTAACACACTTGTTGAGAAGTTAGGATTGCCTACCTCCAAGCATCCAGCCCCTTATAAGCTACAATGGCTTAATAAGAGCAATGAAGTCAAGGTAACACAACAAGTTTCTGTCCCTTTTTTCATTTGTTCCGTTTACAAAGATGAGGTTACTTGTGATGTTGTTCCTATGGATGCTTGCCATTTGTTGTTAGGGAGACCCTGGTTATTTGATAGATATGTGTGGCATAATGGTAGATTGAATACTTATTCTTTGTTTATTAATGGAAAGAAGATAACTCTAGCTCCTTTGAATCCTAGTGAAGTGCATTCGGGTAGTGTCGAGCCTAAGCAAGATCATGGGCTGTTTTTGAGTGAGTCTATGCTTGAGAATGAATTGTGTGGTGTTAACATTGCTTTTGCTCTTCTTGTTGTTGAGACCTCGGACATAGATTACTCTCTTGATGTTCCCCCATTGGTTAGACCTTTGTTGAAGAGTTATGAGGATGTATTTCCGGATGATTTGCCACCAGGGCTACCTCCTATTGGGGGGATTGAGCACCAAATTGATTTGGTTCCCGGAGCATTTACCTAATAGGGCTGCCTATAGGTGTTCTCCAAGTGAAGCCAAAGAGCTACAAAGGCAAGTTGATGACTTGGTTGGTCGTGGCTATGTGAGGCCAAGCATGAGCCCTTGTTCTGTTCCAGCTTTGCTTGTTCCAAAAAAAGATGGCTCTATGAGGATGTGCGTGGATAGTAGAGCTATAAACAACATAACCATCAAGTATAGGTATCCAATCTCTAGGCTTGACTCCATGGCTCTCGTGTGTTCTCAAAGATCGACCTTAGAAGTGGATACCATCAAATCAGAATGAAAGATGGAGATGAGTGGAAAACAACTTTCAAGACCAAGGGAGGCCTGTTTGAGTGGAAGGTTATGCCTTTTGGTTTGTCCAATGCTCCAAGTACTTTTATGAGGCTCATGAATGAGGTTTTGAGGCCTCTAATTGGAAAATGTGTGGTGGTATACTTTGATGACATCTTGGTTTACTCTAAAATCGAGAGAGAGCACTTAAAACACCTAGAAGAGGTGTTTGAGATCTTGAGGGAGCACAAGCTGTATGGTAAGCTTGAGAAGTGTAATTTCCTTACTCCCGAGGTGGTTTCCTTGGGTATGTTGTGTCAAAGGATGGGATCTCCATGGATCCATCCAAGGTTGAAGCTATCAAGTCGTGGCCTACTCCCAAGAGCATAACTGATGTTAGGAGTTTTCATGGTCTCGCCTCTTTCTATAGGAGGTTTATTAAGAATTTCTCTTCTATTCTAGCTCCTATAATAGATTGTTTGAAGAAGGGAGAGTTCTCATGGTCTTCTAGTGCAAATGAGGCTTTTGAACTCTTGAAAACAAAGCTCATTTCAGCACCTATTTTGGCTCTACCGAACTTTGAAGCTCCTTTTGAAGTGGAATGTGATGCAAGTGGAGTTGGTGTGGGGGCTGTCCTCCTTCAAGAAGGGAGACCCGTGGCCTATTTTAGTGAGAAACTCAATGGTGCAAAGCTGAAATACAGCACCTATGACAAAGAATTCTATGCAATCATAAGAGCTCTTGATCATTGGTCTCATTACCTCAAACCGAGGCAATTTATTCTTTATTCGGATCATGAGGCCCTCAAGTACATCAATGGACAGCACAAGTTGAATGCTAGGCATGCAAAGTGGAGTGAGGCTCTCCAAGCCTATTCTTTTGTTTCGAAGCACAAGTCCGGAAAGAGCAATGTCGTGGCTGATGCACTCTCAAGGAGGTATTCTATGCTTTCTATTTTGGAAGCAAGGGTCTTAGGGTTCTCGTTCATAAAGGAACTCTATGAAAAAGATAATGACTTTGGTCCTATCTTGAAAGGACTCCAAAACAGCCCTAGTGACCCAAAGGGGCAATTCTCTCAATTCTCTTTACAAGATGGTTTTTTGTTCAAGGGGAACAAGTTGTGTGTTCCTAAGGATTCTATAAGGGATCTTTTTTTTATTAGAGAGGTGCACTTTTATTGACCGAGAATGAATGGAGGTGGTTTGGTTGGACATTTTGGCATCAATAAAACCCTAGAGATTGGTGAGCACTTTTATTGACCGAGAATGAATGGAGATGTTCAAGCTATCATAGCTCGATGTTCTACTTGTCACCAAGCAAAGGCACACTTTCATCAAGGTCTTTACACCCCTCTCCCTGTCCCGGATCAACCCTTGGACAGATTTGAGCATGGATTTTATCATTGCTCTCCCGAGAACCCAAAGGGGAAAAGACTCTATCATGGTTGTGGTTGATAGGTTCTCAAAGATGGCCCACTTCATTCCTTGTACTAAGACACATGATGCTTCACTTGTGGCCAATCTATTCTTTAAGGAGATAGTTCGTTTGCATGGGATTCCTATGAGCATTGTTTCGGATAGGGATACAAAGTTCTTGAGTTATTTCTGGAAAACCTTGTGGAGACTCATGGGAACAAGGCTTCTATTCAGCACCTCCCATCACCCCAAACCGATGGGCAAACAGAGGTTACTAATAGAACAATTAGGGCCCTCTTAAGAGGCCTTGTGAAGAAGACTCTCAAAGATTGGGACTTGAAGCTTGCACATGCTGAATTTGCTTTCAATAGAGCACCAAACTATGCAACCGGGAAGTCTCCATTTGAAATCTGTTATGGAGTTAACCCTTTGACCCCTATTGATCTTATCCCACTTCCTATAGAGGCTAGAGTGAGCTTAGATGCTAAAGGTAAAGCAAAAGAAATCAAGAGGTTGCATGAGCAGGTAAAAGCAAAGATTGAGAAAACAAACGAGATGTACAAGGCAAGAGCTAACAAGAACCGCAAGCAAACGCTCTATGAACCAGGTGATTTGGTTTGGTTGTACTTGAGAAAGGAGATATTTCCTTCTAAAAGGAAAAACAAACTCATGCCAAGGGCTGATGGACCTTTCAAGGTCATTGAGAAAGTTGGTGACAATGCTTACAAGATTGAGCTCCCGGGTGATTCAAGTGTACATTCTACCTTTAATGTTGGTGATTTGCTGCCTTACCTTGAAGATGAGTACTTAGAGGACTTGAGGACAAGTCCCACAATAGAGGGGGAGGATGATACAAGAGCCATTCAGTCCATAGAGGCTACCCAAGAGGCAAAGAGCACACTTTTATGCGATAAATTCTCCAGAGTGAATTATGATTCCCCTGATCCTACTTAGCTCTTTTTTCTTTTTGGTAACATCTTCTATGGAAAATAACTAAATCTGCAAACCAATTCACATCAAATAAACATTCACAAAATTTCCTCAAATTTAATCTATACCACCTCAGGTTTTGTTTGTTTTTCCGTTTAGGGGATCCTAATTCACATTCATTTAACTTTGCAATCTGAAATTTTAGATGATTGTTAATCCCCCTAATCCACATGGTGTGCAATAGAATTTTTTTGCAATTCTACATAATAGAGGAACCGCAGAGCTAGCTCCATCCATACTACTCCAATAACAAGCTGAAAAACTAATAACATATGGGAAAAGCTAAGTGCCACGCGAAGTGCCACATAAATCATCACAGCATACTCAAGCAACACAAGGAGACACCAAAACCATTCCAATGGCTTGTTGTTCTTGTGGTTTGTTGTATGAGGAGACATAAACATAAGATACAGTGCAAGCTAACAAGTAATAACCTACTAAGTGGGAGGGAGTATAACATGAGAAGTATTATAGGTATTAGCCATTAGGTATTACAAGAGCATGGCCATGCATGAGAGAAAAAGAATAATAAAAGTAAGGAAAAATGGACGTGAATAATCCCACATTTGGACGGCCATACAAGAATAATCCCACAAATAACTTTAGCCGAAAATAATCCCACAAATAAACAGCGTTAACACGAGTGGGTTAAATGAGGACGGAGTTAACACTTCGTTAACTCTTGCTGACATGGCACACTCTCTCTCTCCTCTCTCTTTCTAAGGCCTTTCAGCCATGGAAGATGGGGAACAAAACAATTCCCTAACCTCATCCCCAAATCACACATCACATACTCCATCCTACCTTCTTCCTCAGATACACACCGTCAAATAGGACCACCATTTTCAATTGCTGCTTTTGATTGACCCGTTTAACATCTACCTTTTATTGACCAAGGTGTGCTACAAAGAAGCAAGGGAAAGAACATTGCTACTGCAAAATCAGCAATTAGGTTACTCTGTGTAGCTAGTTTCATTTCTACAGCAAAGTTCAGGCGAGAGAGCTTGATGAGGAATGGGTGCACATTACAATACCAAAGAGTACCCCTTTCTAACAAATGAGTATTTCGGGCATTGAAACATCCCTGAATTATCACAGTAATTGCATGCGTATGAGTATACCAATAACAATTGTTTTGCCCCCATCTTCCATGGCTGAAAGGCCTTAGAGAGAGAAAGAGAAGAGAGAAAGAGAGAGCTGGGAGAGAGAGAGTGCCACGTCAGCAAGAGTTAACGGAGTGTTAACTCTGTCCTCATTTAATCCACTCGTGTTAACACCGTTTATTTGTGGGATTATATTGGGCTAAAGTCATTTGTGGGATTATTCTTGTACGAGCGTCCAAATGTGGGATTATTCAGATCTAGTTTTCCTAAAAGTAAAGAAACACGTGATTCTTACAACTGGGTCCAGGCATCATACTGCGTGCACATGACCAAAGGGACTCCAGTGCCAATCCCCAGAGCCAAGTGTTGCCTATTCTGTGTATGCTCTACTAGGAGCACCCATTTCACACTCCATTGTCCCGTATTCAATTTCCATCTGCCACGACAATCACAAATCAGAAAAATCTCAAATTTGATTCATTTAGTTTCATATTTAGCGTTCCAAATCAAATGAAATGGATATGAACCAGTTTGGCTACGCATACCTGACTACCTGAGAGAATAATAGGACCCCCTTGGGATACAAACAACTATTCTGCTTTCATCAACAGTCTTGCATGTGAATTGTTCCATAGCCGTGTTAAAAGTACCAGAAATAAAACTGAAATTTTGGAAAGGAAAAAAAAAATTAATACACCTCTACATAGCAACAAGAACTCTATTGTCTATGAGAATAGGGAGAGCTTCATATCTAAGAAGGGATATAGACTAACCTTGAAAGGCCCACAATCTGTTCTGAACTAATGCCTGCAAAGTACTTCAGCCAAACAGGAAAGTTCCTGAAAGGAAAAGCAAAAAAGAGCCATCAGCAATAAGAAATCCATTCCAAGAAATCCAAGCTAAGAAATTATGGATAACTGATTCTTTTTTTTTTAAATTTAATACTTACAATATGAATCCAAATGTGTTGACAGCTATACGTTAGTTCTTATGCATCACTCTCCTGACTCCTAAGGCCAATGTTCAGCTGCTTAGAAGCCTGTTGCACTGTTCGTGAGTTAAACATTCTCACAAAAAAAAGTTTTTGTGGGTCTATAGGAAACAGTCTCTCTTCTAGGCGACTAGTAGGGGTAAGACTGCGTACATCTGGACCTCCCCAGACCCCGCCCTAGGCGGGATACTTACTGGGTTGTTGTTGTTGTTGTTGTTGTTGTTGTTGTTGTTGTTGTTGTTGTTGTTGTCTGTAACCCAGTATCTAATCCAGCCACAAAAAAGCTAACCATATATTCTTCAGGTAATCCTACTCTAGTCATCAAGCCATCAAACTTATCACGATATTCCTTTACAGAATTAGTTTGCCTTAAATTCCTTAACTCAAACATGGGGTCATCATACAATTCACCAAACCTATCATTTAACACTTAACAGTATCACATACTCATTCCAGGTTATAACAGCAGCAGTTAAACGAGTTTTCACCATAGCATGATGCCATTGAAGAGCTACACCTTCAAGATGCATTGAAGCTAGCCTAACTTTCACATTTGCAGGGGTATTATCAATCATAAAAAATTGATCACACTTATAGATCCACTCTTTCACATGTTCGCCGGAGAATTTTGGGAACTCAAGATTAGACAAACGTGTAGCTCCATTATAAGCAGGGTTTTCATTACCTGGATTGGGTGGAATAGGTTCTGGAGTAGGGGGTTCGAGGGCCTTCCTTTTCTTCCTTCATCAACTGCAGTAGCAGATCAACCAATTGATCAAGTTTCTGATTCGTAGTATCCATCTTCCTTCCCAAGTCACCATCACTAATCGAAGGAATATCTTCAACAGCCATTTTAGAACCGAGAATCACAAGCTTTGATACCACTTGATACGATTCAAACCAAACCAGGAATTGAAATGAGAACTCGAGGATGATTTAATTGAAAAGGCAGAGGAAAAACAGTAATGGAGAATTCCCTGAGCTAAATTCAATATAACAGTAACACTGGATAATAGAGAAAAGAGGAAATTTTGGAAATGAGGATGTAGTTTATATTTCGATTGAATGATCCTCTCGTCCTTTCTTACAGCTTAAATAAGCAAAGCACAGATGCCTTATGACACTTCTAACAACCTGCCAGCTCACACAAGTAATAATGGCTAAAAGCAGCTAAAGGGAATGTATCTGGTACTGAATATTAAGTAAAAATGACAAATTAACTAGAAATGAAAATACTGAAATTAAGGAGTTGTGCTCAGCTGCACTCCTCATGACCATGTGTGCCTCTCATGTGACTATTTTATTTATTTCATATCAATTTCTGCAGGACGTAGTACTTATCTAGGGGGGAGGGTGAGGGGCTTGGTAAGTAACTTCCTCCAAGTTGGGGGAAGTTACTGTCTACAGGAATTAAACTCTTGTGTTCTTTTGTCAACCAAATAACACGAGATTTTACACTTCCTGTGCTAGTTGTGTGTCAAACCAAAGCACCACCAAAAGTTAAGGTCCAACAGCCAATCTCCAAGTCTAACTCAAATTTCATCGAGTCCAACCCCACAAGAATTATGATCAATTACCAGTTTACCACCTAATTTTCATAATAAACCAAACCGGATTGATTTAGTAGAGAATATCTCTTGTGCCAACCCTGAGTGGGCATCTCAGCTGATAAATCTCCGAGATTTGTTCTAGAGGTCCCAGGTTTGAGCCTCCTCTAGGCCACTGGAGGTTTTCTTGGTCGTTTAACTTCAAGGTCCATGGGATTAGTTGGGCCAAGTTCGGATACCAGTGTTATCTAAAATAAAAAATAAAAATGAAAAAACCCAACATCTCTCGTGCGAAGTACAGCCTTTATTTTGTCCTCTTACCTTTACATGAATACGTCAACTATCAAATACCAAGAGACTTTACACTTCCTGTGCTAGTTGTCTGTCAACCAAAGAAGCACCAAAAGTTAAGGTCCAACAGCCAATCTCCAAGTTTAACTCAAATTTCATCGAGTCCAACCCCACAAGAATTATGATCAATTACCACCTAATTTACATTATAAACCAAACCAGAATGATGTAGTGAACAGTGAAGTAAAAAACAAAAACCCCATCACTGCATCCGAAAGAGAACTCCAAATCCTTAGTGATACCTCACATGTAGACCTAGCAAACGGGCCGGTCGGTTCGGGTCGGGTCAAATGCGGGTCGGGTCAAATAGGGGTCGGGTCAAATACGGGTTCGGTTTCGGGTTACCCAACGGGTTTGAAAAATGTTGTCTCACAATTTTCGGGTTCAGTTCGGATCGGGTCATTTCGGTCTCGGGTCAAAGTCATTTCGGGTTTTAACCTTTTCGGGTCGAGTTTTGGCCAAGTTGTGGCGGGTCGAGTCAGTTTTTGCCAGCTCTAGTCACATGATTAATAATTTCACAAAATCACCGTAAGTTCCCATATGATGTCAGTATAGCATCTCTTGTGCCAACCCTGACTGGGCATCTCAGTTGGTCCATCTCTGAGAATTGTTCTACAGGTCCAGGTTTGGGCCTCCTCCAGGCCACTGGAGGTTTTCTTGGTCGTTAACTTCAAGGCACATGGGACTAGTTGGGCAAAGTCTGCATACCAGTGTTATCTAAAAAAAACCAACATCTCTCGTGCAAAGTACATCCTTTATTTTGTCCCTGTACCTTTACATGAATACGTCAATTATCAAATGTTTTAAAACTCATTTGATCATTTTTAAATGAACCAACATTTGAGGGTTTTTTAAATCCAAACAACTTCTCCCACCTAAATGCCAATTCTTTGTCTCCTAATCTACATACCTAAGCACAGCCTCAACCAAAGAGAAAGTTTTTGTTATGTGCTAAAGAGAGCAACCTTTTACCTTTGGTGTCCATATGTGACAAAACCTTCAAGACCATAAATCCATCAAGACCTCCTTTAATTCAAAGTTCTTGCCCTAACAAAACGAATCACCATCAATTTCGCATCCCAACGAAGTCAAAGCCAAATATCTTTGGTATAGCAACCACTAATATATTCAAAATCACACACACAAACACATAAACAGTCTCCTTATACTATGTGCTAATTCATAATGAACCATTGATAATTAGCTAACTGCAAAGCCAAAAAATACATCCCATCATACAGTATTATTCCCCAAAACTCTATAAAATGGAACTAACTCGCTAATATATCATCAATATTTTAGCTTTTATTTCCTATGCTCTACCCTAAGTAATTATGAAAGTCAAGACATGTCTCTCTCTCCCCCCCCCCCCCCTTTCTAATACAAGACTAAAACAAAAATGATCATAATACCATTACTGACACCACAAAATGATCATAACCTTCTTAATAATATCTACCATAAATCTGATACAATGTGAACTAAAACCATGAAAGCTTGGATGGTTTCTACAAGAGAACCACCACTCTAGAAGAATTTCCAAATTCTAAATATTAAACACAGAATCATCTTAGATTTCCTCAAGTATACTTGTGCATTCAATTCAAGTTATCTTGTGTCAATACTACCATTAACACTCCTTAAGCAAAATACATCCAATGACAAAGCCCATTAATCCACTTCCAATACCACAACTCTCCCCAAGTGTTTTTCACATTCAACCTTCTCGTCACATTTAAACCCTTATTCATTACCTCCAAATTCTGACATCTGACCCTTAAGTATCTATAATTGGTCAAAATAAATCTGTGCAAATTTCTAAAACAGGAGAACTAACAAAATCATTCAAACAAAAAACCGACCATTAATAATAAATAAAATTCTGTCAAGTATGTCTAATCGCTTATCCTTTCATCATAACACCATTACTGACAGAAGCCAAAGTACACAAGTCAATTCCCAATTTCACTAACATCCCAAATAATGTCTTAATTTCAAAATCCATTTCCTTTTTAGATAAAAATATTTTATTGAGGAAGAGAGAAAAAATACAAAATAACTGGTTGACCACTCAATGATATTTTGGCTTATTTATGATGATACCTTGTCCTCTTTTTTGTATTCTTTTAACAACTGATTGATAAAACTTTTCTTATCTAAAAAAAAAAAAAACAAATCCAAACCAAAACTTATGATAATAAGCCTACACAAATCAACGCTTATTCATAAAGACTTTCTTTAACCCACGACCATCATAATTTATGCCCGACTTGAGATTCTCTAACTCCCATCTTCCTTTCTTCTTCCTCGAGGTGCAAAGAGGCATATCCTTTCCTATACTGTCAACGAGCCTGATTCCCATTGCCTCAATCAGAGCTTTTCCCCGTTCATCTGCCTCCTCATTACCAAGACTAAGGCCAGGCAACAATGGAGTTGGAAGAACCCCATCTCCACAATCACTGCCTCCAGCTTGCTGTGAAGATTGCAAGGGCAGCACAGGCACCACCAGCTTGTCAGTGTCTTTATATGAGCCCCCCAACCTCTCCCTCCCTTGTCCACTATGCTCATTGAGATAATCCGCTTCAATACCTCTACCATATACTGACTCAAAATTCAGAGAACACCCGGCCTCATCATCCCTGAACCAAACACTGTCTTGCAAGTCCACAGAAGGAGTAGCAGACAAGTATGAAACCCAATCATCCCTTGGACACTCACCCGGAGCTCATCCAGAAAGAGATTAGTACCCCCTAAGTCAATACGTCCCAATAAGAGAGGTCGCCCTCTGACTAACATCTTCACCTTGGAGAACTCGATTAGAAAGGCCATGTTTAGAAACACTACTCAGATTCCTAGCCGAACACGTACCACCCTTGTGTGAACCAGGAAAGACAGGTGAAGACAACTTCCCTTCAGGCTCCACCCTGTCAACCTGGCCAGCAACTTGATTGGAGGTTGGCTCCACAGAAATGGAAATAAGTTGTTTCCCAACATTATCCTGGGATACAGAACCCCCAAAATCGTTTTGTAAAACCTGCCCCTGCTGGTAGTTCACCAATGCAATACCAACCTTCAGCCCCCAAAATCACCCTTGCAATCAGATCGCCTTAAAACTCTGTTTCCCAATCCAGCTCCCTTTAAATTAGTACCATTGAAACAAACCCAATATCCAAAAAGAAAAAATAATTCACAGTTTAAGTAGTATACCTTTCTATTATGTCCCAAAAACCTATTGCACTACAAGTCCCTTTTACAATGTTCTCTTCCTTTACTAGTGAGATCACTAGCTATAACTCAAAGCTTATAATTATTTAACATTCCCAAAATACAACTCAAAAACCCCTAACTGCTATGGAATAAAAACAGAAAGCTAACAGACCACCAACCCAACTCATTTATCTCAAAATTCCCCTGTAATTATTAACCTCAAACATAATCCACTCTCTCAACAAAATTGTTAAATATTAACATATACGAATGGTTGTCCTACAAAAAAACACTACCAAATTCACAACCTTCTCAAATAAATTGCAGAATACCAAAAATCCACGTCAGATCACCACAATAATACTTATCAGTTCAATTTAATTTCCTAAACAGATCATTCTCAATGTTGTCCTTCGCAATAGCACCATCGGTTTTCTAATCTCAAAGCCAAAGATTAAACCAATTCAACAAACCTTCACAACAAAATCCCCGATAAACAATGAATAGTATACCTAAACTACTCTTTACCATTTACATAAATCCTAATCCCACAGTGTAAAGTATAAACTAGTATCTTCAACATTCGTTCAATATATTGTCCATAGTGCTAATTAGTGGCAGCAACACAATAAACGGTAGGACCTTAATGCACAAAAGACCCCTTCCATATTCCAATACTCCCAAAAGCAAACCTTATCCTAAAATAAATTCAAATGATTTATCTTCTGATTCACAACTCACCCCTAATTTATTTATTAAGTATGAAAATATTTCTAAACACAAAGTACCACTATCAAATTTCAAAAGCACAAACATTCAGGGAGAAGTTGCTCAACTAAAATTTACAACCATTGAACATATAACAAAAACTAATCCTTAATTTCCACACACACTATAATCTACATCCACCGCTACATTCCCTTTACTTAATTCTCTTTCCTTCATAATAAAATCTCATTCCATATTCCGCAACATTTCCACATCAAATATCGAACCTTTTTTCCCAAGTAAATTGAAGTGATTTACTTAAAATTCATTCTGAACCATTATCCACTTTTTTTATTACAAAACAAAATCTTTAGAGCAGGGTTTCCGAATTCTCTCATACCCCTAGCGAACTGCGAACTGTACTCCCACGTACAGTTCACAGTTCTCCAACGTACTAGTACTCTCGATATGGTGAACTTAGTAGTAGGCCAGAAAAAGTGGCCAAAAACTGCAGATTGGACTTATTTCATCTGTGGTTTCTGCCACGAAAGATCTTTTAGTTTATTTATCTAAACCAATTTGTACTAATTTTCCCTTTCATTCCTTATTCCTTCTTATTTGGCAAGTAAATCTTCAAAAATTAGCCCATCCCAGATAAGCGAACTAGTCATATGCAATGCCCGTAGCGAATGTAGTTCTCTGTGAGGAGCGAACTGCGAATTCGTACTACGTTCTCGAACTGAGCGTACGGAAAGAAAGTATCACCATCAATTTTGAACGGCCCAGCAAATGATAATCATTCCTTCAAAGCTCATCAACCAGCTCCAGAATCATATACCAGAAACTATAGTCGCATTTGAAAATAACATCTACTTCCATCACTCCATTCCTTTCATTAAATTATCTTTCCTTCATAGTTTCACCATTAATCAAATATCACATCAGCCCTGCACAGTGCACATATCAACAATTTCACTTACGTTCCCACGAGTTCCTTGAATCGATTTTCCTTTTCTATATAAATACAAAAAACTTACCTCCTATATCACAGAAGCATTACATCCATCAACTCATCAAGCAATATCATCAAGAATAACAATTAAATCCATAAGCCCAAACCTGCATCCCCACTTTGCAATAAAACCTCACAGCAACAAGGGCTCAGGCTGAACATTTACAAATTGGTTACATTCCTAATTCATATTCTAAAAAAATTGTTAAAACTCAATCCCTATCGCCCATTTGCATTCTAATTCACAAACCACAAAGATTAACCTTATATCTTATGAGGTAATGATGAGCTTATATTAACTTGTAGAAAATGAACCACCACCACCAAATGTCCACTGCTTGTTAGAAAATGGCTATGCGATAAAAAATCTAAATGGTACTTCCCTGATCCTACTTAGCTCTTTTTTCTTTTTGGTCACATCATCTAATGGAAGATAACTAAATTTTCAAAGTCTGCAAACCAATTCACATCCAATAAACATTCACAAAAGGTCCTCAAATTCAATCTATACCTCCTCAGGTTTTTTTTTTCCTCCCGTTGAGGGGATACTATTTCACATTCGTTTAACTTTGCAATCTGAAATTTTAGATTGTCGTCAATCCCTCTAATCCAAATGGCATCCAATAAAAATAAAATTGCAATTCTACATAATAGAGGAACCACAGAGCTAGCTCCTTTCCATACTACTCCAATAACAAGCTGAAAAACTAATAACATAATGGGAAAAGCTAAGTTAGAGCCATGTGAAGTGCCACATAAATCATCACAGCATACTCAAGCAACACAAGGAGACACCAAGACCATTTCAATGGCTTGTTGTTGCTGTGGTTTGTCGCATAAGGAGACATCAACATAAGATACAGTACAAGCTAACAAGTAATAACCTACTAAGTGGGAAAGAGGGAGCATAACATGAGAAGTATCATTAGCCATTAGATATTAAAAAAGACTATGGCCATGCATGAGAGCAAAAGAATAACCAAAGTAAAGAAACACATGTGATTCTTACAACTGGGTCCAGGCATCATACTGCTTGCACATGACCCAAGTGACTCCAGTGCCAATCCCCAGAGCCATTTGAGCTGCCTATTCGGTGTATGCTCTACTAGGAGCACCAATTTCATACGCCATTGTTCCGTATTCAATTTCCATCTGCAGCGACAATCACAAATCAACAAAATCTCGAATTTGATTCATTTAGTTTCATATTTGGCATCCCAAATCAAATGAAATGGATATGAACCATTATGGCTACACATACCTGACTACCTGAGATAGAATAATTGGACCCCCCTTGTCTACTTCCATGGCGTTAATATATAAGGGCAACATCATCCCTTTCATCATCTTCCTTCAACAGCAACAGGACAAATTGCAGCAACGATCGGTTTCAAAATTAGGGTTTCTGGGTCAGAAAATTAGAGCTTTGCGGAGATTTTGTGACTGATCGTCGGGGTTTGATTTTGAAGCTGAACAGTCTCGATAGAGAAGAAATCGAATTTGAGGGTTCAACGGCATTTCTGAACAGATCGAAATCAATCTAAGAGAGAGAAGAATGAATTTTTGAGGGTTTAGGATGAAACTAATTTGAGAGAGAGAGAGAGAGAGAGAGAGAGAGAGAGCGGGGGGGGAATGAGTTGGTGAAAAAAGTTGGAGGGAACTAGATTAATGGTTATGGCGTTATGGGTGTGTGGAAAGAAAATTTTTTTTTTTTCTTTTTTTGAAAAGGCAAGACAACCAGGCAACCGTAGGCCAAGAGCTCATCTGTAGACAGGAATGGCCATAATGTGCCATGAAGTCAGCAACCGCATTCGCCTCTCTGAAAATGTGAAGCACCTCCATCCTGTCAAAAAAGTGAAGATCTTTTATAGTGTCTATAATGACATTTTCTATTTCTCAGGGGATATGTCATTCCCCTCTTATAGCTTTAATCAATGCCATGTTATCTCCTTCTATCGTTATATTCTTGTGCCCTTGGTATCGGGTCATACGAACTCCTTCTCGTAAGCCAATTGCTTCTGCCATAAGAATAGAGCTAGTCCCAGTGGATATTGCTCCTAAAGATATAACATCACCTTTTTCATTGCGGATGACAAAACCCGCCGCAACTTGCTAATTGTTTATCTTAGATCCATCAAAATTTAATTTAACATAATGTTGCCTTGGAGCCGACCACTTAAATAGGTTGTTTGATTGTGTGTCCTTTAGGAAAGATACCTCTTGTATCAAATTCGGGTTCTTTAACAGATATTGTCTGCCATTCATAGAAGCTTATTTTACTTGAGATCGCTATCTGGAATGGTGATGTTCGGAGTTCATTAAAAATAACTTTATTTCTAGCAAACCAAAACATCCACCATGTCATGATTAATAAATTCAGATTAGGTTCTGAGAGGCTGTTCTTAAGAAAATTTAACCTTTCAATAAAGGAATCTGAAGAACAGTTGACAACAGAAAGGTTAACATTACACAATATTTCTACTTCTTTAATCGTTTGGAAAATATAAGGGCATTCAAAAAATAAGTGTAGCTTATCTTCACTATGGTGATTACAAAAGATACATTCTTGGGGCACATACACATGACTTTGTTCTAGCCGTTTTTTAGTGGGTAATCCATCCGGGTACAATTTCCCATAAGAAAAATTTTACTTTTGGAGGAATATTAAGGTCCCAAATCGAGCTGAATTCACACTTTGTATTGATCTTATCATTTATTCTCTGTGCTATCCAAGAGGCTGATTTGCACGAGAAATTACCATCAGCTGAAAGACCCCAATAAAATTTGTCCTGAACTTCATTATATGGGATGGGAATTCCCAAAATAGCCTTAATGGTTTCCAAAGAAACAACCCGAGCTAGAAGAGAAGTATCCCATTCACCATTGGAACCAATAAAGACAGATACAGAAATAGATACATCAAAGAGTGGGTCATCTGAAAAGGTATCAAAGAAAATATCTGCCAAGGGAATAGGAGAAACCCAACTATCCGTCCAGAATTTAATACTTTGACCATTACCTACTTGCCATCTAAGACCCTATTTACAAAAATCTCTCACTTTGATCATATTGGATCACTGCCAAGAGCTCGATCTCTTTCCTTTGGAGAAGTCTAGGATATTACTTCCTTTGAGATATTTTTGGTTTATTATTCTGA